>BSBN01000585.1:9880000-10532500 GCA_027924645.1 Cunninghamia lanceolata | reverse complement strand
ACATGTCTTGGAATATGCAAAACACAAGTAAGGGTTTTTACCCTCCCATTACTAAAACACAACTATACCTTCCCATGGCCAACAATCTGATGTGAACTATTATCACCTAGATACACTTCTCCTCCATTGTAGGCATGTTAAGAAGAGAACCACTCCTTGTGAGAGTCATATGATATGAGCAACCTAAGTCACAACATTAACAAAAATAAACAAATCTTCAGATTCACCATCATTAGAGGATTTTTCAGTAGAGGAGTCATAAGTCTTCTTATTTATGCACTCCTTAATGTGCTCCCATTTCCCACAATTCCAACACTTTACTCTGCCCTTTCCTGGGGTCTTACAATGGCCTTGAGACTTAGATCTCTCGATAGACTTTTTTCGATCCCCTTTAGACCCTCCTTTATCCTTGGGCCTTCGCCAAACATGTACTACATCTTTTGATCCCTCATCTATAGATTTTCTCTTCATTTCCTTTGTAAGCAAGGTAGCAACAAGGGCATCCAATCTACAATCTATCATTGAACCATTCATAACAACAATTATATTTTCCCATGATTCAAACAAAGAGTAAAGTAGAAAAATACACTTGTCCTCCTCATTGAGTTTAACATCAATGGATCCTAATTGACTCAAAATCAAATTAAATGCATTCAAATAGTTTGCAATAGAGTCCCCTTCTTTCATTTTTAATGAGTATGATTTTCTTTTACAGACTCTTTATTTGGTAGATCTCATCAATCCTTCCATAAGAGATTTGTGGTAGCCTCCTTAGAGACATTTAATAGGACATAGTCTATAATGTATAGTTGAATGGTTCCCCATACCTTTTTATCCAGATTCTTCTAATTATCGTCAAACATACTTTTGGTTTATCCTTGTTTAAAACAACTCTCCACTAATCTCTCTTCAAGGAGATCCTCCATTTTAAGTTTCCAAAGATTATGATGTACTTTCCATGGCTTCTAATACACACATGGATCTGCAAATACACAAAGCAAGATGCTCCCACTACAACACAAAAAATCAAAACACTTCCAAAAAGGTGTCCCCCTCTAATCAAAACCAAAGCTCTTATACCAAATGTTGAAATATAGAGTGAACTATTGTAGCAATAACATCAAACTAAGTGCACAAATAATAGTGTGTTCATGTATTAACCAAATTAATGTAAATGTGGAAAGCATATAAAATCTACAAACCATGATAACACAACACATAACACATTGTAACATCCCAACTGGAATATTAAATAAACTTAAACATAATTAAACTAATATTCACACTTTTTTTTAAAGAGAGAAATATCCATAATCAATATATTACATTTGCAATATCCAAGTACAATATACATGTTTCAAAAGAAGGTCGCTTCACATGCGACTAACAAATTGTACATATATCAAATTGTCATATTTCTTATGACTTACAATTTTTATCAATATCATATACAAAATAAACAATGTGTTCTTGTTCACAAGTCTTCGGCAGTCAACTGCAAGAGAGAGAGAGAGAGAAAGCATCACTATGGTGCTTTTCTTCCAACCACAGACAGGTGGTCCCCCGCTCACCTTCCTTTCTGGAAGTGGCCCTTCCCTTCATGAGGGTAATAGATAATGAGAATCAATTGATTCCATATGCCATCTGAGAACTAGTGATGTGCCCTAGCTAATGACAATCGGGTTTACAACTCTAGTCTAGCTCTAGCTATGTATGACCCATTCTAATTGTTCAATTATCTGGTACACCGTGAACTGACAATGCAAGTAGTGACTTTTACATTACTTTGGCTAAAGTTTCATATATATAAATAGTCGTATGTTCACTCACTCTTTTCTCGACTTGGAGACAACATTCTTATTAATCATTTATATACTTTATATATAACAACTCTCTTGTTATTTCTTATACCACGTTAGTTATAAAGACATATACCCTTATCTACTAGTCATTCTTGACAAGTTTAGGGTGAGATATTAGGTGACTGGTGTAAACATATATTGAGTCCCTCTTTGCATCCTTGTAATCATGGGTTTATGATGTCCTGTCATCTACTCAATAGCTTGTTTACCTAATCTCATGCTCATCCACAGTCATCTACATATACATGGTTGACATTTAAGCCATATAGATTATCAAATAAAGACTCTATTTGTCTTAATAAACATTCGACTCATATTCTGTCGATAATACGTTATAACTTCGTAACCATACGAATTAAATACTTCTCTTTATATATCAAAAGAGAGAATTCCAAAATATGATAATAGTCTAAAACTTGATCCTTCATTTGGCATACAAAGTGTTTCTCAAGATATTCTTGTGGCTATACTTAGCCAAAGATGGGTAAAAGAATATTTCTCCACAGAACTAGAATATAAATAAATTAGGATAATTCCAAAATAGCATCTACAAATAACTCAAATTTTCTCCATATTTCTATTGAAATAGCATTCTAATGTCAAGTGTTTCTACACTATGACCTTGTCTCTTTTACTAGCCTTTTTAAGCTTTCAAAGCACACTCTCAACTTCTTAATCCATTGCTAGTAAGAAAGGTATACTTTTATGAATGACCTTCTCTTGGGTCCTTCATTAAATCTATTGTCGACCTTTATTAAATTGTTAAACCTATGCTTGGTTTCAGATAACAGTCGGTCTTTATAAAAATTGGCCTATGTTTTTCACCATCGGCCTCCATATGGTAACACATTCGACCTTAATATATATAATACAATTGGTCTAAGTATAATAACAATCTTCCATAGACTATCAGAGTCGGCCTTAGTATAAAAACAATCGGCCACAAACTATCACAGTCGGCCTCAGTATAAAACAATCGGCCATAGACTATCACAGTCGGCCTCAATATAAAAATAATCGGCCATAGACTAACTCAGTTGGCCTAATTAGATATTATCACAGTTGGCCTGATTAGATATTATCATAGTCGGCTTGATTAGATAAACAACCGGCCATAAAACATTTCTACTTCTACTCTTCTAAAAACAACTTTATCAGTGGTTCGATTTCATAGTCCTTAAACTGTTACTTTCATTTCTAATATGTTTTGATAATCAGTAAGGAACTTCCTACGTTAAAACATAGATTCATGATTCTCTTAATCTTGAGATATCGTGCACAAAACATCTCCCTTAAGGATACAAATATATACACAACAAATAAACATGGCTTCTGAGTTAGCTCTACCCCTAACCGAGATACGATACATATTATACAAAACTAATCCTCTGTTGAGGATAAACAATGAAAACATATATATATATATATATATATATATATATATATATATATATATATATATATATATATATATATATATATATATATATATATATATTACGTTGCAATTCAACGAATGTAAGGTAATATCAATGCATCTATATCATTATATTCGATGGTATTCAATCAACTTACCTGTATAACGTTGTAGGCAGCATGCTATTAGATCTTTGCTTCCTCATGTGTTCCCTATCCTTCAAGCCTTTCACACCAAAGTATCTCTTCCTTTTGTCCCCTTCAAAAACTCTCCTCTCATTCTTAAGTCGGCCTCTCATAGTTATGGGTGCTTAATTAATGCACCACTACTGCACCTTTCTCCACATCCCTGCAACTTCCTACATGTGGAAAAGAGTGGGGAGTATGGAGCTACTTCTCCCTCCCCCACTCCCCAAGTATCTAGGGAGTTCACTAAGGAGAAAAGGAGAGACTTTACCTTTCTCAACATGACCTTAACTATAACTATAATAATAATAATAATAACTTTGTAAATATACATTACATACTTATCTATTAGATGTCGATATTGTGTACTTTCTAACACTAATTGTACTTATCTGTAAGCACAACATCGACAGAGAATTCTTGCAAGTTGACTAAGATCTTGACAACAAAACCAAACATGTTTAGTCGATTTACACATGTCGACTTGTCGTCCAAAGACATACACCAAGTTTCTATTAGACGACGAAAAGGATTTAACCTTCGTCTTAACGACGACATAGCTGACAAAAACAAACATGATCTCTCTACTAAGTATGTGTGTGTGTTTCTAGATGGCATAAGGATCGTTGCATTCACCCGATCTAGCATCCTCTCCATGGTGATACTCTCTCTCCTCATATCGGAGGGAAAATGACACTATTCCTACATCCACCTCAGTTACATGACAGTAGTTAGTCCATTTCATCATTTTAACCACATGTTCAATAATGACATCATAAATAATTATTTCTTGCATATAAATTAATATAAAGCAAATGCAATTCCCATCATTACTATAATCATAATACTTTCTCTGACTAACTATCTGTCTCTTTGAAAATAATGAAAATAAATACATTAGTTTTAAAAACGGGGTGTGACACACATGATGTATGTGGAGAAATCCTTGTAGGAAAAAAATCCACCATCAAAGAGAGCCTAAGTCTGTATTAATCTTTAAACCAAGAGTACATGTACAACAAATTTCTCTCCTCAATTTGATAGCATTTTGGTAGTACTTGTGTACTTGTAAAAATTCTATTACAACCACTATCCCAAGGCTCCAATAAATAGAACAAATGGAAACAAGAAACCATATATGGTTTACAAAACAAGGGGCAAATATCGTGGACCTAAAACTTAGGTAGCCATAACCTCTATGCAAAAGTCAAATACCCATAACCACTTAGTCAACCTCGTGAAATAGAATGTAACTCCTCTTACACTACTTACGCATCATAAATCTCGTCATAATGGTTAGATTCTCTCATTAAGCCCACTTTCTCAATCCTAGGTGTTCCATGAGGGCAAATTAATGTCTTGTCATAGCCCATGATGAGGAAGATGCTCCATAACTCCTATTTGACTTCTTTTGTAACCTCCCCTAATAAATGGCATTACAATTACATGTAAGAGAATAAAATAATAATAATAAATAATTGTTCACACATATATAGGGGCATTCACTTTCACCCCTTCATGTTTCTTGGAGATCAAATATTATTTATCATCTACAATTAAAACAAGACTTTAGGATTGCAAGGTGAATGACACCTATAATCCTAACATATAATTGATCATGCATTGAGGGGTAGACTTGGGAATGAATGCTAGTGTTGATGCAAGGAATGAATGTATGGACATGGTGGCTGTAATAAATGTCAAATGTGGGAATATTTTGTAAAAATAGATGAAATAATGTCAAAAGTATAAGAATGAGTGGTGGGCTATGTGAAGGATTGGGAAATGAGTCCGACTTCACACAAGATTGTGTCATTTGTCAATAATAATTGCATTAAGACATTCTCTCAAAATGGGGCCCAAAACTAAATGGGAATTGGCATGAGTATGAAAATTTCACCATTACAATAATAAATCAAATAATTATAAGTGTCTCATTAGACATGAGAAAGTTTGATAGATACATAAGATATTGATAATGATATTAATTTCAACCAAAGCTAAATTTGTCTCAGAGGATTGAAAAAGTATAATGAGAAATAAGGATTAGGAATTGCAAGTGCAACTCCAACAAATTTAGAAAAAAATAAAAATAAACACTAAAGATAAGAGTATATGAAAATAAACCATATCCTTCAATGCCTCACATGTCTCATATCTATAAACAGATTGCTTCCTACTCAATATCTATAAACCTATAATGAGGTTAGTTCCTAATCCAACCTATCTCATGTCTATAAATAGATTGTTTTCTACTCAATATCTATAAATAGATGAACCTATCATGAGGTCACTTCCTACTCAAACTTGTCTCATATCAATATCTATAAATAGATAAACCTATCATGAGGTCACTTCCTACTCAAATCTGTCTCATATCTATAAACAGATTACTTCCTACTCAATATCCATAAACCTATCATGAGGTCTCTTCCTATTGGTGAAAAACTTGCCCTCTTGAAAGAGAGGTCACAAGTTAAAATCCTGCAGGTGTGGGGTATGTATGACTCATATTAGAAGCACAGTTATATATGTTACAAGCCACCTGTATACCCAAAATCAAGTTGCCCGACATAGTAGACTATAAAAGGGTCCATTTCCATTTCCATATTCAAACCTGAAAAATAAAGAACAAACAATGCAAATAAAAAAAAAACAATCCTTAAATACACAACATTGTGGAACAGATCACAACACTCCATGAGATATGTCACATGTATCGTCTAAAGAATAATGTTAGGAGAAAAGGTAGGGCAGTGTAAAATATGGAAACCCCATTATGTAAGAACATGAAACAACATTTGTATTACCCCATTGCCATCCACAGCCTTCCCCTGGCAAGACCAAAAATTTATACAGCAGAACAAAGAGTTAAGATCACAGGGATAGTTTGTCTGCAATATCTTCAAAAATTCTAGATTGTAACAAAGTTTTTAAAATCAATCACATTTACAGAAATCAGTATTAATCTGCGATGGAAAAAAAGTACGTACTATAGAAGAATTAAAGGCTTGGATAAACCACCAAAACCTGTAACAAAGATAACTCTAACATGAATCTGATTAAAGCCCCGCTGGTAGAAAAAACAAAATCTGTATTTCAAATTTATATTGAATACAATCAGATCCAAAAACTATATTTAGATTGAAAGTTATCCGTATAGAATTTGATTAGATGTAATATAAAGCTATTCAGTGTTTGTTCAAGGAATTACATACTGATGTTCAAGCTTTCTTGTAGCTTCATTTGGTTTCCCTGCAGGTTTTTGCAAGCCTTCCACCATGGCTATAGTACTGTGTTTCCAAAAGTCATTTAGGAATATCTTGGCACCATCCACACTTGGGAAATAAGGAGGCTCAGAATATATCTGAGTGAGAGCATCAGACGCACCTAAATAAGTTGTTCGATTCATTTCAGCACTGCTCATGACTGCAATTACCAACTGCTGATATGAGAAGAAAAACCTCTTCACTGCAGCTTCAATTGCCTGGAAGGCCAGTAGAAGATGAATAGTCCCACATGAAGTTTCGCTAATTGGGGTTTCCCTTCTTGGGTGTCTATGAGAATGAAACAAGTTCAAGACTGCTTCTTGAAGCCTAGGTCCACCCTTTGGATCAGCCTCAACACCCATAACTTTTGGCACAAGATCTCTTAGTTCCTTGCATGCATCTGTAAGGCTTCTCAGAGCAGTAGATTTAAGGCAGTATGCACCTTTGAAGGTACTAGCGCTAGAAGCCCTGTTGATGGTCAGTTTGTGTTTAAGGCAAAGAAAGTCATCTGGATCCACCAACAGAAACAGATTCTGAATGTCTCTAAGCAATTTCCAAATCCTTTCAATTGTCCAGCAGTCTTTGGATGCTCCTGTTGAATCGCCATGGTCTATCCTTTCATGTATTCTCTTTAACAGCAGTTGGGCTACAAACAACCAGGCCTCAAAGATATGATGGACAGTGCAAGGCATGTGATCCTCTGCATTGTGGAACTGTGAGGATTGCTTGAAGGAATACAGATAACTTGGCTTACAGATCTTATCATATTCAAGAATAGGCTTACCTGAAATATTTGGTTCCCCAATGCCTAAAGTAAAAGGAGCTCTATGCATATGAGCTTCAGTTACAAGCCATATTCTAGAAACCATATGTTCAGCACTTTTCCATGTTCCCAAGCGAGGTAGTAAACTCTGTTCACTTACTCTGCTAACCACAGGTAAAGCCCCAGACCTCTGCCATACCTCTTGGGCAACTTTGGTAGCAATAACACCATCACTTACAGACAGTTGGACTGTGGGGGCATCCTTATCACCTTCACAAATTACAGATATTAATTCAAGCTGAGAAGCAGTTAAGGATTCAAGCCTTCTTTTCCATTCTTCTTTGTCAATGTAAGGCCTTGTGTCACACAGGACTGATGAAATTAACCAGAAAGTCATTTCCAGTGACTGCAAGGCTGGTTTTACCAGCAGCTCTGCAGGCCAACCATACCATTCCCTGTTTTTCCAGTTTGCAGTAAGCTCTGAGAGATTCAGATATTGCTCATATGCTGCACACTCACTTGGAGATGCCTCTATACATTCTTCAGTTAAGCAAGAACAATTTATGGGACCTGAAGAAGATAACATTCTGCTGTAACCCATGTCAAAACTATCCTTCATCACCTCCATTGCATTACTGCCAATACCTTGAAAACCTTCAATTCCCTCCATGCTATCACTGCTGCTACTGACCTCCATCATATCAATAAGTTGCTTCCAAAATGAGTTCAGAGAAGCCCAGATCCAAGCCTCTACAAAACACAATTTTGGGCAATTTTTCAATTAACCCCACTGAAAACTAAACCAGGCTATTAATCCCCACAAATCAAAACCCAAAGAAAACAAACCCACAAGGCAGAGGAAATTAGATTTCTTTAGGGGAGTTTAACTTCGACCTTTTGGCATCTAGAATCCAAGACGTGCAACTTCTTCCCCAATTCCTAAACAAGTTAACATCTTTCCCACGTAACCCTAGACAAAGTTTGTCCTCATATCTCCACAACCATGGTCTTATGGGGAAGACTAGACTATTTCCAAGTTTGTACATGGGAATGCAGACAAAATCAGTCCAAATCCAAATTCATCCTTCTCCCCTTCCATCACGGAACATTAGTCTAAATGCTCATGGGAATTAAGACACCCATATTCATTTTTTAAAAGCTTCCATTGCCCACATGCAATAACTTCTACAATGCTTGCCACAAGATTGTTCTAGAAGCTCTGAAACAACAGTCAATTCTGTGACAAAGTTGGATTCTTTGAACCCTAACCCAAAATCAAGACAAACAAGGTAAACAGTGTCACACAAAAGACTAACAAGATTAAATCCTTAGAAATTTTCAAATCTTGCAGTGTGGGTCCTACTCCTCCTCCCATAACAGCAATCAAGAAAGTGGCTGGTGCCTGGTCAGGCACCAGATAAGCATCTTCCATACGTTACAAGTCTACAAAGTAGATAAGCATTGAAATATAAGGTCAATCTTTTGAATAGTTTAAACAACGTCAAATAAAAGTCTGTATATATATTTTTGGAGCCTATGTGAATGAATAAACAATATTAAAACAACTGTATGTGTTCTGGATAACACAACTTCATTAAATTATGTGTGAAATCGGATTGTTTGAAGTGCTCACGTGCTTAGAAAATGATTTTACGTGGCATTGCAAAAATGGCCGATATAACTTGAAGAAAACGTGTATAAAGAAAGTGGTCGATATTCCCCAATTGTTGCAGAGAAGTAACGTTCGATGCGTTATTACTACCTGCTCTGGTAGATATCAGTACTTGTCATGGCAGATATTATAGTGTTTAAAATCTAATTTTTTTTTTAATTGAAAAAATCTTTTTTTTTAAATTAGATTGATAAGTATCTATGTGTTTAAATCTTTTTTATCAATATAATTTAAAAAATTGACTTTTGATATTACAGCCATTTCATATTATCTCTCAGAAATGAAGTTTGGATATCTACTACAGTAAAAAAAATCTCATACAAGATTTTTACACTATGTTACATTATCCATTGATATTTAAACCATTCTCCAATTTATCTATTGATATTGAAACCATCCATAAAAGCTATATGAATTTTGAAGTGACATGGCAAAACAAAAATGATTACTTCAATGCCCTTGTTTTCTTATCTCCAAGTTATCTATTGATATTGAAACCATTCTTCAATTTATGATCGGAATCTTTCTATATGAAGTTTGAAGTGACATGGCAAAACAAAAATAATGAGTACTTCAATGTCCTTTTTTGTTATACCTACACTTCCCACACCGACACTTCTATCTAATTCCTCAATCAATATTAATAATCTTTTATAACGAGTACTTCAATGTCCTTTTTTCTTATACCTAGGCTTCTCACACTTGACACTTCTATCTAATTCCTCAATCAATATTAATAATCTTTTATAATGAGTACTTCAATGTCCTTTTTTCTTATACCTAGGCTTCCCACACCGACACTTCTATCTAATTCCTCAATCAATATTAATAATCTTTTATGCATGACAATTACATATGACTCTTCACCAACATAAAAATTATAAATTACTTACAAACTTATATATCTTTCTTATTTATATATTTGAAATTATTTTATTATATTAATATTATTAATAATTAATATATAAATATAGCATTTAAAAATATATAAGATATTTAGATATTTAAATTATATTTTTTATATTATGTTTTCTTTTTTAAATTTAGAATATATTTTGTTTATCCATCATCTTGATTATTCTCATCAAGTAATATCATGACAATACAATATATTAAGTGATTCACAATTCAAAAGAAATTTCTTCTCCTTTGCAAATGTTTAGATGATGTTTCCTTGATATTGTATTTGGTCAAATCTAAGTTTATAAACACCTCACCATAGAAACTTTCAAGGTCAATGATCTATAATCCAACCATAGTCAAAAAACAACTATAATATTTTACACTTCCATAAATTATAACCATGTGTTATTATCTAATCTTGATTCATCACTTTTGTGCAAAAATGGCTATGAATAATTCAAGTTGTCTATGATTAATGACACACAAGTACTACAATAGTGCACTACTTATGCAATCTAATAGCCTCTAGTCTCTACTTCAAATGCAATTTCAACTATCAAATTGCTAGCAAGAATTAAATGTGTGGACCCAAAAACATGATGCATGAAGTTCATAGAATTCCAGTTAGATTTTCAAATGTATTATAATTCTCATTTACAATAGCAAATAATTTATTTACAAAGATGATTTACTGAGGATTCACTTGGTCATTACTAACTACCTAATTCTTCTAACAATACAAAATTACAAAGCAAGTACTAGCCACTGTGTAACACTTGTCTCTCATTAGTTCATGTGTCAACTTGTAGTACTCACTCTTGGATATATTTCTACCAACCAATTTTTTAAAATACCTAACACAACAAAAAATTTAGGACGCACATTAGACACTATGTTATATTTTAGTGATAAAAATAAGAACACTTTTGTGTACGCTTTGCATTTCACCCCCTTAGCCTTAACCATTTTTAAAAATATTTAGTAGTTTAGAAACTAGATTTAGAGTACTACAATTTTTGTTCTTGCCCTATCTTCAAAATTTGAGTGTAAACATCTTGAATTACTCGTCCAAATTCAAGTTTAGCTAATTTTAAGAAAAAAAAGTGGCCACTTTTGACCCCCTTTTGTTCCCCATTTCCATACACTTATCCATTACAATTCTCGTTTACAATAGCTAATATTCTATCTACAAAAATGATTTACTAAGGAATCACTTGATCATTAATAACTAGTTCTTCTAACAATACAAAATTACAAGGTAGGTGTAAGATTTGGCTGTGAAGCCACCTAGAATACAAATGATTGAAAGAAAGCATAAATAGGAAACTAAAATTGAAAGAATAAACTATATTATATTCAATCAGGAATGCAAAACATACAATCTTTAATTATTACGATGTGAGCTATAGGTGAATATATATAAGATATACCACCCAAGAGACTAAAAACACAACAAATGTGAGATAAAGTGAAAAAGTCCCTATGTAAACTTAACATAGCGTGAACAAGACCTAAGTGGAGAACTAGCTAGGAAATAGACTAGATAAGAAATATACCTCATTCACATTAACACCCCCCTTAAGTGCAACTTAGGGGGGAAAGAAAAGATGGGTCTCAGCTACAAGGTCTAATGAGGTACTCATGTATAACAAAATCCCTCTAGAAAGAAGAGAAGGAGAAAACCCAATGGGAAAAAACTTCCCCCATGAGAGTATGAAGTAAGAAGGGCTAAGTGATCCCCTTGAAGAAACATCCTACATCCCCAAGAGAGTTTGAAGATGAATGTACTTGCTCTTAGTGAAGGATTTGGTGAATATATTTGCACCCTGCTCTTCTATCTAAGATAATAGCACAAATCAATTACCTTCTCCTATATCAAAGCTCCCAAAGAAAGGGCATGTGGATGTTGATGTGTTTGGTGTGCTGATGATGGACCAAATTCTTCAAGATCTAGATGGAACTCTAATTGTCACAGTAGATGATTGATGGCTTTGTAAAAGGAATACCAAGCTTAGTGAGGATATTCTAAATCCAAATAGCCTTAGTGGCCACATTAACAACCCTTTGATACTCAACCTCAATCGATGAGAGAGTAATAGTGTGTTGCTTCTTGCTCTGCCAACAAATGGGAATAGAACCAAGGTGGAATTTATAGCCAGATGTGGACTTGCAATCATCAAGATCACTAGCCCAATCACAGTCTATGTATACAATCATATCTAAACTTGTACCTGTTGCATAATGAATCCTATATTTGTGAGTGCCCTAAATGTAGTGTAGAATGTATTTGGTAGCCTTCCAATGAAGCTCATTTGGCTCTATCATGAAGCAAGAAACCATGCCAATTACAAAGGAAATGTCAAGGCAATTATGAGTCAAATAGATGAGGCTACCAATGAGTTGATGATATAAAGTGGCATCAACAAGTGGTGTAGAACACTTTGCCTCAAGTTTGACTCTAGGTTGGTGTAGGCTTACAATCATCCATACAAAAATGAGCTAGAAGATCAAGATCATACTTGGGTTGTGCAAGAGAGATTCCAAAAGAGGTCCAAGTGACCTCAATCCTAAGAAAGTAGTGCAAGAGACCCAAGTTGATCATAGAAAACTTGTCTTGCAAAGTAGTATCAAGATTCTAGAAATGATGGATGAGGTGATCCATGTGATAATCAAATCATCAACATAGAGAACCAAGAAAAGAAGAGCATCCTCCTATCTCAAGATTTAGACATTTGGATCAAAGTGGCATCAAAAAAATCCAACTAAGAGAAGAAATGGATCCATCTTGGCATACCAAGCATGTGGGGCCTATTTGAGTCTGTGTATGAGGAAAAATTGATTAAATCAAACTAATTAAATCAAAGAACCCAATAACATAAAGAAAATGAATTTAAATAAAAGCCATGACAAATAATCAATGAAATAAAGACTTTTACCGAAATCTGTATTGTTTCCTTTGGATTAAATGTGGATTGCTCAATGAAGTTGCGAAACCATAGCTGCAACAAGTAAGTAGTGTGCTCAAGAGATCAATGTCAAAAGATCGTAAGAGTGCTCAATCGATGCATTTTATATGCTCAAAGCTCTGTTAAGTATGCTTGAGAATACGATCAAAGAAAGAGGCTCAATGAAGGAGATGAGGGGGGTTTATATAGGTTTCAATGAAGATCGATCAACGGTCTAGATAATTCAGAAGAATCAACGGAGGAGAACAGTTGAGGAACATGCAACGAATGAGAAGAAGACAAGTGTCTTGCTTTCTTTTGCATGAGAGGAGTTATCAAGAATAGAAGAATGAGTTAACTGAAGAGATAAATCAATTAAAAGAATAAAACCATCAGTTAAGTGATTTAAAACAAGAAGAAGAGATTTGCATGAGAATTAGAAGATATTTTGCTTTATTAAATATAGAAAGCTTGAGTTATATTGGAGATAACTCAAATTAGAAGAAAAAACAACTTAAATAAATATTTGATTTATTTAAATTTAGAGAGGATATTTTGGAAGAAATAATTAAATAATTGGAATTATTTAATTTAGAAGATTTGAAAGCAAACTAAATAAATAAATTTATTTAATTGTTGTGCATGATTTTGGAAAAATAGAAGATTATAAATAAAATATTTGATTTTATTTATTTTTAGAGGATTAAGATAATTTAAATAAATTTGCATGATTTATTTAAATTTAAAAGAACAATTGATTTAATTAAATAATGTAAATTATTTAATTGTAGATAAGATAGAATTGTGATGAATTAATTAAATAATTGGATTTATCTAATTAATGTAGATTTGATTTTTGGAAAGAGGATAATGATCTAATTAAATAATTGAAATTATTTAATTGTAGAAGAATAATGGAGGAATTTAATTTTAATTAATTAAATAAAGAGAATTTATTTAATTAATGTCGGAAGTATGTGATTTGGAAGAATTTGATGAAATTAATTAAATAATTAGATTATTTAATTAATGTTGAAATGCAGGTGATTAGACAGATTATGAAATGCAAGTGATTTGACGACACGGTCATTTTAGGGTGTCTACATTTTGCCCCTCTTTGATGCGATGTAGTTTATAGCGTTGCTTCAAAGAAATCGATAATTGAAGACATGATACAATTATATTGATGCCCCAGTGTAAGTAGTTGTGCCAGCGTAGTTGGCGTAGGGTGCCCCCTCGAGTGGGAAGACAGGGAAGCGACAGAAGAACTGTGTTGACGCTCGACTAGAAGATTTTGTTGGAGACAAACAAGGTTGGGTTGATGATAGATAGAAGAAAGGAGATAGGAGAGAACATGAGAGAAAGACGGTTGATTGATCATTACTGGAAAACTATATAAGGCCATGGATGAATGGATGGGTAGATGGATAAGCTTGTTGCATTGGTTTCACAATTATATATAAAGAGTAATCCTTATTTTTGATATAGCACGTGGATAGTTCGCCACCAAGGTATAAAAGACCAAGGTGCTGTAATATCTGAGTGCGTAGATGTTGACTCTGCAAGCAAGCGGTTTGAACTTAGATCCCCTTAGACATAATATGACCTTGTTGGTACATGTGAATGAGCCATAGTCTTGAACATAAAATAAACTTCAATACATGTAAATGCAAGAAGAATTATTAATATATAAAATGCTAGGTCGTAACACACACAAGATAAATATGATGCTAAGAAAGATACTAAAGATCATTTCTTCAAACACGGCACACATAAAGCAATGACAATGCCCCCAATCCATACTACATCGCAACATACCAAGATTATAGATAAATCAAGGTAGTCTTGAGTAGGTAATAGATAAAGGAACAAAAGATAAACCATAACACAAATTGATTGACTTACAAAGTAAACATACAGCCAACATATTCTCTTGCCAAAGAGGTTGCTCAGGATAGATTGAATAGGAAAGATAACAGCCTTATCGTAGGAACTCTGTGTCCGTTAAAGGGGGCTATCTACCTAAAAAGACAATATCTTACTGCAGGAAATGCCACATGTCGCAGGAGACGCGTGTGTTGGTCTCAACAATGGAACACTATGCAGAAGACAAGCCTGTTGATCTAGGGCTTTGGTTAAGCGGTACTTAGCTGATGTTGGCAATCGGTATGCAGGACAGTAGATGACTCTGGAAGTAGGTCTCTTTGCTTCAGGTTTGTTAAGGACTTTTGCTTTGAAAGGATGCACTAGCTTGCTGCTTGATTTAGTCAAGTCGAGGCGAATGAATTTTGACAAATGGAAGACTAGAAGGATGAAGTGCAACTGGATTGAGACGGGCAGAGAATGATGGATCGTGTGTGCCTGAGTACTGGATACATCCTTCATATTCCAGACTGCCTACATACCCTGTATCCACGGGATCAAGGCACACGACGATGAAAGATGAACGTGATAAATATGTAGTTCTGGGCAGAGTGGTGAGATGGGTCAAGATGAAGAGGAGGGGATCTTATGTACTTGAGTACTGGATACTTCCTTTGTATGCCAGACTGCTTACATACCCATATCCATGGGATCAAGGTACCTTAAGATTGAGAAGATGATAATATGTAGTTCTGGTAAGTGTGATGATGTGGGAAAAGTGTTGAGAAGATAACATCCTTATCGTAGGAGCGATGTGTCTGTTAAAGGGTGTTACCTGCAGAAAGGAGAAAGAGATTGAAGTATGTGTTGCGAAACACGAACAAGGAACTAATCCTAGACCTAAGTTAAGGAAAGAGTTGCCCCCATTCTGGTAGAGGAAACTATATGGGTGACTGCCGAAGAAGACATAGAAAGCATTGACCTAGGACAAGACAGTGTTAACTGCAGACACAGACCAAGTCATGGGGAGACGATGATGGACATTGACAAATTTCCAAGCTATACTAGATAGGGAGATGGAAATGCAAACAAGGTCAATGGTTTTATTATGGATGAATGGAAAGTGCACTGCGAACTGGACAAGGAGTGGACAGGACTCGATAGACGATGGATGCTGACTCTACACATAGCGCCTGTTTGCCAGGTTTTCACTATGGTACTTATCCAAGGCGCCTATTTGCCAGGTTTTCACCAGAGGACAGATTTTTATTTTTTTATTTTTTATTTTTTATTTTTTTATTTTTTTATTTTTTATTTTGTTTTTTATTTTTTATTTTTTGGAATACTCTGAGGATCAGGCATAGAACTTCTTGAGATGGACACTGTTAAGTGGCTCATCTAGAGGAATGCCGTCAGGTGTAGCTAAAGTATAAGCTCCTAATCCATATGCTGCTGTCACAATGAAGGGACCTAACCAGTTAGGCTCAAACTTGCCCTTCTTTTCTTGATCTGCTTGATTTCTCTGATTCTCCTTAAGTACAAGATCACCGACTTGAAACCATCTTTCTTTGATCTTTTTGTTGTAATTACGCCGGAGGCGGTTTTGATAGACATGGAGATGATGAAGTGCAGCAAGGTGCCTCTCATTTAGTAGTTCAAGCTCAACTAATCTGGAAGTGCGATACTCGTCTCCGCCGATCAGGTCCTGCATGGATACTCTGAGGGATGGGATCTCGACCTCTATAGGTAGGATGGCTTCAGAGCCAAAGACCAAGGCATAGGGTGTGGCACCCGTTGGTGTTCTGATACTAGTGCGGTAGGCCCATAGGGTGGGATTGAGTTGCAAGTGCCAATCACGACCAGCTTCATTGACTGTTTTCTTGAGGATTTTGAGAATGGTCTTATTGGAAGCCTTAACTTGGCCATTACTCTGTGGATAGTAGGGAGTTGAAAAGTGATGTTGGATATTGTATTGTGTGCACAAGGCACGGACATCTTGGTTCTTGAATGGTCTCCCATTATCAGTGACAATGGCTTGGGGAATACCATACCGGCATATGAGGTAGTTTAGGATAAACTTGGCTATTTGCTTACCGATGATATAGGTCATAGGAATGGCTTCCACCCACTTCGTGAAATACTCAGTGGCGGTAATGATAAACTTGTGGCCATTTGAGGAGGAAGGGTGGATTTGTCCTATGAGGTCGAGACCCCATTGGGAAAAAGGCCATGGAGTTGTCACAGGTTGTAATTCATGAGCTGGTGTGTGAATCAAATCTCCATGCTGCTGGCATTGTAGACACTTCTTAGCAAACTATGCGGCATCTTGCTCTATTGTAGGCCAGTAATAACCTGTTCTGAGTATCTTCTTAGCAAGATTAGGACCGGTAGAATGTGCGCCACAGACACCTTCGTGTATGTCTCGTAAGGTAGCTTCGGCTTCTTCTGCGTTAAGACATCGTAAGAGGATACCATCGAGACTCTGGCGATATAGTGTATCACCCAGAATGATGTAACGGGAGGATCGACGGATAAAGGTTTTGTGTTGGGTGGATGATAGGTTAGGGGGAAAGGTATTGTGTTTGAGGTATTCATAGATATCTTCGTACCATGGGGAATTGGGACCAACAAGTTCGCAGATGATTTCAGTAATGGGAACATCGACGGCTGGTATCAACAATTGCTCGATCAAGAACTCACATTTCTGTGTATTTGCAGGCATGTCAATCAGTGACCCTATAGAAGCCATAGAATCTGCAGCTTTGTTATGCTCTCTTGGAATTTGCTCAAATGTGATGCTAGAGAAGTGTGGTTTGAAGGCATCCACTAGGTGCTTGTAGGGGACCAACTTTTCATCCTTTGTTTGGTATTCATCCGTGACTTGGCAAATGACTAGCTGTGAGTCTCCATATACTTGTAATTCGGTGATGTCCCATTGAACTACTGTATTGAGACCTATGAGGAGGGCTTCATACTCGGCTATGTTGTTGGTGCAAGGGAATGCAAGCCGATAGGACTTTGGAATGTAGTCATTCTGAGGTGTAACAAATAAGATGCCGGCTCTTGATCCATGCTGTGTGTAAGAACCGTCAAAATACAACTTCCACATTATGGAGTTAGCAAGAGTGGAGATTCTCATTAGGAAAGTCTGCGACTATTGGATGTGTATCTTTCATAGGTGCTTCTGCTAGTTGATCTGCAAGGGCTTGTCCTTTGATTGCTTTACGATCCGTGTACTCGATATTGAACTCACTAAGGATCATGACCCACTTAGCTAGTCTGCCTGTGAGAGCTGCTTTTGCTAGTAGATACTTTAAGGGATCAATCTTGGCTATCAGATTTGTGTGTTGGTTCAACATGTAATGCCGCAACTTTTGGGAGGCAAACACTACTGCTAAACAAGCCCTTTCCATTGGTGAATAATTGAGCTCATATCCCACCAAGGTTCTACTAATATAATAAATTGCATGCTCTTTTCCTGTTTCATCATTTTGTGCTAGAAGGGCCCCTAGGGCTGAGTTTGTAGTGGAGATATATAATATCAATGGTCTGTCCGCAACTGGTGGAACCAATACAGGAGGTGTAGCCAAATACTCTTTAAGCTGATCAAATGCTGCTTGACACTTATTGTCCCATCGAAATGAGACATCCTTTCGGAGCAAGTGTTGAAAGGGTTGACATTTATCTGCTAGCTGTGAGATGAAACGCCTAATGGATTGCAACCTTCCCTGAAGGCTCCTTAGTGCTTTAAGGTTCTTGGGTGGAGACATCTCCACTATAGCCTTTACTTTTGCTCGATCAACTTCGATGCCTCTACGAGATACAATGT
This sequence comes from Cunninghamia lanceolata, assembly GCA_027924645.1. Classification (NCBI taxonomy): domain Eukaryota; kingdom Viridiplantae; phylum Streptophyta; class Pinopsida; order Cupressales; family Cupressaceae; genus Cunninghamia; species Cunninghamia lanceolata. Next base: position 10,513,792 of record BSBN01000585.1, on the reverse strand, counting down.
ATCCCAACAGCTTCCCTGATGTTACACCAAATACACACTTCTTTGGATTGAGTCTTACTTGGTATTTTTCAAGCCTGTCGAAGATCTGTCCTAGAACCTGTATGTGATCCGCCCTAGAAGATTTAGCCAATATATCATCAACATAGTCTTCCATGATGTGATGAAACAGATTGTGGAAGATCACTGTCATTGCTCTCTGATAGGTTGCTCCTGCATTCTTCAGACCAAACGGCATGACACACCAACAATAATTGCCCCAAGGACAAGTAAAGGTTGTTTTATGTTGGTCTTCTTCTGCTATCCTTATCTGATTGTAGCCAGAAAATCTGTCCATGAGAGAAAGCATCTCGTGACTTGCTGTTAAGTCCACTATAATGTCAATGTTTGGTAGTGGAAAGTCATCTTTGGGACATGCCTTGTTGAGATCTCTGAAATCATTACACATGCGGATGCGCCCATTAGGTTTAGACATAGGTACAATGTTTGAGACCTAATCTGAATAGTCAATTGGTCATATGAACTTTGCATCTAATAATTTTTGCATTTCCGCTTTCACCAAGAGAGCGATCTGTGGGTGCATCTTTCTCAACTTCTGTTTGACTGGTTTGACTTTAGGATCAACTGTGAGATAATGAACTACTAGCTTAGGGTCTAGCCCTGGCATATCAGCATAGGTCCATGCAAAGTTGATGGTTCGTTGCAAGAAGAAGTTGTTAAGATTTCTGTGCTCTGTTTCAGATAATGATGCTGCTAGGAATGTGGTCTTTGGATTTTGTTCTGTGCCAAGATTTATTTCTGTAGAATCTTCCACTAGGAGAGCTGATTTCTCTTGATACTTAGATGGCAGGGGAAGGTCAAATCCTCCATCCTCAGGTGCCACAGTTGGGTTTTCACCTTTGGATACGTCCTTTGTTTTTACTATTTTGTGATCAGGAGGTGCCACAGTGTGGTTTTCACCTAGAGATCTTTCTTTATTTGTACTTTTGCGACTAGAGGATTTGACATTCTCACCAAAATAAGTCGTTGGCTCTAGTTCCATTACAAAACCTGCTTTATGATCCCCAAGAGGGATACCTTCTCGAAGTCCCATGAACTCAGCTAAAGCTTCGTCATTCTGAAATACATCTATAACAGGGGACCCTTGTTGGTCCCAATCGATAAGTTCAGGGTAGACAAGTGTTACATTCTGGGTGCTGGTAGTGGAGGTTAAAGATACAGAGGATAGTGTAAAAATGGAGGATTCTGCAAATAGGTTGGTCATGTGGAGGGAAGAGTCATCGATGATATCCTCTGTAGACATCGAATCGGCGAGAAAAGTGTCAGCTACCTCGTCGAGGATATACTCGATGTCCAAGGCGCGTGGTACCTTCTTACCAAATCCTAATCCCTTCTTGTCTAGCTTCTTTGTTACAACAATGGGTTCCATAGTTCCTTGATTCTATTTCCCAAGGCCCCCTTTGCCTTTATAGCCCATGTTTTTTACTATTCTTAAGCCATTGCCGTATTGCTTGACTGGTATTGTGACTGGTTCTTTCTCTTTATAGAGCCAAGAAGAGATGTCCTCAATAGTTTCCTCTTTCAATAACCATCCATGTTGGAATTGGGTTAGGAATGTTGGGGGAGAAATAGCTGCTTTTTTGGTTACTTTGGCAATGGGTGGTTTGCTGTAAGATTTTGGAGATAAAGGCATCCGCCCTACACAACAAGATTCTAAGATATCGTAAGTGCCAAAGCCTATATCTCAGATGCGAGCTATGATTTTGGGGAGGGGTTTAGGTTCACTTGTAGAGGCTTGCGTCAGAGTTTCAGGATCAACATATAGTGGGGATTCAAGGGCTTTTTCATTTTTAGGCACTTGGTTGCAATTCTTATAACTACCTTGCAAGACACGGCAGAATTCAAAAGGATTAGGATCTCCTGGGATGGTGATCTCCGTACCATTGTATGGGAACTTTAGAGACTGATGGTACGTGGAGGGAACAACTTTCATTGCATGGATCCATGGGCGGCCTAGGATAATGTTGTAAGGAAGCTCAATATCAAGGACTTGACACCTAGTTTCAAGCATGACAGGGCCCAGTTGTATAGGCAAGTGAATAACACCTTCTGAACGGCATTCTGCATCATCATACCCCTTGATTGTAATACTATGATCAGTGTTGACGTGATCCTCAGAGTATCCCAATTGCTTTAGTAACTTTAAAGAACATATGTTGAGACCAGCACCACCATCTATGAGGATACGTTTGCTTTTGCGCTTATGGATGAGAACTTCAATATGCAGGGCATCATTGTGACAAGGATCATGGGATGGGAGATCTTTCTCAAAGAAGACCACATTGTAGGGCGAAGCAATGTTACCTACTATAGCTTGGAAATCTGCGACTGCTATGTTGTTAGGAACGGAAGACTCTTGGAGGGCTTTTTCTAGCACTACTCTATGTGTAGGTGATGACCGTAGAAGGTCCAAAATAGAGATCTGTGCTGGTGTTCTCCCTAGATGTTCGACAAGACTATAATCAGATTGAACCGGAAGCCTAGGTGTAGGAGCACAAATGGTGACATGACCACGATGAGTAGTAACAACACAATCTGTAGATTTGCCTTTGATTGTGAGGGTAGACACTCAACTCTCTTCAAAACGACCTACAATGGAATCGAAGGACGTGGAAGCATGATTGATGCCTTTACCTCTATCCTGAGGAGGAGGTGGACCATGATGAGGGAATGGTTCCTTGTACATATCTAGATCCTTGTTCATGTGTTAAGCTGCTTGTTCATCCTCAAAAGTGATTTGATTACCGTCGATGAGGTTTTGGATGAGGTGCTTAAGTTTCATGCAAGATGTGGTTCGATACCCTTTGCTCCTATGGAACTCACAATATTCATTGTCTCGATAACGTGCCATTTTGTAAACAGGTTCACCATATGGGGGAGCATCAGGTAAGGTGATGAGCCCTTTCTGCAAAGCTTGTTGTAAGACTGATTCGATGGGCACTCCCAAGGGAGTGAATTGACGTCGTGGAGGATAATCGTGTTGGGGCCGCTCTTGTTGTCGCTGCTATTGGTTTTGATAAGGCTGCCTTTGTTGCTGCTGTTGTTGAGGTGGAGCTTGACTTGGTTTGGAGAGCTGCAGCGCTGTTTGCAACATTTGGACATGTTTAGTATCGACCACCCCATCATTGACCACGTTTTTGTTTTTGTTCCAATATTTGGGTTTATCGTTCGATTGTTGATGAGGAGCGCTATCTTTCGTTTCTTTAAAGATTTTGACCATGCCCTTAGCAATGAGGGCCTTCTCAATATTGATTCCCTTGTATGTGATTTCATCAAAGGTTGTAGCACTAAGAATTTGCAAATGGAAACCTAACTCTTGGTTGAGGTTCTGCACAAATATGCTAACAAGCTGTTTCTCTGGAATCTTGAAAGGGAATTTACTAGCCATTTGTCTCCATCGTTGAAGGAAAGAAATGAAAGTTTCACCATTTTTCTATTTATTGTTGCATAGATCAGTCATGGAAATCTCATGCTCTACGTTGTAAGAAAAATAGATGGCAAACTTCTCTGCTAGCTCATTGAAAGACTTGATACCCGTGGGTAAGTGTGAGAACCATTCTATTACTTGACCTCGAAGACTATGAGGAAAGAGATGCATAAGATATGTGTCATTGTGTGAGACCTCGAAGCAAGCAAGATAGAATTCCCTAAGATGGTCTTTTAGGTCACCTTTTCCTTTGTATTTATCAAACTTGGGAATAGTGAAATTTTGAGGAAAAGGGATCATTGGTAGTGACCGATCAAAAGGATAAGGACGCACTTCCTCTAAAGAGAAGGTCTTCTTGGTGTGGCCAAACGTAAGATTAGATAGCTGTTGTTGAACTTCTGCAATTTTTAGCTCCATAGTCGTGGGAGGGGTTGGTAACCTCTCCTGTTGTCCGAAAAGTGGTTGGTGTTGCCCATACGGAAGATTATGATGTAAGCCATGCATACTGGTGTTATAAGGGTCGTAAGATTGGTTGGGATCATACGGGTTGTATGATTGGTTCAGATTGGGTTGGAATTGGAGGTTTTGATTTGGAAGAGGTGGAGGTGGCGCTAGGTAAGAGTGTTGGCTTTGTGATGGTTGAAGAAAAGAATTGGGTGGAGGAAAGCTAAAGTGCGTTTGATTAGGTTGCGATGGCGGCACATAGCTTTGGGAAACTTGATGTTGGGCATGTTGAGAGTGGCTAGGCAATGTGTGAAAGAAGTTGAGCGAGGATAAATGTTGTGGAGGAGGGACATAGGTAGATGTGTTTTGCGATGGTTGGGGTTGATTGAGGATGAGAGTAGAAGAATGTTGTGGTTGGGGTTGCTTGAGGACAAGAGTAGAAGAATGTTGTGGTTGGGGTTGCATGACTCTAATTGGTTGAGAGACATGAAGGTGTGATGATATAGGAGGTGGCATTTGTTGAGACCCTTGTTGCATGGCTACATAATTGTTCCTCGGATTGTAATTTGGTGGGAAACCTTCGCACGATGGGGTAACCAAGATTCCACTTGCGATTGGGGTGGACACTGTAGGAGGTGGTTGCATATTTGATCGAGCTAAGGTGGCTTGCTTAGCTAACTCTGCTTGACGTTGGAGAGTTTCTTGTTGGTTTTTATAGATCTCCATTGGAGTTAGAAGCAGTGATATGGGTCTCTCCCCTGTTGGATTTTGAAAAAGGGGATTCCTATACTATGAGCCTTGTGTAGGTAAGGGCATAGTCACTGTTGACATGGTTTGAACCGCTTGTATGGTATCTTGGGTGTTGTTGTTCTCCTTGAGAGTGGATAAATCAAAATCTTGAGGCAACTTGGCACCTTGCTCTACAAGCAAGTGAAAGAAGTGGTCTTGGTTCTCACTAAGGATTTTGTCAAAGGTGGCCATGACTCTAGGCTCTTGTATGATTTCATCAAGATCTTGCCCATCTACTTGAGAGGATTGACCTATTTCAAAGTGTCGCTCTTCTTGAGATGGGACTAAATCTACAGTATAACCTTGAGGGACAAAATCCTGAGGCAAGCCAGTGGTGTATTGCGGTGTACTTATCAAAGGGATCCTATCCTCTTGAGGATTGTTTGGTTGGTCGACGTGCAGCATGTTCGGAGAGCTAATTGGATTTGCCGCGGGTGTACTAGGAGTAACCTTGGGAGTAATGTTGAGATGACCTGATTGTGGTGTGCAAGGAGGCGACTTGTGCTTCTTAGGGGCAACTTGCTTGGACTTCATAGTTTGCTGGAGCCTAGTGGTTACCATGGAATACACTAGGACAAGAAAGGTAATGCTGGGTTTCTGTGAGATGCTTTGAGAAACGGACAAACTCTGATGCACAAAGTACTGGACCAAAAGCGCTATACTGTTTGACCAAAGGCGCAGGACTGTGCAACCAAAAGCGTGCTACTGTGATGCCAAAGGCAACGAACTGAGCTACCAGAAGCGAGTTACTGCTATGCCAAAGGCGAGCTACAGTGACCAAAAGTGAGCTACTATTATACCAAGGGCGCTGAAGTAGAGTTTTACCAGAGGTAAATTACTGCTATGCCAAAGGCGATCTACTATACTACCAAAGGCGAGCTGCTATAATACCAGGGGCGCTGAAGTAGTGTTTGATGTTTCTAAAAGGCAAAATTTTGATAGATTGTTTCTGTTTCTGATTGGATTGGTTTGGCAAGAGAAAACATAGCAAACAAGTGGTCAAAAAACAAGGGACTGACACAACAGATAGTGTATGTTCAAGGCTCCAAACAAGCCCAATGTTTCCACAGGTATAAGACAATTGCAATCAATAACAAGCACTTTTTATCCCTAGAGACAAGGTTTCATTGCAGTAGATCAGCTCACAGCTTAATACTCCGTCGATAAAAATATCATTCCATAAAGGTGTCAGATATTTAGTATCTTTGCGAGAGACGATAGGTAGGGATATCTCACCCTCCCCTTGGAAAGCTCAAGTAGGTCACAAGAGCTTTATGTCCAAGGGAATACTATCTCTTCTCAAGGGAGCCAATGGTGAGTATCTTAAGGGCTTAAATCGATTCCCCTTGCACTGATGATTACCGCAATGTTCGGAGGTAGGTTGGGTAGTCTCTATCTAAAATGGTTCTTAGTGACTTTGAGGGACCAATGCCTTACGAGCAATGCGACAAGCTACTAAAAGCTATAACTAATCCTACTAAGAGTATCAAACACTTCGCTCAATGTGAAAATTGTTTCCACAAAGAGCTAGTACACCTCTTTTTAGTTTGGCACCACAAGGTAAGGCTGACGTCGGTTAGGACTTGGCTTTCACCTTATCTCTCTTATATAGCGGTTCAAAGGAAAACTCCGCTTAGGGTCGTCCCTTTTGGATGAAGCGCAATCCAAAAACAGGCCCTTCTAAAGGAAGTACAGAAATGTAAGAGCAAGCATGTCAAACAAAGGTTCAATTGTCCCGTTATAAGAAAAATAAGGTGCAACTAATTTAGGCACACACACTGTTGTAGTTGTCAATTGTCCCTTATAAAATTGAAGTGTTTGGCATTCATGTCCATTGTCCCTTAGAAAATTTAGGTGTTTGTGCATACATGTCCATTGTCCCTTAAGAAAAGCAGTATGTTCCTAAGACTTAGATTGCAAGAAAAACTGATTTGTTCAATTATCCTTTTAAGCATGCAATGTGTTTCTAAGACTTAGTGAAATAGATCAAAAGTTCTTCAACGCTCATCCTGCATGAACATGTTAAAACACCTATTGGCTCTGTGTGAGTAATAAGATGCTGCAACAAGTGAGTTAGTTCCACCAAAAATTCACAAGTTAGCAAAAAATAAATCAATTTGACCGAAAGCGTTGCACTATCTTACCGGAGGTGACTTACTATATTTCCAAAAGCGCTGTAACAAATACCGGAAGCGTCAGATAATATTACCAGAAGCGTGGCCAAATAACCAGAAGCGTTGTACTGTGCATCCAGAAGCGCGATACTGTTATGCCAAAAGCGATGTCGTGTATACCGGAAGCGCTGCAAGATACTACCAGAAGCGCTGAAAAATAACCAGAAGCACTGTACTTTGTATCCGGAAGCGCGATACTGTTATGCCAAATGCGCCGCACAGTCTCAGATCATAAAAAGATTAGCTTTTGTCAAAAGAATCAGATCAAAATGGGATTTTATGATTGATCTACTGTTCTAAGCAATAATATCTAATAGATCTGAATAGTGAAATCCAGAAAACTCAGAAAGTGTATCAATACAATAGATTAACGCAACTACCGCAGATACCCCTAAATAAATTAGCTTAGGAAGTATGAAAAAGCAGGTTTGAAAGACAAATACAACAGCTTGTCAGTCAAATCCACAATATGTAATGAGAAAACCTTGCAAAAACACAAGACGAAGTCAAAAACCTAATTTAGCCAAAAGCGCCGAACGATGCTACCAGTCACGATGTTCTGTGATGCCAAAAGTGCCGCTCTATTTTGCCAGAAGCGCCGCAGTGCCCCCGAGGGCGCTGAACTGTGCCTCTAAGAGCGCTCAGAGATACTGCCAGAAGCGCTATGTAATATCGTTTGCGCTGTGCCGTACTGTGACTTAAAAAAACAATTTCTCAAAGAAACAAAGGGATTAGTGGGTCCCACCGGGCGTGCCAGAATGTGTATGAGGAAAAATCGATTAAATCAAACCAATTAAATCAAAGAACCCAATAACATAAAGAAAATGAATTTAAATAAAAGCCATGACAAATAATCAATGAAATAAAGACTTTTACCGAAATCTGTATTGTTTCCTTTGGATTGAATGTGGATTGCTCAATGAAGTTGTGAAACCATAGCTGCAACAAGCAAGTAGTGTGCTCAAGAGATCAATGTCAAAAGATCGTAAGAGTGCTCAATCGACACGTTTTGTATGCTCAAATCTCTGTTAAGTATGCTTGAGAATACGATCGAAGAAAGAGGCTCAATGAAGGAGATGAGGGGGGTTTATATAGGTTTCAATGAAGGAGATCAACGGTCTAGATAATTCAGAAGAATCAACGGAGAAGAACAGTTGAGGAACGTGCAACGAATGAGAAGAAGACAAGTGTCTTGCTTTCTTTTGCATGAGAGGAGTTATCAAGAATAGAAGAATGAGTTAACTGAAGAGATAAATCAATTAAAAGAATAAAACCATCAGTTAAGTGATTTAAAACAAGAAGAGATTTGCATGAGAATTAGAAGATATTTTGCTTTATTAAATATAGAAAGCTTGAGTTATATTGGAGATAACTCAAATTAGAAGAAAAAGCAACTTAAATAAATATTTGATTTATTTAAATTTAGAGAGGATATTTTGGAAGAAATAATTAAATAATTGGAATTATTTAATTTAGAAGATTTGAAAGCAAACTAAATAAATAAATTTATTTAATTGTTGTGCATGATTTTGGAAAAACAAAAGATTATAAATAAAATATTTGATTTTATTTATTTTTAGAGGATTGAGATAATTTAAATAAATTTGCATGATTTATTTAAATTTAGAAGAACAATTGATTTAATTAAATAATGTAAATTATTTAATTGTAGATAAGATAGAATTGTGATGAATTAATTAAATAATTAGATTTATCTAATTAATGTGGATTTGATTTTTGGAAAGAGGATAATGATCTAATTAAATAATTGAAATTATTTAATTGTAGAAGAATAATAGAGGAATTTAATTTTAATTAATTAAATAAAGAGAATTTATTTAATTAACTTCGAAAATATGTGATTTGGAAGAATTTGATGAAATTAATTAAATAATTAGATTATTTAATTAACGTTGAAATGCAGGTGATTAGACAGATTATGAAATGCAAGTGATTTGACGACACGGTCATTTTAGGGTGTCTACAGAGTCCATATAGAGACTTCCTCAGTCTACAAACTAGTGAAGAATCTTGAACAAATCCTTATGGTTGTTCCATGTAAATCTCCTCATGTAGATCCCCATTAAGAAATGCACTCTTCACATCCATCTGATGTACAACCCAACCATGAGCTACAGTAATAGCAAGAGTCAGGAAAATGGAGTTCATCTTGGTGATGGGGGCAAAGGTCTCGATGTAGTCAACACCAAGAACCTATGAGAAACCTTTGGCTACAAGTTATGCTTTGTAGTTTTCAACAGATCCATCTACTACAAATTTAGTTTAATAGATCCACTTACACTAAACTAGTTTTCTTCCCTTAGGAAGTGGAACAAACTCCCATGTGTTGTTCCTAATCAAATAGTTATACTCTTCCTCCATGGATGAATCCCACTCAACAATACCTAATGCTTCATGAAAAGACTATGGATATGAAGCTTTGGCAATGTAGGAATGTAAAATATCATGGTGTTGTGACTAAGTCCTCTGAGTGTCCAAAGGATCCCCAATAAGAGTTCTTGTGGACTCAAGTGTTTGACAAGCATAATGAGGCATAGAAGAGGAAGGGGATGGAGGAGGAGAATCCTTAACATATGAGTATAAACTTGGTGAAGGGAGAGGTTTGTCGTCATGATCATCCCTATGAGTCAAACATGCTTGAGAAAAGTCCTTTGTGTCATTGTCATTTGAATCTATTATGGAGGAAAGAAGAATGTGAGAGGATGAGCTAGGAGATCTCTCCTCAAAATGCACACTTCACTCAATGGAGAGCTCATATGTCTCAGGATCCAAGAGTTGATATCCTTTGAAACCATCAAGGTATCCAATGAATATGCAAGGCCAACTTTGAGGTTCCAAATCCCTATGTTTCTTTGAAGGAATGTGAGCCCATGCAAGAGAGACAAAACCTTGAAAGTGTCACATAACAGGTGGCCTACTACATCAAGCTTCAAAGAGAGTGATGTCAGGTTTAATGCCTTATGGGGAACCATATTCTAGATGTAAGCAACATAGTTGATAGCTTTAACCCAATAATCAGGTGTAAGGGAATGAGCATGGGCAATGCAACCAACCATCTCTTTCAGGGATATATTTTTCCTCTTTGAAACACTGTTCTACTAAGGTGTGTAGGAAACTAAATGCTAGAGATCAATCCCTTCAAGAGTGCAAAATTGATCAAAGCATTGGTTCACGTATTCTCTACCATTATCAATGTGGAGAATCTTGATGTACTTTCCAAATTGTTTCTCAGCACAAGCCTTGAACTCCTAAAATTTGTCAGACTTCACCTTTCTACCAAAGGAAGGAGACCCATGTGTATATGGAATAGTTGTCAATGAAGGTGAGAAAATAGTGAGCCTTATTGAAAGACAAGGATGGAGATAGACCCACCAAGTCACTATGAACTAGCTCAAACATTTCTCAAGCCTTGCAAGCCTTCCCTTTATCAAACTTGTCCTTGGGATGCTTTCCCAAGGCACAACCCAACCAGACACCATCTAAAAAATTGATCCAAGGAAGACTTGTGACCATGTCCTACATTCTAAGATGCTAAAGGTAGTGGTCTAGTTGAGATGGACAAACTACTCATGCCATAGTTTTCTCAGAAAATTTGAATGCGTAAGCAAAGCAATAGAAGGTATATCAGGTACAAAGTGAGAGAAATCATAGAGCCAAGACTGATGGTTAGATTTTCCAACTGTAATGAGATAATTATCTTGAATATCCCTAATGACAACAAAATATGGAGTGAATTTGACCTTGCTACCATTATGAAGATGAGTGATCTGGTAGATAGAGAGAAGGTTGGCTGACAAGTTATGACATCCACTAGAGAATCATCCTAAATGAGAATATGAGCCATGGAACAAGGCTCTAACAGAGAAAATTATTCTGTATCAAAACCCATATGGTGTGAAGCACTCAAGTCAAGGATCCAATGCTGAGAAGAATCTATAGAAGCAACAAGTGTGATTTCTTTCCCTTTATTTGACTTTGAAGGAGGGGAGGATTGTTGTACAATAGAGGAGGGAAGATTAATGTTATTATTTTTGAGAAGATACCTCAACTCATTGATCTACTTCCCATTACATGAATGTTCCTCATGACCAACCTTCTTGTAGTAGCTACAATTTGGCCTTTCCTTCTAAAAATTCCCCTTGGATGAACAGGATTTAGAGTCTGCTTTTAAGGAAAACAAGAACTGTGCTTGATCTTTCTTTGGCTTCTTCTTGGACCTCTTCTATTTCTTATCAGATTGACCTAACTCTTTCTATCCCTTCAATTGACTGGCCAACAAATCTTAAGACTAAGATAGCTTTAGGAGACCCATGGAAAGTATCTTCCCTTGTTCATGTTGCAAGTATGTGCTTATTGGTGTTGTCATTGATGTCAACATACTCGTGTTGTCATTGGTGTCAACTGTGCTCTTGTTTTGATGCTTGCTTGTGTTGAGATAATTGCTTTGTATTGGCTTATATAAGTGCTAAAGATAATGAGAAATTGTTCCTGATACTAATTTTTCAAGTGCTTTTGAGAAAATTTGCTATCCTAATGGAAATAGTGTGTTGCAGAATATCTTGGCTTACAGAAGAACAATGTAGTGTTTTTCTCCGCATATCTTATAGATTGAATATCTTTGTTTGCGGTTTAGAAGTTATGTTAAAGGATGTATGTAGTTGCTATGTTTTAAGTTTGAGCCTCCGGTATGAAGATTTGAGCAAATTTTGTTCACCAGAGTAAAAATTGTTTTTCTGTGCATTTAGTGGTGATGGGGAGAATGTATTTTGATGCAGGAGCATCTAGTGGTGTAAGGGCAATCTTGTATCACCCAAAAAGAAGTTAATTCAAAATCATTGTAGTTGTTTTCATTTCTTTCCATAATTAGTATTTTTGGTTCCATAAAATCTAGAATAATAATGTAGGACTTTCAGTTTTTCCAAAACTGCTAAAAATAGCGACCTGCCTAATTAGGAAAGTGTACCTGCTATTTTTAGAAAGTTTGCATTTGGGCACGTAACGAAGCAAAAACTTCCAGAAAGTTACATAATGGAAATATAAGACCTTTGGCGAAGGAATTAGGCAAAGATCATTTGTGAGCTGAAAGATATTAAAGTTTTTTGTTTTTCGAAAAGCCCCTGAAAATTTCTGGAACAAGATATGAGGCACTAAAACTTTCCATAACATCCCAAAAAGTTGATGGAAATCCATTTACGAATTTCCAGCATGATAGTTCACATCACAAGCTTTCCGGCACTTAAAACGGTTCGTCAATCGGACACCCGGATCAAAAGTTATGCTTCCTAGAAGTTGACCTACTTTTGGAGGGAGTTGCAAAATTCGAAATTTAGCTAGAAGCCGCCAAAAAGTGCTATTTATGACTATTTGGGGAACCCTGGGTAGTAGTAGAGGGAAGGGGGGCCAGTGTAGAGTCAAGAATAGGTGGGAAAATAGAAACCCTAACTGATTTGGGGTTACAGAAGGCTGAAGATTCTAGAGTCTTGAGGTTGGGAAAGCTGTAATGTGTTGCAGCCAGTAGAGGATTCATCCTTTGATTGTAATTGAGCTTCTGTAATGTAATGAGTTGCCCAGTTCAATAAAAGAAAGTTCTATTTGCTGTGTTCAATATCTTCTATTGTGTGTTTTGTGATTTACCCCCTTCATCAAGTGGTATCAGAGCAAAGGTTCCTGAGTGTGTAGACAGATCGCCGACCGTGAGGTAGTTTGCACCAGGACCTGAGGTTGTGGGTTTGCTGTGGAGACCAAGATGCCTCCATGAAGAAATCATGTTGGGAGGAATGCTTTGACGGAAGAGGGTTTTAGAGCCCTACAAAGGCAAATCGATGCATTGCAAGAGGAGCTACGAAGAGGGTTTGAGCTGAGGACAAGAGAAGAAAGTGAAGATGAAGTTGAAGAAGAGCTATCTGAGGAAGAACAAGAAGCTACCGAAGATGCTGTAGAAGTAAGGTTGTTGAGGGTCATTTCGAAGATCAGAAAGAGGCCCAGGATTGAAGTTTCTACATATTCTGGAGATTTGAATCCAGAACAACTTATTGATTGGATCAATGACATGGAGGAGTATTTTGAGTATGAAGATGTGGAGGACCCAGATCGGGTTAAGTTTGCAAAAACAAAGTTGAAGGGCCACGCCAATATTTGGTAGAAGGAGGTCCAATTAGAAAGGAACAAAAGAGGAAAATCAAATATTACTAGATGGGATCGGATGGTGGAGAAACTAAAGAAGCAGTTCATTCCTGTGGACTATGAGATGGAGTTGCTGAAGAAGCTGCAAGGACTAAATCAAGGTAACAAGTCTGTTAAGGAGTATACATAAGAGTTTTATAAAATTACTATCAGGATAGGCCATGCAGAGCCCAACAAGGAGAAGGTAGCCCGTTACATTAATGGGTTGAGGCCGAGTATTCAAGAGGAGTTGAGCCTGGTCAGAATGACCACCATAGAAGATGCATACCAATTTTCCCTGAAGGTGGAAGAGAAGCTGAATAAAAGATTTGACAGCAAGCAAAGGGGAAGAGGTCAAGGCGGAAGGACTAGTGGAAGACCCTATGGGGGCCAAAATGAAGATGCAAAGAAAAGTGAAGAAGCTGGTACCAGTCGAAATCAGAGAGGTGATAATACCTACCACCCTCGTGACCAGAACAATGGTGAGCAAAGAGGAAGAGGAAGAGGCAGACCTGGGCAAGGACCTGGAAGAGGAGGTTTTAGAGGAACCTGTTTCCAATGTGGAGAAGAAGGGCACCGAGCATACGAGTGTCCGCAACATCAAGGAAGGATGAATAGAAGACCTGAAGGTAATGCATGAGTTGCACATGTGGATGAAGATGCACAGTATGAGCACTCTGAAGATGCAGAAAGGGGAGAAACCCTAGTTGTTAGAAGAACTTTGTTGAATGAGGAGAAAGAACCCAATTAGAGGAAGAGTTTATTTTGCACAAGGTGCAAATGTGAAGGTAAGTGTTGTGATATTATTATTTACAGTGGAAGCACTGATAATCTTGTTTCAGAGGAGATGGTTGACAAGTTGAAGTTCACAAGAAGAAAGCATCCACATCCATACCGGATTGCATGGTTGCAGAAGGACCATAGAGCTTTGGTCAATGAACAGTGTTTAGTGAAGTTCAAGATTGGTGACTACCATGATGAGGTGCTGTGTGACATCATACCGATGGATGCATGTCATATGTTATTGGGGAGGCCATGGCAGTATGATAGGAGCGCTGTCCATGATGGTCGTGCAAACACATATTCCCTAACAAAGGATGGAGTTTGTCATAAGTTGAAGCCCTTGAAGGAGGTGGAAGAAAAGGTATGTAGCACTGCTAGAATTTGTTTGGTAGATGGTAGGAAATTTTTGGAGGGTATGAAGCATGAGCGTCATTTCTTTGCATTGATTCCTAAGATTAGTCAAGAGAAATGTGAAGATGTACCAGCAGAAGTTTCAGATATGTTAGAAGAGTTCTAGGACATTATCTTCGATAATGTACCAGAAGGTTTACCACCAATAAGGAAGATAAGTCATCAAATGGATTTGATACCAGGAGCCAGTTTGTCAAACAAGGCAGCCCACAGAATGACCCCTGCAGAGAATGAAGAGCTGAACAGACAAGTTTAGGAGTTGTTGAGGAAGGGACTGATAAGGGAGAGCCTAAGTCCATGTGCAGTACCTGCAGTACTAGCACCAAAGAAAGATGGAGAATGGAGGATGTGTACAGACTCTCGAGCCATCAATAAGATAACGATCAAGTATAGATTTCCATTGCCAAGAATGGATGACATAATGGATTGTTTGAGTGGAGCCAAGTACTTCACGAAGATTGATCTAAAGAGTGGGTATCACCAGATTTGAATTAGAGAAGGAGATGAATGGAAGACAGCCTTCAAGACAAAGGAGGGTTTGTATGAGTGGTTAGTCATGCCATTTGGGCTAACCAATGCACCGAGCACATTCATGCGGCTCATGAATGAGGTACTAAAAGAATTTTTGGGAAGTTTTGTTATTATTTATTTAGATGATATTTTGATTTTCTGTAAGACTTGGGATGAGCATGTGATGCATATCAGAAGAGTTCTAGAGAAGTTGAGGGAGAAGAAGTTGCTGATTAATCTGAAAAAATACAGTTTTGCAAAGGAGTTGGTATACCTGGGATTTGTTGTCTCGGAGGAAGGTCTTAAGATGGACCTAGAAAAAGTAAGGGCTATCATTGAGTGACCTATGCCAAGGAGTGCAACGGAGGTAAGATCTTTTCATGGTTTGGCAAGTTTTTATAGAAAATTTATCAAGAATTTTAGTAGGAATTGTGCACCCCTAACTGAGACAATGAGAGGGGATAGAAAAGAGTTTAGATGGACTAAAGGAGCAGACAAGAGCTTTGATACATTGAAGCAGAAAGTTGTAGAACAACCTGTTTTGGCACTTCCAGATTTCAATAAGGTATTTCAGGTAGATTGTGATGCTAGTGGTAGTGGTCTAGGAGCTGTTTTGAGCCAAGAAGGTAAGCCCATTGCCTATTTTAGTGAGAAGCTTAATGATGCCAAGAAAAAGTATTCTATTTATGATCAAGAATTTTATGCAATAGTTCAGGCTTTGAAGAAATGGAGACATTATCTGTTGCCAAAAGAGTTTGTTTTATATACTGATCATCAAGCTTTGCAGTATCTTAATAGTCAAGGGAAGTTGAACCAAAGGCACTTAAAATGGGTTGAGTTTTTGCAGAGTTATACCTTTGTTTTGAAGCACATGAGTGGGAAGTCCAACAGAGTTACAGATGCCTTGAGCAAAAGGCAAAATTTGTTGACAGAAATGAAGATAGAGCTTGTTGGGTTCAATGAGCTCAAAAGTTTGTATCCTGAAGATCCAGATTTTGCAGAGGCTTGGAAAGCTTGTCTGGAGCCTGTTACTTTGGATAGGACAAAATGGTTGGATTTCATAATCCAAGATGGCATGTTGTTTAGAGGAAGCCAGTTGTGCATTCTGAGGAGTTCCATGAGAGAGAACCTGATTAAAGAGAAGCATAGTGGAGGACTGGCTGGACACTTTGGTCGAGATAAGACCATTTCTATTGTTGGTGAAAATTATTATTGGCCACAGTTGCAGCAGGATGTGAGGAAGTTTGTGCAGAGTTGCAGAGTATGTCAGATGGTAAAAGGAACAAGTCAAAATACAGGGTTGTATCAACCATTACCTGTACCAGAGAAGCCATGGGATGATATTAGTATGGATTTTATTCTTGGTTTACCAAGGACACAAAGAGGGCATGATTCTATTTTTGTGGTAGTGGACAGATTCTCAAAGATGGCACATTTTATTCCTTGTAAGAAGACTAATGATGTTGTTCATATTGCAGAGTTATTTTTCAGGGAAGTGGTGAGACTACATGGTCTACCAAAGAGCATAGTTTCAGATCGAGATACCAAGTTTGTTGGTTTTTTTTGGAGGACATTGTGGAAGAAGTTGAAGACAGATTTGAAGTTTAGTTCTGCACACGATCCACAGACTGATGGACAAACTGAAGTGGTGAATAGGAATTTGGATAACCTGCTACGATGCTTAGTAGGAGATAAGTCCACGGGATGGGATTTGATTTTACCACAGGCAGAATTTGCTTACAACAATTCTGTCAATAGGAGTACTGGTAAATCACCATTCCAGATTGTATATGGCAATAGCCCAAGAAATGGTTCTGGGTTAAGGAAGCTGGACAATGGAGAAAAGATAAGTGTTGAAGCTGAAGACTTTGCAGAACATCTGAAGAATTTGCATGAAGAGGTGAGAAAGCACATTAATAAAATGAATATTCAGTACAAGGTTAAGGTAGATCAGAAGAGGAGATATAAGGAATTCCAGGTAGGAGATGAAGTCATGGTTCACTTGAGAAAAGAGAGGTTCCCAATTGGAACATACAATAAGTTGAAAATGAAGAAATTTGGACCATGCATAATTTTGAAGAAACATGATTCAGAAAATGCATATGAGATAGAGCTACCGAGTGGGATCAATATTTCCCCTATTTCAAACATTGCTAATTTATCAGAATATCATGAAGGTGGAACAGAGGATGGACCAACAGAAGTGCAGTGGAGTATTCCGGCATCTACTTCAATGGAGGAGATAGAAGAGATCTTGGATAGCCATGTGGGAAGAAGTACTTGGAACAAGTAATATGAAGAATATCTGGTAAAATGGAAAGGAAGGCCTGTTGAAGATTCTTCTTAGTTGTCTAAGGTAGAGGTTGACTATTTGGGTTTTCCTCACACAAACACGAGACGTGATAGGGTCACTTCTCAAATTACCCTGGTTGTCTAATGCAGGAGCATCCAGTGGTGTAAGGGCAATCTTGCATCACCCAAAAAAAAGTTAATTCAAAATCATTGTAGTTATTTTCATTTCTTTCCATAATTAGTGTTTTTGGTTCCATAATACCCAGAATAATAATGTAGGACTTTCAGTTTTTCCAAAACTGCTAAAAATAGCGACCTGCCTAATTAGGAAAGTGTACCTGCTATTTTTAGAAAGTTTGCATTTGGGCATGTAACGAAGCAAAAACTTCTAGAAAGTTACATAATGGAAATATAAGACCTTTTGCGAAGGAATCAGGCAAAGATCATTTGTGAGCTGAAAGATATTAAAGTTTTTGTTTTCTGAAAAGCCCCTGAAAATTTTCAGAATGAGATATGAGGCAATAAAACTTTCCATAACATCCTGAAAAGTTGACAAAAATTTGTTTACAAATTTGGCATGATAGTTCAGATCACGAGCTTTCCGGCGCTTAAAACGGTTTGTCAATTGGACACCTGGATCAAAAGTTATGCTTCCCGAAAGTTGACCTACTTTTGGAGGGAGTTGCAAAATTTGAAATTTATCTGGAAGCCGCCAAAAAGTGCTATTTATGACTATTTTGGGAACCCTGGGCAGTAGTAGGGGGAAGGGGGGCCAGTGTAGAGTCAAGAATAGGTGGGAAAACAGAAACCCTAACTGATTTGGGGTTACAGAAGGCTGAAGATTCTAGAGTCTTGAGGTTGGGAAAGCTGTAATGTGTTGCAGCCAGTAGAGGATTCATCCTCTGATTGTAATTGAGCTTCTGTAATGTAATGAGTTGCCCAGTTCAATAAAAGAAAGTTCTATTTGTTGTGTTCAATATCTTCTATTGTGTTTTTTTTGATTTACCCCCTTCATCATATTTTGCTCTTCATTTCTCCGCATTTTAGTCTTACAGTCTGTAGTTCTGGACTTAAGTTTGTAATGATGTTGTGTGCCTTCAGTTCAAATGGTTCATGATTTTGTGGTCCACAAGCAATCTTTTCTTTTTGACAGTGGCCGACAGTGATGTTCAAGTGCTCTGGTTTGAAGAATCTTATGGATAAAGTGTTTAGAGGTTGTGCGGATGTTCTTGGTGATTGTAACGTGCTTGTGGATGTCTCTTGATCATGTTCCTACCTTTTGATTGGTCCATAAAGAGTAATAAGGATCGTGCATAAAGCGTTTTCTTAAAGGTCTTAATGTTAACACCAGTTTTAGCCAACTTGGTTTTTTTCACTACTTGCGATTATGTTTTGGAGTTTGCAATAGCATGTTGTTGTGTGGAAGATTGCATTTGAGTCCTAGCTAAGGCGTGGTTTGGTCCGCATTCATTTTTCTTCTTCATAAATTTATTTAGGTCCAGACCTATTCTAATGTATGTGTGTTTGCCGACCTTGGAGAATGTTCCAATGGTTGATGATTGTAATGCCGACCTTGATGATCATTCCAAGGTTGATGAATTGTATAAATGCTTGTAATAGAGTTGTGAAAATGTATCTAAGTGCGAAGATGTGAAGATAAGTGTGAAGTGAAAAAGCATAGCAGAGCAGAGGATGTTTATTGTGCTTCAATGGAACTGAACTTTGGCATAGTGTAGATGCTACTATCTTAGTTCACCAAATCTGGTAGTGAGCCACCCACTGACAGTGAGCCACCCATCAGTAGTGAGCCATCCCATTGGCAGTGAGCCTCTTCTCTTGCAGTGAGCAATCTGGGCAGTGAGCCTCTGATTTTTGGTATTGTTATTACATATTATATTGTGAGCTAACACTCACCATGGTTTTTACCTTATTGGGTTTTCCACGTAAAAACATGGTGTCTCATGTGTGAATGTGTTTAAGTTTTTGATTTCATGCTTTCATGGTTAAATACAATAACAATGATTAAGTGGATAATGTGTTAATGGTTTTGAAGTATTGGTTACAACTGATTCACCCCCCCTCTTAGTTGTCTTGCCCTTTTCAACAGTTCATGCATCAACATCTTGGAGAAGGATGCAAATGAAGGAATAGTATATGTTGAGCCCATAGTCAGCTTGTGAGTGTGAAATCTAGAAACAAAAGCTATATATTTAAGGCCAAGTTTGTTAAGGTAACTATATACCAACTAAATGTCCTTTTTCTCAATGCCACATGCTTTACATTGTGCTCTAAGCTCATTGACCTTTGTGATGTAATCCTGGATGTTGTCAAAGTATTTTGGATCAAGGATCATCAATTTAGTGTCGATCTAATAGCACCTAACTTCATCAGTTTTACCATAAAGAGTTTTAAGTATTCTGCAAGCATCATGTGAATTTGTACATGATTCAATCTAAAACATAAGATCAAGGAAAATGTAACTATAAAGATATCCAAATACTTTAGCATGTTCAACCATCCATTATATCTCTTCCTTATCATCTATGGGTTTAGCTACCTTTTTTTCAATATATGGAGTATACCCTTGTTGCATTAAGGTGTTCTATGCATTTTGATGACATGAATTATAGTTGTATGAAGTTAGCAATGGAAACTTAAAATGAACCATTTGTGAAGGAAAAGTAGAGTACAAGTGGGAAAAGAAGATATGCACAAGCACAAAATACACCAAGAGACCCCCCCAAATTCACTTAATCAAAGATCCCCCAAAACAAATATGATTTGGCACTTTATAGATCAGTGCATGTACAATGCAAGAGTTGTTTCCAAAGTTT
Organism: Cunninghamia lanceolata; assembly: GCA_027924645.1. NCBI lineage: Eukaryota > Viridiplantae > Streptophyta > Pinopsida > Cupressales > Cupressaceae > Cunninghamia > Cunninghamia lanceolata. The sequence continues at coordinate 10,493,888 of BSBN01000585.1, read as the reverse complement.
TATAATGTCCAAAATAGACCAAATATTGAAATTGTAGTCTAAGATTAGAATGAAAACTTCAAGATAGCACCAATGTGTAGTGCTAAAAAAATTTCACTTGTAAAAAAAAGAATCACCTCAATCCAAGATCATATGTGAAAGTTACAAGGTTTTGAAGTTCAAAAAACTGTGACTGTCTACCAAATTTGATGAGAAAACTAATTTTCTAGAAAAAAAGATCACTTGAGTAAAAAATGATTACACCACTATGAAGATCATGAAAATTTACCTTGAATAAAAAAAATTATGCTGAAAATGGAGGTCGTACACTAAAGATATTAGCCTCTGAAGTTGGATTGCAAAATTAAAACTGCAATAGTGAGGAGGTATTAAATTTGATTGAAGGATGTTGATGTCGAGTTATGGTCATGCTAACATCACTACTAGAAAATTTGAAGATTCACAAAAAGATGTAAAATTCCATCATGATCACAAAACTACCCTCGATTTTCAAGAAACCATCGTGGTATGGGCAAAACTACCCATTTAAGTTGTAAACTATTAAAATTTTGGTGTGAAACTTCCTTGCAGTAACTGCTAGTTTAGATGAATATTATTTTGAAATATTCTCTAAGTGGTGGTGGGGCATGGGCCCAGTGGAGCAACCTTGTGGTGATATCACAAGAGGCAATAGTGGTGATTGGGCCACCTGTTGGTGGTTGTGCAGTGGCTTAGTTCTAGCGATAGCAAAGCTACCATTGCTATAGTGAGTGTGGTGGGTGATGTGCTAATATTTTTTAAAAAGTTAATATTCCATACTATATGGTGCAAAGAGGGTCATATAGCTCGAGACCCCAAAAACATTTGCCTTAGAGGCAACTTTGTCCAAATTAGACAAATTTTTATTTGAAAATGGGGGTTCTTAGGCCTTCTAGATGCAATGTCAGGGTTTGTTTGGCCTCAAAATTCCCTAGAAAAGAGCATCTTGTTGGATTTAGTAGAAAAATATAATCTTCAAATCCTTACCTATCTGACCTTCGATGTCCAACTAGGATGGAATGAAAGGCAAATCTAACATTCTCAACTCCTTTGAACTCAATGGTGAGCTCAAATTTACTCCAGGAAGCTCAATAATACATCTGCAACTAGCAAGTTAGAAAAGGATCCCTCCAAGAATCTAGTATTTCTTTCACACCTTTTTAATTCTCCATATCATCTGAGGATGCAAGAGAAGAGCATACTCATGTGCTATAGAACATAACAGATTTGCACTTCTAGATTTCCTAAAATCCAACCCACAACTCACAACCACACTTCGATACCATGTAAAATTTGGATATGAAGCCACCCAAAATCCAAATGAATAAAGAAAAGCATAAACAAGAAATTAGAATTGAAATAATAAATTGTATTCTATTCAACTAGGAATTCAAAGCATACAAGTTTCAATGATTGCAATGTGAGCTATAGGCGAGTGTATGTACGATAGACCACCTGGGAGACTAAAAACACAACCAATGTGTGATAAAGTGAAAAAGTCCCTAAATAAACTTAACCTAGTGTGAAAAGGACCTAAGTGGAGAACTAGCTAGGAAATAGACTAGTTAGGAAATATACCCCATTCACACTAACAACAGGTACTAGCCACTACATGGCACTCGTTTCTTAGTAGTTTATGTGTCAAGGCAAGTATTATAACAATTAATAGGTAATTGTATTATTATGTGAAGTTTTATCAAGATTCAATTATATAGTTTGAGTCAAACTTATTGACCCATATTTTATGAGTAGTGGTTTGTACAAGAACCCATTTATCATAAGTATGAATTATCCACTTAGCACTCATTGCATATAGGTGATTCTCACATGGGTGAAGGATCAGATCTTTCTAGGATCTCATCCATCCCAATACTATTTTGAGTCAAGCTCACTTAGCTTGTTAACCCATTTACAAAACCATTAGCAAGAGTTGCACCTTCTGAACTATTCATTATAGAGCTCCTTATATTGAAATGGTGAGCAAAATATAGATTGCATACATTTTATACCATTGTTGAACAACAATATCAAAAACATAAAATAATATATTGATTTTTGGATTGATATGCATAAAAACTTGATTGATTTTACATTGACTTGAAATGTCTTATAAAGCCAATATATTCATGTGCTAACTCCCTTAACTTATTTATGGGAATGCAACTTCCCAACAACCAACTAACCTAACAAACATTTATTTATAAACTAACATTTATATATAAACTACTAACATTTGTTTTATTTATTTAATCTGACCTATACTAACTATATACTAAACTATATAAAAGGATGTAATACTCCAACATTCCCCCCTTATTACATCAATCTAAACAAAGGATGAAACATTGCAAGGGTTGAACACAATAGCCCTTCTAGAAACTTTGATAAAGCACCTCCACCAATTCTCCTTGCTCACCAAAGATACACCAATCTGAATCCACCAGCAGATGTCTTGACTATCAAACCTTATAATACCTATGAATCAAGACATACGAAATTATTCACAAGTACACCACTACTCTTGTGAAATGAGATAAACTCAATTATACACAAGAAAATCACCAACCAACTATGAATTGAGACTTAATCAACTATCCATAGTACCACAAACACCAACCAACTGTGAATCAATACTTGCTCAACTATCCACAGTAACACTCCTCCTTTTGTGGATCAAGACAAACTCAATTATCCACAATACAAACTTGCAAAGCTATGGATCGAGACATACTCAAATATCCATAGATACAACTCATCATGTCTGTGGATTGAGACATACTCAACTATCCACAAACCAAAAATAATTGCCATGCCCCCCGCCTTTTCTCCATGAAGGTACTCAAGATGAAACTATATGAAACTGGTGCTTCTCATGCAAACTATCATCTTTGAGTGAGAAGCTAGCTTGAGATGATAATACACCTCCTACCTCTAATTCCTCCAACCTCCAATTAAGATTATGGTTAGTCTTTAAGCTTGATAAGTTATTCGCTTTTTGCCTTCTCCTAATCTTTGACATCTACTTCATTACCTTTTTTAAGCTTTCACTTTCCATGTCGTGTGCAACATTTTGCATGAAATAAAATGTAATCCAAAACACCATGTGCCACAAGATAGTCAAAATTTAGGGGCACTGTTTCCTTGAAAATTGCACGTAATGCAAAATAGATTCCATAGGAATACATCAGGTGTTAGTTCCACCAAAAATGCACCTTTTATACAATAGTGTAAATACAAATAACTCCTTATGATTATGTTTACAAAAATCTCAACCTTATAACCCCAAAGCATGTAATTTCAACTTTAACAAAACATCCTACTTATTTCTCATAGTTCTTTGTATAAAGAAAGGTAAATAAGATGAATCCCTCAAATGTAATTAATTTACCTTCTTAAAACTAATTAAGAACTTATGTCTCCCTTAACACCTTTCTCAAATGTGATTAATAAAAATTTTCCCAACACTTCTCTTGAAATATATCATGCATTACTTAACTCCTTTTGCAAATAAAAACTTTTTCTTGACCAAAAAAACACTTAAAAATGATTTCAATAACTAACATACCAGTATGGATCATTGAGTGCTAGGAAATTAAACTAGAGAAAATCTTCACCTTTCATTCTTGTGTCCTTCTTACACAATAGCATACATACATCATAATGCACCACATCTACCAGCGGCTTCTAGCATATAAATACATCATAACTAATTTGCAAGAAAGAAACAACAAAATAAAATTACCATAACATAATGATGTATGCTAGGAAAAACCTAGCCTCAAAACTCTAAATCAATATATTAATTAGTAACAATATCAGTTACAATACAATCCAAGCAAGGATCCTTCACAAGAGACAACACCAACACTCATATCTAGAGTAGTATTGACATTGTAACAATACCTACAAAATACACTATACAAAATCCATCTAAAGCACTCAATAAATAAAGAAATTGATAAGTGAAACCACCAAAGGGGTATCACAAAACCATGATCTAATACAACCCAAAAGTGGTGCTCAAATCCCCTAGTCAAATTTCAATACTCAAATCTCAAGAGAACTCTTATAAGAATTTGCCATAACATGTTATAGTTATCCTCCCAATTTGGGGACTCCAATTTATCTCATTCAAACACCCTCTAATGATGTTTTATGATAGTCAAAATGACATGTCATAGGTTGGTGAATGTTCTTGGTCAACATGTGTAACTCCCTATTATAGCTCTCTTATGTTTCATAGATGCTCTTACATTCCTAAAGTGGGAGCCTAACTTTTGGTCCGAGAACTTGATTGAACTTTTTCTTGAATTGAAGATCCTAAAGATATCTAAGTCACTGTAACCAACTTTATGTAATGAAATTACTTACACAAGAGAAGAATATGAAAGGAAATTTGTTACAAATGCTCGATAATAATAAGCCACTTCAAGGATGGAAAGCTCCAAATATCTCCTATAAGAACATAATTCAAAATACGTTGATGATAAACTAACCACTAGCTCCTATATATACCCTGCTTATGTGGTGGTTTCCACCCAAGCCAACTTAGACACCTAAACATAACACCTAGGATGACTTAATTATCTAAATAAGACTATAATAATGATTTTATAACTTATTAAAAGTCAAGGTAGCCCCAAGTTGGCTACTCATAACCCTATGAACACTATAGGATTAGTGGTGTAGCATGCCTCCCACTTTACAAAAGTATTATCATCAATGCTAATCAATTTTGGATGCTTCTACATAAAATATTCATCATCCCCTATGGCAACTTTGATCAACAAATACCTCCATTTAATTAGGTACTTTGTGATTGTCCCAATCCTCAACTTCTTCTTGCATATCTAGAAAATTAACTTAGGTGCCAAGATGTGTCTTCCCTTTGCATCTAGCTCTGGTAGCATTATCTATGTTCAAATTTTACATTGATCTACTTGCCTCTTAATTCTATTGTGTGCCATTGCCTTGTTCTCCTTGAGACTATAAGGCACCTCTTGCTAGTGTTGAATGTGTTCTTCCATTTCTCTAACCTTTTGTTGTACCTTCAATGAAGAGGTGAATGGCAGTAGATGGTACCCTAGCATTGATTTAATGGACCAAATAGAATATTCTTTAGGAGGCAATCCTTTTTGAATTTCTCAAAGTAGTGATAATGCATGCAAGATATTATTGTCTTAAATTATTCTCCTTATTTTTCTCCTTCCCATTCTCCTTCTCCTTCTCCTTCTCCTTCTTCTCCTTCTTTTTCTTCTCCTCCTAGTCCTTCTTCTTCTCCATGTTGTTGCATATTCTTCATTGGTAACATGCTCCAAGATCCCATATGAGTGGTAGGAATTGAGTTATTTAGGTGATGATCAATTTTAATATCTAAGTCAATGCCAACATCAGTATGTCCCTTAGAAGACACATCTTCTTCCCAAATCTTATGATGTGAAATTGCTCCCTTAAATTCCATATAACTCACAAGGGAATCAATTATTTTTTATATTGCTAAAATCTCATGTTTAACCTTGATGTTTTCTTCCTTATATATTCAATATCACTAGGATAAATCTCCTCAATTACTATAGCATCCTTGTTTGGATATTTTCTAGGTGTGGTAGGATTCTTTTTCGCTCTTGTAGCAGGCCCCATCATAATGTATTTTTTTTTGCAATAAATCATGAAAAACGAATCCAAATGATCTAAAAATTTTACTATAACTTACTTGGTCCTAGATCTCTTCTTTCAAAAAAATCTCCAAGAAATTTGTTGATTTGTAGCCTTAGGAGTGAATTTGGTGGAAACCCTAATTTCATAATAACTTCCTCATATGTGATCCAAATGACCTCAAATGTAGAATTTAGAAGCCTCAATATGTCCTTGGTCAATGCTCTATAAATTAGAAAAATATTCTTTGATTTGTATCCTTGGGAGAGAATTTAGTGGAAACCCTAATTTCACAATAACTCATCCAAATCTACTCCAAATGACCTCAAATCTAGATTGTAGTAACTTCAATATGGACTTGAAGTGCCCTTTAAAAATTAGGAAAAAGTTTTCCAATTTTAAGAGCTATGCACTTCATAATTTGACCTCTTAAGCCTAAAAAATTGCCTTGATTTTTGCCCTCTTAGTGCTAAGATCATGCTCTGATACCACTTGTAATAAAATAACTTGTATAAGAAAAGAATATAATAGGAAATATGCTACAAATACATGATAATACTTAAGAATAATAATCGACCTTAGAGGGGAAAAACCTCCAAATATCTCTAATAAGAAACATAATTCACAATATGATGATGATAAACTAACCACTAGCTCCTATATATACCCTACTTATGCCTTGGATACCACCCAAGCTGACTTAGATACCTGAATATAACACCTAGGATGACTCAATTATCTAAATAAGACTATAATAATGATCATTTATGATATAACTTAATTAAGAGTTAAGGTAGCCACAAGCTGACTACTCATAACCTTATGCACACTATAGAATTAGGGGTGTAGCACTTTAGCTAGTTAAAGCTAATTTTGATCATTTTTTAGGGAAAAAATGACCTCTATACATCAACAATTATATTTTAACATTGGGGTGAAAGGTTGAGACATATTTCATAACAATACTATGGTGGACTATTGTGACAGTGATTTTCTTGCCAGAACTAAATTTGTATACTTTTTAAAAAAATTTACCAATGTATAAATTTGATTTTTAGCAAAGTTGTACTTTACCTCATAATATATGAGGGTTTGGTTGAGTAAGGCTATTAGATGTTCTTCTAGATTATCATCTCCTTTCTAAGTAAGTATAGAAATAATGTTGGACTTTTCTCCATAAGCAAAGAAAATAAAATTTGTACTAAAGTCTAGATTTGCTAATAATGTGCCTCAACAATAGCTTGTTTCTCCTACATTTCTTCTTCTTCTTCTTTAGGAACTAGAACAACTTCTACTAGGTGCTGACTTAAATCTAAATCTCTCTTACCAACTTTGTAGGGTTGATATCAATGTCATATTCTAAGATCTTGGTCATCTAGCTAGCCCTTTTTTTAATTTCTCCACCCATAATATACCCTCTAATATTGTGATGGATTACTATGGTAGTGATTTTGTTGCTAGAGACAAAATGTCTAAATTTTTTTTAAACCTTTCACCAAAGCATAAGACCATTTCTAAAAAAGTTATATTTTACCACATAATATCTGGAGGTTTGGTTAAAGAAGGCCATAGGATGTTTTCCAAATTAGAATATTCTTTTTTGAGTAAGTATAGCAATAATGTTGGACTAGCCTCCATAAACATAGATAATAAAATCTTTGATAAACTCCTTATAAATGAAGAGTTATACATTTTTGGACACATACACAGAGATTCCTCTAGGGCTTAATAACAAAGACACTAAGAAATCAAATTGTATCCAAGGCTTGTTGAGCTCATGTCTACAAAGCAAAATATAGGTTACAATTGAGAACAATTCCCTTTATTTATAAAAGAACCCTCAACAACTAACAATTCCCTCGCAAAAAACATATAAGATTCAAAATCCAAGTTAGTGAAGGAAGATCCTCAATTGAATGTTGTGTGGAAAAGAGATTGAGAACTAAAAACAAAAATGATAATTAGTGCCTAGTCAATCATGTAGGAAAATGAATACACATTCATGAATACATGTGTGTGTGTGGTGTAAGTGGATGTGTTAAACTTATACTCCACTAAACATATCCAAACATGAATTGAGACTATTGTAACATAGAAAATTGCATACCCTTGCAATTTCATGCTATATTTTGGGCTTGCTTTAGTGTCCATTCCCTTAACATATTTTAGGGATCATTTTAGCCTAGCCTTAGCCTTTTTCTTCACTAGATTGCCAAATTTATCTATCAAATTTTAATTCTTCTCATTGTCCTAGGAACACATGTTGAATTTTGTGTGATTTCTCTAGGACAATAGTGCTATGTGTAAACATCCGCGCGATGTGCTAGCGTCCTGTGAGTTCCAAAAATTTAAAATATTGATTTCTTGCTTAGCCACCTACTTCCAACTACTACAATGCTCGGTTGTCAAAAAATACCTTCAGCATCCAAATCTAACCCTTTAGATTCCTCACAAACCCTTATGCAAAAGCAAACTTTGAATTCTCTCTCATTCTATTCTTCTCTTGGCTATGCTTGGCTGCACATATCTCCATTGTTGAACTTGTTGAAGCTACATGCTTCTCAAATCTTCTTGGACAAATACAAGTGTTATTTCACCTTCTACATCATGCTAGTAATCTTGTTTGGATGAGTTTCCTTCTTGTTTAAACAAAGCATTAATAGTATTTATTTTCTTTATTTCATTCAATCTCTATTTAAAAATATTGGTGTAGATTGGTCACCACCTTGTTCATCTCAATACACACACTAGGGTATTCTTCCCCATAGACTAGGGTTGATACTTACAGATTTTATTTTATTGTCACTACTCTTAATTCCTCTATGCACATAGGATAGGAGCACACACACTATTTTTCTACTCTCTTTATCATTGGTTGTTCATGGAGGTCAAAAGACCAACATAGGGGCTTGCTTGAAGGCAAGCCCCCAAATAGCCCCAACATTTTCTCTTGTTTCAGCTACAGGTATTTTGGGAGACATTCAACCCCACACAGGTTTACTTGTGTTTCTTCCCTTTGCTTTTCATTTCAATAATTCATTTAATTTAGTTAGTTTGGATCTATTTTATCATTTCAATATTATCTGGTATCCCCTGGCTTACTGTTGTGTTGTTTTTGTTCCCTATTGTGCAAGTTAGTTTGAAATATGGGAAAACCTTATGTTTTGTGACTTTCTGGGACAATGCATTAAAGGACTACAACGCTTTGCACGGATGCCCACGCACCATGCCGGCATTTGACACAGTGAACTCTAGCTTTTGATGCTAAGTTCCTTTATTTGTGTTATTTACAATTATGAATCTAGTTTTCTAATTTTGTATTTCAGTTTCCTGTAAATCAACACTTTCTACTTCAGCCCCTATGTAATGTAATGTAGAAAGTAGAGGTATCACTTTTTCTCCATTACAACTCTATTTTTGAAAATAAAAATATTATGCACTTATTGTTGTGCTCAATTACCCTCTTTGCACCCAATAAATATTTCACAATATAAAATACTTAAATTTTTATTATATATAGTTGATGGAATGTGTGACATATCAACAACATCAAAAAGAGACTGGCTCATTGATATTGAGAAGAGGTTTATTTAAAGGACAAGCTCCATATGCCTAATAATTTTGTCTATCTTTATATAAGTGTTTCACATTCTTTGGAATTGTGTAGTCTCTCTTACCCTTTAAGCTATAACATGTAAACTCTATTTTCCATCATTCCATCATCCCCTAAGGTATTTTTCTACCACTTCATAGTTTCTACCCCTTATGTAAGTACTTTATATCTCATTAGCTTCCCAACTACTACATGTTAGACTTCATAAAGTATTAATAGAGAATAAAGTATAGAGTATTTAAAAACTTATTCAAATTCATTTAAACCATTTTTTATCACACTTTTGAAAAATTGACATTCAAACTACCCTATTTTTTTCAATTATGAATTTTAGGGTGAATAACTAAGAAAATGAATTATGTAAATGCAAAATGCACTTCAACAATAATCCTAAAGCAATTACATCACATATAGGGGAAAAGACCCAATAGCTGAGATAGTTCCAATGGTTGAGAGGGTACTTTTCATAGTTTGATCCATTAACAGAACATATTTTCATTATTATTTGAATATAAAAATATCAATAAAAGTAGGTTTTTGTGTTAATAACTACCATACAACTACTTCTTTTAAATCTGCCTAACATATATCATTGATAGACCAAAATATATCCAACTACTCATTCAACAGTACAATGTGAACAAGCATTAGTGATCAACTTCTTGCTCTACATGGAACAAAAGATAATGTAATTTATTCCAAATAAAGTTGATATATGAAAATACAACAAAACAATATTAAAATATTATGTTCAAATTTGTACAATCTTCCAATTACTTGTCCACCTACATACACATTCCTGTCAACATCAATACATGCTTCCTATTGTATATACAAAATTTATTGTACAACTATTAGGTCCTCAACCAAATGAACTAGTATTGAAATGAACAATGACATGTTCTCAACTTTTCAAATTATTATTTCTAAGAAATCAGTCCATCTCTCCCAAATATTGTGCAATAAATGCCCAGTTTGGAGACATCAACCACCAGATTCTAAGACATGAACCATTTGGAAATCAAACCACAAAATTAATAACAACTTCTACCTTATGTTGTCATATTCTAAGGAAGATCTAAATATTTAGCAACCCTTATCCCATAGAACGAGAATAAATCTTCACTAGGACTTGCAAAATATTTTTAGAATTAAAAAATGTGCCATCTCAATAAATTTCCACATTTCATAGACCATATTTAAATTATGGCACAACATCTTCCAATTATCTAAAAATCCTAACACCTATTACTAGGTCTTCTCCCCTAGCACCTGTTGGTTCTCAAATCTGCATGCATTAAATTCTAAAGGTTTGCCACTTCTTATGCTCAGATTTCAAGAAGAGACTTGGACAACAGAGTGGGAGATTATTTTACAAGATGGGAAACCATCCACACTTATCTCCCCTACACTTCAGGTTCTACCACACCTAGGGGGAATCCCTTATTTACAACCAGTAGATTTAGCTTTTCAATACCGGGAAAAATGTTCTCATGTATACACCAAGATTTTCAAGATAAACCCTAGACTGGAAATATTCTTGGATTATCATCTTTGTTAAGACTCTGAGAACATGCACTAAGAGACCTAATCTACAGACATAAATCAGGAGGACGAATCAAAAGGTGACTTTAACTAGTGAATTTATGAACCTTTTGGACAAACAAAACTCCATAATGGTGTTTTATCGGGGCAACAGAGTTGAGATCCCTTCTTGCAAATGTTTCCTCTATAACAATAGAACTTCAAATTTAGAGGGTGTGTTTATATTAGTGACTTGCAAAGATATACCCAAGGAAAAGTATTGCCCGCAACTCTTCTTCAATAATCCCTAATGTAATAAATTGCTTCCTACGTTTTGTTCAAAGCATATTTAATCCAATCCTTGATTAGAAGCAGTAAACAAGAACATTCGATACAAAAAATGTGTATAAGTGAAATCTAGAACCCTTGATTCATTCATCCAAAAAAGAAATGCATACATTCAAGGAGACAATTGCAAGAAATACACACATAAAGTGTTGCTCATATAACTCAATCTAAATTGAAAATTTCCATATAAGAATTTTATTCATTTACAGAACAAGGCTTGCCCTATACAACCCTAAATCCAAACACTTCCTCTTACAGAGAATTGATTCCTAAAATGTAGACAACTTTTGTCTATAGCCCAAAACTTCTCCTATTGCTATCTTGTTGAAATAGGTTTGTCATTGATGTCAAAAGTTGTGGAGGTTGTTGTTGTGTTTGATTTGATGTTTGTCATGCTTCATGCTTCAGTGTTGATCATCCTTGATGATGGAGTTGCTTCATGGTATGGATATCCTTTATGATGGAGTTTCTTCATGGTATGGACATCCTTGTTCAGGAGTTGCTTCACTCATCTATATCAAAAGTTGGATGGTGATGATTGTACATGACAATTTGTATCATGCAGGAGATCTTGTATCATGCAGGTGATACCAAAGGTACAGTGTTGATAAAGCTTGCTTGTGGTCGATGTACATAACAATCTAATGATCTTCATGATGATTTGATGTCACAGATCTCAGCTCTTACAGTTGGACATCAGTGAAAGGATGTCTTGCAGTGTGTTTTCAGTTCTCTGCAATAGTGGTGTGGTATGGCAAATTAGGATGTTGTCTCTAGTTCCTAATCACCTCTAAACCCTAATTGTTCTAAGATCAAGCTTCAAAAATGTCTTTACCTTTTTGTTATCACTTTGCTTCAGAGATATAAGGTGTCTATAAGAGGTCATAGAATCATCATATGGTTTCTAGTGGTTTGAAAAGGATTAGGGTCCTTTCATGGTTTGAGTTCTTGTTCTAAAACCCTATCAATTTTAAGAATCCTAAAGGTCTCAAAAAGTCTATTTGTTTCCTACTCTCTATCACAGAATATCTACAGTCAATGCTGAGTAATTAGGGTTTACATTTGAAGAGAAATTAGGGTTTTTTATTCTTCAAAATCCTAGTCTAAAAGACCTAAAGAAATCCTAAGTCCTAATTACTAAAACCCTAGATTATAAACCTTAAAGCATGTAGTGACGAGTTATACACTTTTTTATTTTTTAATGGTGACCTGATGTAGTTGGTCAAGGATCACTTAAGTGATCACTTGAGGGCATTGCTCTCATGGGTTCATCGGCCCCATCTCTTAATGGGCACCGAAGTCCCCGGTGAATGTTTTATGTTTGGGTGCCAAAACAAAATCTAAGGCCTCTATTTAATCCTGCGTGGGCTCGAAGTCGAGGATCAAAGGTAGAAATTTAATTCTCTTTTAAAAAGTAACTGTTATTCCCTATGGCTCTTCTTTTGACATGTATTTGCATGTTTTCACAGTGAAATGCAGTTTTGAGGTAGTTTGATAACTACTTACTTCTCTCCCATTGATATGAGGAATAAAAATCCTAAAAGTGTTAGTGCTCGGGGTTCTTTTGGAGTTTGATATACAGAGTTTACTATGCATGGAACAAATGAAGTGATATTATGATTATATGTGTGAGAATACAGAGAGTTTGTATGGGGTTTCTCCTTTATGAAAAGATAGAATATGCAGTGAATAAAATGTCAATGGTGAATGTTTTTCATTGCAGAAATAGCCTTCAATGATATATAAAACAGAGGGTAAATACTTGTGATAGAGAAAGATGAAAGAAGCAAAAAGAAATGATTGAAGGAGAATGGTGTTGCAGATTTAAAGGATCAAGAGACAGTGAACTACAATGATTGCAGAGGATTGAAATATGTTGGACAGAGGATAATGACAAATAGTGGTAGAGTTATTTGATGGGGGAGTGTGATGATTGTAGTAGAGTAAAGCATGATGATTGTAGAACATTGAGGCACTCAGATTAGAGTATGATGGTGGACCTTTGATTGCAGAGGGCAGTGAGGGAATTCATATCAGGTACCCTTTGTTTTGATGATGGTTTAATGTACTTTATATATTTGTTTGTGATAGGAACATGATATTGTCATGTAAAGAAGAAGATGTTTGGTATGGGTGTAAATGTGTCTTGAATGTTGTAGTTTATGATATCACTGTAATCAAGATAATATATTTGTCTCATTACTTTGTAAAAGAAAGATGTCATTGAGATGTTGGTCTAGGAGAGATAAGGTGAATGAATAAGAGTTATAGAACTCATCTATAACCTTTGTTATCATTGTAAGTAGAGTAGTACTCTATATGTTCTCATATTTTGTATTTGGAGTAGGTGCTCTTGGAAAGCTTGGAGTTGGTGCTTCTTGTGTAAGCGATTGGAGTTCCTTTTGTATGCAATCAGTGAGATTTTGGTTAGTGAGACCTAATAAGTTTTGGTGAGGTTGGACAGTGGGTTTTCCTTGGATAGGGTTTTCCACTTTAAACATTTGTGTTATGGTTTCATGATTCTATTGCTCTCTATGTTTTTGGTATGTTGATGTTAATTTCATTCATATTGAGATGATGAATAAATTAGTTTTATTAGATCACTGATTCACCCCCACCCCCCTCTCAGTGATCCTTAGTATTCCAACATATCTATCTATCTATCTATATATCTATCTATATATGTCTATGGTACATGGCCCCTTATAAAGGCAATTGCTTATGTTAGCTAGAAATCCTACCCCAATTTTACATTTAATGATTGTATGTGGAAGTTTTACATTCCCTTTTTTGATTGGAAAAACATAAAACCGATTCCTTTTTCTAACAAACCAAAGTCAGCGTGATCCCTTCAACTGTATTATAGAATGTTCTGGAATATTGTGGAGTTTCGGGGTATAACTTCCTTCACTTTATCATGAGCTCACATGATAGGTTGTTGGGGAGGAAACGTGACTTCCTATATTTGAATCTCCAATTATTAAATACCATAAATCCAGGAGCTGTTAAGAAAAGTATGAGAAGTTGGAGTAGAGGATGATTGGCTCCTGTCCTTGTCTCCATGAGGACTTCTTTGAATCTGGCAGCAGAACCTTTCATCTTTATCAACAATCAGGCAATCCATACATGGCATTCCTCCTTAGCTAAGGTTCTTGATGAATGTAATAAAAAAGAGGCAGGGAGAGGGGTATGAATGATGCCTTTCTGCTTGAACACTCAAATTCCAAATCGAGCTGGGGTCATTGGAACTTCATCCAGTCGGCTTATCCCTAGGAAGCAGCTTCATGTAGGTGGAGTTTCTAACTAATCTTTGATTTTCCCTACAAGAATGCATTCATGTAGCTATGGTTTTGGGAAAGCAACAAGATTATTGAAGCCAAAAACTTTCATTCTTACCAATGCCTCCTATTCCTAGTCCCAAATTTGCCCCATTCCTTAATTCAGAAAGAGCAAATCTGTAACCAAGAAAACAGCGGCATACACTTTTGGGAAATGCATTAAAAAACACAGGGAAAAAATCTTTGCTCAAGATTCATGACATAGAGTTGATGTGGAGAACCTGTGCGAAGGCATCCATTTATAGCAAAAATGAATTGAATTGATCTCACTTTCCATCAACCTACATAATTTCATGTTAGGTATCTGTAGGTTTTGTACACTCGAACCAAAAATTGCATCATGATCACTAAAGCACAGAATGATGGCCAGAGACATTTAATTTCCCATGAGCAACAGATAGTTGGTGTAATCACAAAAATATGTTCAAAAAATATTAGAATCAGCTGAAGCATGTTGTTTGTCAAATCTCAACTCAACTAGATTGTCTGCATGTGAAATTCTAAATTTGAATTTAGGCCATTGATTGAAACCACATCAAAATGAGATCAATAGCTTTTTGAAGATTTGTCAGGAAGTCACCATCCAATCATAATATGCCAGCAAAGCATGTTCCACATATGTCAAAGCCACATGTCACCTTATCACACCATCACAGGCCTTGAGGGACCCACGCTACTTCCTCTTCACTCACGCATTGGGTACAAACTTCATTCATCCTAGGATGGGACCTGTAAACTGCCAAACATATCATTGCACTAGCACAAGGGATATCCCTTTGCATCTTCTCACAAATTGCTCCCGCGATAAAAACAAGGAGCAAACACATAGTCCAACACTTATCACACCATCGCACCTACAATAGATCTGCCAACCAAAGGACACACGATGCCATGATAGGTCTTCAACCTAATTATGAAATCAACCCTTGAAAGATATTCAACACACATGAGAGCTAGTAATTAAACTCAAAGGGCTGGTAAAGAATGAAGCTAAGGACATTATGTCCTTACTTATGCCTGACTCTTCCAATCAAAGAAGGGTCCATCAGTGGCTCTAGTTAGGGACGCATGACTGATCCAATCATGATAAGAATCACAGAACTCTAGGATGCAGACCAAGTGCCAAATCCATTGGGCTCACCCTGTAACACATCAAATTAGGGATTATCTAAATCCCTTATAGGAATTGAAGATTGACTAAAAGCTAATTCAAATTTCTTATCTTGTCTTCAATTCTCAGGATGGTGGCTCAAGGCCACTAGAAACAAAAGATCAGTGCTTACCTCTGTCAAATACCTTGTTTTCAGTAGAAAGTCCTAAAATTAATCTAAAAGCATCATATCCATTGTTACTATAGGGAAAATACATCGTCATATTTTCAATCATAATCTAATTAGTTGTATTGGTGTACATCTTGCAATGAGGCATCCAACAGATATTATCAATGAGTGAGAAACATAGAAAACACACATCAAGTAAGTCAATCCCATGTCTACAACATTTCTGATTAGCAAGATTATCTCTACATATTGTGGGACATCCCTCATATTGATATGTGTA
Source organism: Cunninghamia lanceolata (assembly GCA_027924645.1). Lineage (NCBI taxonomy): Eukaryota > Viridiplantae > Streptophyta > Pinopsida > Cupressales > Cupressaceae > Cunninghamia > Cunninghamia lanceolata. Next base: position 10,477,832 of record BSBN01000585.1, on the reverse strand, counting down.
ATTAACATGCTGAAGTTTATCTTCATCCCTTATATCTAGATCAGAATTGGAATATTGATGCAAATGCTCCAATACTCCTTCTGCATAGGGTACTTCCACCTTCTTATGTATACTTTGATACTCATACTCATATGATTTTTCAATTATTGTGTTAGAATTAGTCAGAGATTGCTCATAATTGCTTTTAAAGGATTCTTCTTCTAAAATATACATGCCTTTATTGTCAAACTCGATCAAGCCTGTATGGGTTTCCTTTTTGTTTACCTCATAAGATTCTGCTCCTATCTCTTCAATTTCCACACATTCATCCTTTGGGAGTAAAAGAGTTTTAAGATACAACTCCCTCTATTGTCTTGCACAATCTATCTAGCTGCAATGTTCCCTGACTTCTTGTAAATGTTGTCTTGCTTGTGCAACCAATAATTTTGCTTGCTTAGCTCTCTACATCCATCCAACACACAACTCTTGTGTCCTTCTAACATCTTCCATGGTATGATACACAAAACCAGAATTGTCATGGCTTGAACCCTCAACATTAGCATCCACCTGCGTATCCTACTCATGCAACATGAAAATTTCCATTTCCTCCTTAACTTGTCTCTTATGTGAACTTTGGAAACCACCACAAAACAAAATTTCATGTATGTCTTTTATCTGATGACACATATGACTTACAACATAGCCTTGATCATTCTGATTATGAGATGCCCCTGCAGTGACACTGCTATCAATCATAACAAGGTTGCAATCAACTTTTTGTAGCCTAGCTCCATCCCTAAACAAAGGATTGAAACCTTTCAACTTCCACCTTCTATATCCAACATTTGTAGACATATACCCAATAGGCATTGCATACTTCAAGCTATTCTCAATATCCCTTGCAATCTCATAAGCATGACAAAGTGACCTAGGTTCCTTACTCCACAAATAACTCATCTCTTCATCAAATGTAGCCAAGTAAACTACCAGACACAATGCATCATTTGGCCTCATATAATTTGGAATGTGAATAAGCATTTTGGAGAACCTAAGGTTAAAAGCTAGTACTAGCTCATTCTGATCCTTCTAGATATTCATGAATTGTGTAATTAATGAGGTCACATTGGTTCTTTCACCAAATTGTTCTAAAAATGCCATTTCAAAATCAAGCCAAGATGAAATATAACATGATGGCAATGTTGAAAACCAATCCCTAGCATCATCTTTTAATGACTGAATAAAAAGCTTCATAATAACATCTTCATTTTCAACTTCATAATCAACCATTAAATCACATAATTCTTGTAAATGCTTATTTGTTGATTCAGATGCTTTTCCACTAAATTTTGGCAAATATCTTCTAACTTCATTAGGGATAGAATTTGGGTATCCTTGGATTCCATTAAATATCAAATCTCTATATCTTTCAGTAATCAAGCTATTCATTGTAACATTCAAATAGAATAGAGTACCTGGAAAGTGTTGAAGCCTGAAACAAATGTAGAGTCGCCACCTCTCCAAAGAGGAAAAGATATTAGTGAATTGTTTGGTCATTTCTTCCAATAAAGCCCCTATTTTATAACTGAGCCCTTTTATTGTTGATCAATAGTATTGCCAATACAATGAACAATCATGAAAACATGCAATCCCTAAAGAGCAATTCAAAGCATATCTTGATTCTATTGAACAACTAAATCCTTCTTACATCCCCAGTAGAGTTGTCATTTCTGTTGGTTCTCAAATCTACATGCATTGAATCCTAAAGGTTTTCCACTTCTTATGCTCAGATTTCAAGAAGAGACTTGGCCAACAGAGTGGGAGATTGTTTTACAAGGTGGGAAACCATCCACACTTATCTCCCTTGCACTTCAGGTTTTGCCGCACCTAGGGGGTATTCCCTTATTCACAACTAGTAGATTTACCTTTTCAATACCAGGCATAATGTTCTCATGTATGCACCAAGATTTTCAAGATAAACCCCAGACTGACAATATTCTTGGATTATCTTCTTTGTTCAAACTCTTAGAACATGCACTAAGAGACCTAAACTATAGACAAAAATTAGGAGGACGAATCAAAAGGTGACTTTAACCAGTGAATTTTTGAACCTTTTGGGCAAACAAAACTCCATATTGGTGTTTTATTGGGGCAATAGAGTCAAGATCCCTTCTTGCAAATGTTTCTTCTATAACAACAAGATCCCATATTGGTGTGTTTATATTAGTGACTTGCAAAGATATACCCAAGGAAAAGTATTGCCTGCAACTCTTCTTCAATAATCCCTAATGTAATACATTGCTTCCTACATTTTTTTCAAAGCATATTTAATCCAATCCTTGATTAAAAGCAGTAAATAAGAACATTTGATACAACAAATGTGTATAAGTGAAATCCAGAACCCTTGATTCATTCATCCACAAAAGAAATGCATACATTCAAGGAGACAATTGTAAGAAATACACACATAAAGTGTTACTCATATAACTCAATTTGAATTGAAATTGCCATACAAGAATTTTATTCATTTACATAACAAGGCTTGCCCTATACAACCCTAAATCCAAACACTTCCTCTTACAAAGAATTGCTTCCCAAAATGTAGACAACTTTTGTCTATAGCCCAGAACTTCTCCTATTGCTATCTATCTATCTATCTATCTATCTATCTATGTCTATGGTACAGGGCCCCTTATAAAGGCAATTGCTTATGTCGGCTAGAAATCCTGGCCCAATTTTACATTTAATGATTGCATGTGGAAGTTTTACATTCCCTTTTTTGATTGGAAAAGCATAAAACCAATTCCTTTTTCCAACAAACCAAAGTCGGCGCCATCCCTTCAACTGCATTATAGAATGTTCTAGAATATTGTGGAGTTTCGGGGTATGACTTCCTTCACTTTATCATGGGCTCAAATGATAGGCTGTTGGGGAGGCAATATGATTTCCTATCTTTCAATCTCCAATTATTAAATACCATATATCCAGGAGTTGTCAAGAAAAGCATGAGCAATTGAAGCAGAGGATGATTGGCTCCTATCCTTGTCTCCACGAGGACTTCTTTGAATCTGGCAGCAAAACCGCTCCTCTTCTTCACCAATCAAGCAATCCAGGCATGTCATTCCTCCTTAGCTAAGGTTCTTGATGAAGGTAATCAAAAAGAGGCAGGGAGAGAGATATGAATGATGCCTCTTTGCCTAAACACCCAAATTCCAAATCCAACTAAGGTTGTTGGAACTTTATCCAGTCAACTTATCCCCAAGAAACAGCTTCTTGTAGTCAGAGTCTCTGGCCAATCTTTGACTTTCCTTGCAAGAATGCATTCATGTAGCTATGGTCCTAGGAAACAAACAAGATTATTGAATCCAGAAACTTTCATTCTTACCAATGTGTCCTATTCCGAGTCCTAAATTCACCCCATTCCTTAATTCAGAAAGAAAAAATCTGTAACTAAGAAAATAGAGGCATACCCTTTCGGGAAATGCATTGAAAAACACAAGGAAAAAATCTCTGCTCAAGATCCATGAGAAAGACTTGATGTGGACAACCTATGCGAAGGCATCCATTTATAGCAAAAATGATTTGAATTGATCTCCCTTTCCATCAACCTGCATAATTTCATGTTAGGTATCTGCAGGTTTTGCACACTTGAATTTATTGCTGAAAATGCTAAAAAAATCGCATCATGATCACTAAAGCACATAATGATAGCCCGAGACATTTAATTTCCCACGAGCAATAGATAGCTGGTGTAATCACCAAAATATGTTCAAAAAATAGTAGGATCAACTGAAGCATGTTGTTTTTCAAATCTCAACTCAACCAGATTGTCTACATGTGAAATTCTAAATTTGAATTTAGGCCGTTGATTGAAACCACATCAGAACGAGATCAATGGTTAAAAATCCATCGGGATTTGCTAAGAAGTCACCATTCAATCATAATATTCTATTAAAGCATATTCCACTTATGCCGGAGCCATATGTCACCTTATCTCACCGTCGTAGGCCTCGAGGGACCCACGTTACTTTCTCTTCGCTCACGCACTGGGTGCCAACTTTATTCATCCTGGGATGGGACTTGCAAACCGCCAAACATATCATCACACCAGCGTAAGGGATATCCCTTTGCATCTTCTCACAAAGCGCTCTCATGAAAAAAATAAGGAGCAAACACATAGCCCAACACTTATCACACCATCGCACCTATAATAGATCTGCTAACCAAAGGACACGCGATGCCACAATAGGTCTTCAACCTATCCATGAAATCAGCCCTTGAAAGATATTCAACACACATGAGAGCCAGTAATTAAACTCAAAGGGCTAGTAAAGAATGAAGCTAAGAACATTATGTCCTTACTTATCCCTGACTCTTCCAATCAAAAGAAGGGTCCATCAACACCATTGATCAAATTTGACAAGTCTAGTGCAACCTTGACCCAAGTCTCATATTATTCTTAATATAAATAATAATGATTAATTTGAGGTAGGCTTTGTGAGAACTTCTTTTCACTAAATTTAAATTTTTTTGTTGTTTCCCCAAAAATATAATGAAGGGTTGACATAGTGTAGGTTAGGTAAATTGCTAGCACAAGTTTGATGCAACACAAATTAGAGACTGGAAACACTATGATGTTAGGTTTAACTCTAATCCATTAAAATATAATAATGTAGGCTACCATAATTTTGATCTCGCCTAGATGCACAAGGTATGACAATAATCAACAACATTAGACAAAGATACTAAGACATTAGTTTGTGATTAAATTGAATTGTGCCCAATCTAACATCATAACACCTCTAATAAGACATAATAATAGAATGGTGAAGTTGTAAAACAATCGTGTTCATAAAAAAATGACATGGGATAGAACCTATTACTTTAGATTTATGGGCATGGGTGCTTCAATAATATGTAAAAACAATGTTTGAAGGTTGTAGTTCAATAGTAAGTTTTGTTTGTTTACTCATTATTAATCACAAATTTGAACCACATTGATGACTTCCCAAAAAATCTAACACCAATAATTATATAAAATTATTATTTTTAATACTTCACCAAACTTAGAAATTTTCTACGTAACAAAATTTATGTTCTAAATATAATATAAAAGATTAGTAATAAAATCATCTTATTGAAGATCAAGATTATAAATTTCATTTGAAATTATTGAAAATATATTTAATCCCCAACAACTTCCATAAAACAAATTTCCCCATCACAACAAAGAAAACAAATTTCTTTCCCCCATCTCATTCAATATTACCGACTGCAAGAGGCAACTCCACTAAAGCCAATAATAGCGGTGCCCTAAATTCAAAACGTGGGTGGGGCCACCCAAATTTAGCAAGATTTATGGATAATCACTTTTTAAATGTCTACATTAATTTCCACTTTTGTACCGACCACCTACCAATTTTCCCTTGCTTTCTTAGGTCATTTGAGTTTTGAATTATTCGCTCATTAAGATTTGCCTTATGGATTTAAATGATCAATGCATGTTTGACTATTCTTCTGCCATGTAAGAATCCCAATATCAAAACGTGCATGTTTGACTATTCTTCCATGTAAGAATCCCAATATCATAACGTGAACAGGGGGACTTAGAATTTTTCTCTTTCTATTTATTTTTATATGAAAATAATGTGGTATTTTTAAAAATTTAATAAATTATAAAATTATGAAAAAACATACAATCAAATTAAAAATCATCTTCTAATTAAAAATTGTCAATGGGTTTTTGGTCTCTTAGCGAAGTTGAATGGTTTTGAATGAGTCTACCAAAAATTAAGTCTTGCTAAGTGCAAGGCCCCAACACCATAAGGGATGAGGTTGGCCCAGACGACTTTGGTAGAATGGATTTCAATCCTTAACTCTCAAGTGAAGAGGTTTCAACCTAAAGCTCATGCTCCCATATCAAATTGATAAACACTTGTGGATTTGATATAAAACCTTTCAATAAAAATATCATAAATAAAAAAATTTAATCCATTAATTAAATTGAATTAAATTTTATTAAATAAATACTCATAAATGAAACCTCAATTTCTAATCTTCTTCCTATTTCACATCCTTATCCATAAAAAATCTTATTTTGAGCTTGCCAATTTTGAATTATTCCAACTCCTTAGTTTGAGTGTTTTATAAGCAATTTTTATTTTTTCTCGAAAGTCCATAGACATTATTTTATAGAGAATGAAAGTTATCTCATTGTGATACCATGAATACATGTTTAAGATTTAATCTTTTGACGTTTTGTCCCATAGCCACAAGTTGTGGAGGATATTTAAAAGTCTTATTTTTCTTACAATTCTTATTTATTTTGTTTTTTTAGTGTGGGATTTAATTTATTGTAATTTAGTATTGTAGAGGAAAATTAAAAAAAATAAAAAATTATTTTGGTTAATTAAATAAATATAAACAATTAGTAAATAATTAATGTAGATAAAATAAATTGAGATTAATTAATTGAAATTATTAAAAATTAAATGTTTTTGTGAAATAAATTAAATATAGTGTTTAATTTGAAATTTGATGATGGAGAAGTGTTTGATAGATGTTAGAAGTTGATTTGTCAATATCTTAGAATTTTAAGATTTTATTCAAATGAAGATCTCAAGTTTTACAAGATGATCATTTTTTTACTCTAGATCACCTATACAAGTGTGGATGTGATCTTTATGAGTGCAGATCTAAATCTACTTATAGATTTGAATTGAAACTCATAGATCTAAATTGGTAAACCATGGGCTGTTGATTTTCCTTAATTTCTATTGTTTGAATGTATGTAAGGATAGATAGTGCTTAGGAACACCTTTGAAGAATTTGTTGAATCGTGAAGGTCAAGTTCTTCTCAATCAAATCCTTAATGAACTAGCTTTACAGCTTTGAGCAAAAGATAGAAGACAACAAGTAAGCATGTAATGGACCAAAGATGATGTGCGCTAATGTAATGCTTTGATAATTCTTCTATGATGCTTTCATAAATGCTATATGACAAGTTCTTGCATAAACCCTAGGTGATTTCCAATATTATTTCAAATGAGTGAATAAATGTCGTTGGCAAGAAATGGGAAGGAACCAGTCCGGAGATATGCTCCTAAGTCAAGTCTTTAAAGTCAGTTTGTACCCCAGTCCTACTGTGAGAGAATCATAGATAAACATTAAGGAAATAAAGTTATGTGGTACTATCTAAGTCATGCAAAACATTCATAAGACATACATATATAGATCAAAGCACTTATAACTCTTTTATATATTCATATTCAACTGGTACACACATTCATACTGGCAGGTTTGAGTCTCTATCCTTTACATATCTATCCCATTCTTATCTTCTACATACATTTTCTTACTTACATATCCATCCTATATATTCATATAGAGGTGTGTCTTTTCCCAAAATACCTCTTTGTGTGCCAGTTCTATCCTTTGCATGCCACTTGCGGTAACCTGTGGTAGGTTCTATCGGTTTCCCTGTACTCTGCCAACATCATTCACCCTTTTAAAATTATGTCTTGTCCTCAAGACATGTTCTGTTCAGTTTGAAGGTGGGATGCTTTTATATATCACTCTGAGCTGGGCCAGAGTTGTGTTCCATTGTTTCTTTGTTGATGTCAAAATTTGGATTTGGCTCTCTAATTGAATATAAGTATCTTTTGCATCACCCAATGTAGATGGTATATGTATCTTTTGAACAGTCTGTTTAGCTTCAGTAAACACTCTAGTTGGGGATGCTAGTCTCAGGCTTACCACCTCCCTCAACTGCTTGATTTGTGCTTTGATTTGTTCCCTCTGATCCTGGAACTGCTATAGTTGAGAGTGTAATGTTTCTACTTGTGCCCTTATGGAACCATTAGGATCTTGTTCTAGATCATAAGCAATAGCTACTTGTGTTATTTGTGCCTCTAATGCATCTATCTGATCCTTTATATTTTTAGTGGTAGTAGACCACTCTAAACAAAATTGGTATAGTACCTTTGCCTCCTCCATGCCTTGTTGGATGCTCTTTATTTGGGATTCTAGTTTATTGTGTGTCTTGGGACATTTGTTCAATGCATTAGCTAGTATTTTCTTGTTCATTTGCTCAGTTATTCTTTCCTTTGACTTATTTTCCTTTGGAAGTATGTAGAGTGTGCTTTGAAACTTTGCATCAGTTGTTTCAATTGTTGTGTGGGCGGTAGGCTTGTATCCCTCTAAGCTTCTGGCATCTCATTCTGAATTATATTCACAGCCTCTAGTAGTATCTCACTTCCCTCTATTTGTTGCTACAAAATTTCTTCCCTCGCTATGGAGTGGAAGATATCACCAAGTTGTAGCTTTTGTATAGGTGATATGCCTGCCAAGTTTACTTGCCCTCCTATTACTGGAAATTGTAGTAGCTCGGGTGTCACCATAGGTTGTATTTATTTTTTTCACACCATAAAATCTTTAATGGATTGAATAGGGGAAGCAGAGGAGGATGCTTCTTGATTATCTTGTTGATTATCCCCTGTATCTAGTAACTCCTCTTCAAGTTGTTGGTCATCCTGATCTGTGTTAGTGTTGTGTGGAGGAGAGGCCCTTTGTTCTTCATTTTACAGAGGAGATGTCTCCTATTGTGCTGCGTTTTTCTTTGCCTCCTTCACCATATCATATATTTTCTTTGTCATCTTCTCTATGTCTACTTGGATCTTTTCTCTTTTAGCCTGCTCCATATTCATAAGGGTATCAACCCTTTGCTTTGATCTAAGATCCTTAGCCTGTAATTGGGCTAATTTGTCCTTTTCTTCTGCAAAAATGGAGGTGCCTACTCCATCAATAGATTGTTGTCTTAGATCTTCATCTAATTTCAGAGTTTTTTCCCTTCTTTGCCTTAGGTCTTTTTCTGGACCCTCTGGTAGTTTTCCCAAAAGCTTATCCATTGTCTTGTTTTCTTTTATCATATATATGATTATGGCTCTTTCTATTATTTTCTTATTGTCAGCAAAGACTTCACTGTATAGTTATGCTATTTCTTGTAGTAACCCATGACATTCTATCCCATTCAATATTGCATCCAAGCTCAATGGTTCTTGTGGAATCTCCTATGTTGTTTATTTTTGTTTCTTTTTCTTTTGTAATTTGGAGACTTCTTCTCATTTCTCCTCTTCTATCTCCTTGACAAGAAATTGCTTTTCTTCCTTTTGGCTTGTTGCTTTTATATAGGTGTCTTTCTCTTCTCCGCACTTAATTGTACCATTGTTTCTGATGCTACTCTCCTTCATGTATACACTATCTATGTCAAAGATGTCGATTGTGGTACAACATGTGCATTGGCTTCCGCAGATGCACTTCTCCCTGACCTCCTAGGATTTTGTGATGAGGTTGGCATTTGTGGAGCTTCTGCAGTGGCTTGTGAGGCTGATGACATATTTTGCAGTAGAGATGTGTCTACTTGGGGTGGGATTTCTGATTGTTTGTGTAGTATTTCTTTATTTTTCTATAATTACTTCTCCGCATGCATCTTATCCATTATTTTCTTGTATGTGCCAAACCTTTCTGCAGTAGTATCCTTAGGTTTGCTTAGCAAAGTTTTCGCATTAGCATTTATTTCTGCTGTAGTAACCTCATAAGGTAACCTAGGAATCCAAGATGTTCTAGGTTCCACTACCTCCATATAGGTATAATATTTGTTGACCATAATTGTTATGTGGTTCATATATTGTTTTACAACTTCATATGGGATTCTTTCTCTGGCTTGCATATCTGATTTAATGATTTAAATAAACCCCAGTACATTGTGCTGAAAGATTTTGTATCACTGAAGCTTCTAATATGGTGTTTAATTTTTATGGCAACTATGAGGTGTTGTTGCCATACTTTCCCCTTAAACCCTGCTAGCTCATTTAAGAAGTAAAATACTAGACAAATGATTAGGGTACCATACTAGAAGTTGTAATTAGACTCCTTGGTCCATTTCAGATTCTCCATCAATTTCTCTCTCATCACTTAGTAGAGGTCAAAGTATTTACCATCTTTCACCATTTGATAGGCTGTATGGATCGTGGTAGCAATGGAAGATCCCTCTTTGTTTACATAATATACATTGTATACTATTCCCATTGTCGCATACCAGCTGGATAGATCTATTATATACTTGACACTTAAGCTCTGCCTATCCGGTTTTACCCCAGTAAGCTCCGTCACTTTATCATTTTTGATAGCCTTCATTGTTGGCACTGGTCCTGTTGAGCTAAGTTTGGTTACAACCCTGATGGCATCCTTAGTAATTCACTAGGGTTTATCTAAATATATGAATTCATCATGAATTCTGTTGAGTATGATTCAAACCCACTCATGAGCATCACTAAAATCTGGATAATCCTTACACACATCAAGTTTCTTATTGGCAATGTTTTGATATTCAAGGGAATACCCTATATCACTGAGCAGAGTGTCCCGCAGTTCCTCAAATTTCATGTGGTCTATCTCTGTGATAGCTACGTGAATGTATTTCCTAACATCTTATGTGTATACCACATCTCCCAGTACCCCAGAGAATGCTCCTTCTTTATCAACCTCCATTGCCTTGAATGGGCACTTCTTATATTTGGTTTTTGGCTTCTTTGTAATGTTGATGTGCACTAGTGTAGCCATTTCTCCTTTATCACAAATTGGCAGCTAGGGTTTAGTCTCTTCATCGTTATTTCACCTCATACCTCAAATTGTTTTGGATGCAAATGAGATTTATAGGGTGGTTTAGGGTATATAGCCCTAATAGTCACATTATGCATTTATGGCGTTTATTCGTTGTGCTTTTCGCGAGTTTTTGTAGCCGTTTAGTGTCTTTAGCTGCCAATGATAAGTTTATGATATAATATGTTACAGTATGCTATAATTGCTATGGTACATGTTAGGATTCTTCCACATTCCATCTTATCATCCTGGAGGTTTATGATACTGTTTCAGTTGAGCTCCATTAACATATCCAACTACTAATTTCCCTTACATATCTTTTAATCTTACTACTCTAGATTTTGCAATTTCCTCTATATAATATAGTCCTAACCATCTTATCTTTAATTTTCCTTATTTCTTGAACTTGCTATTGTACAAGAGTACCAAATCACCTTCTTTGAAGTTTTTCTGCCATAAGTTTGTATCATGCCATGCTTTCTAGCACTTCCTTTCTAGATTCATGTTATATGCTGCCAATAATATGTTTTCGTCCATTTTCTCCAATTCTTCAATCCTTTGTGTTAAGGATTCCTCTGTATTTAGCTTCAGACTTAATGCGGTATGAAAATTTGGTAGAATAAAATGTATTGCTATAGTAGCATCCAAGCCATATACTAATTCATATGGTGTGAAGTTTGTAGTTCTTTTATATGTTGTGTGGTAGGCCCAGAGTACCATGGGTACTTTTAGGTCCCAATATGTTCTATTCCCATCACACATTTTAGTTAATGTTTTCCCAATAATTTTGTTCAAGGCTTCACTTGCACCATTTTCCTGTGGATGATATGGTGAGATTTTGTTATGTGCTATCATGAAAGTTTGTAGTAGTTCTGCAATCATGTTATTCACAAAGTGTTTCCCTTGGTCACTTGTGATGATTAGTGGACAACTAAATCTAATTATTATATTCTCATACAAGAATTTTGCGGTGGCTTTTGTTGTACAGTCCTTATTGGGTTGAGCTTCTACCCACTTGGTGAGGTATTCAACTCCTGTGATAATGTATCTTACTTTTGATTGTTTAGCAGGAGGATCTATAGGTCCAATAAAGTCAATTGCCCATTTCTCAAATGGGAGTTGTGCTAATACTAGTCTGAGTGGCATTTCATCTTTTTCTGTAGGTTTACCCACCTATTTGTTGGATTTAAGGCATACAACTGAGAGGGGGGGGGGGTGAATCAGTTGTATAAAACTTCTTGTTCTTTCAAACACTTGATTCTTCGTTGTTAGTTAACAGCATATCAATTAATCATCCATGAAAGCATAATACATAAACACAAGAGCAGATAAACATCAACACATTGAACACCAAGATTTTGACGTGGAAAACCCGGTTAAGGGAAAAACCACGGGGTGATTAACCCAAGGATTATTCTCTGTTAGAAGAATAAGAAAAAGAATGGCACTTGCCAATTAGGGTTCACTGCCCGAGCACACTGCTCACAAGAGGCCCACTGCCTACTAAGAGACACACTGTCTACAAAGTGATAAGAATCACAATCTTGAACTGGAGAATGACATCTCTACTATGTCCGGATCAGTTCCTTTTAAGCCCAAAACCTTCTGCTCTGCCTTTCGCACTTCTCTTCCCTATGCCACACTCATTCACACAATCCACACTTTGAAATGAACTCACAAACTGTTATTTATACAAGACATCGACTTAGGAACAAATATCTAAGTCGGCAAACAACCATAAGAGTATCCGCAAGATGAATAACACATCCGGTCGGCCACCACAAGAACATTCGCAGGATGAACAACTCATCCGGTCGGCTAAACAGAGCAAGAACTTCATCCGGAAGAATAACTTCAATTCCGGGCTCTACTATCAATGCGGATCAACAACACAACCTCAACATGATCCAGAAAACTTCACAAGCCTGCTTGAATGACCGGATACATCCGCACGTCCTTTGCTTGCTGGAATCTCTTGTCTTCCTCATCCGGAACTTCAAGAACACAGTCTGTCGCCACTGTAGAAGGTACTTCCGGACCTTCAAATCATACATTATCAATGCGGACCAACAACACAACCTCAACATGATCCAAGAACCTTCACAAGCCTGCTTGAATGACCAGGTACGTCCGCATTTCCTTTACTTACTGAAATCTCTTATCCTCCTTATCTGGAGCTTCAAGAACACAGTCTGTCGCCACTGTCATAATGCAAGAGGTACTTCCGGACCTCCAAATCATACACAGCTCGAGATGGCACATCACAAGGACATCCCAAACACTCTTTCCAATCCACAGATTAGGATTGTACAATTCCGGACCTCACCGAACCTTTCTGTGATCCTCTGTCACCTCTAAGCACTTGCCGGAACCGGTTCCACACAGACAGCCATAACTTCTTCAGGTCTTCATGCGAACCTCTGAAAACTTGACTGAAGCATCTCAAGACTCATATCTGCAAACCCTTTAATCCGCATCCTCCGGTTCTCAACCTATCCAATATATTTGCCTTCTTCTCATCACTGTTCTTCACTGTTCCTGACTGAGGCTAATTTTCTCAATATCCTCAACACACAGCTCATCCAATCCTTCTTGTCAATGTAATATGAGTATGTTGACATCAATGACAACACTGGTTCACCTCATACTTGCAACACTATTGACATATATCACAATGTTTTACATACCTTTTTGCATCTTGAAATAAGGTAGGCCACCATAAGCCTGCTAGCTTAATCTTCCTTGCGGTAAGGTCTCTAGAGTTGTGGCCTCCTGCTACACCTTCATGTGCTTCCTTTAATATGTCCTCTCTTTCATGTTCATTTACCACTCTCCTTATTATATCATCCCTTCCTCTAATATGTAGTTCTCCTTCAATGAGTGTGTATGGGAAAGCCTTCCACATAAGGATTTTGTTTATCTTATGGAGATGTATCAGATGGGAATTCTCCTGTGGCAAGTGAGTATGCTATATCTTTCAATTCTTCTGGCACTACATTAACCTTGAAAATGTTTGTGCCAGTGAGTTCTTCTTCTTGGCTTTCTTGTTCATCCCCTATTTCAATCCTAGATAAGTAGTTAGGACCTTGATTTTGTTTCCCCGGTTTTACCTTAATGGTGAATTCAAATTCTTGGAATAGTAATAACCATCTACATATTCTCCCTTGGATGATTGGTTTATTCAACAAGTACTTTAATGGCTCATGATTAGTAAAGAAAATGAAAGGTGTGGATAATAGGTAGTGTCTGAATTTTTGTAATGAATATACCATTGCTAGGGCTTCTCTCTTTATTGTGGTATAGTTTTTCTCAGCCTTAGATAGTTTCCTATTAGAAAATGCTATAGGATGGTCTTTTGTCCCCTTGGGTTGGGCTAATACTACACCCACTGCTATTCTTGAGGCATCTACATGGACATGAAAAGGAATGTTCCAATCCAGAAATATCAAAATAGGAGCTTCTACAATTTTCTATTTTAATTTGTCAAAGGAAGATTGACATTGATCATTCCATTCAATATTTTTCCCATTTTTCTTCTTTAGTAGTTCTTCCAAAGGTTCTGCTATTGGTGTATATCCCTCAATAAATTTGTGGTGATACCTAGTATATTCTAAGAAAGTTTTCACCTCTCTTGCTGTTTTAGGTGTTGGTAGTGTAAGGATCAAAGTTAGCTTCAAAAGATCTACCATAAACCCTTCTTTACAAATGATGTGCCCTAATAAAGTCCCAAAAGGTATCGTAAATGTGCATTTCTTTAGATTCAAGGATATTTGCAAGCTTATGTATTTGTTCAACATCATCCTTAAGGGTTGGGTGTTATCTTTTACCAATCCATAGATAGTCCAATCATCTAAGTAAACCTCTAAGAAATCATGTATGAACTCTTTGAATGCATTTACCATGATTCTACTGAATACTATTGGTGCATTCTTTAGTTCAAAGGGTATTACTATATACATATAGGGTATTACTACAATCAAGTGACTTAACCACCGAACCATGCCATCATCGGCTCTATAATCTCCACATATTATTATCTCTCTTGATTTTTTATTTTGTACTACCATTGGACTAATCCAATCTACTTCTTCAACTGGTTTTATGATCCCTGCTACTAACATCTTATCAATTTCTACTTTGACCCTTTTCTTCATGTTTTGATTCAACTTGTATGGCCTTTTGTTTCCTAGTTCAATTCCCTCTTTTAGTTGTAATCTCATCATTCCTACTTCTTCTTTGATCCATTTCATTTCAGTAAAAGTCCTTGGAAATAACTCCTCAAATTCACAAAGAATCTCAGTTACCTACGCTACCACTTTCTCATCCCAGTAGTCTCCAATCTTTGCTAGCTTGGGGTCACCTTCCTTTGCAATATTCTCTTCCCTAATTTTAAGAGATTTATTGTAGTAGTGGTCCTTTGGTTTAGTTAGTATCTCTAGTTCTTGTTCTCCTTCTTGTACATCTATATCTAGATCCTCGGTATCCTCATCCTCCATTCTTGTAGTCTTATAGCATTTCTGATCAATATTTCTTGATTGTTGGTCTATCCATTCTACTAGTTTCCATATCCCTTTAGTTCTTGGTGGTGGTGTGTTTTTCTCTGATTCTTCTTTCTCTTCCTCTGTCACTTGTTGAAAAATTATTTCCTTCATTTTAAAAAGTGAATTATATATAGACTTTGCTGGACAATAGAAATAAAATGTATGTATAAAGTCATTTTGTACTTCCTCTCAATTGCTGGTCTCTTTTCTTCTTTCTTGGTTTATATACCAAGTTTGGGATATTAGTGATAATGTCCAATAGAATAGATGGGTGTATATAAACTTATTATGTTCTTGTCTACCTTCCCATACTATTATGCAGGTAGTTAAATGTTCTTGCAATGAAATTTGTCCTTCATATTTGGATATTACTTTATATTCTCCTTCTTCTGGTAAATATCTTATACTGATGAGAAGCTTAAATGTGGACCACTTTTTAACTAAATCTTTATGAGTTGACCACCAATTTTTCACATTGCATACTAACGTATGTTGTACTGCCTCTATTCTGCTTTGTTCTTCTGAAAAAATTATCTCCATCTCATTCAAGTATAGTTGTAGGTCTTTCACACTTGAAAACTTGGGTAGTTTGATATGGGAAATTCCTCTCATAATATGATTAATATGACGAGATCATAGATTCCTTTGTATTGTTCTCTTCATTGATGGAACATACCCTCTGTTGTGGATTCTCATTTATTGCGGAGGAATGCAGTAGGTTTTTCCTATTGGTTCGAAGCATACGTATCCTCCTAAATCCTATCCTTCTTCAAGTTTTGAGTTCTAGTTAATTTCTTATCCATGTTTCCAGAACTTCCTCACTATCGGTACTATCATTATCGTTCTTTGCTTCTATTTCTCCTCTTGAATTGGGTTCTTCTTTTGTCTCATTTATTTCCAATTTTGCTATTGAGTAGATATTCTTAGGATAGTTATCATTTCCTTCTGCATAATTGGATTCTTCAATATTGGCCTCTTCCATGGGTGATCCTAAAGGTATGTATAAACTTTTATTATTATCTGCAAAAGATAACTCTTCTTTATGGGAGTCCACAATGCCATTTGCATCAACAAACCATCTCAATCCTTGTAGTGCATTGAATGAATCTCCTTGTTCTTTCATGGCTACAAAAACAAAGTCTATGACATATTTTATGCCCATCAGGTTTACCTCCACTTGTTTCTAAGTTCCAATAGTTGCCATACTAGATCCATTTGCCAAAGTTATATTGCAGGGGGTTTGAGATAATCGAGGTCTTCCTAGTTGTTCCTAGAGCTTCTTAGTGATCATGTTTATATCTGCACCCAGGTAGATCATAACATTTTTGACCTTTTTGTGATTTATATGAGCATCCACCAATAATGGTTTTGTTTTCCAATGTTTATCATTTCTTCCCATTTGTCAAATTTGATTTTTAGGTATCTTCTCCTTATTCTAGTATTTTGCAAATTGCTTAAATCTCTCCATAAGATTGTGTTGTTACATTAGTGTTGTGAATAGTTTAAGTGCTGCAACTTCTTCTTGTGTGAAGAATTGATTATCTTGTTTCTTTCTATCTTGTTCTTGGGTCACAATCTGATTTGTTTTCTAGACAATGTCATCATGTTGTCTCTTATCAGGGAAGAATGTATCTTCCTCCTCACTTTCTTCTCTCTTTATTTTAGTAGTATCATATTTTGTGGTATTTATACCTTGTCTTGTCACTACTGTAGCTTGTTATTTTCCTTTATTTTTATCCATTTCAACTTTTTCATACTTCACTCCTTTTCTTTGGTTTTCTTCTTCTGAAGTATCTGATGAAGATATATCTATGTTGCCATCTTTGTCCATCTGGTAGGTCCTTAGGAACTGACCCTACTCTTTAGGGACTCTCCGGATTACTCTGGCCCTTTTTTATTTTTCTAGGTCATCACTTTTTGCTTGTTACAATGCATTTTGAAAGTATTTATGTACTTTATCACATTTGAAAAGGTCATAATCTATACTGTTACAAAATGTACATTGTCTTCTTCTTTCTCCCCAACATTCATTAGCAAAGTGTCCCGATTTACTGCATTTATATTAGGTTGCTTCCTCTCTCCTTCTTCTACCTCTACCATGGTCTTGACCTCTTCTATAGCCTCCAAAATGCTCTCTTTCATCATTACTGTAGTTATTTTCATATGGTGCATTAGGGTTTGTATTTTGAATGGTGTTCATGTTTCTTTGATTTCTCCATGTAGGTTTCTTATAGCCTTGATTATGAAGATATAACGATCTTTCTACTAGGCCTTTTACATATGCCATGGTATTATTTTGTGCTTTATTCATATGATTTGTGTTATACTATGACTTATTTTCATCATCATCTTCTCTCACTCTAAATAGTTGTGAGGGGCAATCTAGTGTTTCATGGTCATCCCATTCTCTGCATAATCCACAATATATTGTATTGTTTGTTGTATGTAGTGATTTGATATCCACCTTCATGGCAGTAGCCTATCTTTCCCCTTTCAATTTTGGACATTCATTCCTAATGTGTCCTTCCTTTGTACAATAAGAACACCACTTATTAGGCCTCTTTTCTTCATAATTTGCCGAAATTTCTTTTTTTAGTTTCAACTTCTCCAATTCTAGCCTCATTCTTTCTAATTCCATGTTTTCTTTGGTTTTTTCCTATTTGCACCACATTTGTGACTCAATGCAGCAGACCAATGTAACTACTTCTACATATGTTTCAAATATTCTTCCATCTAAAGATGCTCTCACATCTGGACTTATTCCAGATGTGAACCATTCAATCTTTTGCCTTTCATTTAATGGCTCCTCTAATTTGTAGATTGTTTCTTTGAATCTTTTATCAAATTCCTTCATAGTTTCTCCCTATTTCTGTATTAATTCTCTAATTTTGCTTACTCCTTCAGTAGTATATCTGGAGTTTTAAAATTTTCTATGAACTCCTTAACTTCCTCCCAAGTTTTGTCATGTTTATGGCATGCCTTTCTATACCATTTCAGAGCATCATTCCATAATGTGCCAATAAAATCAAACAGTTTAGTTTCATCTCTGGTTATATGATTTCGATTCCAAATTGATTCTAGAACAAAGACATGCTCTGTTTCTTCATTTGTATCCTTTTCAAATATCGATAACTTAATTATAGCATCAATTTTTACTTCTATTTTTGTAGAACCTTCGGTACCTTGTAGTGGTTTTCTTCTTTTCTTTTCTTAGGTTTTTTCTTCGGTATTAGGGTTTTGTATTCCTTCCTTTATCTCTCTATAGTTTGATGTCAAAATAATCTTTTCCCAATACTTCCTCAAAATCTTTCTTAATTTCTTCTTTTGTATCTTTCTTATTGTCAACTTAATCCTCCTTGAAATTCTCCTTGCTTTATAAGGCACTTGGGGTGACTCCTGGTCGAGGGGGTGTGTCTCTTCAAATTGCCTTTTCATTCTCGGGGATACTTTTTCATTTTTGAACGACATTATTTTTTTTGTAGGTGAATTTTCACTACTTTGTCTTATACTTCTGAAACTAATCTCTCTACATACCACATCTTCTCTAATCTTCCTTATACTTTGATTTACCAGGTGGTCTAGGTAATCCGCATCCAAATTTAAGGGCTAGAGGTTATGTATAGGATTTAGTAATTCCTCCCACTATTTATCAACTCTAACTTGAATATTAGAAAATTAGGTTGGAATTTTGGAGTTTTATAAATTTGCAGTAGGGATAGGGTTAGGTTATGTTCTTCCCTCCACATACTTCTTAACTAGTCATATGCCTCAATTATTCCTCCTAAACTTTTTAGAATTTCTATAGCCCTATCAATATGCATTGTGATAGGCTCGGGATTGTCTATATCTCTTTGTATCAAATTTGTGGTAGCCTCTATGACTATTTCATCCATTCTTTCTTTTCCCTTTATATTCTTCTCTCTGGCAGTACCCACCTTAGTGCACTTAGCAACACCCTCATTGGCGCGCTCATCCAACTGTTTCTTTTCCTTCACAATTTCTCTTTCACATATTCTATTTATCTTTCCTACCTTCTGCATGCTTCTGCAATACCTTTCTTGATGTTCTTGGTCTGTTTTTGTCTCTCCTCCCTACTCATCTCCATTCTGGTTAGTATAATCTCACTAATCTCCCTTAATCTTTTGTTATCCTCTTTTGCCATGGGTGTTTTTGATTTGGTATCATATTAATCCTTATGTATCCTATGGTTGGCTCAACTTGAAGAGTTACATCTTTTCAAGGATCTTTTTAGATCCTCTCCCTTTTCCATTTTCCATCCCCTTAAGTGCCTGCCACCCTCTCACAAGGGTAGTAACTTAAGAGAATTCAAAGTCTTCTACAGATCATAAAAAAATCTTGTCACTCTAGCTTTGTTTCTTTGCACTATTCCACATTTTTCCTATTTACTATTTATCCTCTCTTTTCTTTAATGTCCTTTTCTAGGGTCCTCACAATGGAACCAAATGTTGGCAAGAAATGGGAAGGAACTAGTTCGGAGATCTGATCCTTAGTCAAGTCTCTAAAGTCAGTTTATACCCCAGTCATACAGTGAGAGAATCATAGATAAAAATTAAGGAAATAAGGTTATGCAGTACTATCTAAGTCATGCAAAACATTCATAAGACATACATATATAGATTAGAACACTTATATCTCCTTTATATATTCATATTCAATTGGTACATATACATTAATACTGACAGGTTTGAGTCTCTTCCCTTTACATATCTATCTCATTCTTATCTTCTACATACATTTGCTTACTTACATATCCATCCTATATATTCATATAGAGGTGTGTTTTTTCCCAAAATACCTCTTTGTGTGTTGGTCCTATCCTGTGCATGCCACTTGCGATAACCTGTGGTAGGTTCTGCTGGTTGCCCTGTACTTTGCCAACAAATGTCTTTAAACATAACAACCAAGCACACAAATCAACCAAAGTTAGCTCATAATGGTGGTCAATAAGGTGTTAATTTGAATTTTGAATTTTAAAAAGTTAAGGTTCAAATCTACAATTACAGAAGTGACCTAGGTCAAGTCCACACCCATGGATTTGATCCAAGGTGACACATAGTAAATATGGGAATCAGGAATAAATTCAAGGATTATGAATAAATCTCTAGGGATTAATGAAAAAAGGGATTGGGATGTGTGATTTCATGAGCTTAATTCAAGAAAGATTATGGCATTTGTATACTTATTATTGCATTTAGGACACTTTGATCAAAGTTGGTCCAAAACATAAGGGAAAAGGGCATGGGTATGCATTTTTCACCATTAACTTTTCCCCCACTTTGATATGCATGCAAACTACTATGAAAATACATGCCAAAGTAAAATAAGTAGTCAACTTGGAAATTAAATATTTTTAGACACTCAAAGGTTATAAATCTATAAATAAAATAATAGATCATTCTTCAATTCTTCCCATAATGAGTGCTTCCTTGGAAACATGCAAAATAGAAAAATCATGCAATGGATAACATGTATCAAGTGTTTCAAATTGAGCATAATCACAACTTTTCTAAAGGAACTATCTTCAAAAATAGTAGAAGGAAAAGGATATGGATGAGAGATTGTGCCTATTACTATATGTGATAAAAGATTTGACTATGTAGCAAGGATTCAAACCAAGTGGAAAAGATGCCAAAGGAATCCAATCACATGAAAGAAATATTTACTCTATAGTTAATTTGATAAATGCTTCCCTCAAGGTATGAATGGTCGTATTAACCTATCACTACACAACACATCTCACAAAAGAACATTAGTGACATATATGCCCCTCTCCAATTAGTTACATACAAAGGGTGTACAAAATTAAAGGTGAGGATAAAAGATATAAGCATGATAAAATGTGTAACATAGTAAAAGATATCATCATATGATAAGCATGTAAAAATATAAGTAGGAGATAATCATGAAAGTATGTGTAATAGAGGTAAGACAAGATGCCACCCAATGTGTACCCGTAATATACGTATTGATAAGGTAAGGATGGCCCTAAAGGTTAGATAAGGATCATGTGTGTGCAAATAGAATGTAAAATATACAAGTATGACAAATATCATAAACATGGAATCATAGACATGATAAGGATCATAAACATAGAATCACAAAAATGATATAATCATATACTCATAAGCATGATAAGGATCATAAGCCTGTAAGGCATGTGAGCATGATAAGCATAATAAAAGATAAAAATGATAATCAAAGAAAATAATAAGCAAGCATTATAAGCATAAGGAATCATGGTAACATGTGGAATAAGTAGAAAATATGGAAAGTAGTATAGGAAGCTAACAAGAAATATAGGAAATCCTAGGAGCTAAACACCATAAATAGAAAACATGGATAAGAATATAATATACATGAACTAAAGGAAGCATGCAACAATCATATGTAAGATTTCCCTGAGTGGTTAAACAAAACATAAAGAATAATATAGAAGGTGAAATGAGCATATGTGAAACATAATAATTATGGCATAAAAATATAGAAAGTGAAATGAGAATAAGAGAAATATAACAAATAAAGCATCAACAAAAGCCACAAGTATAGGCACATAAAATGGTAATGTAACACACATACATGCTAGAGATCTTAAACAAAATTAGAATGATCCTCATCCCAAGAGGTGACATCAAGTTCTCCATCTTCAATTACTTGGCTTTATTTTTCAATTATATGGGTTTCCTCCTAATAAGAATTGGTACTTTTGGTAAAAACACTATCAATAGGTGTAATTGTAGGAACTTATTTGTCTACTTATTTTTCTTGTTTCTTTAGAGGTGGCTCTATAGAAAGATTTTGCATTTGTTGAACCATGCAACATTTCTCTTTGGTGTCCATGAAGAAGTAGTGTTCTTAGAATGAATACACTTTTAAAGTATATTTCTCTTATTCATTTCTTGATTCCTTGGCACATTAGTAATGTGTTTTCCATAAGGATCATTGGAAGGAGCGTAAATATCAAGACCTCTATGATTAAATACTATGGGATGTGCAACTTGAGGCCCTTTAGGTATTTATCTTCATAATACTTAAGCACATTCTCCCTTCGTTATTTTTCTAAGTGAAACCTACACAAGTCATGTATATCACCTTTTCATTCATATAGGACTTCTTTAGGTTTCTTGAAAATGTGTCCAATTTAAAGTGACTCAAATCAAATAATGTCTTATAATAAGATCTATCAACTTTTACTACCTTTCCTTCATGTATAAATTTGACACTTTATGTAAAACTAAAGGAACTACTTTGTATTTATTGATCCATGGTCTACCAATAATAGACCAAACTGATATGAATATGGAATTTCATTGCACAACAGTAATAGTTCTATGTGATCAACTTCCAATTGTAGAATAATGAAACCCAAAGATTTAATAAAAATGATATTAGTCATATATTCAATGACACTCCTGAATGTGTATATTATTGATGCATAATATGACTATTTAATACATTTTATTTAGTTAATATGTTATATTGACATGCATGATCAATGACAAACTAAGCTGGTTAAGTGACTCTAATATTGTCAAGGATATATCATGGACCAAAATAGTTATTATGTGGGATCTCTTCATTAGAAAATGTGATCAATGGGACAACATAAGAGGAGGAAGATGTATTTCTTGAATGTATATCACAAGAGTTTCCATATGTGATGGTGCATGAGAATATACATATCAATCATCAATGTATCTCTACCAATGTGTGTATGATTGAAAGATAAGAAAAATACATTTTTCTTTCTTAAAGAGTGTGATAAATTAGATCAAATAAAGGATTTTAAAATGCAAAAAAATGAGTCCAAATTTGATCTAATCTAATAACATAGGACATGGGACTAGTAACTCGACTAAAAAATAGCTTTGGAAACATGAATAAGAAAATTTAGACTAGGACCAAGAGATAGAAAACTAGAAAATAGAGGGTACATATGAATATAAAATTCAACATTGTAGTTACAAAAAATGCTTGGAATGTTGAGAGAAACCTTTGAGAGAAGTTTTGGACCAAAAAGAGACTAAGAAAAATGTTTGGAGCACATTTGTCTTTGTCTCATAATCCTACAAAATAAAAACTAAACATTTCTCTCATTCACCTTGTTTTGGATCTATAAACCATTTGTCCTCAAAATAAATAAAGAGAAAGTTATGATAGAAATAAGAAGCAAAATAATGTACAAAGTAAAACCCTAATCTACAATTTTAACCTAGCTACACTTAGTAAAATAAAAAACTATAAAATACTAAATTGCTTAGAATCATGAGATGTAGTTTTATAGAAAGTTTGTTGGTCTTGGGAGTTGAGGACAAAGCATGGAATGCAAGTTCATTGTCCTAAGGACAAGAAACTAGTGTTGGTCATAGGTCCCTTGTCCCATGTTAGAATCTTCTACAACTTTCAAGTCTACCAGGTGTAGTATTAGAGATATCAAATATAGTGAGTATAGGTGTATATAAGAAATGAAAATAGGAATATAATTAGAGATTTGTCATGAAGAATTATTGTAAACGATAAAAAAATACATAAAAGAGAGGAACAAAATAATGAATTTGAAACCCTAGATTTGATCATAAAATAGAAGAAAAGAAAAAAATAGGACTATAGAGGTATCAAAAAACTCCTTGTCAAATCTAGAAGCTACAGGATATTAATTAGTGCAAAAACAAATGTGTGGGGTGCTAGTTCCTTGTCCTAGGGAAAGAAAACTAGTGTGGGGAACTAGTTCCTTATACTAAGAGGTGCCAATCAAGGTTCTCATAATGAATTAAAAGTTTTAAGGATTTTTCCTCTTAGCCTCTTGATCACTTCTTCTAATTATCTTAATGGTCCAAAGTGCCTAGAATCTTCCATATTTCACTTGTAAATCAGATTTTGTAAAGGAAACCCTGCAAGATGGTTAGATTAAAGAGAAAGCTACCTCAGTCAACCCCCTTATTGGTAATTCAAACATATAGCCATATAATAATGATAATGGAAAATAATTGGAATTAAAATTTAAAATAAAATTACAAATTGAAATGGAAAACTAAAACCCTAATGAACTTACTAAGAGGAAATGCAGATAAAAGAAATATGGATTGGTGGGAGAAGGAAATGGAAGACAAGATGGAAACAAAATGCAATGAAGGTGATATGGATCTAAAGAGGGATGTAATCCTGAGGAGAAAATAATAAATTAGGGAAAATATGTTGAATTGAGAGAGAAATTAAGATGGAAGAAGGAGAAGGGCTATGGGAGGAAGAAAGAGAGGAATAGGACCAAACAAAAGCTATTTCATTGCTCCAAATTGCTACGTGAATGAGATTAAAAACTCTATGATGATGATTTAGTGGTATTTACATGCTCTAAGACCCAATCTCTATGATTTTTTGATGCAAAGAATAAACAAAGGACAACATCAATGCTCTACATATTCTATTGACTCTTCCAAAGGTGTCTCAAACCCTACCTTGCAAGTTTTCCTACAAGCCTTTCTCCCTAGGCTCAAACCCTCAAGAAAGACCTGATTGGGGTGTTTGTTGTATCAACACTCACTCTTATGCCTTCTTAGGCTTCTTAAACCTTCAACACACTCTATAGGGTCTCATCAAATCCCCACTTTGCTATGGTGAACTCAAAAAGTTATATTTTTCATTAAACCCTCAAAAGACCTAGGGTTTTGACTGTCTTTTTGGACAATGAACATAGACAGACTTGCATAACTTACACATATGATTGATATGTGAATTTTCCTTTGGTAGACACTTGATCAATAGCTTGAAGAAGGTTTTCACCAAGTTTCATGAATTTCCAATGGAGACAACAAAAGATATGAATTTTTTATTGCTACTAGAAATCCTAGTTCTGTGATAGGGTAGTTAGCAGGGTTTTTGCTTGTTTCTCAAACAAAACATCATGAAATCACACAAAACCAAATGAATTAGACTCTCCAAAAAAAAATCTAACTTTCCATCCACCCAAAGACCTATCACTATTCTGTACAGGGCTGTACAAGACTGATTTTTGACTATTTTTACGGAAAACTGTCACAAACTGTGAAGAAAATAGGGTATTTTCATGAAAAATTGCCTCCACATCTTCTTGGAGCGTACATGCTCATTTCTTATAGTGAAAATATATGAATGAAAATAGTTACCATTCAAATACATATGTCTTTTTCCATCAAAACCTAACTAATATTGTCTTAAAACTTTAATTTTCTGCCCTTATTTCACAACCTAGGCTAGAAAAACATTGCAAAGGACCCTACATGGTCTTACATGGTCTTCTAAGACCTTATTTTCCTTCATTAAACCTGATCCTATGGTTGAGGACAAACCCCCAACTTTCCAACAAGCCAAAAACCTCTAGAAAATTCAATTTTGATTTTGGTGGGAAAATCAAAATTTAAATTTCTAGGCCTATTTACATTACCTAGACCATTGGAAATGATCCCAATGGACCCCTAAGAACTCTAGACACTCAACTAGGACTCTTAACATCAAAATGAGCCTTAAAAACATCAACATAGTGATGCTCCTGCATCATTTTCAACCAAAAGAAAGAAAGACTATTTGTAAATTATAAGTGTAGTATGCATGTTGTTCCAAATAAAGAAAGAGACATTTTTATAGATTTTTGGAGCTTCTAATATTGTTTTAGTAGGAACAACTTGGAATGGGTTTAGTCAATCTAAGGAAACCTATCATTTAATTTTTGGAGTGAAAGAAGGTGGTTCAAATTCATGGGGCACATTTGCCCCTATTGGATGGAAAGGACGAGGAGATGAAACAAAGCTAATTAGAGGATGTTTTAGTTGATTTGGAGTTATGATGTGCAATTTATAGGATAAATAAGGTGAGAGTAGACTAGTCATGAGAGGGGATAAGAAAGTGTTTAATTTTTTGGAACATTCACATTGGAAATGAATATAAGGATAGATTAAGGGTGAAGAAACACACAGGGGAGGGGAAAAAACACATGGGAAGAGGAAAACTAAGAATATGAGGGAAAATAAAGTAAAAATAAGGGCTGGAAAGGGATCAAAAAGGGGAACCTAAGGAAAACACTAAAATGAGTGTAAAACCTAGTAAAAGAGATTCTAGGGTATGTAATTTTCATTATTATATTTTGCCCCCACTTTAGTGAGCTTATAACACTCCAAGTGAAAGAATCTTGGTAAAGTAAGAGTACATTAAAGCATATAGAAAATCATGAAATACCAATGATACATTTACCATAAGAGAGATACTAGTCTTCAAATATGTTTTAATTCTTCATTCTTGTACATGTACTTGTGCTTATAAAACATCCATAGAAAATAGTCACTATACACTTACATAACAAAACTAACAACACAGGAAATGGAAACACATCTAGGGAATGGAACATAACTCAAACAAAAATCTATCTAAGACTAGACTATACAATACATGCTACCATATCATGAAACTTTTGACCTAATCAATTGGGGAGATATATATGAATGTCTTCTCCATAGAAGAACCATAGAGAAAGAACAACAAAGAAACTATTGAGGAGAATAAAAGAAACAAAGAAAGACAAGGGGGGAGAGGGTATTAGTGACCTATAGAAACTAGAAAAGGAGTGATAGTGATCTGAAAAAGTAAGATACCCAAGAAAAGGTAGATAAAAAATAAGAATGCTAGATATTGGATACTATAAAACTATTCAATGATCATGATGACAAGACTATAAGGTAGTCACTCAAGAATGGTTCTAGGCCAAGCCCATGGTAATAGTGGTGATGAAAATAATCAAAAAAAGGAAAAGGCTAAAGATGATAAAGTTTTTAGCTATCTAGTTTGCACCCTTAGCTATATGTGGTTTCCACTCAAAGTGTATTGGCTATATGCATTTGCCACACCAATCAAGGCTACAAAAAAGGTAAACAAAAAAAGGAAAAAGTGATAATGTCATCAACAATTTTAAGGTAACCACATAATTGGATAAGAGGCCAAGCTAGGCCTAAAGTTGATAGGAAAGGCAAATCACCATTGTCATGGATTAGGATCAAGAAAATAAGAGCATGAGTAAACTGATAGAATATATGTCCCTTTCAATTGATTTACAATGGAAAAGGAAAGAGCCAATTAATTTAATAAGGAGAAAGGAGAATGCCAAGGATTTTGAAGAAAGGATAAGCAAAAGTGAAAAATAATAAAAGAGATACACTAAGGTCATGTACCCAAGTGAGAAAGTGATGATAAAGGTGTAAGGAAGATAAGGTAGTGGAACAACTTCCTACACTAATCTTGAGAGGAGGGATATGAAAAAAAATTCAGATATTTACAACAATTACAGAAATTATATAGAAATAAACACAAATAGAAATCACAGCACAACATATTAATTACGTGGGAAAACTCTTTAAGGAGAAAAACCCCACACTCCAAAATCTGCCCAATATATTTTTTAGGAATCAGGAAGATTACAATATACTTGTAGAGAAATATTTCATAGGAGTATAACCAACCAGAGATCCAGAGGCAACTCAACATCTATAAGACTTAGACACACAACCTCCATCTCAAGCTCCTTATATATAGGAGATACAATACAGTAAAACGTCAACAATAATTACAAAACCATAAGCCAAAACCACCCAAAAGTGGCACCCAAATTATATCCATTCAAAGATTCCTTGTGATGTGCCAAATCACACACCAACATGTGTAACTATTCCCTTCACAACTCTTAAGTGTCCAACATGTTTTCACATTTCCCAATATGGGAGGCCCAACTTCCAGAGGCCATAACTTTTTATCCAGGTGTTCGATTGACGAATCGTTTGATGCGTTGGAAAGCTTGTGAAGAGATATATCAAGATAAAACCCACTATTTAGGTTATAAAAACTTTTGTGGAATTTAGGGATCTCTAAGTTCCTCAAACCTGAGTTTGAAACTTTTCTAGGAGTTTAAAAAATGGAAACTTTAATGTCATGCAATCTAGGCATGATCTTGAGTCGAAACTCAACGAGGATGTTTATTTGGTAATTTCACACCTTTTGGGAAAATTTTAGGTCCATCCATGCAAATGTAGACTTACTAAAAATAGTAAGCCCTGCCATTTTTAGCCCCTTTTGGAAACTTTGAAAGTTCTAAACTATTCTTCAAGATAAAAGGGTATTCGAAAAGACCAAAATTGGGAAGAATAGTAAACTTTTGTAGTTTCAAGGTTGAGACACCTTTCCTAACATTCTCCCACTTGTTGAACACCTTGCAAGAGCAAAGGGAGTATCAATACCATGATTTAATTGCTAGGGGCCGAGAGGCCCATAGACTCTGAACACCATCTGAACTTCTCTGTGCTCATTGGCTTAGTTAATGAATATATAACATTCATCAAAGTCCCTACCTTAACTAGCTTCACCTTGCCATCCTCGACCATATCTCTAACAAAATGATATTGTATATCAATGTGCTTGGTCCTAGCATGAAATGTCAGGTTCTTATCTAGGCAAATCACACTCTAACTATCATAATAAATTATCGCTGCACCTTGTTTTATTTTGATATCTAAACATAGTCTCTTAAGCCAAATGACTTCTCTACAAGCATGAGTACCTGTCATATACTCATCTTCAGTAGTGGACAAAGTAACCATAGCCTGTCGGTTACTCATCCAACTAATTGCACCACCAAATAAAGTAAACACATAAGCACTGGTGGATCATTTTCTATTAATATCACCTACCCAGTCTAAATCCACATAACCATGAATATCAAGGGAATCCATGTCTCCTATAAAATTACCATTATAACAAAAGGAATATTCTAAGGTACCCCACAAATATTTGAAGACTCTTTTAATTGCATCGCAATGAACTCTACCAGGATTAGACATATATCTGGAAATAACTCCCACTACTTAGGCAATGTCTGGTCAAGTATAGACCATAACATACATCAAACTTCTGACCACACTCTGGTAAGGCACTCTACTCATGTCTTCCATCTCTGATAGGGATGTTGGACATTGTGAAGCAGATAACTTCATTCCAATTGTAAAAGGAACACATAATGGTTTACAATCCTGCATGTTAAACCTCTGTACAAATAAATTGACATACTTACTCTGGCCAAGCCATAGTTTTTTGTTCACTCTATCTCTTCTTGTTTCCATCCCAAGAATGTGTTTATTTGCACCAAGATCTTTCATTTCAAATTTAGCTACAACTTGAGACTTTAGTTCTGAAATCATTCCTTTCCCTTTACCAATAAATAACATATTATCAACATGTAATGCAATAAACAAGAAATGATCACCATCAGATTTATAATAAATGTAATTATCAGATTTAGAACACTCAAATCCCAAACTCAACACATATGTATCAAATTTATGGTACCACATCTTAGGACTTTGTTTGAGGCCATACAAAGATTTCTTCAATTTACAAACAAAATTACTTTTACCTTTCACCACGTAGTGCCCTAGATGTGTCATATAAATATCCTCCTCCAAATCACCACAAAGGAATGTCATTTTCACATCCATTTGCTCAACCTCTAGATCATAAGCAACAACAATAGAAAGCAAGAATCTAATGGATGTCATTTTTGCAACAGGAGAAAATATCTCACCGTAATCAACACCCTCAACTTGAGAGTAACCTTTCACAACCAACCTTGCTTTATACTTCTCAATACCTCAATCTGAACCAATATTTTTCTTGAAGACCCATTTGCAATTGACAAGTTCTCATCCTTTAGGAAATGGTACCAAGTCCCATGTATCATTATTTTTCAAAGCTACCATTTCTTCATCCATAGAAATCTTCCAGGGCTTCGCATCATTCATACACAATGCCTCTTCTATAGATCTAGGTTTATCTATGTTAGTATTCAAAGAAAAATACATCCCCAGTCATTAGGTGAATACCTTTCAGGTGGTTGCCTAAGCCTTGTAGACCTTTGAACAAGTTGATTTGGTGGTTCTTCCTCCTCTTCCGAAGATTCAGAGCTAGATGAGCTCTCCTCAACTTCTTGTCTATCCAGGGGACTCGATTCAACTTTCTTAGGTGTAGAAGGGAGTTGAATCACATCTTTTTGTTCACTTTGTTCTAGTTGCAATGTAACAAAAGAAGGCTTAGTTTCTCTAAAAACAACACTTCTACTATTTATTACCTTATGTGTAACAGGGTCCTCCCAAAGATTGTATCCTTTCACACCATAACTGTACCTGATAAAGATACATTTCACAGCCTTATCTCCAACTTTGTTTGCTTCTCCTTTGGCACATGTGCATATGCCTCACAAATAAAATCTCTAAGATGTCTCAGTGAAGGCTTGTGCCTCAACCATGCCTCCATAGACATTTTATCAACAAGAGCTGATGTCTAATCAAGTAGCAAGCAGTAGCAACAACTTCAACTCGAAACCTTTTTTCTAGACTAGCACCACTAAGCATACTCCCAGCCTTCTCCATCAGTGTCCTATTCATTATTTCTACAAATCCATTCTGTTGTGGAGAATATAGAGTTGTCTTTTGTCTCTGAATGCCACACTCTTTACATAATATATCAAAATCATTAGAGCAAAATTCACTGCCATTGTCAATCCTCAAACATTTTATTTTCTTTCCAGTCTGCAACTCAACCATTGATTTAAATTCTTTAAATCAACCCAAAACTTCAAATTTACTCTTTAGAACATACACCCTTGTCCTTCCACTATAATTATCAATAAATAGAACATAATATGTGTATTTTGCAATGGAAGTAACATCTACAGAACCAAACACATCAGAATGAATATGGTCTAATACACCACAAGATTTATGAGAACTTGAGTAAAACTAAATGTAGTTTTGTTTACCATAAATGCAATGCTCATAGAAATCAAAATCAAGATTACAATTAGACAACCCTTCGACAAGGTTTTTTATTTTTCAAGGTCCTTAGACCCTTTTCTCATATGTGGTCTAATCTTTGGTGCCATAACATAGTCTTCTCTACAGACAATTTAGATTTAGAAGAAAGAGCGCCCTTAGGTACCTAGAAGCCACGACCATCCACTAAAAATGAAATCCTTTCCTTTTCCAATGAAGTAGTCACATATTTTATTTTCATAGAAGTACTATTGCACTCAACAGTGCATGCATCAAGCTTATACAATGTTCCAAATCTGACACCTCTAGCAATCACCATAACACCTCTTACCATCTTGCATCTTGTATCAGAAAAGACTACCTACACACTTGTATCTATTAGTTTGCTCACAAATAATAAATTTTGTGCTAATCCAGGGATATGTAACATACCATTAATCCTTTTTATTCTACCATTAGGAAATCTGATTTTAACTTTACCATGACCAACAATATTTAAATGAGAATACACCTTACCTCCATCAAATTCTTCATATTCAAAAAACTAATCTCTATTAGGGGTCATATGGAATGATGCATCTAAGTCAATTAACCATGCATTATTACTTGCACAAGTGGTCAAAGCTATGATGAACGCATCACCGTCTTCCTTCTCAGACTCAGAATCATAATCAAATTTCTTCTTTTCTTCTTTACACTCCTTACAGAAGTGTCTAGGCTTACCACAATTCTAACAAATAACTTTGGACTTTCTAGGAGAGTTGGATCTTCCCTTGGACTTGGATTTGTCACGCTTTTCAGTCTTCTTGCCTTTTTCTTTGGGTCTTCCATGAACACTTAGAACTTCTTTAGAACTGATGGGTATCTTCCTCCTCATTTATTTAGAAATCAAAGAACCCACAACATATTCAACTTTCAAGACAATAGAAGTACTCCCAATCGCCATAACAAGAGAATCCCATGAATCAGGCAAAGAATAAAGTAGGATATGACAACTCTCCTCCTCATCCATTTTCACACCAACTGATGCCAATTGAGCCACCAACATATTGAAAGCTTCTAGGTAGTCTACAATTCATCCACCCTCTTCCATTCTCAAGGAATACAATTTCTTCCTCAAGAAAATCTTGTTCACTAAAGGTTTGGCTTGATATATCTCACCAATTTTCTTTGCAGAGGGCTCTTCATGGACATTGATTAAAATAGAGTCTGCTAGGCACAATCTGATTAGAGCCTTGGCTTTGCGATCCATAAAGTCATATTCAGTAGCCAAAGTAGCATTTGTGGGTCTTGAAACATTCTCATCAATAGCATCCCATATATCTCAATCAATTAACAGATCCTCCATCTTTAGCTTCCGCATCTCAAAATTGTTACCCAAAAGTTTTTCTACCTCTATTCTCCCTTATGTGCTTGCCATCTAAAAATTCCTGCAACAAGATCACAAAGTATCTTCTGCATAAGCTCCCACTCAAAACTAGATTAGTTCAAAAAACCCAACAATGCACAACTGAAACCAAAGGTGATCAAGCTTTGATACCACTTGTAAGGAAGATAAGGTAGCAAAACAACTTCCTACACTAATTTTGAGAGGAGGGATATGTAAAAATTTTCAAATATTTATAATAGTTATAGAAATTATACAGAAATAAACACAAATAGCAATCATACCACAACACAGTAATTACATGGGGAAACCCTTTTGGGAGAAAAACCCCACACTCCAAAAGCCACCCAATATATTATTCAGGAATCAAGAAGATTACAATATACTTGCAGAGGAAGCCTTCACAAGAGTATAACCAACCAGAGATCCAGAGGCAACTCAACATCTATAAGACTCACACACACAACCTCCATCTCAAGCTCCTAATATATAGGAGATACAATACTATAAATTGTCAATGGTAATTAAAAAACCACAAGCCAAAACCACCCAAAAGTGGCAACCAAATTATCTCCAATAAAATATGCCTTGTGATGTGCCAAATCACACACCAACACATTTAACTCTTCCCTTTAAGCTCTTTAAGTGTCCAACACATTTTCACATTTCCCAAAATGGGAGGCCCAACTTTTGAAGGCCATAACTTTTGATCTAGGTGTCTGATTGATGAACCATTTAATGCGTCAGAAAGTTCGTGAAGAGATATATCAAGATATAACCCACTTTATTGGTTACAAAAACTTTTGGGGCATTTAGGGACCTCTAATTGCCTCAAACCTGAGTTCAAAACTTTTCTAGTAATTTCAAAAATGGAAACTTTACTATCTTGCAATCTAGGCATGATCTTGAGTCTAAAGTCATCCAGGATATTTATTTGGCAGTTCTACACCTTTTGGGAAAATTTCAAGTCCATTTGCGCTTAAATGTAGACTTACTAAAAATAGTAAGCCTTGCCATTTTTAGCCCCTTTTGGAAACTTTGAAAGTTCTAAACCATTCTTCAAGATAAAGGGTAATCGAATTATTTAAAATTGGGAAGAATAGTAACCTTTTGTAGTTGCAAGGTTGATACACCTTTCCTAACAAAAGGGAGAGAGCCACTAGGGGAAAAAGAGAAATGATTCATGCCCCCAAGTTATGATGGAGTATAAGAGAGGACACTAAAATCATGTCCCCACTTGAGTAGAAGAATTGTCATGTGATCAATAAAGTGTCTTGTGTCAAAGAGGTATGAGAAATGAAATGTGCAAAAGAAGGAAAATGTATCAATAAAGAGGAAGGATAAACTGAGTGATGAGGATGAAGAGAAATACTGGTCATAGGTACTGAAGAAGAAAAGGAAGATGAAGAAAAGAGAGAAAATGATGTCATGATGAGAGATAGTTGAAAGACTACATAATCATGAGAGAGAAGAAATCAAGAAGGGAGAATATAAGCAAACACCCATAATAATAATAATAGGGAAGGTAGATAAAAAATGAATCAAGAGGGTAACCATAAGGCTAAGTGGAAGAGGAAAATATAAAAGTTGAGGGACAATGGTAATTAGTGTAGGAAAAAGTAAGGGAGATGCACCCAAGAGAAAAAGAGGAGTACAAAATAAAAGAATGAGAAATAAAAATGAAAACTACATGGATTAATTAGAAACAAAGTGAAACAGAAAAGTAGCTTGATCAATACCATTGTTCTATGTGGGTGGAGTCAGTCCTAATAGTAACTAAAGTATGGATCATCATCCTTCACTTGTCATGAAATGACAAGTATCACCAAGGAGAAAGAAAGAGTTGAAAGGAGAGTAAACATAAGGAGAAGGGAACAAGGAACACCAAATAAAGATGAAAGAAAGCAAAGAAGATCAAGATAGAAGGTAAGGAAAGAAGAGAGAAGAAATAGAAGCAAATGTCGGGAAATAAATTTTGAAATAAAGGTGAGATTAAATTACTATGAAAATGAGAAATAAAAAAGAAAAAAGTGAAGAGGAAATTTAAGATTAAGAGGTGAAAACTAGTTAGATAGAGGAGGGAAGATCTTGAGCACAAGTGAGGGTCCAAAGTAGACTAGCAGGTTTCGTAATGAGATCCTAAGTTTAGGCACCAAGATAATCAAGGAGTTTGTTGTAGTTCATCTTCTTTATGTATGTTGAATGTCCAATGGATGTAATATGAGAGATGAATGGAAGTGAAGGTAGGTGGTGTAATGTGTGAATATGAGAGAGTAGAAAGTAATAAAATGCTTTCCATAACTTGTTTAAGAATATAGTCATTATGACCAAATGAGAGGGAGAAGAAGAATGTCAAATGTATAAGAGGGATTAGGAAATAAAGGGATAAAGTGGGTATGATAAAGTAATAGTCTAGTCTTGGGCCATGAATGCTAGGAGAAAGGGAAAGAAAGGCACCCTAGCTTAAAAGATCATCCTAAAATGACTTATAGACATATTAATAATAGAAAGGAAGAAGAAAAATGATGAGGCTAGAAATGTCTCATATAAATTCATAAAATAAGCTCCGTTCTCTCCTAAAAATTAGCATTAAAAAATAGATTTAAATGTAGTTTTAAGAACTAGTAGCTTATTTAAAATATAAAATATATATTGGTTTATGTCTTAGAAGTCTACTGAAATCTAATTGCTAAAATTTTCTAATATTTCTTAGAAAATAGAATGCAATATGTTTTAAAAATGATGTAGAATCAACCTCAAAGTGTTCCATCCTTATTTCAACCCATCTTGGGGTATTCCAAATTATTGCAAAATCACCTCCAGAGCCAACTCCAGAGCACTTCAACTTATTTGAGCCAACTCTAAAATGTTCCAACTTCATGATTTGCTCGAATCAATGGATTCATAATTCTCTCAACCTTTTCTCCTAAAATGTTGAAGATGAATTGTTATTGTATTTAAAATAGAAAAAATAATAAAAATAGCAAATAAATACAAATATATCCAATATTTTTTCTTAAAAGGTTGTAAATGAGTTATCATTTTGTAATGACAAAATAAAGAATTTTGTTCCCTTAGCATAGGAGTAGTAGAGAATTAGAGAAAATAAATATTTTTTTCCTTTAGCATATGAGTGGGAGAGATAAGTGTAGAGAATAAAAGAAGTTGTTCCTTTATCATAAGAATGTAAAAGATAAGTGCAAACCTATTTTAGTGGTATGCTTTCCACTAATTTGGTAAGTTGGTTGAAGATCTTCAATATATAAATAAACCTCCCAACTCTAAGAAAAGAGGTTTTTTTAGAAAGTTTTAGAATAGAAAAGCTACAGTAGTTTTAGAAAAAAAAATGTAGTAGTTTGTTGAAGCAATAAAAATATGGAGCATTCAACACAAAGTTGGGTGAATGATCTTGGTTTGATTCCAAGGGAGAAGCATGCCACTCATCTCAAGGAAGAGGACAACATTTGGTAGTTATTTGTTTGTTTATATTAATTTAGTTTTATGTATAATTTTATTTTCAACATTTCTATTTATTTTTATGTGTGTTAAATTAATTTTTTAGTACAACAACTACTTGGTTTAATTTCTACTTTTTCAATTCATGAAAACACATTTTATTTTTATTATTTTAATTTATGCAAGAGTGTTTCAATTCTGCATGTGATTCCTTTTCTACCAAGTGTGTAAATTCAATTTCAACCATGTTAGATTCATTCATTTTTTTTTCTTTCACTAAAAAGATCAATTTGTAAAAAATCTTTAGGTTCCTAATGCAGACAATCTTCAGACACCACATTGAATTGATAAATTAAATGAATAGGGTTACAATGACCCTCGTCATTTTTGGCACAGTTGCTGAGGATCATGGTGTTATTAGGAACTTCAATCTTAGCTATTTTAAAGATTTAATTTCCTTCTCTTTCTAGAAATATAAAAAAATGAATTATTTAGTGATAGAAAATAATTTATTTATTTTTATTATAGGGAGCAATAGATTCATATTTAATTCCATGTGCAATAGTTTAACTTTCCTTTTATTGTAATTTTAATTTAGCATAAGTATTTCAATTCATAGATTAGTTTCAATTTAGCATAAACATTTCAATTCATAGATTAATCTCAATTCCAACAAATTTCAATTCAGTTTGTGTGTGTAATTTTGAAAGAAATAATTTGGTAACAATAAGTAATCTTTTTTTTATTCCATAGAGAGTAGGATGAATCTGTATGAGATTTATGATATTCAATAGTTTTAATCTGAAGATTATATGAAAATAGTTCTTTAGGTTTTTCATGCAAGAAATTAAAAAAAAATGTATGAATAGGCATTGGGAATAAAAAAATTATCTACCAAAATGCCCAAAAATGAAAACTTCACTATAAATTCTCTCATCTTTTCAAATTTGAAAGTCTGGTCAAGAAGACCAAATATTTATTGTTATACTTTAAAAATGTCAAAGCTAGCAAGAAAATAGTTTACTTTATTGAATATTTGAAAGAGAAAATCATTGGACATTTACAATCTATCTAGATAGAAGTTATCTCTCTAAGTCTAGATTCATATCCAAGTGGAATCATGTCATTTTGATATCAAATGAAAAAAGTTATGCCTAAAACAATGAATGATGGTCAAACTGCAAAAAAAAAGAGTTTAAATTTGACTATTTTTCATAGTTTAAATAGTAAATAAAAAGATTATCAAAAACTATTTATATAGTACATATCTATCTGAGTCTAAATTCATATCCAATAAGAATCATGTCATTTTGATATCAAACAAAAAAGTTATCCTCAAAATAGTGGTTGCTAGTCAAAACTATAAAAATTGCTATAAATCTATCTACTTTATAACAAATTTGATATAATAAATAAAATTTTATAAAAAAATATTCATGGTGACGATATGCCTTTGAATCTAATTTCTAAAATGTTTTCAAAATTTTCATTTTGATATTGTATGAGAGAGCTAGAGCAAAAATGTTGTTTGCTAGTTTATCTTGCTATATATATATATATAAACCATGTAGCAATTAGTTCAAAAATGGGTGAGCCACTTATTATTGTTTTCTAAATTTGTAATATTATGAGTCATTGCATGTTAGTTTGAGCTCATTGTTAGTAGGTTACTTGGTACAGAATAGAGCTGACTGGAGGATACTTCACACTATGCAGAGGTTGGAAGCCAACATAAGGCACACCCCTATCTATAATAGATATACTATATATATAGATAGGAGATAGTAGAATGTAAGCAAGAATGATAGGAGAATAGGATATATTCTGATGTAACAATGACATAGAAGTCATGTATGTAATTGGTAAGGAAGAGACTTAGACCTACATGAGGATGGATCTATGATGTGTACATTTGGTTGCTGTTTATATATATATATATATGGAGATCTGTCAATATCGGGTAACTGTGTGTGTTATCTTATTTTGATGTATATGTGATGCTCTATTTGGTATTCTTTATGTTTTGCTGTCAATCTCTAACTAGCTGACCGGGGTATAAACTAACTATAAATACTTGACTAAGGATCAGATCTTTGCACTGGTATCTCCTCTACATTTCTTGCTAACATTTGGTTCCGTTGTTGGGACCCTAGAAGAGAGTAGTTAAAGATTGAAAGGGCAAAACACCTAAACAACTGTGCTCTTGTTTTGATGCTTGCTTGGTTTGAGATAATTGCTTTGTATTGGCTTATATAAGTGTTGAAGATAATGAGAAAGTGTTCTTGATACTGAGTTTCCAAGTGCTTTAGAGAAAGTTTGCTCTTCTAGTGGAAACAATGTGTTGCAGAATATCTTGGCTTATAGAAGAGCAGTGAAGTGTTTTGCTCTGCATATCTTGTAGATTGAATATCTTTGTCTATAGTTTAGAAGTTATGTTAAAGGATGTCTGTAGTTGCTATGTTTCAAGTTTGAGCCTCCAGTATGAAGATTTCAGCGAGTTCTGTTCACCAGAGTAAAAACTATTTTTCTATGCATTTAGTGGTGACAAGGAGAATGTATTCTGCTCTGCATTTCTCTGCATTTAAGTCTTACAGTCTGCAGTTCTGGACTTAAGTTTGTAATGATGTTGTGTGCCTTCAGGTCAAATGGTTCATGATTTGGTGGTCCGCAAGTGATCTTTTCTTTATGACAGTGGCCGACAGTGATGTTCAAGTGCTCTGGTTTGAAGAATCTTATGGATAAAGTGTTTAGAGGTTGTACAGATGTTCTTGGTGATTGTAATGTTCTTGTTGATGTCTCTTGATCGTGTTCATGCCTTTTGATTGGTCTGCAAAGAGTAATCTGGATCGTGCATGAAGCGTGTTCTTAAAGTTCTTAGTGATTAACACTAGTTTTAGCCAACTTGGTTGTTTTCACTACGTGCGATTATGTTCTAGAGTTTGTGATAGCATGTTGTTGCGTGAAAGATTGTATTTGAGTCCCAGCTAAGGCGTGGTTTGGTCTGCATTCATTTTTCTTCTTCATAAATTTATTTAGGTCCAGACCTATTCTAATGTATGTGTGTTTGCTGACCTTGGAGAATGTTCCAATAGTTGATGATTGTAATACTGACATTGATGATCATTCCAAGGTTGATGAATTATATAATTACTTGTAATAAAGTCGTGAAAATGTATCCAAGTGTGAAGATGCGAAGATAAGTGTGAAGTGAAAAAGCAAAGTAGAGTAGAGGATGTTTATTGTGCTTCAATGGAACTGAACTTTGGCATAGTGTAGATGCTGCTATATTAATTTACCAAATCTGGTAGTGAGCCACCCTATTGGTAGTGAAGTTCTTCTTTTGTAGTGAGCAATCTGGGTAGTGAGCCTCTAATTTTTGGTATTGTTATTACATAATATATTGTGATCTAACACTCACCATGGTTTTTCCCTTATTGGGTTTTCCACATAAAAATATGGTGTCTCATGTGTGAATATGTTTATGTTATGATTTCATGCTTTCATGTTTAAATCACAATAATAGTAATTAAGTGGTTGATGTGTTAATGGTTTTGAAGTTTTGGTTACAATTGATTCACCCCTCCTCTCCCAGTTGTCTTGCACTTTTCAACAGTAGAGTCTGCAAGGACCTTTCAAACAATGTGACTCTTCAAATAAGGATTTCATGGGATATAAGAGGACTAATGGAACTCCAAATCAAGAAAACCCATGGTGAAAGGGGAGCAACAGAAGAAAAAGAAGATCATTAAAGAAATCAAGACTAGAATGGAGATAAGCAGAGAAGAGAGATGGAAGCAAACTCAGAAAAGACAAGAACGTTACCATAGAAGAGTGAAAAGGGTACATATGATGGAGGAAGGAGGAATAATAGAAGGTGCAGAAGAAAAGTTAGAAGTTGAAGAGAGTGCCATTGAGGGTCTACTAGAAGGAAGCAAGAAGACAAGCACGTCATGGAGGATGTTGTTGAGTGCACCAAGGAGGGTGCTATCAGAGAAAGGAAATCAGATGGAGAAGACATAGAGGATGTTATAGAGAATGCTGATGATCATGCCACTATGGGTACTACCGAGGAATAATACGGAAGGGAAGGAGAAGATACATGCGAACTAGGGTTTATACTATAGACTACTAGAACATATGAGTTAACACCGAAGATTTTGAAGATGGATGAGGAATATATAGAAGAATTAATTTGCTGAAGCATAGAGGAGATAAGAGAAGGAGGAGAAGATGTGGTAAACATTAAGAGGAGTTTTGAGGGTTTTGGAAGGTTATTTGTATCATCATTGGATGCCAACATGATGCCGTTCACAAATGGAAGAATATCCCCTAATTTGAAGAGACACAACTCCCAGACCATGAGTCACCCTGAGTGCCATATAAAGTCAAGAGAATTTTAGTTGAGAAGGAAGATATTCAAGCAAACAAAGAAGCAGAGAGAATAATAGAGATCCAGAGAAATTTTGCAGAGGTTTTAGGAGAGGAGTATTTTGAGATACAACTATAAAGAAATAAGGGAAGAGAATGGAGGTGAGTTGATATAAGACAATATAACTGGAGGAGTAGACCAGAAGAAACTCATTGTAGAGTACTAGAGATTGTGAGAAGATCAGTCATGGATACACCTATTAAGTTACCTATGTTTGAGAAGGATACTACCAAGGCAGCCAAACACATTTTTTGTATTGGAGTCAATTTGGAACCAGAAGGGAGTAACAAGAGATGAAATCAAGCTATTTGACTTCATTGGCACTTTGTGGAATGAAGCATTGAATTGGAATAGAAAGACATACCTGAACAATGACAAGGAATGGGATGAGATTAAGAAGGCATTTTTAGAGAATTTTGGAGTTCTGGATGTTCTGACAAAAGGGGTAAGTAAGATGAGAGGTTTGATGCAATTGGAGAAGAAGTCAATAAAGGATTTTGATAAAAGATTCAAGGAGACAATTAAGAGATCAGAGGAACCACTAACTGAAAAGAAAAAGATAGAATGGTTTATTTCTGGAATAAGCCCTGAAATAAGGTCAACCTTGGATGGAAGAATATTTGAGACATATGCAGAAGCGGTGACACTAGCCTACCAGGTAGAGTCTCAATCCTAGTGCAAACATGATAAGATGAAAGAAAACCTAGGATTGGAGAAGTTGAAATTGGAATTGGAGCAATTGAAGCTGAGGCATGAGATATTGGTTAAACAAGAGGAAAATACACAGAAGCAAAGACAAAATATCTAGTGTTCATATTGTACAAGAGAAGGCCACTTGAGAAATGAATGCCCTAGGCTGAAAGGTGAAAGACAAGCTGCTGCAATAAAATCAAATACCAAAGAAACAATAAAAACAATCAATTCAGTATATACTATGGATTATGCGGAGAATGGGATGACCATGAAACACTGGATTGCCCTTCACAAAACTTTTGGAGGAAAAGATACTTTGTTGATAAAGAAGATGAAGCATGGTATGGTGGACACACTAAAAACTCTATGGAGAGTAGTCACATGACATATATGAAAGAAAGAAACTCAAATGATCATGACTATAAGCACCCAAGTTGGAGAAATCAGAGGAATGTAACACAAAATTCAAATTCTAGTAGTCCATCATATGTAAATAGCTATAATAATGATGATAGAGAATTGTTTGGAGGCTATAGAGGAGGCAGAGGCCATGGAAGAAGTCAAAGAAGGAGGGATGATGCAACATGCTTCAACTGTGGTAAGCTAGGATACTTTGCTAATGAATGTTGGGCTGAAAAGAAAACACAATGTTCATTTTGTAACATCACAAAGCATGATTTATTCTCTTGTGAGGGAGCACAACAATACTTTTGGAATGCACAACCACAATCTAAGAGTGATGAGTTACAAAACCTGAATAATAATAAAGGAGAAAGGATCATAAGAAGGATACCAAAAGATCAAGGAGCAAGAACTTGCTAGAAGAACAATAGAGAGGAGATAGACATATCTTCAACCGAATCCACAGAAGAAGAAGAGTACTATCGGAGAAGCACACCAACACATACCGGAAAAGAGAAAAGGAAAAGAAGGAGAAAGTTACGATAGTGACAAGACATGGAACAAATACTGGAAGACATTATAACATTGAGATTGAAGAGGAAGATAGTGAGGAGGATGAAGAATTTGTCCCTACTAAGAATCAACATGAAGAAGTGGTGAAGGAGGCTAACCAAACAATAAGAAAGGAACAAGAAAAGAAAAATCAATACAAGCAGTTTTTAACCAGAGAAGAAGTAGAAGCTCTCAAGCAATTAGCTCATCTGACACAACAACACAAACTTATTGAGAAACTGAAACAATTTTCTAAAAACTAGAATAAGGAGCAAGGGTAGAAAAGTCAACTCTGAAGGATGGGAAGAACATATAGAGAATGGAAGACAAAACCACTTATGGTAGATGTTCACATCAATCACAAAAAGGTTCAGAATATCATGATAGATCTAGGAGCATATGTCAACATGATCACAAAGAATCTGTGGGAGCAGTTAGGAAGACCTAAGTTGACAGAGACAACTTACAACATTATTTTGGCAGACAGATCGAACATGCAAACAATGAGAAATTGGAAGCAAGTGGAAGTTAATATTCATGTAAAGGATATCACTGATCTGGGAGTGAAATTGTTGGGAATTAAGGTGTCTCAACCTTGGTGATTCCTTGTATTATTTCATTGTATTTATTTATTTATTGCCTATTGTATAATTAGGATGCAAATCCTATGTTGTCATCTTGTGGGAGTTGGCACGGTGATGTGTCATCCTACATGGAAGATGACCACATGTAAATTTGTCCTCACATGAGGAGATAGGCATCCCACTTAGTGGTAGGAATATTTTTCCATGTGTCAGCATCTTGAATAGTGTGTAGGGAATATTGACCGAAACAGTTATGATAGATTCCTATGACAGTTCTATGACATGTAAGAGTTAGAAATAGAAGAATCTATGACAGGTGAGGACATGTGTCAAGAAGCATCTTTGAAAAAGGCATCTTTGGGTGCCCCAAGGTGGGTTATGACATGTTGTAAGAGAATATGCTATTTATAGCATGTGTGTGATAGATTCTCTTACAACTATAAGTTATGATAGCTATGACAGATTCTATGACGGTTGTAAGAGTCGTAAGAGCATCTGTCATTGCCCATCTTAGGAATAGGTGACCTCTTTGGGATGGGGTGACTTGACAAGTGTTAGGAACATCCTATAGTGTTGGACAAGTTTCCATAGGCGTGGGTTTTGGGCCATGAGGCCATGTTGGACGCCCATCTCA
This sequence comes from Cunninghamia lanceolata, assembly GCA_027924645.1. Classification (NCBI taxonomy): domain Eukaryota; kingdom Viridiplantae; phylum Streptophyta; class Pinopsida; order Cupressales; family Cupressaceae; genus Cunninghamia; species Cunninghamia lanceolata. Next base: position 10,434,662 of record BSBN01000585.1, on the reverse strand, counting down.
AGATAGAGCCATTTTTGCCTTGTATTTTCTATATAAACATGTGCTTTGGAGAGGAGATGCATTATGTGATTAACAGGTACTATTATGCTATAGGTTTGTCTCTAGATACGAGTGTTGAAGACTCCTACAAGAGCATTGGCTCTATGACTGTATTGTAACCTTCATTGTTTATGGAATACATTTGAGCTGTGTTTTGGAGTGTGGAGTTTTTCACCCGTAAGGGTTTTCCCCACATATATCTTGTGTCTCTCTCTTTTGTCTTACATTCTTGTGTATGTGTTTTCTACAATATCTCTATTGTTGTTGTTAACAATCTATAATTGTAAGGATTAAAAATAATTTGTACTCTTCGCTCCTCTTTAGATTAGTGTAGGAAGTGTTTTCTGCATGCCTAGCTTCCTTTCAGTTGGTATCAGAGCCTAGTCAATTTTGGTTCTAGCTGTTGGGTAGGGGTTTTTTGAGCTAATCTTAGGTTGAGTGGGAGTTTGTGCAGAGTATTCTGTATCTTGTTGTAGGAAGGAGATGGAAAGCACATCCGAAAGAGTAGAGGTGGAGAATTTCAATGGCACAAATTTTGAGTTGTGGAAACTCAAGATGGAAGACCTACTTGTTGATCGTGACCTATGGGAAACTGTTGATGGAACAAAACCTACAACAATGTCACAAGCTAATTGGGACCTCAAAGATTTGAAGGCTAAGGGTCTCATAAGACTCTGTCTAGTTAACTCTGTCCTATTGAATGTCCATGAGGAGAAGACTATGAAAGATCTTTGGAAGAAGCTAGGATTTATTTATCAGGCCAAGTCCTTGGTGAACAAGCTTTTTCTAAAAAAGAAGTTGTTTTCTCTAAAGATGGAAGATGGAGGATCTGTTGTAGACCACATGAATGCTTTTAACATGCTTGTTGTACAGTTGACATTCATGGGTGTGAAAATGGAGCAGGAGAATCGATGTATGACTCTGCTTTGTTCTTTGCTAGATTTGTGGGATCATCTTGTCATGGCTATCAGAAGCACTACCACCACCTTCAAGATGGATGATGTAGTATCTTTGCTGTTATCTGAAGAAGTGTAGAGAAAGACAACTGAGTCAGCCAAAGATGCTCTTGCAGTTTGTGGAAGACCCAAATAGAAAGGGAAGAAGAAGGACAAGAAAGGTGAAAAGGGCAGATCCAAATCCCGTGGGAGATCCAAATCTCCTGGAAAGTCCAAGGCTCTCTGTTGGAACTGTGGGAAAATTGGTCATTTTTGAAAGGAATGCAAAGAGGAAAAAAAAGAAGAAGAATGCCCCAGATTCAAATTTTGACAAGTCACAAGATGATGGTGATGCCTTCATCGCAGTCCTGACCACCCATGCATCTGATGATGTGTGGTTAATTGATTCTGGTCCATCATTCCACATGACCTCACATCGAAGCTAGTTCCTGAAGTATGAAGCGTTCGATGGTGGAAGAGTGTACCTGGGTGATGATTCTCATCTGAAGATTGTTGGTTGTGGAAGAGTCTCAATTTGATTCCCTGATGGATGAGTGAAGGGGATCACTAGTGTTATGTACATCCTAGGCTTAGCACGAAACCTACTTTCTGTAAGTATGTTGAATGATGCAAGTGTGTAGGTTTTCTTTTTGAAGGATGGATGCAAGATGACTAGAGGATCTATGGTACTTGCGAAGGGTACTCGAAGAGGTACTCTATTTTATTTGGAGGCATGCACTTCACAGTGTAATAGTTCTGACTCGAAGAAAAGAGCTGTAGTCACTTCATCCCCACCATCTGAATGAGCAGTGAAGAGATCTATTGTATCAAATTCTGATGGTAGTGCTCATGCTTTGGAAGTTAAACTTCTTGCTGAAAAGATAATGTTATGGCATAAGAGATTTGGCCACATTGGTGAGAAGGGTCTTAGAACCCTGAAAAATAAAAACCTTGTTGAGGGGTTAAATGATTGTAATCTCAAGTTTGACTTTTGTGAACATTGTATATATGGAAAGCAAAATCATGTTCAGTTTTACTCTAGTTCTCACAAGTCTTCTGGTGTGTTGGATCTCACTCATTTTGATGTGTTTGGTCCAGTTAGTGTTCCTTTGATTTCCAAATCTATATATTTTGTATCTTTCATAGATGATTACTGATGGAGAGCCAAAGACCCTAGCCTACATTACCCCTTGTATGTCTATGCTTCACCTAACATACATTCTCTGATGTATATACTTGCACCTCTCACCTAACGGCAATACTATACACCATCGGTTGATCAAAACGACTTTCCTCCAATATGTCGATGAACTCCCCTTCGGTGACACTTACCAATTGTCACCCCGATGCAACCAAGCTTGTATGAGCATCGCGTGACCCGTGATTTCATGTGACCTAAATGTATCTGCCACTCTACCCTTATGCCAAACACTTATACATACATCGCATGACCTGTGAACACCGGTCTCCTCCACCGTCGCTGCCAGTCGCCTCTTGCATCCGATACAATGTATCTGCGCAATGTATATGCTCAATATACATTCAAAACATACAACCCATATATGCATTCAGAACATGCATTCATAATATGCATTCGATGAAGCCGACCGTTGACTTTCCTTGCATCTAACTCATTGTACATTCGTGATGTACATTCGCAACATGCAATCTAAAGATGCATTTGATGCGTTTGAACGAATCGCTGACTCCCTTGTATGTCGATCAGAAGCTTCAACTTTCTCTCTCCTTTGTATGCCGATACACTTGTACATTCACAATGTACATCCGCCACATACAACCATTACACACGAACCTACAACTACGAAATACACATGAAATGAACCTAACTTACATTAGCGATATATGCACAGAATGTATATTCGTAATGTATGTTTACTAATCTTGACATACAACACCTCAATGCTTCCCAATATGCTTTGAGACATACACACTCAACAGACTATTGTGATATACACATAAAATGTATATCCAACATACAATTGTGATATACACACAAATTGTATATCTAATGGAATATGGAATTTCACTGATTTGATCCATTGCAAACCTTGTGATTTCACAGATCTATTTCTCCTACAATCATATAGATCTTTGCACCCTACCAACCTAGCACATGACAATGCTAGGATCTATCTGCACCTGGTACATGATCTTGCAAACATGAACATGAACAAAATAGAAACAAAATGAAAACACTGTATAGCCATTCCACCGATTTCAAAGAAATCTAACCGGTGGAATGGATTAACGATCCATCTCGATCCCAAAACAGAAAATTGATTTATACAGAGGAAAACCTAATGAGATCGAATAACATAAAGTTGAACAACACAAAATAGGACCTTGTTATTTATGTTTTCAGAAATGTATACAAATACTCTGTTCTCACAATTGCACAACTCAACTTCACACTAATTACAATTCAATCTGTCTATTGTATGATCTCAAATTGATTTGTTCTTGGGGTATTTATCTACTCACCATGAGTAGTACTGAATTGACTCCAAGCGGCTGGGACACAACCTCCAAGCGGCTAGGAGATCACAAATGACTAACAACCTCTAACTGTCTAACAACCTTGTGATTACAGCTCTGCCAATTGTCCTTGGGACTCACAATTGAACCTAGATACAACCTAAATTAACATGCATTGGTCAAACAGACCTTATTACATTGAATGGTCTACTAGGACCTTATTGGAAACATCAAAATAAACATTAGACACACATAAAGTTAAATGCCTCATAGAGGCCACCTTGTGTTAGGTGCTCCTGCACCATACTCCCCACCTTGAAAAGAGCTCATGCCACATGAGTTAAGTCTTTGTTTTTCTCTACATATATCCTCTGTTGTCTCATGTCTTCCCCATGATCTCTGGACTACAACCTACTTCCATGGAGTCAAAAACTCATGCCTAGCATTGTAGGCTCTTCTCATATCTATCCTTTGCTTGCCATGCTGTCTTACTATCATATCTGTCTAAACACCTACATTATAAACCTTGGTTATTGCTTCTGGTACTATTGCTATAGCAGAACATTTTTGCCTTTCAACTCTTGTTGGTTCTAGAGGACAAACAATTGTCCCTACTATGATAGCATCCTTGTCTTTCCAATCAACTTGTGGCTTCTTGTAAACCTTCTCTTTGACCTTTTGCTGATCCTTCTGATCTCCATCAGTCAGAACTGAATTCATCTTCAAACTTTGATCTCCACTCCTTGAGACATCCTCAACTTTCTTTGTCTCTACTTCATGCATCTTCACAAACTCTTTCTTCCCCACCAAAATGATTTTGGCTGCCTTCTTTGCTTTAGCATCCTCTTGTAATGGTGTCATCACAAAAGTTCTCCCATCCTTCTTGATGGTGTAGGTATTAGCATATCCATCATACAATTCTCTCCTATCAAATTGCCATGGCCTACCTAAAAGTAGGTGACAACATTCCATGGGAAAAATATCACATAAAACCCTATCCTGATATTCTCCAATCTAAAAATCAACATATGCCTATTCATATACCAAAAGTGATTGACTATCACTTACCCAAGATGGGTTTGATGTGGAATCCTTTCCAGTTTCAACTTATCCACCATTTCTTGAGATACCATATTATCTATAGATCCAAAATCTATTACTACCTCGCATAGTTTACCCTTGGTTTTGCATTTGGTCCTGAAAAGTGCTCTCCTTTGTAGCATGTCCTTAGATGTCTTCAAGATTGTTCTCCTTAGCATTAATGCTTCTCCATCTTGACATGGCGCTGCACTCCCCATTGGAGAGTTAACATTTGCATCTACCTCCTCTTCTTGCACATATTGAACTCTCTTTTCATTCCTCCTATCACATCCTAATGATGAATCTTGCCTTTCTGGACATTTGAATGTTGTGTGACCAATTTCATTACAATGATAACATATTCTAGTGAAAACATTAGAACATCTGCCACCTCCAAATCTGCCTCTTGTGCCTTTCCATCCACCTCTAAAATCAGACTGCTCTTGTCCTTTACTAGTCTCTTCTTGATTCTCATTGCCTTGTCTTGTTGTAGGGGCTGATCCTCTCCCCCTTATATTGCTACCTCTTCCCCTCATGGACTTAACCTATCTCCTTTTCATCTTCTCCTCAATCCTGATTGCTATTTGATAACAGTCTTCTACACTCCTAGGATTAGGCAAAACTAATTCATCCTGTATGTTCAATCTTAAACCAACCAAGTATCTAGCAACCTTTTCAACCTCATTCTCATGATGACCAGACCTCATACTCAATTTATAAAATTTCTCAGTATATGCCTTCACATCCATTTCCTTTTGTCTTAATAATTGAATCTTTTTGAACATTTGAACTTCATAATCCTTGGGTAAAAATTTACCTTTGATTCTTGCTACCATCTTGTCCCATGAAGAAATCTTTGACTTGCCCTGCTTTCTCCTCTTTGATTGTATGTAATCCCACCAAACCAAGGCATGACCTCCCAATTTGGTCTTTGCAATCTTTACTTTATGCTCCTCAAGAACTTCCTCACATTCAAAGTGATTGTCTAATGTAGAAATCCAATCAAGTAACTGTTCCTCATTTAAACTTCCATTATACTTTGGAACATCAATCTTTACCTTAGGTTTGTCATTCTTGACTACCCTCAATAGTTTTGCAAATTTTTGATCTTCAGGATTCAAATCTTCATCTACCTCTTCAAATTCTTCACCATCATCTTCTTTTTCTGATTCACTATCTTCCACTTCTCTCTCTTTGTTCATCTCCAAGGCTGCAAGCCTGGCTTGAATTGCTTCTACAAGCTCTTTCATCTTCCTCATCTCTTTAGCACATTTTTCCTTCATCTCCTGTAACTCTCTGGCAGCACCATTACTTTTTGGAGGCATCTTGTCAACCTTTCAATCCTTCTACTTCTGCCTTCTTAGTGACAAAATCAACACACAACAACCCAAACCTTTTACTGGGCTCTGATACCACTATGATGCAAAGCCAAACACCCTAGCCTACATTACCCCTAGTATGTCTATGCTTCACCTAACATACATTCTCTGATGTATATACTTGCACCTCTCACCTATCGGCAAGACTATACACCATTAGCTGATCAAAACGACTTTCCTTCGATATGCCGATGAACTCCCCTTCGGTGACATTTACTAGTTGTCACCCCGATGCAACCAAGCTTATATGTGCATCGCGTGACCTATGATTGTCAGTGACCTAAATGTATCTGCCACTCTACCCTTATGCCGAACACTTATACATACATCGCATGACTTGTGAGCACCAGTCTCCTCCAACATTGCTACCGGTCGCCTCTTGCATCTGATACAATGTATTTGCGCAATGTATATGCTCAATATACATTTGAAACATACAACACATATATGCATTCAGAACATGCATTCAGAATATGAAGCCGACCATTGACTTTCCTTGCATCTAACTCAATGTACATTCGCGATGTACATTCACAACATGCAATCTAAAGATGCATTCAATAGCTTTGACCGAATTGCTGACTCCCTTGTATGCCGATCATAAGCTTCAACTTTCTCTCTCCTTTGTATGCCAATACACTTGTACATTCACAATGTACATTCGCTACACACAACTGCGACAACCATTTTCTAGATACACATGAACCTACAACTACGGAATACACAAGAAATGAACCTAACTTACATTAGCGATATACGCACAGAATGTATATTCGCAATGTATGTTTACTAATCTTGACATACATTGCCTCAATGCTCCCCAATATGCTTTGTGACACACACTCAATAGACTATTGTGATATACACACAGAATGTATATCCAACATACAATTGTGATATACACACAAATTATATATCTAATGGAACAACGTAGAATTTCATTGATTTGATCCACTGCAAACCCTATGATTTCACAGATCTATTTCTCCTACAATCATACAGATCTTTGCACCTTGTCAACCTAGCACATGACAATGCTAGGATCTATCTGCACTCGGTATGCGATCCTACAAACTTGAACACAAACAAAACAAAAACAAAATGAAAACACTGTACAACCATTCCACTGATTTTGAAGAAATCTAACCGATGGAATGGATTAACGATCCATCTCAATCCCAAAATGGAAAATTGATTTATACAGAGGAAAACCTAATGAGATCTAATAACAGAAAGTTGCACAACACAAAACAGGACCTTGTTATTTATGCTTTTAGAAATGTATACAGATACTCTGTTCTCATAATTGCACAACTCAACTTCACACTAATTACAATTCAATCTATCTACTGTATGATCTCAAATTGATCTGTTCTTGGGGTATTTATCTACTCACCATGAGTAGTACTGAATTGACTCCAAGCGGCTGCGAGACAACCTCCAAGCGGCTCGAAGATCACAACCGACTAACAACCTCTAACTGTCTAACAACCTTGTGATTACAGCTCTGCCAAGTGTCCTTGGGACTCACAATTGAACCTAGATACAACCTAAATTAACATGCATTGGTCAAACAGACCTTATTACATTGAATGGTCTACTAGGACCTTATTGGAAACATCAAAATGAACATTAGACACATCATAAAGTTAAATGCCTCGTGGAGGCCACCTTGCATTAGGTGCTCCTGCACCAATTACAATAGAAGGACATGGATTTATTTTCTTAGAAGCAAATTTGAAGTCTTTAGTTGGTTTAAAGTGTTTAAAGCCTTTGCTAAAAATTAGACTAGTAAAAAGATTAAGTGTTTGAGAACTAACAATGGTGGTGAGTTTTGTTCGACAAAGTTTGATAAGTTCTGTAAAGAGCAATGGATTGAAAGACATAAGACAACTCCATACACCCCATAGAAAAATAGAGTTGCATAGAGGATGAACATGACACTGATGGAGAAGGTTAGGAGTATTGGTGCAGGAGCTCCACAGTTTAATCATTGTGTTAGTTTTTTCCTAGTTGTTTTCATGTTAATTTGTTTACCTCTAAGGCTTTGAAAGCCATTTTGATATTTTGTAATAAAGACTTAGTCATTTAGATTGACTAGTCCATGAGGATGTCGATAAGACCTATTTTCTTGGAGTTCTCTTTTAGAAACTTGGAGTTTTTTTTAAGAAAATGCTTTTCCCATCATTTCACTGCCTCTCATGGCAGTTGTACAGACAGAATGGGAAGTGGAAAGGTCAGAAAACTTTCCAAAAACTTTTTATTTGTATAAACATGCCGAGAAGATGAAAAAAGACAATTTTTGGAGTGCAAACAGTGTTTTTTTCTGCTTTTTGAGGAAGACAGTCATCTGGTACGGCATGGTACAGTCAACACAGGGGTTGAAAGTTGTGAAAACTGTTTATACTTTGAATAACCTTTCATTGGAGTCTAGTTTGCCTTCTTGACATTTCTTGTAGAGAGAGTATCCAATCGATTTGGAAAAACTACTATAAACCCTCCAGAAGCTAGGTTTTGAGGAAAGATGTATATTTTCTCCTATATCCTCTGAAAAATACCATTATGCTTCAGTAGGATGGAAGGAGAAGGCTTTCATTTCATGTTTTTGCTGTTGATTAGGTCTGCACTCTAGTCTCTAGGTCTCTTGGCATGCATTTAGCTAGTCTTACTAGAGACTAGTTAAGAAATTAATGGTGGACTGTATTAGGACAGTCAGTTTGTTTTAACAATATATGGTGGAGTTCATGTTTGTAGGTGGAATGGACTAGTGCAGGACATTGGTGGACCTCATACATGCATATTGTATGCATTTTCCTTCACATTGCTCTCCATTTAGGCTTTATTCTCAAGAAGAAGACAGTTTGCTGTCTTTAAACTCCAACAGCCCATACGGTTCTGCATGTGTGGGTTGGATCTCATATTAATGTTGAGTATTTGTATCATACATGAGAAGTAGTGATCACATGGAGTCATGAGCAGTTAGTGTGTTGTTAAACATTCTTTTAACTACAAGGTTTAGTCCTCATTAAATATTGTCACTTTAACACTGTCATAGGACAGTTAAACTGCATTTACTGTCCTCTGTCCTACATAACATAGCAAGACTGATGCATGTGAGTAAATGGTGGCTTGATCACATTGAATGTTTATTGTGCATTTAAAGATAAAGGTCATTTGGAGACAAGAAGGGTAGGATTGGTTTGTCTATTCCCTTATACTACAAGGTCCAAACATTCTTGAAATGATGTTTCCCTATGACAGTCATAAAATAGTCATTGTCTCTGTCAGAGTAAGTACAATAGTATGTACTGTGTCAATGATCTCCTGTCCTTGGTAGATGTTGGGAAGATCCTTGGAGATAGAAAAGTTAATGCAGCTTAGTTGTTCATAGTAACTACAATGAGTAGGTTTTCTTGGCACTGTCAAAAGATAGTCATAAATAGGTTTGATGTCCACTATCTTGTTAGGAGTGGAATGGTAGTTTCTTGGTCTGTGACCTTATTCCCTGCATGTCATAGGTAAGTGTATATTAAATGGATGTTGTTGTCTATGTTGGTAGAGGTATTGGTAGTAGATGTTGAGCTCTTGAAGGTGGGTTGTGTTTCTAAGTTGGGTTGAGATGTGACTCACCAAAGTGAGTGGTGAGTAGCCTGAGTGGATGACACCAGAGGGTGATCCTAGGCTAAGTTGATTCCTGGAGCAGCCTTGTGAGGTTGGTAAACACAAAGACCTTGTAAACCTTTTGGAGAAAGTTGAGTGACTTAAGTTCATTGAGTGAACTTCTACAATCACTACTTAATATCTCTGCATCATATTGGTATCAGAGCCAATATTCTGATTGGAAGCAAGTGTATGTCAGAAGAGGAAATTGAAACAGAGGCTAGTACAATGCCTCCCAAGACAATGAGTCAAGATGCCATCAAGAAGTTGGTGGAAGAGATGGTTGAAGCAAGATTGCAAGAAGCAAGATTGCAGGAAGAGAAGAAGTCTAAAGGCAAGACCAAAGAAGAGGGAGGTTCTTCAGACACAAATGAAGAAATAGAGGCAGAAGAGGATCCTCTGAAGCAGGATATGTCTGCAGATTAGAAAGCCTTCTTGAATGCACTTAAGGGTGCTCATGGAGACAGTGGTGATCCCAAGATGGAGGTGCCTACCTTCCATGGCAAGTTGGATGGAGATGTTCTCACCGACTGGATAGAAGCTATGTGCAACTTCTTTGATTACAAGGAGTTCAATGAAAGAAAAAAGGTCAAGTTTGCCAAGACAAGGCTAAGAGGTTCTACACTTGTATGGTGGAACTATATGCAGAGTGAGAGGGAGAAGATTGGGAAGAGTCCCATCACTAAATGGAGTAGAATGGTGGCTATGCTCAGAAGCAAGTTCATGCCACCTGACTATGAGATTCAAATCATAAGAAGATTTCAAAATTTGAGACAAAAAAACATGGATGTGGCTGCCTACACAGAAGAATTTCATAGACTCAATATGAGGGCCAATCATAATGAAGTTGAAAAAGGGATGGTGGCTAGGTACCTGAATGGACTGAAATACAATCTGCAAGATGAGAAAAGCTTGGTGTTACCAAAGACAGTGGATGAATGTTTCTTATTGGCCTCCAGAGCAGAGGAAAAGCTGAGAAGGAAGGGTGAACAAAGTGCTAGAGGTAGAGGTGGCAGAAACCAAAGAGGTAGAGGCAATTTTGGTTGTGGACAGTTCAACAAAACTGAAAATAACAGTCAACAAGAAACACAATTAGCAACAGAGCATAGAGGAGGTTTTAGAGGTGGTAGAAGTCATAATGGTAGAGGTAGAAATGGTGGAGGAGGTAGAGGACCAGGAGTCTTCACTAGAAGATGTTATGGCTACAACCAAGTTGGCCATACAATTAACAAATGTCCAGGGAAAGCCAGTAGCTCTCATGATAGTGTGAAGAGAAATCAGTTAGTGAAAGATGATGACTGTGAAAGTGTGAATTCACCAATGGGAAGTGCTACACCTATTCTAGATGGAGAGAGTATGATGATAAAAAGGTCTATGTTGAAGATGCCATTGAAGCAAGAGCCCCCTCAGAGAAAGAATCTTTTCAGAACCCAAGGCCTAGCCTATGGGAAACTCTGCAAAATCATAGTGGATTCAAGGTCTACTGAGAATGTGGTATCCACTGAGATGGTTGAGAAGTGCAAGTTGAAGAGGTTGCCTCATATTAGTCCTCACAAGATCTCCTAGTTAAACAAGAACCAAAGTTTCATGGTGGAGGAACAAACTTGGGTTGAATTTGCAATTGGTGACTACAAGGACAAAGTACTATGTGAAATCATACCTATGGATGCATGTCACCTGCTTCTTGGCTTTCCATGGTAGTATGATGTTAAAGCTCAGCATGATGGTGAGAAGAACACTTATGTCATCACCAAGAATGGAAGGCCATTCAAAATGGATCCTTTGTTGGAGCAGCCCAAAGGAAAGGAAAATAACAGTAGTGTCATGTTGGTGAATGGCAAGGAGTTCCTAAACCTCTTGAAGGAGAATGACAACCAGGGGTATGCTTTGGTCATGAAGCCCAAGAGTGGATCAGATCAGCTAGATAAAAAATAGAAGGAGATTCCATTGGAAGTACAACCACTTCTGGATAAGTATCAAGACCTTGTGGTAGAGGAAGTTCCCAACTCCTTACCACCCATGAGGGATATTAGTCATCGAATTGACTTAATACCAGGTGCTACATTGCCTAACAAGGCTGCATACAAGCTGACTCCATAGCAAAATGAAGAGGTGGCAAGGCAAATTCAAGATCTCCTGGAGAAAGGGCTGATTAGGAAGAGTCTAAGTCCTTGTGCAGTTCCAAGTGTACTTGCTCCTAAGAAGGATGGAAAGTGGAGGCTATGCACAGATTCCAGGGCCATAAACAAGATCACCATAAGGTACAAATTCCCAATGCCAAGGATTGAAGATCTCTTGGACTACATGGGAGGATCATGTTATTACTCAAAGATTAATTTGAAATATGAATATCATCAAATCTGGATCAGACAGGGAGATTGCTTTCAAGACCAATGAAGGTCTTTATGAATGGCTTGTTATGCCATTTGGTCTTAGCAATGCGCCAAGTACATTTATGCGCCTGATGAATGAGGTATTGGTTGAATTCATTGGTAAATTTGTTATTGTTTATCTTGATGACATACTAATCTTCAGCAGGACAAGGGAAGACCATGTGAAGCATGTTGGTCAGGTGTTAGAGAAGCTGCATAAGCACAAGTTGATGATCAACTTAGACAAATGTGAGTTCATGAAAACTGAACTTGTATACCTAGGATTTGTCATTTCTAATGGCTGTTTGAAGATGGATCCCTCTAAGGTTGAGGCTATTCTCAGTTGGCCTACCCCAAAAATAGTGGGAGATGTGAGAAGTTTCCATGGATTGGTGACTTTCTATAGGAAGCTTATCAGAGGTTTCAATCACATTAGTGCTCCCATCCTCAACACCATTAAGGGTGGAGTCAAATATAGATTCTAGTGGACAAAGGAAGCTGATGATAGCTTTGAGTTGTTGAAAACAAAGGTGGCTGAGTTACCTACCTTAGTACTCCCTAATTTTGATAAGGTATTTGTTGTTGAGTGTGATGCAAGTTAGCAAGCTATTGGTGCTGTTCTCAGCCAAGAAGGACATCCAATGACATTCTTTTCAAAAAATTTGAATGAAGCCAAGCAAAGGTATTCTACCTATGACTTAGAACTCTATGCAATGGTGCAAGCTCTTAAGAAACAGAGACATTATTTGCTGCCCAAAGAATTTATTGTGTTTACTGACAATCATGCTTTAAGCTTTCTAAACAGTCAAGAAAAATTGAACCATAGACATGTTAAATGGATGGAATAACTACAAGTTTATACCTTCACAATTAAGCACAAAAGAGGTGTCTCTAATAAGGTGGCTGATGCATTGAGTAGGAGGTTTCTTCTTATTCATGAAATTCAGTTAGAAAGCATGGGTATTGACTATTTAAAGGAGCTATATAAAGAAGATTCTGATTTCAAAGAGGCTTATGATGTTTGTGTGAACTTGGCTAACACATTCCATGGAGAGTATGTAGATTTTGTTTTGCAGGAAGGCCTCTTGTTTAAGGGCAATTTGCTATGTGTCCCTAAGTGCTCTATGCGGGACAACATCATCAAAGAGAAGCATAATGGTTCTTTAGGAGGACATTTTGGCTTGGACAAGACACTAGAACAAGTCACAAGGTTCTATTTTTGGCCAAATGTGCAATCAGATGTGAGAAAATATGTAGCTAGTTGTGCAATCTGTCAAAGAGCCAAAGGTGTGTCTTCAAATGCAGGTCTATACCAGCCCCTTCCCATTCCCAATAGACCTTGGGAAAGTATCTGTGCAGGAGCATCATAGACTTCAGGGTTTTGATTAGATATACAAGTGGTTGTTTGGTTAAATAAGGTCTATAAGACCATCTTCAATGTTGTTTAAGGCTCGAATGCCATTCTTGTAATGGACTATGTCCAAATAGATAGACTCTACTATTGTCTTGTTGCAAGTCCTAGTTAGGACAGTCATATTGCATAGGTAGTCTTAGGGAGTCATTAAATTTTAAATAGGTTAGTCATTTAATATTCTCCATGTTTATTAGCCTTTTAAAGGCATGTCAAAGGGTGTAGATGTGTTAACACCTTGTCAAAGGTTAGGAGAAGGTTAATCTAAAGTTAAAACAAAACATTATTTTAGAAAAAAATAGTCCTTGCTATCCAAAAAGACAGTTTCCTTATTGATCTTTTAAAAACAGTAGTTACAAATCAGAAAGAAGACAAGAAAGGTCGATGGTTTGGGAATGCCAAACATTTTTTTGCTTTGTTGGAGGCTTGTATTAAGCCAAGAGAGATTGTATTGTGGAAGACATTCAGAGGATTTGGAAGGAATAGAAAAAAAAAGCAAACTATTTTTCTGATTTTCTGATTTTCCTATTTTAGTTGCTATTTTCTACCATACTGTACTATTATATGGCCCTGTCATAGTACAAGTTTGTGATGGATAGAAAGAGTGTTGAAATACCTTTGCTTTGGTTCTTGTTTGGAGCCTTGATAATGACTTAGAGGAGAGAAATCATTGTGGAACCTCAAACTATTTTTTTTAAGTCTGCTGTCTTCTTTAAAAATTCGCTGTTTTATGCTCAAATCCATACATGTACAGCTTGGAGAGGGAGGTTTCTGATGATGATCGGTTAGTGGGGAGTGTTACCTATCTTGTGCAGCTTATGTGAGGTCTTGACATTGAGTTAGAAGGGAGAAATTGCTGTTCTTCTGGAGGCTGTCCCAAACTCTGCTATTCCTTTCAAAAACTCACTGTTTTCAGCAATAAACCGTACTTGTACGACATGGTGGTGGATGAAGCTTGTGTTGGTTGGATAGTAGGGGAAGTCATCTAGCCTTTGCAAGTTGTTTGGAGGTTTGACACCAAGTTAGGAGTGAGAAAACTGTTGGTTTGTAATAAGCTGTTCTGAAACATAGTTTAGGCTTCTTTTGACAGTTCCATGGATTTTTTTTGTCATTTCATTGGCATTTTTCTGTTTTCACTCAATGGAATGGGTTACATATTAATAAATGCATGGTCTTGAAAAGGATTGGGAGGGCAGGAGGATAGTTTGGATTGAGTTTGGCATGTAGATGACCCTGCAGAAGCCTTATACTGGAAGATTGGGAGAGAACAGTAGCAACTAGGTAAGTTTGGTGAGTTTGTTTACTTTGACAATGAGGGTAGTAGGCATGTTAGGCATGTGATAGGTTTGGCATGCTACAATGAAGATGAGTTTGTCTTGATAGAGATCACCATATGGAGATTAGTGTGACTGTCCTTATCATGGAGCAGAGAGATGTTATGACTGTCTTTTGAAGACTTGACAAGGTTGCTGTCCTATAGACCATGTTTGGTGGGTTAGAGGGAGTCTTATTAGGAATTAGACATCTTGGAAGGTGTAGATTGAGGTTATTGGGTTAGAGACCATGAGTTGGTCAAGTTGTGTGATGTAAAATGCTAGTATGAAGTTGATTGGTTCAAGTTATGAGAGTCTATGAATACTGTTGTCCTGCTGTCCTTGATGCTCTACATCAAGTATCAGCATGGATTTTGTGCTTGGGTTACCTAGGACAGCTAGAGGGGTGGATAGTGTGTTTGTCATTGTTGATAGGTTCAGCAAGATGGCTCATTTTGTGCCATGTAAATGCACAAATGATGCATCTCATGTTGCAGGTCTATTTTTCAGAGAGGTAGTAAGGATACATGGTTTACCATTGTCCATTGTAACTGACAGAGATTCTAAGTTTGTAGGTCACTTCTGGAGGACCTTGTGGAAGAAGCTGGGCACACAGTTGTCTTTTCATCAGCCTACCATCCACAAACTGATGGTTAGACTGAGGTGGTTAATAGGTCACTTGGAAACCTTCTAAGGTGCCTTACAAAGTAGCATAGTTTGGCATGGGACTTGGTTATCAGTCAGCTGAATATGCCTACAATGATTCCAGGAATAGGAGCACTGGTAAAAGTCCTTTGAGATAGTTTATGGCTTTCATGCAAGAGGGCCCACTTGAGCTAAAGGATCTCCAAGGTTGGGATAGAAGGAGTGCACTTGGTGAAGAGTTTGCTGCCTCCATGAAAACAGTCCATGATCAAGTCAAGTTGCAACTAGAAAATTAGTCACAAAGTACAAAGAAAAGGTAGATTTGAAGAAAAGAGAAGTATAGTTCAAAGTTGGTGACTTAGTCATGGCATATCTGAGGAAAGAAAGCATATCTGAGGAAAGAAAGGTTGCCAAAGGGTCAGCCAACTAAACTCCTGATGAAGAAGATTGGGCCATGCAGAATAGTGCACAAATTCAGTCCAAATGCATATGAGATTGAGCTACCAGATGGCCTTGGTATCTCCCTAATTTTCAATGTTTGTGATCTTTTTCCTTTTAGACCTCTATTGCTTGATGAAAGTGGATTAGATGTGGTGGCTGAAGATGCTGATTGGATCAAGGATTTGCCTCCAAGCAAACCTTTACAGTTGGAGTGCATTCTGGATTCCAAAGTTATCAAGAAGACTTGGAGAGGTGTCTATAAGGACTACTTGGTGAAATGGAAGGATCTTCTTGATTTAGAGGCCACCTGGATGACTGAAGCAGATATCTTGAAGCATGGCATAACACTTCAACATTTGGCAACTCAAGGGACTTGAGTTCTTCCTACAGGGGGAGTATGGTGCAGGAGCTCCATAGTTTAATCATTGTGTTGGTTTTTTCCTAGTTGTTTTCATGTTAATTTGTTTACCTCTAAGGCTTTGAAAGCCATTTTGATATTTTGTAATAAAGACTTAGTCATTTAGATTGACTAGTCCATGAGGATGTTGATAAGACCTATTTTCTAGGAGATCTCTTTTAGAAACTTGGAGTTTTTTTTTAAGAAAATGTTTTTCCCATCATTTCACTACCTCTCATGGCAGTTGTACGGACAAAATGGGAAGTGGAAAGGTCAGAAAACTTTCCAAAAACTTTTGCTTTGTATAAATATGCTGAGAAGAATGAAAAAAGACAGTTTTTGGAGTGCAAATAGTGTTTTTTCTGCTTTTTGAGGAAGACAGTCATCTGGTACGACATGGTACGGTCAGCACAGGGGTTGAAAGTTGTGAAATCTATTTATGCTTTGAATAACCTTTCTTTGGAGTCTAGTTTGCCTTCTTGACATTTCTTGTAGAGAGAGTATCCAATCGATTTGGAAAAACTACTATAAACCCTCCAGAAGCTAGGTTTTGAGGAAAGATGTATATTTTCTCCTCTGTCCTCTGAAAATACCATTATGCTTCAGTAGGATGGAAGGAGAAGGCTTTCATTTCATGTTTTTTCTATTGATTAGGTCTGCACTCCAGTCTCTAGGTCTCTTGGCATGCATTTAGCTAGTCTTACTAGAGACTAGTTAAGAAATTAATGGTGGACTGTATTAGGACAGTCAGTTTGTTTTAACAATATATGGTGGAGTTCATGTTTGCAGGAGGAATGGACTAGTGCAGGACATTGGTGGACCTCATACATGCATATTGTATGCATTTTCCTTCACATTGCTCTCCATTTAGGCTTTATTCTCAAGAAGAAGACAGTTTGCTGTCTCTGAACTCCAACAGCTCGTACGGTTCTGCATGCGTGGGTTGGATCTCATATTAATGTTGAGTATTTGTATCATACATGAGAAGTAGTGATCACATGGAGTCATGAGAAGTTAGTGTGTTGTTAAACATTCTTTTAACTACAAGGTTTTGTCCTCATTAAATACTGTCACCTTAACACTGTCATAGGACAGTCAAATTGCATTTACTATCCTCTGTCCTGCATAACATAGTATGATTGATGCATGTGAGTAAATGGTGGCTTGATCACATTCAATGTTTATTGTGTATTTAAAGATAAAGGTCATTTGGAGACAAGAAGGGTAGGATTGGTTTGTCTATTCCCTTATACTACAAGGTCCAAACATTCTTGAAATGATGTTTCCCTATGACAGTCATAAAACAGTCATTGTCTCTGTCAGAGTAAGTACAGTAGTATGTATTGTGTCAATGATCTCCTGTCCTTGGTAGATGTTGGGAAGATCCTTGGAGATAGAAAAGTTAATGCAAACAAAATATACCGGTAGGATTAGAGGTTAAATGACACATAGCTCAAGATTTTTGAAACAAAAGCATATAGTGCCACATATTAGGGGTTTTTCAAAACCCTACAGGAAGAGATGAGGGCAAGGGATAGAATCCCTTATGGAACAGTGAGGAAATACATAAAAGACACCACATTCTTGGTGGATAAGGACTTTACATACATGGAGGTAGTGGAGCCAAGAATAGCATAGGTACCTCAATTACCCTATGAGGTAACTGTGACAGAAGCTAATGCTTATGCACAACATTTACTAAGTAATCTGAAAGATATAAGTGCAGAGAGATTTGGCATTTACTCTGAAGTTATGGACAAACAACATAAGAAGCATGCAGAGGAACATTTGGAAAATAACAAAGAGAAGTTGCATAAATAATGGAGAGCACTGGAAAAGGGAACTACCTCAGCTCCGAAGCTGGCCACATCAGCTCCCCTACCTACCAAAGAGGCTCCAACAATAAGAAGGTCAGAGAGGATCACATCACAAGTGCCTTCATCATCTACCATATCATTTGGAGGGAGAGCAACATCAAAAGTATTATCTAGAATGAATAAGAACACACAAAAGAAGGCTCCCCAGAAGAAACAACAAGAAAAAAGGAAGAAAAATAAGACATCCTAGAGGAAATTGAGTCAAATGAAGAAGGCACAATAGAAACTGGAGGAGAAACTGATGGAACAAGCATCAAAGGAACTGACACAATAGCTATATAACATAGAGGTACTAATCAATGCAATGGAAAATATAGGTATGTTGAAAGAAACTCCTCTTTTGTATGAGTATTCATTTGAAGAGAATAAACAAATGATAGTAACTGCTATGATACAATACATGAGGGACAAGAATAAAACATTAGATGAAATGATGGAAGGATTCCTAGAGAGCCTAATAGAAGCATTGAGGGAAAGGAGAAATAATGCACTCCAATTGGAGGAAGAAATAAGGCAAAATACCATAAATAGACTCGGTGACACATTGTTGTCAGAGGAAAAAAATGAACTGATACAACAACAGGCCATAGAGCTAGGAAGAAAACAAAGGGTAGATACCCTTATGGGTGGAAATAAATAGGAAAAAGAGAAAATACAAAAAGAGACAGAAGAAGTCACAACGAAGATATATGAGGCTATCAAAGAACAACAACAACAACTGGCACCATCACCTCCACACAACACTAAAATACCAGTAGGAGGAGAGAATAGAGCAGGGGATAGTTTGTTGGAAGCTCTAACACAAGGAGTACCTCCTCTGGAGAATACAAGGATGGAAGAGAGGAATACATAACAACAAATAGAGAACCTGGAAGACAAAGGGGATGGAAGAAAGGAGAACATAGAGGAACACAGGGAATCAAAACAAACTGATATTCTGGAGGCCTCCTCATCCTCAATTGAATCTATCAAAGAATTTTTGGAACAACAAAAACAAATAACACCTATTGTGACCCCATAGTACTGGTGGTAGGGGGCCAAATAAACCTTGTCTAAATATCTCCAATACAGAAGCTACAATTGGGAGATATGTTTCATTCCTATGCTAGAGCATAAATTTTGAAACAACATGTTGAGGGGAGTGAACTCCTACAGGATGTGGTGGACACATTAGCCAAGGAGATGCTAGAGACATAGAGAGATACTACCTTACCCCTGCTAGAGTAGCTGAAATAGTTAACACAAGGGTTCAAGGAGTACTCTAGCCAGCTAAAGAAGAAGGTAACAAAACAACTGAATAAGAAAAGATTGGCATAAATGACTAATAAGTGTGCCAAGGCACACACTTAGTTGGAAATATAAATCAAAAACATACAACTAAGCATAGAGGCGGCTAATATATTATACCAATTTTGTTTAAAATGGCCATAGTCAACAAAAGCAATAAAAGATCAAATGGATGCTTTAGAGCTTTAGATCACAAATGTGGTAGCACAATATGACCCTTGGTAGATAAGGGTGGAATGATAAGAGCATAGGTGGAGACATTGCATAATCAACACCAAAAGCTCTAAGATCAAATGGACCAGATCAAGGGCCAAATAAAACAGTTGAGGGAGGTGGTAAACTTAAGATTGGCTAACCTAACAGGTGGTTTTTTAGAGGCTAAACAAACTACTTAGATCATAAAGATACTAACAAGTATAGAAGAAGTGGAGGAGACATATATTAAGGTAGAAGGATAGATAGCTATGGTGGCTAAGGCCAAGAAGCAGTGGGATACAAGTCTAACTCAGCTATATAGGACTATCCTACCTAGCAGTTGACTTTGCATGTCTTGAGGACAAGACATAATTTTGAGGGGGATGATGTTAGTAGGTTTCTTGGTATAGAATAGACCTGACTGGAGGATACTTCACACTATGTGGAGGCCAAAAGCTGATAGAAGACACACCCTTACATATAATAGATATAATATATATATAGAGATAGGAGATAGTAGAATGTAAGCAAGCATGATAGGAGAATATAATATATTCTGATGTAACAATGACATAGAAGTCATCTATGTAATTGGTAAGGCAGAGACTTAGACCTATTAGAGGATGGATCTATGATGTGTACATTTGGTTTCTATTAATATATGGAGATCTTCTGGTACTGGGTAACTATGTGTTATCTTATTTTGATGTATATGTGATGCTCTGTTTGGTTATTCTTTATGTTTTGCTGTCAATCTCTAGCTACTTGACCAGGGTATAAACTGACTATAAAAACTTGATTGAGGAACAAATCTCCGGACCGGTATCTCCTCTACATTTCTTTCTAACATTCATTATTAAATATCTTGTGTAAATTATCATTGAAGTAATTTTTTGTCAAATCTTTTGTGATATTCATGTTACAGATCAATAAGTAAGGTTAAAAGTTGTAACCATTAATCAAACTGCATCTTAATTTCTTGATCTATTTTATATTTTTTGTTGATCATCTCATAATCAAAATATAGTTTGTTGATGAGATTAACTACTTCAATCAAAATAATCAAAACTGAAATTAATTACCTTAATTTGATACTATAGCTTGTTGATGAGACTAACTACTTCAATCAACATATGAACAAATGAATATTCAAAATAGAAATACATATTGCAACCAAGTAAACCAATATCTAGTTTCATTTCTTATATTACTTAGCGATTACAGTAGCTAGCTACCCATATACTCCACTGAGATGGAATGACAATCATAGGGACACTTGTTGATATCTTTCTTAGCCTATTGATAAAAAATGCAAAATAAGTGTATGTTTTATTACTATTTTATACAAATGATTTGTATGTCTTTTATAGAAAAATCTCTATAATAAAACATGATTGATTTGGTAGAATATGCATGAGAGATAACTTATATGAGAAATATGACTTGAACTATTCTTTTTGTTACATCTAGAGGATTTCTAAATAAGAATCTCTTGCTTGCACATCTCTCGTTGATTTATATTTCCATAATACTTTTATTCATAGTGATAAATTAATATTATGATATCGAATGGTGCAAAAATATTAATATTATTATAGGATCAATAAAAAGGAATCAAATTCAAATTCATGCATACTAATGGAGATGTAATCAACACTCCAGGGCCCGCTTTTATCTCATTTCTAGCATTATGAAGCACACTTCCAGCACTCTGAAGTACACTTTCAACATTCCATAGCCCATTTTCAATACTCAAGAGCCCATTTTCAAACCATTTCCAACACTCTAGAGCCCACTTTCATCTCATTTTATCACTCTAGAGCCCACTTCCAACATTCAATAGCCCATTTCAGTATTTCAAAGCTTACTTCCAACACTTTGAAACCCACTTAGATCATTTTCAACATTCTAGAGCCCATTTCTAGAACTTCAGAGCCCACTTCCAACATCTTTAGAGCTCACATTTTGTTCTACACCTCTAGAGCTCAAGTTTTGTTCAGCACCTCTAGAGCTTACATTTTGTTCTACACCTTTGGAGTTCAAGTTTTGTTCAACACCTCTAGAGCTCACACTCTATTCGACATCTTTTGAGCTTAGATTTTGAGCAACACCTCTAGAGCTCACATTTTTTTCAACACCTTTGGAGCTCACACTCTATTTAGCATCTATGGAGTTCACATTCTATTGAACACCTTCGAAGCTCACACTCTATTTGACATCTATGGAGTTTACATTCTGTTCAACACCTTTAGAGATCACATTCTATTCAACACCTCTAGAGCTCAAGTTCAATTATGCACCTTCGGAGCTACTTTTTGGAGCTCCTTCAGAGCTACCCACTGGAGCTCCTTCAGAGCTACCCTCTGGAGCTACTTTTTGGAGCTGCCCTCTAGAGCTCCTTCTAGGTTTCTTTCCAAAGCTACTTTCTAGAGATAATTTATAAAGATGCTTTCTAGAGTTGATTTCTAGAGCTAATTTTTGGAGCTACTTTCTAGACTTGTCAAGAAATGATTTCTAGAGCTACCTTCTAGAGCTACCATCTAGAATTGATTTCTGTAGCTACCCTTTAGAGATGATTTGTGGATTGTCTTACATATCTGATTTTTGGAGCTGCCCTTTAGAGATGATTTGTGGATTGTCTTACATATCTAATTTTTGGAGCTACTGTTTAGAGTTGATTTCTAGAGGTGATTTCCAAAGCTATTTTTTGGAGTTGCTTCAAAGGTCCTTGGAGCTACTCCTTGATCTGCCTCCAAAGCACACTTCTAAAAAAAAGAGTTGAAAATTAGCAATGGTAGTTCTTTTCTAATATATATATATATATATATATATATATATATATATAGAGAGAGAGAGAGAGAGAGAGAGAGAGAGAGAGAGAGAGAGAGAGTGTGTGTGTGTGTGTGTGTGTTAAAAACTAATAATGGTGACTCTTTTTCAAAAAAAGAATAAAGAAGAGTTGAAAACTAGTGATGGCAACTCTTCTCCAAAAAAAAGTTCTATATAAAAAATATAAGCTACTTTTCAGAGTTCTAGTTACTTTTTGAAGCTACCTTCTAGAGTTCCTTTGTAGAGCTACCTTTATGGAGTGCCCTTCTAGAGCTAATTTCTAGAATTACCATCTAAAGCTACTTTTTGGAGATACCTTTCTAGAGCTACTTTATGTAGCTACCTTTCTAGAGATGCTTTCTAGAGATCCCTTTTGGAGTTGCTTTCCAAATTTTCCTTCCAGAGCTCCTCTATAGTTGCCTTCTAGAGCCACTTTTGCAGCTACTTCTAAAGCATACTTCTAGAGCCACCTCTAGAGCTACTTTTAGAGATTTTTTTTTACTTTGACCTCCACAGCATCCCTTCAATGATGAATTTAGAGCCTTATTCAGTAATAACTCTCTAAGGTATCCTTTCAATGATACCTTCAGAACCATCTTCTTCATTTTGTTCATGTTCCATTTCTCTAGAGTTGTTTGTGTCTTCATCTCCTCCAAAGCATCCTTCCAAGGCTATTTGTGTTCCACTTCTCTAGAGTATCCTTTCAATGATACTTTTGGAGTTGTCTTCTTTAGTCTCATTCCAGAGTTTTCTTATCTTGACATAAATTTTGGTGTGTTTTTCAGAGCTCCAACCAACATTCACTATCCACCACTTTCATTAATAAGGTAGCAACTACAAGTATGATTAGTATTGAAGAAATTAGAATCATGTGGCATGAAGAAACCAAGGATAACTTTGAAATATGGTCAATATATTGTTACACATATGGTTCCTATGGTTGTATTGTTTGTCATTGATGTCAACATTGTCATAAGGTTGTCATTGGTGTCAACACTATTATGATTGTGTAATAGTGTTCATAGTTGGATGTAATGCTCCTTAAGAAGATATATTGAGATGGGAATTAGATGTCATGCTCTTAAAGAAGATACATTGAGATGGGAATTAGAAGTTCATATCATGCCTTGTTCATTGTAGAATTGAGTATGAAGTTATATTCAGATGGGAATTAGAAGCATCAAGAAGACACATTAATATGAAAATTAGAAGCACTAAGATATGGTACTGATGGACTAAGATATGTTGTATACTCTCTTCTATTGTCCCTAAGAATGCATGTGTTAATACAAAGAAGATTTAGCCTCTGAAAGTTGGTGATAGTCTCTATTTTAGAATGACCACCTTTGAAGACTATTTGGGAAATTGCTCAGCATTTCCATCAGTTTGCTTTTGGGCCTTTGTGGATTGGAGTATAGCTTGATGTAATACAAATCATGCACATTTCAAGTTTTATGATGTGTGGACTACCGGAAGTATGTTTTGCAAAAGAAGAGTGAAGACAATGTTGGTTCTGTGAAGATAGTCACTACATGGAAGCAGGATGCTCCACATTCCTCCACATTTGTAGATTTAGTTGTGTAGTTATGAAGGTATCTTAAGATTCTAGTGAAGATGATAATGTTGGATCTAGGGCATACAACTGAGAGGGGGGGGGTGAATCAGTTGTATAGAACTTGTTCTCTTTCAAACACTTAATTCTCTGTTGTTAGTTAGCAGCATATCAAATAATCATTCATGGAAGCACAATACATAAACACAAGAGCAGATAAGCATCAACACATTGAACACCAAGATTTTGACGTGGAAAACCCGGTTAAGGGAAAAACCACGGGGTGATTAACCCAAGAATTATTCTCTGTTAGAAGAATAAGGAAAAATGAATGGCACATGCCAATAAGGGCTCACTGCCCGAGCACACTGCTCACAAAGAGGCCCACTGCCTACAAGGAGACACACTGTCTACAAAGTGATAAAAATCACAGTCTTGAACTGGAGAACGACATCTCTACTATGTCTGGATCAGTTCCAATTAAGCTCAACAATCTCTGCTCTGCCTTTCGCACCTTTCTTCGCTATATCCTGCTCATCCACTCCCACACCCTGAAATGAATTCACAAATCATTATTTATACAAGACATCGACTTAGGAACAAGCATCTAAGTCGGCAAACAACCATAGGAGTATCCGCAAGATGAGTAACACATCCGGTCGGCTATCACAAGAACATTCGCAGGATGAACAACTCATCCGGTCGGCTAAACAGAGCAATAACTTCATCCGGAAGAGTAACTTCAATTCCGGGCTCTACCATCAATGCGGACCAACAACACAACCTAAACATGATTCAAGAGCCTTCACAAGTCTGTCTGAATGTCCGGATACATCCGCACTTCCTCTGCTTACTGGGATCTCTTGTCTTCCTCATCCGGAACTTCAAGAACACAGTCTGTCGCCACTGTCATAATGCAGGAGGTACTTCCGGACCTCCAAATCACACACAAATCAGGATGACACATCACAGGGACATCTCAAACACTCCTTCCAATCCGCAGATTATGATAATACAATTCCGGACCTCACCGGACCTTTTTGTGATCCTCTGTCACCTCCGGATACTTGCCGGACCCGGTTCTATACCGGCAGCCATAACTCCTTCAGATCTTCATGCGGACCTCTGAAATCTTAACTGTAGCATCTCAAGATTCATATCTACTAACCCTTTAATCCGCATCCTCCGGTTCTCATCCTATACAGTATATTTACCTTCTTCTCATCACTGTTCTTCACTGTTCCTGACTGAGGCTAATTTTCTCAATATCCTCAGCACAAAGCTCATCAAATCCTTCTTGTCAGTGCAGTATGAGTATGTTGACATCAATGACAACACTGGCTCACCTCATACTTGCCAACAATCTCCCCCTTTGTCATTGATGGCAACATATGATGTGAAAAACCATTAAGACAAGAACTTCTCTTTTCTGTCATAGCTCCCCCTATCAACAACAACTCTTCACATGTCTTCCTTTGCTGCTCCCCCTTTGATCATCAACCACTTGTTTTTCACATGTCTTCTCTCCCCCTTTGACATCAATGGCAAAGGGCTCATACTTGCAACTCTCATGCATCAGAATAATACTAGCTGCTCCCCCTTAGTTGCAGCTCCCCATTAGTCCGGATCACAAGATATGACTGTGATAGCCACCGGACTGATGCACATCAGTGCATCTTAGTTCATCACCGGAGGGGCCATGACCCCTAACTTCTCCCGGAGATATTCAAAAGAGTCCTTGGGAAGAGGTTTTGTAAAGATATCTGCAATCTGATCCTTGGAGGGAACATACTCCAATCTGACTTCTTCCTTGTTTACTTGTTCTCTCAAAAAGTGAAATTTGATAGATATGTGCTTAGTCTTAGAATGCAATACCGGATTCTTGGAAATATTAATTGCACTTGAATTATCACAGAAAATTGTAATAGGCTCCTCATATTCAACTTTGATGTCTCTTAGCATCTGCTTCATCCACAAGATTTGAGTGCAACTACCTGCTGCTGCAATGTATTCTGCTTCAGTTGTAGACAGAGATATTGCATCTTGTTTCTTGCTTAGCCAAGAAACCAATCTCTTCCCCAAAAAGAATGCTCCACCACTAGTGCTCTTCCGGTCATCCACATCTCCTGCCCAATCTGCATCTGTGTAAGCATGAAGAGAGAAATCCGGATCTCTAGGATACCATAGACCATACTCAACTGTCCCTTTCAAGTATCTAAAAATTCTTTTGATTGCCATAACATGAGATTCTCTAGGATCAGCCTGGAATCTTGCCACAAGACCAACAGCTTGCATTATATCTGGTCTAGTTTGAGTGAGATACAACAATCCACCAATCATTGATCTATACTTTGTCTGATCTGCCTTTGGAGAATCATCATCTTTGCTTAACTTACATCCGGTTGCCATAGGAGTGTTCATAGGCTTTGAGTCTTCCATACCAAATTTTTTTAACAATTCTTTCACATATTTGGTCTGAGAGATGAAGATCCCTTCTTTTGTTTGAGTAATTTGCAGACCCAAGAAGAAATTCATTTCACCAAGCATAGACATTTCAAACTCACTTTTCATCTTATTTGCAAAAGTTTTACACATACTATCTCTTCCTCCAAAAATGATATCATCCACAAACACTTCAACAATCAGAATGTTTTCATGATCAATTTTGAAATATAAGTTGCTGTCAGCAGTACCTTTGTTGAATCCAATCTGCACAAGATGCTTATCCAACCTTTCATACCATGCTCTTGGGGCTTGCTTCAATCCATACAAAGCTTTCTTCAACTTGCAGACCATATCATTATTATCAGACAATTGAAATCCATCCGGTTGTTCAATGTAGACTTCTTCTTCCAGATCAC
Source organism: Cunninghamia lanceolata (assembly GCA_027924645.1). Lineage (NCBI taxonomy): Eukaryota > Viridiplantae > Streptophyta > Pinopsida > Cupressales > Cupressaceae > Cunninghamia > Cunninghamia lanceolata. The sequence continues at coordinate 10,407,893 of BSBN01000585.1, read as the reverse complement.
CATTTAGGAAGGCAGACTTGACATCCATCTGATATACCTTGAAATCTTTGAAGGCAGCAAATGCAAGAAGTAATCTGACTGCTTCAATTCTTGCTACCGGAGCAAAAGTCTCTTCAAAGTCAATTCCTTCTATTTGAGAGTAGCCTTTGCAGACCAATCTAGCTTTGTTTCTGATTACTTCACCAGCTTCATTTAGTTTGTTCCGGAAGACCCACTTGGTTCCAATTACATTCCTGTCTCTAGGTCTGGGAACAAGATCCCAAGTATGATTTTTCTCAATTTGCATCAGTTCATCTTCCATTGCTTTGGTCCAATTTTCATCATTGCAGGCTTCATTTATTGTTTTAGGTTCAATCTTTGAAATCAGACAACATTCATTCTGATCTTGAGCAATATTCCTTCTAGTTTGTACACCTTTGCTTCTGTCACCTATGATCTGATCTTCAGAGTGATTCAGTTTTACATACCTTGGAATTTTGGGAGTATCCAGTACTGCTGTTTCTTGATCAGGCTCATTCAAACCTAACTCTTCTTCCTGATTTACCGGATCAGGCTGACTCTGTTTCACCGGAGAGGATTGAGTTCCTTGAACACTATCTTGGTCATCTTCATCAAATTCATAAAATCTTGAAGGCTTCTCAATTCCTTCATCAACTTTTACATTGGTACTTTCTATCATCTTCCTCAATCTCTTATTGTAACACCGGTATGCTTTGCTTTGAGTGGAGTAGCCCAAGAAAATTCCTTCATCACTTCTAGCATCAAACTTTCCTAGATCTTCATCTCTTTTAATATAACACTTGCTACCAAATACCCTGAAATATTTCACAGTAGGAGTGATGCCAAACCAAAGTTCATAGGGGGTCTTACCGGTGTTGTTTCTGATTTGAACTCGATTGAGAGTGTAGACTGCAGTGCTGATAGCTTCTTTCCAAAACATTTGAGGAACATTTGCTTCCAACATCATTGTCCTAGCAGCTTCCTGGATGGTCCGGTTCTTTCTCTCAACTACTCCATTCTGCTGTGGAGTCTTAGGAGCAGACAACTGTCTCCTTATACCCTGTTTCTCACAAAAGTCAATGAATTCACCAGATGTAAATTCACCACCTCTATCAGACCTTAGACACTTTAGTTTCAATCCGGTTTGATTCTCCACCATAGCTTTGAAGATTTTGAACTTCTCAAAAGCTTCTGATTTTTCTTTTAGAAAGGTAACCCACATCATCCGGGAATGATCATCAATTAACAACATGAAATATCTATCACCTTGCAGACTCTTGATTCTTGTCGGACCACATAGATCAGTATGTACTAATTCCAACAATCCGGTAGAAGACTGATCTTTGCTTTTAAAAGAGACTCTGCTTTGTTTGCCTAACTGACATTCTTTACACACACTGTTTGTAGGTTTTATCAACTTTGGAAGATCTCTCACAGCCTGAGTATTGCTTATTTTGATGATGTTATCAAAATTTACATGACACATTCTTCTATGCCATAACCAACTCTGATCAATTTGAACAAACAAACAACTTTTATTTGAACCAACCAGATGAAAGATGTTACCTCTTGTCTGAGTACCGGATGCAATTTCAGTTCCGGAGCTTGTAAAGATTCTGCATTTTCCATTCTTGAACCGGAGATCATAGCCTTTGTCCACTAACTGGCCAACACTGAGAAGATTGTGCTTCAATCCTTCAACATATAGTACATTACCTGTTTTGCTCTTACCATCAAAGGAAATAGTTCCCCTACCTCTGATTCTGCCAGCAGAATTGTCACCAAACTTTACCATTCCTCCTTCATATCTTTCCAAGTCTAAGAACTTATTCTTGTCACCAGTCATATGGTGAGAGCATCCACTGTCAATAACCCAATCATCCTTTTCTTCCACTTGAGCAGCCAAGGCTTTTTCAACAACTTTGTGATTGACAGATTCAGAGAGCAAGGAATCTTCTTCCTTGATGGCTATAAACACCCACTCATTTCCGGATTTGCTTCCTGGATCTGATTCATCATCTGTTACTCCTTCATTGTCATCTTCTTCATGAACATAATAGCAATTCTTTTGAAACCTTTGTCTGTGAGTATTAGATCTTGCAGATCTCTCCGGACATCTTGAGGCAAAATGACCAATCTTATTGCAGTTAAAACACTTAAAGGGTAGTTTTCCTTCATACTTACCGGATCCTCTTGGCAGTCTCTTTGCAATGAGGGCTTCAAGTTGAGCTGTTTCTGCTTCTTCTTCTTCCATGTCTCTTCTTGCTTGATCATACCATGACATTTTCCTTGATGAGTTGTCACCCGGATCAAATCTCTGTTTGCCTTTCACATAGGCACTGGCTTTGAAAGCAGATTCAGTCTTGGGAGGATCATCTCCAAACTCGGTCATTTCAAATGCAGCTAGTTTGCCAGCCAGTTGTTCTCTTGTGACTGTTGTGTGGGCTCTGAATTCATCAATGGCAGCAACTTTGATTTTGTAGGCAGCAGGAAGGGATCTTAGGATTTTGCAGACAATCTCATTTTCATCTAGAGTTCCACCAGCATTTCTGATTCCACATACCAACTCATTTACTCTTGGCATAAAGGTAGTAATGTTTTCATCATCTCTCATTTTCAATCTTTCAAATTTCCCTTTCAGACTTTGCAACCTTGCACTTTTGACAAACTCATCTCCTTCATACAGAAGTTCCAGTTTAGTTAGGATCTCATATGCAGTTGGTAGGTCAATGACATTCGAGAGATCTGAGTCATTCAATGCGCTTAGAAGAGCTTCCTTGGTCCGCAGATTGTTTTCAGCTTCTGTGGTTTCATCTGGAGTTGTCAGACCACCTTGTGGGGGTATATATGGTTTTGAAATCATAGCCAAGTATGCTTTTCCCATACATTCCAAATGACACTTCATGTGACCTTTCCAGAGAGTGAAGTTGGTTCCATCGAACTTCGGACTATCCTTCTTGTATGACGACATCCTGGATCACCTCAAGCGGTTAAGCTCCTATCAGAGGAACTTAGCTCTGATACCAATTGTTGGATCTAGGGCATACAACTGAGAGGGGGGGTGAATCAGTTGTATAGAACTTGTTCTCTTTCAAACACTTAATTCTCTGTTGTTAGTTAGCAGCATATCAAATAATCATTCATGGAAGCACAATACATAAACACAAGAGCAGATAAGCATCAACACATTGAACACCAAGATTTTGACGTGGAAAACCCGGTTAAGGGAAAAACCACGGGGTGATTAACCCAAGAATTATTCTCTGTTAGAAGAATAAGGAAAAATGAATGGCACATGCCAATAAGGGCTCACTGCCCGAGCACACTGCTCACAAAGAGGCCCACTGCCTACAAGGAGACACACTGTCTACAAAGTGATAAAAATCACAGTCTTGAACTGGAGAACGACATCTCTACTATGTCCGGATCAGTTCCAATTAAGCTCAACAATCTCTGCTCTGCCTTTCGCACCTTTCTTCGCTATATCCTGCTCATCCACTCCCACACCCTGAAATGAATTCACAAATCATTATTTATACAAGACATCGACTTAGGAACAAGCATCTAAGTCGGCAAACAACCATAGGAGTATCCGCAAGATGAGTAACACATCCGGTCGGCTATCACAAGAACATTCGCAGGATGAACAACTCATCCGGTCGGCTAAACAGAGCAATAACTTCATCCGGAAGAGTAACTTCAATTCCGGGATCTACCATCAATGCGGACCAACAACACAACCTAAACATGATTCAAGAGCCTTCACAAGTCTGTCTGAATGTCCGGATACATCCGCACTTCCTCTGCTTACTGGGATCTCTTGTCTTCCTCATCCGGAACTTCAAGAACACAGTCTGTCGCCACTGTCATAATGCAGGAGGTACTTCCGGACCTCCAAATCACACACAAATCAGGATGACACATCACAGGGACATCTCAAACACTCCTTCCAATCCGCAGATTATGATAATACAATTCCGGACCTCACCGGACCTTTTTGTGATCCTCTGTCACCTCCGGATACTTGCCGGACCCGGTTCTATACCGGCAGCCATAACTCCTTCAGATCTTCATGCGGACCTCTGAAATCTTAACTGTAGCATCTCAAGATTCATATCTACTAACCCTTTAATCCGCATCCTCCGGTTCTCATCCTATACAGTATATTTACCTTCTTCTCATCACTGTTCTTCACTGTTCCTGACTGAGGCTAATTTTCTCAATATCCTCAGCACAAAGCTCATCAAATCCTTCTTGTCAGTGCAGTATGAGTATGTTGACATCAATGATAACACTGGCTCACCTCATACTTGCTAACAGATAATTCCATAGATTTAGATCATTTACCCTTCCACTGTGAAAGTAGTGCATGACAGAGTACTAGCATATGTTCTGGTAGAGTAATCTAGTGTTGAAGGTTTGATGGAATGCTCTGCATTCCTCTGCAAATGAATGATTGCCCTAGCAATTTTGAGGACATGTTGTTAGATGTGTATTATATGATTCTTTTTAGTTTCAAGGTTCTTGGTGGTTCACATCTTATTTTTTCAAATGACAGCATGTTACAGTGTGTTCCAGATGATAGAGTGTTCTCAGAGTTAATGATTGAAGCTATGTGGCATAGTTATTTGATGTGTGGTGGAAAAGGAGTGTTTGGGGATGTTCTATGAGTCATGTGGACTCATTTGGAAAAAGTTTCATGAAGATCTTTCTTATTTCCAGTACCGTACAAGGTTTTTCAAGTTGATGTGGCTGTTATACTTCAAGTCTTCACGTGTTTTCCTTAAAGTTGTCCTATTTCCAAATGAGCGGAGTGTGCAGATGTAATTACTTGGTGTTTGAAGCTATGAAGGATGTTTTGGACCTAGTTAAGCAAGTGTTGGGGTCCACAAGGCTTGGATCTTCTGCTAGTGTAATGTGTAGTTTCACTTAGGACCTATCTTCTATACGTTTCATATTGTGTGTTGTCTGGTTGACTTGTAAATGTATTTTTCGTGTTGTATCTAGCCAAAAAGCTATGTGATCAATGTAATATCATGTATAAATAGTGAATCAAATTGAGTTAGGAAGGTGTGATTGCAAGTTGATCGAAAAAGGTTCACAAGTAGATAAAAAGCAGAATAAATGCTTTATTGATGTGCGACTAAAAGAGAAAGAGAAGAAGTTGTTGATACTATCTGGATTCATCTTGAAGACATTTTTGTGATAGTGATCAAGTATAGAGTGTGCCTAACTAATTAGATCTTCAGAAGAAAGTGTGAAGAGGCAGAAGTGCAATCATCAAAAGTGCGAGTTTTAATGTCAGTTTTCATACAGTAGAAAGACTATGTTCTCATTTTAGGGAGTATTAGCTTTCTTAGGAGTGACCCTAAAACAAAGTCATTAGGAAGTAGAATCTTCCTTGGGAGTGACCCTAAATCAAAGTTACTTAGGGAGTAGTAACTTCCTTGTGTTATAGCCCCTAAAACAAATTTATTATTTGAGCTTCATTTATTGTGAGTTAATCCTCACCATAGTTTTTCCCTTCTAGGGTTTTCCACATATATTTGGTGTTATGTGTTGATGTTCATTATGTTATTCTTTCATGTTGATATTGTGATTCTTAAGGTTTAATCTACTATGGATAAATTGAATTTGTTGAAATTGAAAAATGTTTAAATATTGATTCACCCCCCCTCTCATTATTCTTGTGTGTCTAATAATTGGTATCAGAGGCAAGTTCCTCTAAGGGAAGCTTAACCGCTTGAGGAAGGTTCAAGATCACACAAAGTGGATATAGTAAGATACCTAGGTTTGATGGAACAAATTATGCTTTTTGGAAGCTAAGGATGGAAGCCTACATCAATTCTCTAGGGTGTGGAGTTTGGGATTATGTCAAGAAAGATTACACTATTCCTGCTACTATTCCTACAGATGTAGATGAAATCAAGAAGTATGATAATAATGCCAAGGCAAAGTTTGCTATCATGAGTGGATTAACTGATTCAAAATTTTCAAAGGTGATGAGTTGTAGTTTTACTCAATAAGTTTGGGATAAACTTGAAACTATTTATGAAGGGGATAAGAAAGTAAAGCAAGCTAATATGCAAATATTCAAAAGTAGATTTGAAACCCTAAAGATGGTAGAGGATGAAAACATTGCTAGATTTATGCTCTAGGTGAATGAAGTGGTCAATGGTATCATAGGCCTTGGTGGTACAATAAAAGAGGATGAAATTGTGAAGAAGGTTATGAGATCTCTTCCCAAATCTTATAGTCATAAGGCATCTTCTATTGAGGAGACTGCAAAATTGGATACATACACTTGGACCAAATGTTTGGTACCCTTACTACTTTTGAAATGAAAGAGTTTGACAGTGATGTTCCAAAGAAAGAAGTTGCTTTCAAAGTTAGTAAAAACACCAAGGATGAAACTGTTGATGAAGATAAATGTCTTGGTGATGTTGAAGATAAGTTTGTAAGAACACTGAAGAAAGGCACTAGTAAATACAAAGGTAAGTTACCCTTCAAATGTTTCAATTGTGGAAAGGTTGGTCACTTTGCTTCTAAATTTCCTCTTAAAGAAGTTAAGAGAAGTAATAGAAACTGTTGATGAAGATGAAAGTCCTGATGATGTTGAAGATAATTTTGTAAGAACACTGAAGAAAGGCACTAGTAAATACAAAGGTAAGTTACCCTTCAAATGTTTCAATTGTGGAAAGGTTGGCCACTTTGCTTCTAAATTTCGTCTTAAAGAAGTTAGAAGTAATAGAAAAGATAAATTCAAAAGGAGTCTATTTTCCATAGAGGACAGTTGTTCTTCATAAGATGAGGATCATGATGATTCAAATGATGAAACACTTTTCATGGTCTTGAGTGTTGGTGACAAAAGGATGATGTTGGAAAATGTGGAAAAATTGATACCTTGTAAACAATCCAAAACAATGAAAGATAAATGGTTGTATGGACTGCCTTCCATGCAAAAGAAGAAACCAAAGCTTGGGTTATTGACAATGGTTGTTCAAATCATATGACTGATGACAAAGAGAAGTTTATCAATCTTGAGAAGTGGGATGGTGGAGCTATCAAGTTTGGAGGTGATGAATCAGCTCAAATTTATGGAAAAGGTGTCATAACTATTGATGGAAAGAACAAGACTGAGGATGTCCTCTATGTCAAAGGATTACAACACAATATTCTTAGTGTTAGTCAGATGTGTTGAAAAGGTTACAATCTTACTTTTCATGCCAATGGTTGTGAAATCAGGAAGGCATGATCTAGAAAGCTAGTTGCAGAAGGTATCAAGACATGTGGTGATATTTATCACTTGAAAGAGGTAAATGGAAGAACATGTATGTTGGCTCAATCCAATGAGTGTTGGCTATGGCACAAAAGAATGGGACACAACAATTTTGATAATATGGTAAGAATCAGCTCTACTCATGCAGTGAGAGATATTCCTAAGATAATCAAGCCTGCAAACACTATATGCAAGGAATGTCAAATGGGAAAGTAGACAAATACAAGTTTAAAAGAAAGGAGTATTCTTCTTCAAAGCTATTGGAGTTGATTAACACAGACCTATGTGGACCTACAAGAGTAAAGAGTCAACAAGGTGAAAGGTATTTTATGTTTCTCATTGATGATTATTCTAGAATGACTTGGGTTACCTTCTTAAAAGAAAAATCTGATGCCCTTGATAAGTTTAAAGTTTTCAAAGCTTTGGTTTAAAATGAAATGGATACTAAGATTAAATGTTTAAGGTTAGATAGCAGAGGTGAGTTTAATTCAAATGAATTTGAAATTTTTTGTGAAGATCATGGTATTAGGAGGCATTTGTCTGCTCCTAGAACCCCTCAATAAAATGGGGTAGTGGAAGGAAGAATAGGACTATGCAAGAAATGTCTAGGGGAATGTTGAAAAATATAGATCTGCCCAATATATTGGTGCAGTCACGGTAGGAGGGTTCACAGAATGAACTATTCGAACCATGTAGTAAGAGTAAACACAATAGAAACAACTCAAAGAAATAAAGCAAATGCAGATTTAGTCATTCGGTATATCATAGAATTCAAATAGAGATTGGCTGGCAACATGCAGGGTTACAAGTAGGGCTCATAGGCCTGATTACATACATGTGCAAGATAAGGCTTTGAAACTAAGAACTATGAATCAATTTCTAACTACTTTTCTAAGGATCTATTACATCTTTATATATCATTTATGGACCAATAGATTCCTCCACGTTGGCCAAGGAAGGTCACAAACTCCAATGAAGAGCTATAACATGTTCACAAAAAGGTTGGCCATGAACCAAAGGACATTGAGTGATGTGTCATTGAGATCTGCAGGTCAAGGAATGATTTGCAAGCCTTCTTCTTCAGCTAATAATCAGGAACTATTAAAATGCTCTGCACTGAGAAAACAATTAATCTTCTCATAGCGATGTCTTTCCAATAATTGATCCAGATGCTCTGAATTCTTGATATGATGTAGATGAATGAATGTAGATGCTAAGTCCAAATCTGTAAGATGTGAAATGCCAATACCGGACCACGAGCTTAAAAATGCTACTGACTGAACTGCTTGACTGAACTAGAAAATAAAAGAACTGAAATGCAAATGTTTTTTTGGTTGATGCAGGATTACTCTTGAATAGGGATGCTCCTACATCAGACATCCAGAGTTATTGAAAAAAAGTGATTCTCTCACTTTGCTGGGGCTAGGGGAGAACCAAGATGGTCCACCTCAGCCTGAGAAATCCATGATGAATCTTCTTCTGATCTACCTTTCCACTTCACAAGATATTCTTTGTATTATCTTCCTCTAGTACTGCATCAGACATCCAGGGTTATTGAAAAAAAGTGAGTACCTCACTTTGTTGGGGCTAGGGGAGAACCAAGATGGTCCACCTCATCTTGAGAAATCCATGATGAATCTTCTTCCAATTTGCCTTTCCACTTCACAAGATATTCTTTGTATTGTCTTCCTCTAGTGCTGCATCCAACTCTGTTGTCCAAAATGTCTTCTATCTTCTTTGGTGCTTGTTGTGGTAACTGCTTCTTCAAGTCTTCTTCCATACTGTCACTAAACTCTATTTCATGATACTGATATAGGTTCGCAATGTTGAAAATAGGTGATATACCCAATGTCTCTGATAACTCCACTTCATATGCATTTCCTAAATCAAATTTCCTAAGTATCCTACAAGGTCCAAACTTCTTCATCTTTAACTTGTTATAAGTTCCAATTGGAAATCTTTCTTTTCTCAAGTATACCATCACTTCATCTCCAACTTCAAATTCCTTATGTCTTCTCTTCTCATCAGCCTTCTCTTTTTACTTATTGTTCATATTCTCCAAATGCTTCTTAACCTAATCATGTACTATCTTCATGTGATCTGCAAATTCTTCTACTTCTGCACTCCTCTTTTCCTCAGTACTGATCTCTTAATTTTGCAACTCCTCTAGGATTCACTCTAGTCACAATCTCAAAAGGTGTTCTTTCGGTACTCCTGTTCACTAAATTATTGTATACAAACTCTACTTGTGAAAAAATAAAATCTCGACTTCCTATCTTCTCTCCAACCAAACATCTCAACGAATTTCCCAAACTCCTATTCACTACCTCTATTTGTCCATCTATCTGTGGATGAAAAGTTGAACTGAATTTCAAATCTGTCTTCATCTTCTTCCAAAGTGTCCTCCAAAAGTATCCAACAAGCTTTGTGTCTCTGTCTAAAACTATATTCTTAGGTAATCCATGCAATCTTATAATCTCCCTGAAAAATAGGTTAGCTACATGCACTGCATCAGTTGTCTTCTTATAAGGTATGAACTGAGCCATCTTTGAAAATCTATCAACCACTACAAATATTGAATCCTGTCCTCTCTATGTCTTAGGCAATCCCATTACAAAATCTATTCTTATATCTTCCCAAGGTCTCTTTGGGACTATTAAAGGTTTATACAATCTAGTATTTTGACTACTTCCTTTTGCAACTTGACAAACTCTACAACTCTACACAAATCTCCAAACATCCTTATGTATCTAAGGCTAAAAATAATTTTCACTCACCAAAGCCACTGTCTTATCAATGCCAAAATGTCCTGCCAATCCTCCACCATGCTTTTCCTTGATCAAATTGTCTCTCATTGAACTTCTAGGTATGCACAACTGACTTCCTTTAAACAACATATCTTTTTGAATGAAATAGTTCAACCACTTACTTCTATCTATCACAATAGGTTCCTTACATGCTTTCCAAGGTTCCAGAAAATCAATGTCTCCCTCATACATATTCTTCAATTCATCAAAACCCAACACTTCCACTCTCATTTTTGTCAACAATTTTCTTCTTCTACTCAAGCCATCAACAACTTTGTTTGATTTTCCACTCCTATGCTTTAACACAAAAGTATAACTTTGCATGAACAATACTCATCTCATATGTATCTAATTCAACTTACCTTGACTATTCAAATATTGCAAATCTTGATGATTTCTATACAACACAAACTCCTTAGGCAACAAGTAATGTCTCTACTTCTTCAAGGCTTGATTTATGGCATACAACTCTTGATCATAAACTAAATATCTTCTCCTTGCGTCATTCAACTTCTCACTAAAATATGCTATAGGTCTACCTTCTTGACTTAACACTGCTCCAATTGCATTTCCACTTGCATCATAATCAACTTGAAATACCTTATTGAAATCATCTGGTAATGCCAAAACAGGTTGCTCTATCACTTTCTGCTTCAACAACTCAAAACTCTTATCTGCTCCAGATGTCCACTTGAAATTTTTTCTGTCACCTCTCATTATCTCTATCATAGGGTTACATACTAAACTAAAATTTCTAATGAACTTTCGGTAGAAACTAGCCAATCTATGAAATGATCTAACCTCTCCAATGCTCTCCAGTGCAGGCCATTCAATAATTGCTCTCACTTTCTCAAGGTCCATCTTCAATCCTTCTACAGAAACTACAAATCCCAATTATATTGACTCTTCCTTCATGAAACTATACTTCTTGATGTTTATCAGCATTTTCTCTTCTCTCAGTCTCTGTAAAACTTGTCTAATATGCCACAAATGTTCCTCTTTTGTCTTACTGAAAATTAGAATATCATCCAAGTATACAATCACAAACTTACCCAAGAATTTCTTCAGAACTTCATTCATCAACCTCATGAAAGTACTCAGTGCATTTGTCAATCCAAAAGGCATCACTAACCACTCATACAATCCTTCATTGGTCTTAAAAGTAGTCTTCCATTCATCTCCTTCTCTGATTCTGATTTGATGGTATCTACTCTTCAAGTCTATCTTTGTGAAATATCTTGCTCCACTCAAATAATCCATAATATCATCCATCCTAGGTAAAAGAAATCTATACTTAACTGTGATCTTGTTTATTGCTCTAGAGTCAGTACACATTCTCCATTCTCCATCCTTCTTTGGTGCAAACATTGTAGGTACTACACAAGGACTCAAACTTTCTCTAATCAATCCTTTTCTCAACAACTCTTGTATTTGTCTATTCAGTTCTTCATTCTCTATCGGTGTCATTCTATGTGCTGCTTTGTTAGGAAAACTTGCTCCCAGTATAAGATCCATGTGATGACTGATACTCCTTATAGGTGGTAATCCTTCAGGTACATTATCTGATATGATGTCTTCATATTTTGTCAGTAACTCCTTTATCTCCTTCGGTTCAGTCTCTTTCTTCAATGCTTCAGGATTTTTATGGATCAAGGCATAACACATACTTTCCTATTTCAAACCATCCAAAAATTTCCTTCCATCTACCAAACAAATTCTAGCATTCCCACATACCAATCTTTAGAATCATCTTCTAAAGGAATCAAAGTAATTCTTTTCACATTTTCTATTATAGTATATGTGTTCTTCCTCCCATCATGTATAGCTTTTCTATCATACTGCCAAGGTCTACCCAACAAGATATGACAAACATCCATAGACATAATATCACACAAGACTTCATCATGATAAGATCCAATATGAAATTTCACCAAACATTGTTCACTCACCAGTACCTTATGATCATCCTAAATCCATGCTATCTGATAGGGCTTAGGGTGTTTCAATCTTTCAAACTTTAGCTTAGTCACCATCTCCTCTAAAACTAGGTTATCTGAACTACCACTATTAATCACAACTTTACAACAATTGCCTCTAGATTTGCATCTAGTTCTAAACATAATTTTCCTCTGTGATGGTTCCTCATTCACCTCTATTTGAAATAGTGTTCTCCTCATCACCAATGATTCTCCTTTCTCAGGTTTACCAATATAACTGGGTGATTCAATAGGTTCTTCTTCCACATAAGAAACTCTTCCACTATTTTCTATCCTCTTACTTGTACTACCTTAGTTACATTCAAATGCTCTATGTCCTTCACCTCCACACTTGAAACAAGTACCTATAAATGTCCTCTTATCAAATCCTCTTCCTTCTCTTCTATATCCTTCATTCCGGTATGCACTAGGGTTTCCTCTCCGGTAAAAAATTCTGTCATCTCTCTGGTAAGCATTGTTATCCCTGTCATCCTTCTTATATGGGCTGTCAAACTTGTTCTGGTCCGTAAATGGTCTCACATCCGGAAAACATTCTTCCTTTTTGAAATTTACCTCCTCTACATCTTTGTCTCTGATCATGTCTCTTATTCAACTTCTCATTAACTTTCAAGTCAAACTGATATGCTTCTTCTAAAGATGTCATCCTCACCAAGCTTAGCTCTTCTTGAATATTCAATCTTAACCCATTGATGTATCTAGCCACTTTCTCTTTGCTTGCTTCACTATGTCATGTCCTTATGATCATCTTATGAAATTCTTTAGTGTAATCCACAGATTTATCCTTTTGTCTTAGGTTTTGCAATCTTTTCAACAATTCCAACTCATAGTCAACAAGTATGAACTGATTCTTCAACTTTGTCACCATTATGTCCCACTTTGTAATCCTTTCTTTTCCTCTTTTGTTTCTTTCCAACTGAACTTCTTTCCACTATATAGAAGCATGTCCTTTCAACTTTGTCTTTGCAAATTTCACCTTCTTCGAATCTTCAATTTCTTCATATTCAAAGTATTCTTCCATATCATTTATCTAGTTAATCAATTCTTTAGGGTTCAAATTACTAGTATAGTTCAGCATATCAACTCTAGGTCTCTTTCCAATCTTTGAAATAGCTCACAACATCTTTATCTAATCAGATTCTTCTTCTTCATTACCTTCTAGGGTTTTGCCAGTTTGTTCAGCATATTGAAATTTTTCTTCATCATCACTTTCAACATTAGGTCTCAGTGTCAATCCTCTTTGCTTATCTTCCTCAACAACATCCAAACGAATTCACATTGTTCTTATCAATTCCATCATCTCATCCATTCTATTAGCCATTGTACCAACAAGAGGAACTCTCTGCGGTGGTATTCTTCCTAGGATCAAATGTAAACTACCTTAGGTTCGGCGATTGGGCTACAAGGTGACAACTACCTCACAATTAGCAATTGGTTGCAACACAAGTAGCCTGTCTCAATTCAGTGATTTGTCCATAACAAGATCTTACAGAATTCCTTCGCCAACTTTGTTTAATTCACTCTCAAAGATTCAAATTTTCACTCTGATACCACTTGGTGCAGTCACGGTAGGAGGGTTCATAGAATGAACTATCCGGACCATGCAACAAGAGTAAACACAACAAAAACAAGTCAAAGAAATAAAGCAAATGTAGATTCAGTCATTCACTATATCATAGAATTCAAATAGAGATCGGTCAGCAACATGCGGGCTTACAAGTAGGGCTCACAAGCAGGATTACATACATGCCCAAGATAAGGCTTTGAACAAAATTGAAACTAAGAACTATGAATCAATTTCTAACTTCTTTCCTAAGGATCTATTACATCTTTATATATCATTTCTGGACCAATAGATTCCTCTGCATCGGCCAAGGAAGGTCACAAACTCCAATGAAGAGTTGTAATGTGTTCACAAATAGGTCAGACCTAAATGCATAGAACACTTCCTCAAACGAATGGAACAATGTGTGGACCCTTGGGGAAGGTCAAACATGAACCAAAGGACATTGAGTGATGTGTCATTGAGATCTAGAAGTCAAAGAGTGATCCGCAAGCCTTCTCCTTCAGCTGATAATCAAGAATTGTTAGAATGCTCTACACTGAGAAAATAGTTGATCTTCTGAGAGCGATGTCTTTCTGGTAACTGATCCAGATGCTCTAAATTCTTGATATGATGTAGATGAATGAATGTAGATACTAATTCTAGATCCGCAAGATGTGAAATGCCAATACTAAACCACAAGCTAAAAAATGGTACTGACTGAACTAGAAAATGAAAGAACTGAAATGCAAATATTTTTTTGGTTGATGCAAGATTACTCTTGAACCAGGGATGCTCCTGCATCATATATACTAGAAGGAAGCAATTCACACTACTGTCTATCTAACTAACAAAGTGCAGTTAAGGGGCAACAACACTAAGAGCCCTTATGAGTTGTGGTATGGAAGACCTTCCACTGCCAGATACTTTAAGATCTTTGGTAGCAAATGCTATATTAGAAGAGATGAAGAAGACCTAGGAAAGTTTGATTCAAGAAGTGATGAAGGAATCTTTCTTGGTTACTCAACCATAAACAAGGCCTATAGATGGTACAACAAAAGGTTGGGAAAGATGATTGAAAGCACAAATGTCAAAGTGGATGAAGACTTGTATAAGATCTCACAAGATTTAGAAGACACTAGATCTGATATGTTTCCTTGCATTGAAGATGAAGAAAAAAGTGAAAGAAGATAAGGAACAAGAACCAAAGTAGATGCCTAAGACCCCAGCAAAGTATTTTCAAAAGAATCACTCAACAAAACAGATCATTGGAGATAAGAATGAAGGTGTGCAGATAAGGAGAAGGTTTTCCAAGACACATGAGCAAGTAAACTTGTGCTTGTTATAAAAAATAGAACCTAAGACCTTTGTAGAAGCCAGTAAGGATGATGGATGGATAAAAGCCATTGAAGAAGAATTGGATCAGATTGAGAAGAATCAAACATGAGAATTGGTTCCTAGACTAGCAAACAAGAATATTATAGGAACAAAATGGGTGTTTTGAAACAAACTGAATGAAGAAGGTGAAGTTGTAAGGAATAAAGCAAGACTAGTATGCAAAGGATACACTCAAGTAGAAGTCATTGATTTTGAGGAGACTTTTTCTTTGGTAGCTAGGATGGAGGCTATCAGAATGTTCCTTGCTCTTGTTGATCATAAGAACTTCAAAGTATATCAGATGGATGTCAAGTCAACATTTTTGAATGGTGACCTAGAAGAAGTATACATTGAACAACCAGATGGTTTCCAGATATCAAAGATCTAGACATGGTATGCAAACTCAAAAAGGCTTTGTATGGCCTCAAGCAAGCATCTAGGGCTTGGTATGCAAGATTAGATAAGTACTTAATTAGTAGGGCTTCAAGAAAGGTACTATAGATAGTAATCTTCATATAAAGGAAGAAGTAGACTTGATTTTGATAGTTGTAGTAGATGTTGATGACATCGTCTTTGGTGGAGATGATGATATGTGTAAAAGGTTTACAGAGGAGATGCAAAAAGATTTTGAGATGTCCATGATTGGTGAAATGTCTTTCTTCTTTAGACTTGAAATTTCCTAGCTAGATGGTGGTATCTTTATTTCTCAAGCTAAGTATGTCAAAGAATTATTGAAGAAGTTTGGTATGGAGGATTCAAAACCAGTGAGTACTCTCATGGTCAATAGATGTCACTTGAGCCAAGATGATGAGTCTCCGGAGGTGGATGAAATTGTTTATAGGTCTATGACTGGAGCATTGTTGTACTTGACTACTTCTAGACCTGACATTATGCACTTAGTATGTGTGGTTGCCAGATATTAAGCCAATCCTAAGCAAACACATGAGAAGGTAGTGAAAAGGATATTCAGATACTTGAAAGGAACTCTGGACTATGGTCTATGGTATCCAAAAGGTAATGACTTTGATTTGAGTACATACACTGATGCTAACTGGGCTGGTTAGTCACTTGAGCCAAGATGATGAGTCTCCAGAGGTGGATCAAACTGTCTATAGGTCTATGATTGGAGCATTGTTGTACTTGACTGCTTCTCGACCTGACATTATGCACTCAGTGTTGGTAATCTTTTTGGTTTAGGGTTTAAGCTTGGATATCTACAGGTTTTTCATTCGAACCCTAAGGTTTTCTTGTCCATCGGCTTGAAGTTGCTTGTGTCTTGGCGATCATGTCGATAGCATGGTGTGTTCTTTATATCACCAGGACTTTGTGCTATCGGTGAAGGAATTTATTGTTCCACCGAAGGAGATGGTCAAGCTGATGAGGGTAATTCAAGAGTTCATCGATGAGATTTGGTGTATCGGCTGAAGTGTTTTGTGGTTCACCGATGTGTTTGATCTGGCTGATGGGATGCCATTGGTGAAACATATGTTATCGGCATTACTTTTTTTGGACTCACCGACAGGGGGTCACCCAGATGGAGAATGCCATCGAAGTGAGATTGCTTATCAGCCTGGCCGATGGAGGTTCCGCTGATGGTCTAGGTCTCACCAACGGGAGATGCCATCGGTGTAGTGTGTGGCATCGGTGACTGAATTTTTGGTTCCTCCAACAGGGCTAGTCTAGCCGATGGTGGATGGCTCGAGGGTGGTCATCGGCATGATGACAGGTATCGGTATGAAGTTTGGTGGTCGCACCGATGGTTGGTGTCTGGCCAAAGGTTTGTGTTTGGAAGCTTTTGTGTGTGTTCATTGGCGTAGCTTAGTGTATTGGTTGAAGTGTTTTGTGGTCCTCTGTCTACAACTGAACATAGGCCCAAAGCTAGCCCCTTTGCTCTTATCTCACAATTTTGGTCTACTTACAGGAGGACTTATCTACTTTGTGTCAGCATCCCAGTCTTTGTATGCATATTCTCATGGGTGTTGAATAGGGAATACCCCCCTAGGTTTTGTAGAGCTTGAAGAAGAAGGGGAGATAAAAAATAGAGTCTATCTCCTATACTGTTGGCCCCTGGCCCAGAGATCCTGTTGATCATTGATGGCTACCTTGTAGGGAAATCTGGGAGAAAGTATCTAGTCAGGGAAAAAACCAACAGAAATTGGTGACTCCATTGGGGATTATGTAGTAAAGAAATTATCTTTTCATCCCTAGTAAAAATAGTTCCTAGTTATAGGTGGCGACTCTGAAGTAATCTCCTAACTGGTCAAAGTGAAATTTATATGCAGGGGAGAAGATCCCAATGTAATCCTCTATTTGAAGAGTTACCAGTAGAAAGAAGGATGATGTACAGAAGAAAGGGAGCTGTCTCAGTTAGTCGTGAAGGTTCCCCCATGAATAATGATGATACTCAGGTTAACCCTAGGCCATTAGGGCAACATGTGCCCTATTTTTCAAATGCAGAAGCTAATATTCAGGGTTCATATGAGAGGCAACAGGGTGGTAGTTTAAGAATGAGGTCAAAGGTGTTCCAAGAACGCCCTTTCTTAGACCCTGGTGAAAGATTTGAAGAGGCAGAATCTCTAAGGGATGATGAAGATGATGACCAGAATGGTATGAGACCATCTACCTCCATGCCTAAAGAAGAATAGTTAGCTGAAGAAATCAAAAGCCTAAGAGCAGAATTAGAATATCTACAAGCCATGAAAGTCAGAGATGACATGAGACAGAAAGTGCGAGCTTTAAGAACTGCTCACCAGGATGCAGTTCCCACTCTTGAAAATGCATATGTGCAAAAAAACTAGTGCAGAAATGAAGTGCAATATCAGAATAATGATCAAAGATAGAATGTAAATGATGCCAAAATACCATTAAACAATGTAAGAAATCAGAATGCAAATAGAAATATTAATGCTAATCAGTTTGATAGACAACCCATGTAGTTGGATAGATTTAGACAGCTGGTGTTTGATGGTATTCCTGGGTATCCAAACCCCATTGACAAGCATGTAAGGCTGCAAGTGCTAAATTTTTTTGGAAATAACACTGTGTCAGGAGAAGACCATCTAAAAGCTTTTCAAAATGTCATGGACAACTTTGAGGTTGAACATGAGGATGTTTTCATGAAGTCATTCATGCAGTTTTAGTAGATGAGGCTAGAGAATGGTACAAGAATTTACCTGATCGGAGCATTTCATCATGGGATGATTTCAAAAGGATGTTTAAGGAGCAGTATGGTGACAAAACTAACCCTAGCTTTTTTGTAAATGAGTTCACCAGTATCACCAAAGGGTCAAATGAGCAAGTTGCAGATTTTAATGCAAGATTTACTAAAGTGTTGAACAAATTGCCACATCACATGAGGCCAAATGAACCAATGTGCATAATATTGTATATCAATGCTTTTGATGCCAAAACTGCATATGGGTTAAGAGATAAAGGTCCTGCTACTCTCAGGGATGCTTTCAAGATAGCAATAAACATTGAGAACAATAGGAAAGCATCATGCAAGACAAACAGGAGGGATGATGTGAGAATTCTGCAGAATCCAAACAAACCTCAGAATATTCAAGGTAATACATCTGCCCCTAAAGATAAAATAGACAAATTAGCAAATGTTGTTAAGGACCTAAGCTATAGACTGGCTAGAAGTGAAAAAGGGATAGGTCCTGATAGGCAAGCTTACCAAAGACAGGAAAAGAGACCATCATTGCATGATATGCCATATAATACCAATTGGCATAATGGTAAGCATGTATTTCCACATAACAACACAAATCAGAGAGCTCAACATACCAAGGAAACTCCCGATCCTTTGAAGAAAGCTATAAATATTGTTGATGATACTCCATGGTGCATAATCTGTTAGATGCCACATTCACAGTCACAATGCATGATTGCTCAGTCTTTGTATGATAATGCTGTATCTTGTAATGAATGCAATGAGCCACATTATGTACAGGATGATGATGTTAATATGCTATCCATAAGCAGTGGACACCCTCCTCATGATGCCGATGAGAGTACAGGTGATGGAATTTAGGCCTGTCAACAGGGTTTTTATGATGAGGATAACCAAGATAGTTATGTGTATGCTCAGGGCTCACACAATTTTTTGAGTAACCTACAGAGACCTTCTGATGAGGAAATTAGGGCCTTCATAGCTACAGTAGTAGCCCAAGTCAAAAGCAATTATAACCTCAGAGGTAAAGCTCAGATAAGCAGCCCACATCAGCCAGAAGGCATTTCTGCAAGTCAGCCAGTGCATAGTCATAAGGGGATTGAACCACAAAAAAGGCAGTGGGGTAATAACAAGCAAAATTTTAAGCAAAGAACAAGTCATGAATCTCAAGGACCAGAAAATAGAATCCCCCAAGTTGAAGATCAAAGCAAAGGTTCCCAAAACAAGAATGATGATTAGGGGACTATGAAGATAAAAGCTAAATCAGTTCAAGATAAGAATAAGACCGTGGAGCAAGCTACAACTATCATACAAAATTTTGCTCCATTTGATATCGCTCAAGTCCTCTCTCAAGTAAAGGTTTCTGTCCCTTTGATGGAATTAATGAAAGTGGAAGAGTTCAGAGATAAGGTAGTATCCCTAATTTCAGGAGTACCTTATCAAGATAAGCACAATGTTCAAGCCCAAGGTAAGAAGCATGTCTTATGTAATGAAGAAGATGAAGCTCCTGAGGTGTATTTAGGGGTGATCATGACAAAGTGCCCTTCACAAGTGGAGCCAATTTATGTATCCCTGGTTATAAATGGAAAAGTAATTAAAAATTGTATGCTTGATTCTGGAGCATCTACAAATATCATGCCTTTAGCCATCATGCAACAAGCTGGATTGAAAATAGACAAGGCATGTGGAAAATGTTATGCTATGGATGCTAGAAAGGTACCAGTTATTGGAATCATGAAGGATGTGGATTTCAGACTGGCAGCATTTCCTAAAAAGAGCTACAAAATGAATATAACAGTGGTTGACATCAAGCCATAGTATGGTATGCTATTGTCAAGAAGATAGGCAGCACTGATTGGTGGAAGTATGCAGCTGGACCTATCATATGCCATGATTCCAATGAATGGCAGGGATGTTAAATTGATCAGAGAGGAAAGATCATCAGAGACAGTGGAGAATCAGGAATCAGATGAATAGATATGCTTTGTGAACACTGACTGTGATAACTTCAAGGTTGTCTCAGATGATAAAGAGGGTAAAGAGAAACATGTTTGCATTGAAGACCTAGACCAGCATGGTCTATGGACCATGTATTTTGATGGAGCTTGTGCAAAAGAAGGTTTTGGAGCTGGAGTTGTTTTCCTGTCTCCAACTGGTAAGCTCCTAAAATTCTCCTTCTTGCTAAGATTTGCTTGTACAAACAACATTGCAAAGTATGAAGCCTTACTCTTAGGCTTAAATATAGCTCTCAAACATGGAATTAGGATGCTAAGGGTATTTGGGGATTCTAAGTTAATTGTATCCCAAGTTAGAGATAGGTATGCCTCAAAGAACAAAAGATTAAAACAATACAAGCATGCTATTTGGGATACGGTTGAATTATTTGATGCATTTTCAATAGGCTAGGTAGAGAGTTTAAAAAATGTCATGGCTGATTTCTTAGCCAATGTGGCAATATGGCCAGATGATATCACTCTATCAGATGTTATAAATGTTGAAGTTAAAGTCAGACCTGTAGTACCAGAAAACATATGCAGTTGGCAAGTGTTTGATGATGACAAGGACTTGTTAAAATTTTTGCACTGCATAGATGAATATGAGAACCAAGAAATTGATTTTCAAGTTTTTGTAGAAATTGTAGATGGAAAAGAAACTCTTATGGGGAAAGAAATAATTCAGTTGAAGACTAACAAAATCCCTAGAGGGTTAGTAGCTTTAGAAAGAGCTTTTGACAGTAGAGACCAATTGGTCACATAGATATCTCCCACAAACAAAGATGATTTAGAAGAGATAAATTTGGGGACATCTCAGGCCCCCAAGAAGGTGTACATTGGTAAACAGCTCAAACCACACATTAGGAGCATGCTGATTGCATTACTGAAAAGATATAAGCATGTTTCTGCCTGGTCATATGAAGACCTTAAAGCTTATAGAGAAGACCTATTCTAGCATGAGATCCCTTTGAAGCCTGGAGCTAAGCCATTTAGATAGAAGCAAAGGCCTATTAATCCTACCTTAGCTCCAAAAATGTAAGAAGAACTCAAAAAGCTTAGGGAGGCTGGAATAATTGTGCCAATTAGACATTCAACTTGGGTGTTTAACCTTGTCCCAATCAGAAAAAGAATGGTGATATTAGGCTTTGTGTTGACTTTAAAAATTTGAATGTATCCTCCTTGAAGGATAATTACCCATTGCCTAATATGGAAGCTATGTTGCAGAAAATGACTGATTGTGAACTCCTATCCATGATGGATGGATTCTCAGGTTGTAACCAGGTGAAGGTAAAGGAATCAGAACAATACAAGACTGCCTTCACCACTCCATGGGGAACATATGTATATGTTAGAATGCCATTTGGACTGACAAATGCAGGTGCAACATTTCAAAGAGCAATGGATGTTGCTTTTGCAGGGTTGATCGATTCAATCTTGGCTATTTATCAGGATGATTTGACTGCCTATTCAAAGAAAGAAGAGCAGCATTGTATGCACTTGGAATAGATTTTCATTAGAGCACTAGAGTATGGCATTTCTCTAAATCTAAAGAAGTGTGCTTTTGGGGTAGTTGAAGGAAAGCTCCTAGGGCACATTGTTTCCAAAGATGGAGTTAGGATTGATCCTGAAAGAGTAGTTACAATTGATAGAATTCAGATGCCAAAGACAGTAAAATGAATCCAGTCCTTCTTTGGACAAATAAATTTTGTTAGGAGATTTGTTCCCAACTTTGCAAAAACCACAAGGAACATTTCTAAAATGCTAAAGAAAGGTGAGATTGTCAGTTGGGAAGGTGAAGCAAGTAGATCTTTTCAGGACATCAAGGAAGCAATCAAGATGGCCCTTGTTCTTAAATTTCCTGATTTCTCTAGGCCATTTCAATTGTTTTCATTTGCTTCTTTCCATACTGTTGCGGCATGTTTACTACAGAAAAATAAAGATGGATTTGAGCAACCCATAGCTTTCTTCAGTATGTCCTTGCAGGCTTCTGAGTTAAAGTATGATATCATGGAAAAACAGGCATATGCACTAGTTAGAGCAGTCAAGAGTTTCAGGCTATATCTGGTAGGATCCCAGATAGTTGCATATGTGCCTCATGCAGTAGTCAAAGACATCTTCACTCAACAGGAGGTAACAGGAAAGAGGTGCAGATGGATAAACAAACTGCAGGAGTTCAACATAGAAATACAAATTACCAAGTTGGTAAGAGGACAAGGATTAGCCAAGATGATGGCACAGTCAAATTTGGAAGCATGCCAAATCAATGTAGTCCAAAATGAGAATGTTAATGTATCAAAATCTGAATGGTATAAGGACATCATATATTACTTGCAAAATCTAAATTGTCCTTCCCATTTCAGTGACAGTCAAAAGAGGACCTTAAAATTACATGCAATCAGGTATATTATTGTTCAAGGTGAGCTGTACTGGAAGAACCCTGATGGTGTGCTGCTAAGATGTGTGGATGAAGATGTAGCTAACAATGTTTTGAATGACATGCATAAAGGAGTGTGTGGTGGACATTACACTGCCCAAACAACAGCTCATAAGATTCTCAGAGTAGGATATTGGTGGCCCACTCTCTTTTTAGATGCACAAAGGTTAAGGTATGAGGGTGCACTGCCCCTTAGAACTGTAACTATGGATACTCCATTTTAGCAATGGGGAATTGACTTCATAGGGGAAATTGTAGAGAAATCAAGTGGGGGGCACAGTTGGATTTTGGTACCAACTGATTACTTCACTAAATGGATTGAGGCCATTCCAACTAAGAGGGCTACAAGTGGGGTGGTGATGGACTTCATACTGGAAAATATTATCATCAGGTTTGGAGTACCATTCAAGATAGTCACAGATAATGCTATGTGCTTCAGATCAGGTGAATTTGTTGATTTTTGCAACAAATATGGGATAAATTTATCATATGCATCACCATACCACCCACAAGGAAATGGTCAAGCAGAGTCAAGCAATAAAAGCCTCATGAAAATCATCAAGAGGATACTGGATAAGAACAAGAGAGCTTGGGATTCGAAGTTAAAATTGGCATTATGGGCTGACAGGGTGACAGTGAAAAAAGCTATTGGAAGGTCACCTTTTGAACTGGTATATGGTGCATCAGCTAGGCTACCTATAAACAGTCTCTTGCCAGTGTACAAATTCATCCAAGAGAATGATGAGGAGATTGAAGAATCCATGACAAAAAGAATAAACCAGCTGGTTGCACTGGATGAAAGCAGAAGGGAGGCCCACCAAGTCAATCTCAAGAGACAACAAAATGTGAAGTATCTGTTTGATAGGAGAGCTACAGAAAGGAAGTTCCAAATAAATGACTGGGTGCTCATCTGAAATGCAAGAAGTTAGGACAAGGGCAAACATGGTAAGTTTGAACCCTTATGGATGGGCCCATATCAGGTTTGCAATACTCATGGAGAAGACTCTTATTTCCTCCAGGCCCTAGATGGTGAGATGCTAGAATTGCCTGTGCATGGTCAATTCCTCAAGTTTTATTTTGCATAAGTGACATGTCTCTGTGCACATTTGTAAAAGTATGTGTATATTGTAAATATATTGTACATTTGGTGCTTTTTTGTGTTTTGTCTGGTCTGCCCAGAGATCTAGTTCTCGCTGCAGTCTTGCACATGCACGTCCCCAATCGGAGCCAGTGTTGGTAATTTTTTTGGTTTAGGGTTTAAGCTTGGATATCTGCAGGTTTTCATTTGAACCCTAAAGTTTTCTTGTCCATCAGCTTGAAGTCGCTTGTGTCTTGGAGATCATGTCGATAGCATGGTGTGTTCTTTATATCACCAGGACTTTGTGCTATCAGCGAAGGAATTTATTGTTCCATCGAAGGAGATGGTTAGGCTGATGAGGGTAATTCAAGTGTTCATCGGCGAGATTTGGTGTATCAGCCGAAGTGTTTTGTGGTTCACTGACACGTTTGATCTGGCCGATGGGATGCCATCGGTGAAACATATGTTATCAGCATTACTTTTTTTGGACTCACTGACAGGGGGGTCACCCCGATGGAGAATGCCATCAGAGTGAGATTGCTTATTGGCCTAGTCGATGGAGGTTTTTCCAACAGTCTAGGTCTCACCAATGGGAGATGCCATCGGTGTAGTGTGTGGCATCAACGAATAAATTTTTAGTTCCTCCGACGGGGCTAGTCTGGCCGATGGTGGATGGCTCGAGGGTGGTCATCAGCATGATGATAGGTATTGGTATGAAGTTTGGTGGTCGCGCCGATGATTGGTGTCTGGTCGAAGGTTTGTGTTTGGAAGCTTTTGTGTGTGTTCATCAGTGTAGCTTGGTGTATTGGCTGAAGTGTTTTATGGTTCACCGATGGAAGGTGGTCTTGCCAATGGATTGTGATTTGAAGCTCTCATCAAGTGTTCATCGGCATGATTTTTGAGGTCAGCGAAGGTTTTCTGGGCTCTGCTGATATGTTTGTTTTGGCCGATGGTGTCATCAGTGTAGTGATGGCTATCGACGAAGCAGCTTTGTGTCACTCTGATGGTTAGTGTCTCGCCGAAGATTGAGCAGGGGGTATCCATCAGTAGGAGTAGTGTGGTCAGTGAGGGAGTTTTTGGTTTCACTGACGCTTGGGGTCTCACTGACAGGGTGTAACTAGTAAGTGCTATATATCAAAAAATTTGGATTTGCAAATGGAAATGATCAAACAATTGAAATGCATAACCTAAACCTAAATAACTCAATACCTCGAAGATGCAAGATGAGCTCGATTGATTAATTGCTTTGTTGTGTTGGTTGCTCGATTCTATAGCATAACGTTGATAAGGATGCAAGCTAGATGGATTGAAGATGATGGATAATGGCTTGAGATGAAAATTCAGCAAAGTGAGGTTGCATGAAGAAGGATCATGAAATTTCCTTCTCTAATGTCTCCTCCTAATCTCCCAAATGGCTCAAAAGAGGCTTGCTTTAAAGGGTTGGCTTGGTTCCAATGGATGGCTAGGATCAATTAGGGCTTTAGATGAAATGGATGGATATGATTAAGTTAGGTTTCCTTGCACATCAAGAAATTGTAGTCATGTGACATGTGGCAAGGGAAGATAAGGCTTAGGTGTGCTTGTGTAGATAAATACTAAAATTAGGTCCCATTAGTTGTGCATGTGAAAGATTTGAATGAAAGTTGTAATACAACACATGATTGACTGGACAAGTGTTGGAATGTGGTGAAAGGAGAGGACTTAATTCAAATAAAATATTTGAATTAGTTGGGATATGAGTTGGATATTAATTAAATAAATAAATTTTATTTAATTAATAGGGTAGATGAATAGGATGGGATAAGATATGATGTGGAAATTAATTAAATAAATAAAATTTATTTAATTAATTAGGATGAGGATATGATAAATGGGATTATGCATGTGAAATTAATTAAATAAATAAAATTTATTTAATTAATTGGCTAAGTGGGATAAGGATGAGATTGAATGGGATTTAATTAAATAAATAAAATTTATTTAATTAATTGGCTAATGGATAAATGGGATTAAGAGTGGGATTTAGGACAAAAATGGCTTATGATGTTTAGGATAATATTTTAACAAGGTGTTGTAGGACATGGACAAAGTTGGGACAATTTTGGGTGTCTACATTTTGCCCCTCTTTGAGATGATGTTCGAGATGATGAGCTCTGTGTCAAGTAACATCATTTCAAAGAAGTTAAGGTATGGATAATCGATAGGGATGATGATGAAAAGATATGATGATGATGCCCCCTCGAGAGGATAGGTGGGTTGGACAAACATGGGTATGCTCTTGAAAAGAAATGGCTTGGTCAAGAAAGATAAGGGAATGGATAGAAGAAATGGATGATGTGTTATGCTGCAATGAAAGTGAGCAACCATGATGTTTGATATAGCACGAGACATTATGCACAAAGGTATAAGGAACCAGGGTGATGTGTTTCGTGCCCCATCATACTACAACCTTGTCTAACGTATGAGGAAGAAAACTTAGAGCATTGAAGTCCTAATGCACAAAAGGTATGATATGACCTTAGATGCAAAGGATAGTGCAAAAAGCTATTCCAACATACACAAGATATGAATATTAGCTGGAATGATATAGATGTGATTCAAATGCAAGTTAAAGTGATAACACACACAAGCAAGCAAGCAAGCATGCACAAATGATTCAAAAACAAATAAGGTATTGCCCCTATCAAGCTGTAAACCAATGATTAATTGATTGTTGTTGATGATAGTGTTGTCATTGCGGGGAAAGCTATATCCCTAGATTAACACAAGGTTGTTTGCTGAGTTGGTTGGCTAATTGATTGATTGATTTGGCTTACAACAAGGCTAGGATCAAGACCATGGATTGCATTTGGATAACTTGGCTTGATTGATTAACTTGATTGGTATAGCTTAAGGATGGGCTTGCATTTGGATCTTTGTTTGGAATGGTTGGAAGATGATGAAATGCTGATTAGATTGATTTGATGAAGGATGGATGATTTGTGGTGGATTGAGCTACTTTTGATTTGCTGAAGTGATTGGATTTGTTTTGATGGCTAGCTTGATGTGCTTTGGTGTTGATGCTGATGATTGATAGGATTTGTTTTGATGGTTGGCTTGATGTGCTTTGGTTGTGATGTGTGCTATTGCTAGATTGATTGTTTTGATGATTGGATTGTTTTGAATGATGATCTAGTGATGGCGTCATGATGAGAGTGTCCACTCAATCTAAGCATAAGCAAGTGTTCTCAGTGTGCTCAAAGGATGTAAAACAAACAAGGTATTTCCCTTGTCAAGTCATAAACCAATGATTGATTGTTTGTTTGATGATGATAGTGTTGTCATTGCAGGGAAAGCTATATCCCTAGAGCAACACAAGGATGTGGGAATGCTATATCCCATTGATGATGATTGATGCTGATTGATTTGGTTCATGACAAGATTAGGATCAAAACCCGTTGATTTGATTGGATAATGTTGATTGATTGATTGGTTTGAATGATATGGATTAGTGTGACTTGGATTTAAGATCATTGCTTAGATTGATTTGATGGATATGATTGGAAGAAGTGATGGATTGATGATGATGATGATTTGATTTTGATTGAATGTTGATGGAGTGGATTGTTTTGGATGATGTGATTGGTTTTATTGCTTCGATTTTTTGTTGGATATTTGATTTTTGGATTTTTTTGGACATATTTTGATTTTTTTGTGTTTTTTTAAGGATATTGTGATTTTTTTTTTGTGTTTTTGAATGTTTTTGGGATGTCATTGGATTTACAATTTGGGTAGCCTTGAGCTTGATACCAATGACAAGGGAAAACCAAGTCGAGGTGCAAGGAATGGATGTAAGATGGATGGATAAAAGGTTGGGCAACAAGGGATGGAAGGTTCGTGATAAATGGGTGGATAAAAAGAATAGGCCATATAAGGGATGGATGCATGTCTCATGATAAATGGATAGGTAGGCTATATGATGGAAAGCTCATGATAAGGATACGCCATAGTGGATGGATCATAAAGGAGCTAGGATGTGATCTCCAAAGGCTATGTTGCATAGGAAGAACATGCCCCCATTCTAGGTGGTAATGCTTAGGATTCTTGCATGACAAAGTTCATGACCAAGGGATGACATGATGAATTGGTTTGAATGGGATGGATAAATGGTCAATAGATAGGACTTGGTTGGGAAAGAAGGTATGTCAAGATATATCCAAGCATGTTACAACATTTTGCCCCTATGTCTTCATCAAAATCAAAAGGTGGAAGGATGGGTAAATGGGTTCAGTAAGATAGGCATGTTTATGTAATGGCTAAGGATGATAGGATGGTATGGTAATGGTAGGATAGGATAGGATGGAAAATGATATAATGGGATGGATAGTTTGGAAATGGATAGGTTGGATGAGACAATGTGCCCCCAAGTGTAAGTGACATAGAAGATCAACCTACACATGACGCCTGTTTGCCAGGTTTTCATCATGGTACTTATCCAAGGCGTCTGTTTACCAGGTTTTCACCGTTGGATGAAGGGATTTCTCTTTACTTTTTTGATTTTTTTTTTTTACACGGGTTGACAATTACACATGGCACCTATTTGCCAGGTTTTCACCATGGTAATGGATAAGAGGGACTCAAGTGTCTAGTGATATGAATGTTGGTAGTCATGTTGGAGATGGATGTTATAGCATGGACCATGTTGTTATGCTCATAGATGTTGATAAGGGATTGCACGGATGGAACATGGATTAGGTAGATAATGGATTATGATGTGGATCATGGTAGGGTAGGCTAGTGGCTTATGGAATGAAGATGGATGAAAGGCTTATGCAAAAGCATGGACCATAGGGATAGCATGGGGGAGATATGTAGGATAATAGATGGAAGATGGGGAGATGTAGTTATGTGGAGGTGCTATGGAGTGGAAGGGAATCATGACCAATGGTTGCACACACCATGATAAACATTGAAGCTTTTGATGGGATGGTGGTGTAGGAAGCAATGGAGATGTTTGCTTAGGAGATTGTTGACGAAGTGATTTAGGAACCCACATAGATTTAGTATTTTTAGTGCTTTTGTTTTGCTTGTGGGATTTTTGAAGGGAATGAAAGTTTTGGATGGAAATAGGCTCTTGGATGGAGATAGGTGATTGGGATTCTTGAGAGGTAGAGGAGGATGCTTCATTTGACTTGCTAGCTATTTGCTTAGAAACCCAAACCATTTTGCTTTTGGGCTTTGTATTTGGAGGTAAGGGTTTGGATGGTTGCTTAGATGTGGATGAGGATGCCTCATTCACTTTGCTAGCTATTTGCTTAGGAACCCAAACCATTTTGCTTTTGAGCTTTGCATTTGGAGGTAAGGGTTTGGATGGATACTTTGATGAACTTTGCTTTGAGTTTGATTCTTTATGTCCTAAGGTATGAAGACCTTTAGGATTTCTAGTAAGATTTTTAGCTTTAGAGGCATCAAAATTTTTATTTTTGAATCCCATGGGGTGGGTCAAGTGGATGGAATGACTGGAAGCTTTATACTTATACGATGTGTGCTTTTGTTGGCCATGATTAGTGATGCAAGGGTACTTATGAATGACAGGTATGTTAGGTGTTGGTAACAATAGAGGCAAAGTGGATGGAGGGATATTTGGAGTTGGTAAAAGTGGAGGCAAAGTGGATGGCAGAAGGTGTACGGTCACATGCTTTTGACATTTATAGGATGATGGAGATGGAATGGCAAAATGTGTTTTGGGTAGATGATGGGGGGTACGATGGAAAGTGGTAGGTTTAGGATGCATGAAGGGATTACCAACATCTTGGCCTTGTTTACCTTGGGGTGTGTATCCAAGTCCATATGAGCATAGAGGGATCTTGACATGGTTTGGCTCCAAAATACCTTGTTCATAAAGTCCTAGACCTTTGCCTTGGTAGTTCATGTTTCGGAGCATGCGATGGACTATGGGACTAGGTGTGGTTTGAACACTAGACTTGAGTTCATTATTGGATGAAGAAGATGAAGTGGATAAAGGTCGTTGTTGTCCTAAGGAAGAACACTCATGTATAAGGGTGGTAAGACCAATAGGACATGATGGTGGACTTGAAGTGGAATTAATGGTGGATGTGGAAAGAGGATCATTAGGATCTTGATTATGTTCATTTAGATCCAAGCTATTTGTTTGATCTTCTATGCTTGCTTGGGGGACAAGTGTCTCATCATGACAAGTGGATGTTTGCTCATTATGGATAGGGCTAGATGGTAGATGACTAGGAGCAATGTTTATATCTAGGATAGGATCAAGGTGCTCATGGATAGCTTCTTCATAGGTATCATCTTGATCATGGAGAAGGTAAATGTTTTGGATAGGTTGAATTTGGATAGCTTGCTCATGAATGGTTGTTGGGAGATGGATAGGATCAAGTGGCTCATGGATAGATTCATCATTATGGCTATCATCTTGATCATGGAAAAGATACATGTTATGGATGGGTTGGATGGAAGGCATTTGATATTGA
The DNA here is from genome assembly GCA_027924645.1 of Cunninghamia lanceolata. Lineage (NCBI taxonomy): Eukaryota > Viridiplantae > Streptophyta > Pinopsida > Cupressales > Cupressaceae > Cunninghamia > Cunninghamia lanceolata. The sequence continues at coordinate 10,377,724 of BSBN01000585.1, read as the reverse complement.
GTTGGACTAGGGCTTAATGTTTCCACATGCTTAGGATTAAACCTTTTGACATACCTCTTGGGTTGCTTGAATGGAATTGGATGACCCTTGTAAAGGCTTGATGGCTTGTATGTCACATGATGGGCTTGAAGGGCTAAGAATGTTAATTGAGGGCTCTTGGATAGGCTCAAGGATATGTGGACCACATGATGGGATTATAGGATTGGACATGACCTTTGGAAGTTCTTTGGTAGGCTCATGAATGAGTGTTTGACATGGAGATAGTTTATTCCTAGCTAGTAGCCAATGGATCACATCCTTCACAAGGGTATGAGTGGATGGGCAATATAATGGATGAATGATAATAGTAGATGATGTTGTAGGCTTATGATTAGGACTTTGATTGGATGGAAGGATAATTGAGTTTGATAGGCTAAGATTTGGATTGGATGGGGGTAATACATGGGATTGGGATGATGTGGCATGATTTCTTATTATAGGTAGGTACACCTTGTAAACAATTGAGACAAATATTGGGCATTGATTTATATTATGGCCTTTGGTCCTATGGTATGCATAATAATCATGTTCATCATATGGACTTTCTTCACATGGTTTGACTTCAGGAAGTTCAATGAGTTTTGCTTCAAGCATTCTTTGTAAAACTATCTTAGCCGCATCCTTTGGTGAAGGATTAGAATGACATGGTGATGAAGGTAATGAAGGGCTTGGTGATTTGGAAGGTTGATGGACCAATGGACTAGGGGTAGGATCACATGGTGGTGTTGGGATAGGACTTGTTGGTTCATGTGATGGCATGTGATTGGATGGTGGTGGCCACTCATAGGATGAATTAGCTAGGTTGGTATCTCCCTTGTCAAAGGTAATTAAGTCTTGTTGCATTAGGCTCGCATGGTTTATGTACAAAGGTCCACTTGGAGCTGCATGTGCTTCTTGTTGCAAAGGTGGATTTGGGCTCATTTGTGCTTGTTGTGGAGGCCATTGATAGTCTTGGAAGCTAGGTGTAATGGTAGGATATGTAGACAAAAGATCTTGAGGTGGACTCAAAGTTGAGGGCATTTGATCTTGTTGCCAAGGTTGACTTGTGCTCACTTGATTTATATACAAAAGGCCATTTGGACTTGAATGTTGTTCTTGTGATATCACTTGATTGCCTTGTGGATGGGCTTGGTAGTGCATTGGCATGGTGGCATGAGGGATTGGATAAGCTTGAGGTGGAGGTTGATAGGTTGATGTGGCATTGATTTGGTGGATAGGTGGATTAAGTTGATAGGAAGTGGATGGATATGACATGTGGCTATGAGGTGGATTAGGTTGGTATGGAGTGGCTAAGGATTGATGTACTTGTTGAGCTTGACTAGTGGCTAAAAGGTGTTGGACTTGGGCTATGGAGTGTTGCAGTTGAGGTGATTGGCTTGCATGGGGTTGAGCTTCTTGGATGAAGAATTGTAATATTTCAATGGCGTCTTGGTTTAGGGTTGTAATCCTTGATAAATATTTTGGAGGAATCTTTGGAATTTGATTGTTGGGTCTTCTAGCATAGACATGTTGTCACCCAAGTGTTTGCCTTAAGTCCTTTTAGCAAGTGCTTGTTTAGGGATTTGGATGATGATGTGGATTGTTTGGATAACTTGGCTATGTTTGGGATGAAAGTGATTGGGTTTGAATGTTATTGGAAGAATGTGTAGGATGACTTGTCTTTATGTGTTTGGGTGTTTATAGTTTGATGTGGCAATATTCAAACAAATGATTATGCATATACACATATGAATCACTCACGCAAGACATATAAGCAAGTTTCAGTTTGGAAGAATGTGATGATGGTTAAGCAAGCATGTGAAGACACTTCAACAAGTCCTAGTTAAGGCAAGGCCACTATCACAAGGAGGTTCTAGTGAAATCCGGGGGATCGGCACCCCACGAGCATAAGACTTTAACTAACCCTACTAGGAGTTTTAATATACACAAAGGTACACCTCCTTTCGAGTTAGCACTGTATGGTGAGTGTTAATACCAGTTAGACTTGGCTTTTGCCTTATCCTCTGATTTTTATAGCGGACCAGATGAAAGTACCGCTTGAGGTCGTTCCCTTGGGGTGGATACCAAGGCAGGCCTCTCTAAAGCTAAATAAAAGCAACACAAGTAATGTTTTTGATCTCCAAGTTCGTGTTAGGACGCAAAGAGAGAGCATACACATTTACTTGGTCACACTCACATGGGGTTCATTAACCTTAGAAATTTAATGTGTGGAAGACAATTCAAGCACTTGTTTGTTTTAAAACCCACATCCAAATGTGTTGGAAGACAATGGTTCATTTTAGCCTAATTTTTTGATGTGAATTTGCAAACAATTGTTTATTTTATGCCCAAATTGAAATGTGTGATTCAAACAATGATTAAGATGAAAGATTAGAATGAGTGCACCTGATTATTTTTGCTTTCCAAGTTCTTGTAGATGATTGATATTGCTGCTGCTAAAGCTTCTTATGATCACCTACAACATAAAAAAAGTGATATTATAATGCAGGCATAAAAAATAGGCTCATCAGGCAAGGAAAATTGTAATTTTAGATGCATAGCTGAATTAGATTTGATTATTACAATACATTTTTGCTTTGAAAATTAAAAAATAAAGAAGAGACCCCATTAATTTTCAAAGAGCTTTCCGAAAATGTAAAGAAATCAGAAAAATTCCCTGTTTTGCGCCCAGAAATGCGGATTTATGAAAACAGTACAGTCGGTAAAGATCTAATTTTTTCACACTGTAAAAGAGCTCTAAATTAAGTCTGTAAAACATAGACCCCCATTAGAATGTCGAGAGCTTTCCAAAAATATAAAAATTTCTAAAAAATTTGCTGATTTGCGCCCAAAATTGTGATTTTATGAAAAAACATAAAAATGTGATAAATCCCGCAAAAGTCATGATAAACCCAAAATTTTTCTGCTATAGCTTCCTTATATCATGGACAAACTTTTATTGAAATCTTGTAGAACAATTCATAGCCGTTTGGAAGATATGATGAAATCTTTAAAACCTAGGGTTTTGTCCAAAAAGTAGCAGATCTGCAACAAAAAGTTAATTAAATCTGCAAAACTCAACAATGGGGGTTATATGAATGCAAATTTTTATGACAAAAACCTGCAAAAAAGATCAAGCGAAGTGAGCCCCACCGGGCGTGCCAGAATGTATATCAAAAAATTTGGATTTGCAAATGGAAATGATCAAACAATTGAAATGCATAACCTAAACCCAAATAATTCAATACCTCGAAGATGCAAGATGAGCTCGATTGATTGATCGCTTTGTTGTGTTGGTTGCTCGATTCTGCAGCATAATGTTGATAAGGATGCAAGCTAGATGGATTGAAGATGATGGATAATGGCTTGAGATTAAAATTCAGCAGAGTGAGGTTGCATGAAGAAGGATCATGAAATTTCCTTCTCTAATGTCTCCTCCTAATCTCCCAAATGGGTCAAAAGAGGCTTGCTTTATAGGATTGGCTTGGTTCCAATGGATGGCTAGGATCAATTAGGGCTTTAGATGAAATGGATGGATAGGATTAAGTTAGGTTTCCTTGCACATCAAGAAATTGTAGTCATGTGACATGTGGCAAGGGAAGATAAGGCTTAGGTGTACTTGTGTAGATAAATACTAAAATTAGGTCCCATTAGTTGTGCATGTGAAAGAATTGAATGAAAGTTGTAATACAACACATGATTGACTAGACAAGTGTTGGAATGTGGTGAAAGGAGAGGACTTAATTCAAATAAAATATTTGAATTAGTTGGGATATGAGTTGGATATTAATTAAATAAATAAAATTTATTTAATTAATAGGGTAGATGAATAGGATGGGATAAGATATGATGTGGAAATTAATTAAATAAATAAAATTTATTTAATTAATTAGGATGAGGATATGATAAATGGGATTATGCATGTGAAATTAATTAAATAAATAAAATTTATTTAATTAATTGGCTAAGTGGGATAAGGATGGAATTGAATGGGATTTAATTAAATAAATAAAATTTATTTAATTAATTGGCTAATGGATAAAGGCGATTAAGAGTGGGATTTAGGACAAAAATGGCTTATGATGTTTAGGATAATGTTTTAACAAGGTGTTGTAGTACATGGACAAAGTTGGGACAATTTTGGGTGTCTACAAGTGCCATCAGCGTAATGCAGAGTATCGGGCTGATCGTGGAGGGCTGGGCCGATGGGGATACTCTAGCCGATGGCGCTATATCGGTATGACTTGGGTTGTCAACGAGAGGATTTTTGAATGCTCCGATGGTGTAGGTCACACCGACGGAGATGGGAGATGGAGTGGTAACCGCTAGCGGTGGGTTTGTGGGTCGAGCGGGGCAAAAGCACTCAACACTTGATATACTTGCGGCCGTGTTTATAAAATATTAGAAAGGTCTCCACGCCGTGCATGTGGGATATATGTTTCCTGCATTTTTGAAATATAAGCATAATACTTTTTGGCGGGAAGTTTTCAAAGACACGCTGAAGATGCATTTCTTGGTGGCCACGGGTGGTTGAGGCCATCAATGGCACTTGTGCACAGGTGTGGGCAATGGCGTGAATGATCAAGTCGCCTATTTGAAGATGAGGATTTCCAGATGACAGCGCAAGGCTTGAGGCCTCCCTTGTCCCCTCCCCTGCTAGTTGCATTCATTTTGATGAGCACCATTCTTCTCTTGTGTACTGTATCTGGTAAATTTTGAAATGGGCCATGTAATTAATTGCTGGGTACAGTTCCCTGTGGTATTTAGGGGACTCTGTTACTCATTTCTGTTGTTGAAAAATTGGACATATCTAGCCCTGTAAAAGGACACAACTAGTTTGGTTGCTCTGTACAGAAGCTCTTGTGAGTTTATGAGTCTCATGTTTTGTGTTTCATGTATAAATTAATTGGTTTCATGCTGTTTTATATGATAAATGCATTGATTGCATGTGTTTAATCATTTGTCTCCAAGTTGTAGCTGTATTTTCTTAAGTCTAAATAACTAAGGGTTGTTTATGATTTAGGAATATGGGTTTTCTGTATTGAATGTTTAATCTCCTACCTTTGTTCAAGGGACAAATTAAAAGTTTCAGATTGTTCATTAAGGAAATATGTTACAGCTAGGATTCTTTTAAGCATGAATGACTAAACACTCTGTTCTGGGATATATCTGTAAGGCAGATATGATGAAATCCCCTTGATACCCAGTCTTGGTTTGTTTATGCTGAACATTTACATGTGTATGTCTACTAACTCCAAGCCCTAGATAGGCACCAATCTAGCTCTGTGTTGAGGTTATATACCAGGTCCAGGTTTGCATCCAAATACAAAATCAAAATCAAACTTCAACCACAACCATTAGGACTGTAGAATTAGTTTTAGGATCCAAGGTCCTCTGTCTACAACTGAACATAGGCCCAAAGCTAGCCCCTTTGCTCTTATCTCATAGTTTTGGTCTACTTACAGGAGGACTTATCTGCTTTGTGTCAGCATCCCAGTCTTTGTATGCATATTCTCATGGGTGTTGAATAGGGAATACCCCCCTAGGTTTTGCAGAGCCCGAAGAAGAAGAGGAGATAAAAAATAGAGTCTATCTCCTATACTGTTGGCCCCTGGCCCAGAGATCCTGTTGATCATTGATGGCTACCTTGTAGGGAAATCTGGGAGAAAGTATCCAGTCAAGGAAAAAACCAACACTCAGTATGTGTGGTTGCCAGATATTAAGCCAATCCTAAGCAAACACATGAGAAGGTAGTGAAAAGGATATTCAGATACTTTAAAGGAACTTTGGACTATGGTCTATGGTATCCAAAAGGTAATGACTTTGATTTGAGTATATACACTGATGCTAACTAGGCTGGTTGTGTTGATGATAGAAGAAGTACAAGTGGCAGTGCTTTCTTTCTAAGAAGCAGATTGGTTTCATGGTAGAGTAAGAAGAAATATTTAGTGTCCTTATCAACTATAGAGGCAAAGTATATTGCAGCAGCCTCCTACTATACACAAGTGTTGTGGATGAAGCAAACTCTGAAGGATATCAAGGTATTGCATGATGAGCCTATTCCTATTTTGTGTGAAAATACAAGTGCTATCAATATTTCCAAGAATCCAGTGATGCATTCTAGTACCAAGAATATGTCAATCATGTATCACTTTTTGAAAGAGAAGGTTGTAGATAAGGAAGTGAAGTTGGAATATGTTCCAACAAAGGATCAAATTGTAGATATATTTACAAAGGCTCTTGCAAAGGACACCTTTGAGGATCTCCGACATAAGTTAGGGGTAATTGCCCCTCCTTCTTGCTAAAGATGCATAGTGAGGCATCTATCCAAGGGGAGTTCATATTATATCCTTGTTTCTTGGACTGATGATGGCTACCTCTCAGGGGGAGCAGGTAGCGATTGCTGATGATAGGGGGAGTTTGTTTGTTGCATGAAGAAGTTATAACCTAAATAAAATTGTGCAAATGTATATTTGCTAATAAGATGATGGTAGTTGCCCTTTGTCCTTGATGTCAAAGGGGGAGAAATGTGCAAGTATGTGTTTCCATCAATGCCATAGGGGCGTATTGTTACACATATGGTTCCTATGGTTGTATTGTTTGTCATTGATGTCAACATTGCAATAAGGTTGTCATTGGTGTCAACACTGTTATAATTGTGTAATAGTGTTCATAGTTGGATGTAATGCTCCTGATAAGATATATTGAGAGGGGAATTAGATTTCATGCTCCTAAAGAAGATACATTGAGATGGGAATTAGAAGTTCATATCATGCCTTGTTCATTGCAGAATTGAGTATGAAGTTATATTCAGATGGGAATTAGAAGCATCAAGAAGACACATTAATATGGGAATTAGAAGCATTAAGATATGGTATTGATGGAATAATATATGTTGTATGCTCTTTTCTGTTGTCCCTAAGAATGCATGTGTTAATACAAGGAAGATTTAGCCTTTGTAAGTTGGTGATAGTCTCTGTTTCAAAATGACCACCTTTGAAGATTGTCTGGGAAATTGCTCAACATTTCCATCAGTTTGGTTTTGGGCCTTTGTGGATTGGAGTATAGATTAATTAATAACAAATCATGCATATTCCAAATGTATGGACTACCAGAAGTATGTTTTACAAAAAAATAGAGTGAAGACAATGTTGGTTCTGTGAAGACAATCACTACGTGGAAGCAGGATGCTCCACATTCCTCTGCATTTGTAGATTTAGTTATGCGGTTCTAAAGGTATGTTAAGATTCTAGTGAATATGATAATTCTAGAGATTTAGATCATTTACCCTTCCCCTGTGAAAGTAGTGCATGACAGAGTACCATCATATGTTCTGGCAGAGTAAGCCAGTGTTGAAGGTTTGATGGAGTGCTCCGTATTCCTCCACAAATGAATGATTGCCCTTGCAGTTTTGATGACATGTTTATAGATGTGTATTATATGTTTCTTTTTAGTTTCAAGGTTCTTGGTGGTCCGCAACTCAGTTTTTCAAATGACATGTTGTAGTGTGTTCTCGATGACAGAGTGTTCTCAAAGTTAATGATTGAAGCTGTACGACACAGTTCTTTGATGTGTGGTGGAAAAGGAGTGTTTGGGGATGTTTTATGAGTCATGTGGACTCATCTGAAAAAGTTTCACGAAGATCTTTCTTGTTTCCAGTACTGCACTAGGTTTTTCAAGTTGATGTGGCTATTATACTTCAAGTCTTCATGTGTTTTCTTTAAAGTTATCCTGTTTCCAAATGAGTGGAGTGTGTAGATGTAATTCCTTGGTGTTTGAAGCTATGAAGGATGTTTTGGACCTAGTTAAGCAAGTGTTGGGGTATGCAAGGCTTGGATCCACTGTTGGTGTAACATGTGGTTTCACTTGGGACCTATCTTCTACATGTTTCATATTGTGTGTTGTCTGGCTGACTTGTAAATGTATTTTTCATGTTGCATCTAGCCAAAAAGATATGCAATCAATGTAATATCATGTATAAATAGTGAATCAAATTGAGTGAGGAAGGTGTGATTGCAAGTTGATTGAAAAAGGTTCACAAGCAGATAAAAAGTAGAATAAATGCATTATTGATGTGCGACTGAAGGAGAAAGAGAAGAAGTTGTTGATGCTGTCTGGATTCATCTTGAGTAAATTTTTGTGATAGTGATCAAGTATAGAGTGTACCTAACTGATCATATCTTTAGAAGAAAGTGTGAAGAGGCAGAAGTGCAATCATCAAAAGTGTGAGTTTCAATGTCAATTTTCAGATAGTAGAAAGACTGTCATACTGTAATCTTCTCTAAGTGTGTTCTCATTTCAGGGAGTAGTAGCTTCCTTGGGAGTGACCCTAAAACAAATTCATTAGGAAGTAGAAGCTTCCTTGGGAATGACCCTAAATCAAAGTTACTTAGGAAGTAGCAATTTCCTTGGGTTATAGCCCCTAAAACAAAGTTATTATTTGAGTTTCATATATTGTGAGTTAATCCTCATCTTGGTTTTTTCCTTCTAGGGTTTTCCATGTATATCTGGTGTTATGTGTTAATGTGCATTGTGTTATTCTTTCATGTTGATATTGTGATGCTTAAGGTTTAATCTGCTCTGGATAAGTTGAAGTTGTTGAAATTGAAAATTGTTTAAATATTAATTCACCCCCCTCTCAGTATTCTTGCATGTCTAACAAATATATTCTATTATTTTATTCTTAAATATAGCTACAAGTTATTTTAATTATAGATAAGTCCACTTTTAGGAAAGTTAATATAAATAAATAAAAATTGTTTGCACCACTTCACTTGTTACAAATGAGATATTTTAGTGATGGTATTTTATAACAAAACACTTTGAAGAAATGATGGACAAAAAAATGAAGTGATAATATGATAGCATGGAAAGAGTCTAAATGCATGTGGGAAGGTGATACAAAAAAAAGTTGGAAACTAGTAAAATAGTTGTTCTTTTAAAAAGAAGTCAATTGGTTTATTGGAAGAGATTTATGCATAGTCTACTATACTTTTATTCTAAGAAGATTAATCTCTCTAAGATATTTTGTCAACAATTCCCATACCTTGTCTATGCTACAATCTTGGTTGTAGTCATGATTGTATAGGGTATTTGTAGAAAAATTCATACATCTTAGGCAATCTCATCATGTAGTTTCTAGGCTATGCTCTTCTCTATCTTAGCTTTCCAGAACATATTGAATTTTAAAATTTTATTAGAAAACATGAAAGTTATGGTTATTTATGATTGAAAAGTTCTTCATAAAATTCAAAAAAACAAAGAAAAATATGGAAATGAAGAAAGAATTTTAAGTGTAATTAGTTGATAAGATTTAGTGAGTCTTATCATGAACAAGTGCCATGGAACAATTAATGAATACTTTCAAAGATGAAAAAAAAAAAAGGGAACATAATTTATAGATACAAGGGACATTAGTTATGGATAGAGTAGAAATAATAAAATAAGATCAATAGCTTGCAGAAGGACCTACAAGAATTTAGGTGTAGGGGAGATGATGAGACCAAAAATATCTCATCTAAATTCATAAAATAACCTATGTTCTCTCCTAAAAATTAGACCCTTACCTTGTTGTAACAATCCCAGAGAGTATGGTATTAGGTGTGCTTCGGGGGAAAGACCCAAGTGTTTGACAGTATCTTATGCGATGATGTTATCTTCGCTCTCACTATTGTTGATGACATGTACTTGTTATCCATTGACATATCACTTCATATAGAAGAGACACTCACACTCCTCTAAAGTATCAATTATCATGGCATTTGTGTTGAAACAATATGCTTCTTGATTATTATCCTTGGCCTATGTAGGATTTGGAATGGTTTGTGTAATGAAAAATTATTGCATGTGGTATTCAAAATCATTGTGAGAAATTGTATGATGGTGATGAACCATTTATCACCTTGCTTGATTTTTCCCTTATTCTTGATGCATACTATATTGTGGCTTTTGAGTCCCATGTGTATGACTTTGATTTCTATTATTGATTTTACACAAGGGATTTATGCTTCTACATGAAGGGCTTGGAAGGGGTTCTAGCATTGACTTGTTCTTGTAGAAAGAAAACTTCTAGTTGAGCTTATCCTTGGATTTATTGTGAAATTCTTGACCCATTGTTTATAAATTTAGAATCTCCATTTTTGTATGGATGTAAGGTGATAATCCACTTATTTACTTGATCACTTTGTGTTTCTCCATAGTGTCTTCATGTAGGTGTGCAAATTAGTCATATAACTCATTGGTGTAGTCTTCAACAAACTGCTTCTTACATTGGTGCAATTGTTAAACTTTATACTCATCCTCAAAGTATCTAAAGGATTACTATTCCTCCTAAAAATAATTAACAAAAGTAATTCCATGTTTGAATCTAATCATGATCCCTCTTGTGCTCCACCTTGAGCATATATCTCTAGTGGAACACTACAATGACCATCTTCAACACCATAAAAGAAATGTTTTCTTCATCTATGAAATGATTTACAGAAAAATACATTTCTAGTTGTGACACCCAATTTGCAATGCTATGGCATCAATATTACCTTTGAACATCAATATGTTTAGGTTGATTTGTACTTTAAAATGATTTTGTAGTTGGGTAAGAAAGAGTAGTTTTGTGCATTGTGGCATTGGTCAAAGTTGAGTAATGATATCCTAGAATTATCTAAAGATTTCCTAGTATTGAGCTTCCAAAGGACTATTGGTCATGTTTTGAATGTCTTAAGACATTTGTGATGATTTCTATGCATCTACCATTTTACTCTTACTATGACATGCATCTGATAACCAATAAGATGAATCGAGTGAACAACCTTCATTTTACTATTGTGCATGCATTCATATCTACACATAAAAATAATACTTTGATATCAATAATTTGGGTCCTAGGTGGTCCAAGAGAAAAGCCACTCTTATGAAGGATGGGGCTTATAGATTATGCAAATGGAAAATAAAAGACAATAAACCAAATAAAAAATTGAAGCAAAAGTATTTAGCAAATGTGTGCTACTTATATTCACAAACAACAACCAATAGGTTATAATGGATGTTTATAAAGATCATGGATATGAATGAATAGGTTGTGTTACATGCTAGAATGTTGGCAAAATTTGGATAGATCAAATAACTTGCGACATCTTTTTTATTAGGATTAATGGTGAATTTAAACGTTTTGTATTTCATTTCAAAGATTGATTTTTATAATTGGATTAGATCATTGTGTGGAATCCTATGTAGACATAAATTATTGTTATGGAATGTTGCATTATGATGCTTTGTTGATATTATGATTAAATGTGGTTGGTTCCAAAATCTTGAGTTAAGGAATTTGTATTTGATTATATGCATGTCAAAATTAATTTTTTAAGAAGGGTGAAACTATTTCTTAAACATAAGACTATAGACTAGGTAACTCAGGTAGAAGCTATAGTGGATCATATGAATATATTCCTAATAGCATTAGGTTTAAAATAAGGTAGGATATATAGGTCTAACTTTTTTATTACATAATACTTAAGAGTGGTTACCTCTGTAAGTGCCCAAAACTAAACAATCATACATGATAAGTTTAGTGATGACCAAAGACCTAGCAAATAAGCATATTAGGAAAGAAACATAAAAATTGTGATGCTTGATTGATGTCTCCAAGGTTATGTTACACTTGTCAACTGCCCACCTTTAGTTTCTACCCCTTTGTCACAATTGTTTTCTATGTTGTTCATTTGAGTGAATTTCATTATGTACCCATAGTAATGAATTCACAGAGGAAATGCAATTTCTTAATGGTAAGCTTCCAATTGTCATAGTCATGTGTCATTCACAATGATATTTTAGGTGTACAACATGGTATCACAATGTTTTTGGTGGTATTTTGGTATTTTTCATAGTGAACAAAATACCAATAAACTAGAAAATTCATGCAAAAGTGGTGAATTCACTTGTTTTGTTCGTAAACATGATTTAATTTTGAAACTTTGGTTTCCTTTCAATTAAATATTTTCTATTCATCAATTTAATCCAATTTAGATCTTCTAATCATGCTTTGACTCCAAAAAACCTAAGGTTTCTAAAAATATATTACTTTTTGATAATTTGTAGGTCTAGATTTTGATGTAGTCAATCTTGCACAACCCACTTTGAAAGCTTAATTATTTTGAGACTAATTATTGTTGCAGCCTCTATTTAGCTTTAATCTATACATTACTAGCCATAATTCTATTCTCTATATTCACTAACTATCTTCTCAAGCTTCCCTATCTTACTTTGGATACTTACCATTGGATGAAGATCACAAAAGATGCAAAGAAACAACTGATATATCCTAGAAACTAGGGAACTTATTACCAACCAAATCAACATTGTTCTACATCTAAAACAACCTAATCTCCAAATGTATAAGTTCCTTTTATTTTACTAGATTAAATTTACTTTCAATAGTTTAGAAGTGATTCTAAAATATTGTCTTCTTTAAAATAGATTTAATTTATTTATTTATGAGTTCATAGAGTAGGAAGGTGGATTGTCTATGTTTTATTTCCTACAACTATATTAAAATATCTTTATTCATTTATTCCCTATTGCTTCACTAGAAGAAACCACAAAACAATGACATAAAGAAATATAGGAAACATAGTTTTTCCAAGAGGTTCACCCTATAGTGACTTTCTTGGGAACCTTTTGATAAACTAGAGGTAAGTTTTAAAGAGGAACTGGGCATTCCTTAGTGGATATAGCTAGGTCATCATAAAGGTCAATATCAACCCTTACTTATTCATTAAACCAGAGAAAGTTTCATAACTTTCATTAATATCTTTTGATTACTGAATTCAAGAAGTAATTAAATTTTAATAGAAGAAAGATTGTTTATACACTTTTAAATAATTGTTTTGAATTGAATCTTTGTTTGATTATTACTTCAAAAAGAATAAATTTACCAGTTCTATTGAATTCAAAGGGAGGAAAATTTGGTTCTTTTGTTTAATTTAGTTTTTCTACTATTTTTGTTTATTTTTCTAGAAAGGACCAAAAAGAAGTTTTACTTTCTAGCAAGTAATTCGTTGTATTGTTTTAGTTAATCATATTTAGTTGTTTAATTATTTTGTATTAATTAGAGCAATCTAATTAATCTAATATATTTATTTTTTATTGTTAGTTAAAATGTTTAATTAGTTTAATTCACTCATCTATTATTTAGATAAAAAAATATTTAGTTGCATTTAATACTTTTAATTAAATTAACTCATTCATTTCACTTAATTTTTTTAAAGAACAAAACACTCAAACAACCCCAAACAAACTTATAAAACTATTTGTAAAAAACATCCCAATAATTTAACTAACACAACTAAACAATCAAATCATTCAAAACAACCAAGCACACTTAAAACACGCATTCAAACCAAGTAACTCACACAAAAATCTAGCAAACCATCTTTGACTCATTATCACACATGTCCTAGAAAATGGATTGATTTGGTGAGAGATATATTGGAATAGGATCAACATATTCCCCTTACTCTTCTTAAATAGATTTTCATCTTAGAAAACAATTATCTTTTTGCTAAATTCGCTTTTCAATAAATTATGAATACTTTACACTTGTCTAAATAGTTCCTTTACAACCAATTATTCATCTTATGTTACCCTAAGAAAAAACCTACACCAACAACCAACCAAGCCACTCGAGCACTAGACCAACATTTTCCACATCTAAAATAGTAAGAATTACATCATATAAATAACATGAAAATGTTTTTGTGTATCAATTTTGGTGTGTATATATTTTGAGAAATCTAACATCAAGATAAATATTTGTAATAAGTTTCTCACCCTTCCTCTTTCCACCTCACCTTTTTATCCATCCTCCTATCTACCCATTCATATTTTGATTATTATAGCACCCCTTGAATATGTCAAGTTACAAGAGAACCTAGGGCTATATTCCTACCTTTTCTAGCAAGCCAAATGTCCCCACCATGAGAATCTAGGAGTCCATTCAAATGTCCCCAATGGAGACCCTGAGGATAGCCCAAACATGAGCACATTTGATTATCCCAACCACATATGATGGTATCTCTAAATATTTCATTAGGATATAGGTTTCATTCCTTATAGAGATAGATTTAAGTACGTTGAACAACAAGTGGATTAGTTAGAAAGTCACCTCAATGAATCTTGCAATTCTACCACCACAATCAACCTAAATAATGTCATACCTCCTCAACAACCTCATTTTTAGGTGAGACCTAAGAAAGAAGTAGGGGCATTGTACCCCTATAGCTTGACCTAAATAGTGATAGTAAACAAAATCACCTTTAATTTTGTAACACAACAAAAATAATTAGCCTTAGCAGGAGGATGAGTGGGAGAGGGAATAGGTTTTCCTGCGTAGAGGAGGATGATGCAAAAGAAGCAGATGAGGATGGGGATGCGGGGGTGTGGTGTGATGAGTCTGCACATCCTTTTCTTTAGAGACACGTTTCTTTTTGGGCTGTGTGACTTTTGGTGTGGCATTTGTAAGGGTGTGGTGTGATGAGTTCTTGTGCTCAGCATTGTTGGCTTCCTCCATCTGTTGCCTTAACAGCTTTAGAGGCATCTTCTACACATATTTTTCTTTAGAGACATGTTTCTTTTTGGGCTATGTGACTATTGCTATGGCATTTGCCAGTGCTGGAAAGTAGTCCGTAGACAGTGGTGGGGTTTTAGGGATAGGGTTAGCTGCTCCCCAGTGCCTTAATCTCTAGGTTTCAGAAATGGGTAAGACTCTAGGTGGGATGTTTCAAATCCCTATTTCTCTTGTTGAGAAACTTGTCTTCAAGAGGTTGTTTACCCTATGTGGGAACAAACCCAATATTGTAAAAAGTTTCTCAACCTATCTACCCATTCATTTTTTTATTCTTATAGCACCCCTTGAATATGTCAAGTTACAAGAGAACCTAGGGCTAGATTCCCACCTTTTCTAGCAAGCCAAATGTTCCCACCAGGAGAAACTAGGAGTCCATTCAAATGGCCCTAATGGAGACCCTGAGGATAGCCCAAACATGAGCACATTTGATTACCCCAACCACGTATTATGGTATCTCTAAATCTTTCATTAGGATATAGGTTTCATTCCTTATGGAGATAGATTTAAGTACCTTGAACAACAAATGGATTAGTTAGAAAGTCACCTCAATGAATCTTGCAATTCTACCACCACAATCGACCTAAACAGTGTCATACATCCTCAACAACCTCATTTTTAGGTGAGACCTAAGAAAGAAGTAGGGGCATTGTACCCCTATAGCTTGACCTAAATAGTGATAATAAACAAAACCACCTTTAATTTGTAACGCAACAAAACTAGTTAGCCTTAGCAGGAGGATGAGCGGGAGAGGGAACGTGTTTTCCTATATAGAGTAGGATGATACAGAAGAAGAAGATGAGGATGGGGATGCAGGGATGTGGTGTGATGAGTTCTTGTGCTCAGCACTGCCGACTTCCTCCATTCGTTGCCTTAGCAGCTTTAGAGGAGTCCTCTGTACATCTTTTTCTTCAGAGACGTGTTTCTTTTTGGATTGTGTGACTATTGGTGTGGCATTTGTGGGGGTGTGGTCTGATAAGTTATTCCACTCAACACTGCCAGCTTCCTCCATCCGTTGCCTTAGTAGCTTTAGAGGTGTCCTTTGTACATCTTTTTCTTCAGAGACACGATACTTTTGGGTTGTGTGACTATTGGTGTGGTGTTTGCCAGTGCTGGAAAGAAGTTCATAGATGATGGTGGGGTATTAGGGCTAGGGTTAGTTTTTCCCTAGTTCCTTAATCTCTAGGTTTTGGAGATGGGTAATGTTGGCAAGAGACACTATGTGGCTTCATGAGTGTTGTCCTTGATGGCAACAAAGTCCATCCCACACATCCGTAGAACATGGTATGACCATACCGGAAGACAGACTGAAGTGTATCTTGGTCCAGTAAGCAAGAACAAAGCATGTAGCAAGGTTTGACAGTCAGGTTTGGATCTCTCAGAGGAAGTATCTCAATAAAGTATAGAATTGGGAAAGTCAAGAGGAGTACCGTGACTAATATATTCTAGAGATTGAGCCTCCGGTGATGAAAGAGTGAAGAGATATGAGCACCTAAGTGTTAGGTTCCTATTTGGTAGAGTAGACCGAGGAAGACTTGACCAACAGAGCATTAGACCTTAATCTGGATGAGATATTGATGGTGATCAAGTTTCTTGAGGTATCATTCTTGATTGGATGACATGATTGATGACTTCTATAAGCATCTCTTTTGTACGCATCACTTGGTAAGCAAGAATTTAGTCGACAAACCAAAGTTTGGGAAAGTATTGAGTATTCTGGATGCCGACTAGAAAGATGATTGAAATCAATGATGCAGATATATATACCAAATTGAGTTCGGTATGAACGTGTGTGTGGTGTGGTGTAGTGTGCGAACAAAAGTAGAGACAAGTGTGGAAGCAGTAATATAGGTCCGGTATGTGACAGGATAACAACACCAAAGAAGAGGAAGAATGAAGTGCAGTAGATTAGTGTATTGAGCCTAACCAGAACTGAATCTCAGCATATGTGGATGCTTCTCATCAGTTCAAGTATGTTGTTACTTTCATTGTAACTTGTAGATAGTAAGTCTCTTGTAGGCAATGAGCCTCTTGTGAGTAGTGTGCTCAAGCAGTGAGCCCTAATTGGCAAGTGCCATTTTGTACTTCTATTCTTTTAATAGAGAATACAATCTTGGGTTAGTCACCCCATGGTTTTTCCCTTAACAGGGTTTTCCACGTCAAAATCATTGTATCATGTATATTGATTTTGTTTCTGCTTTCATGGTTATGGATGCTTACTTGTTGTGATGCTGCACTAGTTATTAAAGAAGAACAAAAAGTTAAATTAACTTAGATAACTGATTCACCCCCCCTCTCAGTTATCAACAATTGGTATTAGAGCCAAGTTCCTCCAAAATAGAGCCTAACAGCTTGAGGAAGATATGGGAATCTCAATAAATATGTATGGTATGAGGGAACAACTTTAGTCTGCCCTAGATGATCTTGAGCAGTCTCACTCCGAAGTCAATGACTTGAAGGAAAGACTCAAATAGGCTGATGAATTCATCTATGAACTGAAAGAGAAAGGAACTACTTCAACAATTAGCAAGTCAAAGTGAAGCTAATAATACTGATGAAGATCTGAATGATAAGAACAAGTTATGTGAGAAGCTATCAAAATAGGTCATTATGGTAAGATATGAAATGGAATCAGGGGTTCTGAACTTCACCCAAGAAATTGAAGATAATCCAAAACAATCTCTCAAGGAGAAGTCAGAAGACTGCCATAACATGGATAGAATAATCAGGCATCTAGAATCTGATCTTGAAGAAGCTAGAGATAATGAAGAACAACTTGAGAATCATATTGACACTCTAAAAAGGGATCTTCAAACAACAAATGAATACAAAGAAAAATTCAAGATAAGCTCTTCTCAACTTGAAGTTCTTCTTGAAAGCCAAAAGAGGGTAGATGACAAGAAAGGCTTGGGGTATGAAAAAGGTGAAAGCTCCATATCTGGTCAGAAGAACTTTGGATTAGGAAATCCAAGGAATAGGCCTAGAAGACCTCCAATAAGGCAACCAAATACTCAAAGATATCCATCCTTCAATGGATACTGCTACAATTGTAATAACTTTGGTCATAAAGCAAATCAGTGCAGAAGAATGAATTATCTGAATTCATCCTTTTCTAGATAGTGTTTCAATTGCAAAAGGTATGGTCACAAATCTCATGAGTGTAGAAATATGGAAATGAACAATTCATTCAATGGTAGATGCTTTGCATGCAATAGAATGGGACATATGGCTAATCAGTGTAGATCAAGGGGATATCAGTCAAATATGCAAAGAAATGTTGTTTGCTACAATTGCAATAGATGTGGTCATATTGCTAAATTTTGTAGAAGTAAGAATCAAGATAAAAGGGGTCCAGTGCATCACAATCAAAATCAAGACAAAGGAAAAGGAAAAGTGAATGTGGATGAAATTCAAAAGGAGATGAACAAGATTTGGGTAGAGAGAAGTACATAAAATGTTGGGGATGGATCCGCACTAGAATCTGGTACTGATATTCCTTCCAGAAACTAAATAAGATGAGCTCTGGCTCAGGAGGAGTCAAAAAGGAAAACAAATTTCCCTAGCCAGATAATTAGTGCTTGAAATTGGCACAAGGAAAGTTTCAGATTAAAAGGTTCTTAGAGAAACATCTAAAGAAGCCTTGGTAAAGATGTGGGAGATTTGCAAGAAGATTTAAAGAGTCTAATCTTCCAAGATTGATCCGGTTTGACAGTTTTCCAGTAAAAGTTGGATTTTCACAGTTTGATCCAATGTGATTCTAAACTGAAACATCTTGATCTATGGATAAAGGGGATGATTTGAGGAAAGCAAAGACATTGAAATTCATCACTAAAAACAACTCTATGTACATCTCAGTGGTTCGAAAAAATCTCTCTCATGATAAGGCAACCGGAATAACTTAAGTTGTGCATTTATTACAAAATGGAATTAGGGTTTGCACAGAAATAAAAGGGTTGTTTTGTTCATAATTTGTACATTTGCATTTGAGAAAAAGAGAAAAGGAGCTCTGCAACAAATTGTCTCAATCCTCTCAAAGATCAACCACAGAAGTCAATTCTTCCATCAATCTGATCTGACTCATATCTTGAATCCTAGAAGCGCAAAAAGGTATTTTCCTCTCTTGAATCCTCTCTCTGAATCTTTGAAAGATGGTTACTTTGAATATTGTGAAGATCATTGATAAGCCGCACCCAAAATTTAGAAAATATCCCTATAAATCCCTAGACGTTGATCCCCTAGGCGCATTTTCTAGCATTCCACATGGGGTTTTGCATGTTGAAGATGTTAGGGCATACATTCATGTGAATATTAAGGAATTCAGGGAATCCAAGATGATGGAAATATATCACAGGTAGCTAATAGATGAATCATTTGAACTCAAACATCAGTACAAAGCCATCAGGGACAAACATTTTGGACAGTGCATTCATTTCCCCTATTTTGTAGAAGATGAATGGCTCCAAAATGTTTGTCCCTGATGGCTTTTAATTAAGGTTTGAGTTCAAATGATTCATCTATTAGCTACTTGTGATATATGTCCATCAGCTTGGATTCCCCTAATTCCCCAATATTCACATGAATGTATGCCCTAATGTCTTCAACATGAAAAACCCCATGTGGAAAGCTAGAGAATACGCCTAGGGGATCAACTTCTAGGGATTTATAGGGATGTTTTCTAAATTTTGGGCGCGACCTATTAGTGATCTTCACAATATTTGAAGTAGCCATCTTTCAAAGATTTAAAGAGAGGATTCAAGAGTGGAAAATACCTTTTTGCACTTCTAGGGTTCATGATATGAGCCATATCTGATTGTTGGAAGAACTGACTTCAGCAGTTGAACTTTGAGAGGATTGAGACAATTTGTTGCAGAGCTCCTTTTCTCTTTTTCTTGAATGCAAATGTACAAATGATGAACAAAAAAACCTTTTTATTTCTGCATAAACCCTAATTCCATTTTGTAATAAATGCGCAACTTAAGTTATTCCGGTTGCCTTATTATGAGAGAGATTTTTTCGGACCACTAAGATGTACTTAGAGTTGTTTTTAGTGATGAATTTCAATGTCTCTGCTTTCCTTGAATCATCCCCTTTATCCATAGATCAAGATGTTTTAGTTTAGAATCACACCAGATTAAACTGTGAAAATCCAACTTTTACCAGAAAACTATCAAACTAGATCAATCTTGGAAGATTAGACTCTTCAAATCTTCTTGCAGATCTTCCACATCTTTACCAAGGCTTCTTTAGATGTTTCTCTGAGAACCTTTTAATCCTCAACTTTCCTTGTGCCAATTTCAGGCACTAATTATCTGGTTGGGGAAATTTGTTTTCCTTCTTGACTCCCCCTAAGCTAGAGCTCATCTTATTTAGTTTCTAGAAGGAATATCAGCACTAGATTCTGGTGCAGATCCATCCCCAACATTTTATCTACTTCTCTTTACCCAAATCTTGTTCATCTCATTTTGAATTTCATCTGCATTGACTTTTCCTTTTCCTTTGTCTTGATTTTGATTATGATGCACCGGACCCCTTTTATCCTAATTCTTACTTCTGCAGAATTTGGCAATATGACCGGATCTATTGCAATTGTAGCAAACAACATTTCTTTGCATATTTGACTGCTATCCCCTTGATCTACACTAACTAGCCATATGTCCCATTCAATTGCATGTAAAGCATCTACCATTGAATGAATTGTTCATTTGCATATTTCTACACTCATGAGATTTGTGACCATACCTTTTGCAATTGAAACACTGTCTAGAAAAGGATGAATTAGGCTGATTCATTCTTCTTCTACACTGATTTACTTTATGACCAAAGTTATTACAATTGTGGTAGTATCCATTGAAGGATGGATATCTTTGAGCATTTGGTTGCCTTATCGGAGGTCTTCTAGGCATGTTCCTTGGATTTCCTGATCCAGAGTTCTTCTGACCAGATCTGGAGCTTTCACCTTTTTCATACTCCAAGCCTTTCTTGTCATCTACCCTCTTTTGGCTTTCAAGAAGAACTTCAAGTTGAGTAGAGCTTATTTTGAATTTTTCTTTGTATTCATTTGATGTTTGAAGATCCCTTTTTAGAGTGTCAATCTGATTCTCAAGTTGTTCTTCATTATCTCTAGCTTCTTCAAGATCAAATTCCAGATGCCTGATTATTCTATCCATGTTATGGCAGTCTTCTGACTTCTCCTTGAGAGCTTGTTTTAGATTATCTTCAATTGTTCTTTTCTCTTCAATTTCTTGGGTGAATTTCATAACCCCTGATTCCATTTCATGTCTTACTATAATGACCTCTTTTGATAGCTTCTCACATAACTTGTTCTTCTCATTCAGATCTTCATCAGTATTATTGGCTTCACTTTGACTCACTAATTGTTGAAGTAGTTCCTTTCTCTTTTTCATAGAGATACTCAGTTTCTCTTTCAGTTTATTTATGAATTCATCAGCCTGTTTGAGTCTTTCCTTCAAGTCATTGACTTCGGAGTGAGACTACTCAAGATCATCTATGGTAGACTAAAGTTGTTCCGTCATACCATACATATTTATTGAGATTCCTAGATCTTCCTCAAGCTATTAGGCTCTATTTTGGAGGAACTTAGCTCTGATACCAATTGTTGATAACTGAGAGGGGGTAAATCAGTTATCTAAGTTAATTTAACTTTTTGTTCTTCTTTAATAACTAGTGCAACATCAAAACAAGTAAGCATCTATAACCATGAAAGTAGAAACAAAATCAATATACATGACACAATAATTTTGACGTGGAAAACCTTGTTAAGGGAAAAACCACGGGGTGACTAACCCAAGATTGTATTCTCTATTAAAAGAATAGAAGTACAAAATGGCACTTGCCAATTAGGGCTCACTACCTGAGCACACTACTCACAAGAGGCTTACTGCCTACAAGAGACTTATTGTCTACAAGTTACAATGAAAGTAACAGGATACTTGAACTAATGAGAAGCATCCACATATGCTGAGCTTTAGTTCCGGTTAGGCTCAATACATTGATCTACTGCACTTCATTCTTCCTCTTCTTTGGTGCTGTTGTCCTGTCACATACTGGACCTGTATTACTGCTTCCACACTTGTCTCTATTTTTCTTTGCACACTACACCACACCACACACATGTTCATACCGAACTCAATTTGGTATATATATCCGCATTAATGATTTCAATCATCTTTCTGGTCAACATCTGGAATACTCAATACTTTCCCAAACTTTGGTTTGTCAGCTAAATTCTTGCTTACCAAGTGATGTGTACCAAAGATATGCTTATAGAAGTCATCAATCATGTCATCCAATCAAGAATGATACCTCAAGAAACTTGATCACCATCAATATCTCATCTGGATTAAGGTCTGATGCTCTGTCGGTCAAGTCTTCCTCAGTCTACTGTGGCAAACAGGAACCTAACACTTAGGTGCTCATATCTCTTCACTCTTTCATCACCGGAGACTCAATGTCTAGAAAATATTAGTCATGGTACTCCTCTTGACTTTCCCAATTCTGCACTTTACTGAGATACTTCCTTTGAGAGATCTGGACCTGACTGTCGAACCTTGCTACATGCTCTGTTCTTGCTTACCGAACCAAGATACACTTCAGTCTGTCTTCCGGTATGGTCAAACCATGTCCTGTGGATGTGTGGGATGGACTTTGTTGCCATCAATGACAACACTCATGAAGCCACATAGTGTCTCTTGCCAACAATCTCCCCCTTTGGCATTGATGGCAACACTTAGTGAAAATTGACTAATTGTCACACTACACTCTCCCTTGGCTAATGCTCTATTCTAATGTACACTTTACCGGAGCTCCCCCTTTCTAGATTCCACATTTTTCACTACTCCTCACTCCCCTTTTGACATCAATGGAAAAGGGTAGGGTCCGTACACCAAAATTTTCTAAAAACAATCTATACTTGGCCGCATAAACATATATACATGTTTTACTTACATATACTAAATTATATCCGCAAAAGTTACCTTCAACTGGACAAATTCTATTGCCGAACTCTGCTTCATCTTGTCTAAAATTGAGATGTGACCACTCAACAAGAATGTAAAAGCTTCTGCCCTCTTTAGATCTATCAGATCATTGGTCTAGGTTGTGGTCTGAGCATCAGATAGGGCCTCATGCATGGCCTCTAATTTAGGGATAATTATCACTCTAAGTTCACTTAACCTGCTTATTCTATTTTTCTTCTCCTTCTCAAGCTTCTTTATTTCATTTATGACTACAATAGTCTGACACTCTTGATTTATTATGGAAGAAGTGAGAGGATCAAAACCTTGAGATAAACTTGATAGTTTTCTCTCTTGATCTTTCACTTTCTTGGTGATGTTTACTGTTACGATGGACCAAGATAGACAAAATTTGTATAGATCACCACCATCTTTAGGAGCATTCTCTAGGCTCTTTATTCCAATATCCAAAATTCTTCTATCATTTGTAATTAGTCCTTGTACTTCAGAGAATCTCTTTCCCAAAAAATCCTTCCAGACCTTTTATTCTACTAACTTCTCTAAGGAATCAAAATGTGTATGAACAGAATTTACAAGAGACTTTAGATTACCAGATGTGGAGGCTGAAGGATCCTTTTGGAAGGATGGCATGATTTTCTCTAGCACACCGGATGTAATTTCTATGAGCTCACAGTCTTCCATGTGAGACTTCAGAAATTTTTCTTTTGCCTTTGCTTGAGTAAAGGATGCTATCTTCATGGTTTGAACCGGGGAGAGGGAATCAAAATTGAATGGTCCTTGAAGCAGTTCCGGTTCATCAAATTCCATCATCTCTTTGGTCAAGAAATCTTTGATAGTTTCTGCAGTGTCTCTTGCCAGAGACAGTCTTCTTCCCTTCTACAGTCTCAGAGCTGTCTCTTGGGGTCTTCTCTATTTGGTCTTTTCCCCTTTCCTTTACTTCTTTTTCTTGACTGGTTTGCTCCTCTATTATTTCTTCTCCTTTAGATCTAGAGTCTGCAGGGGAAATTGGATGAGAGATATTTGCTTCTTTAAGGACTTCCTCTTCTGGAACAAAGGAATCTAGATCCTTAGTTTTCTCCTCACCTTCCTTTATCTCTTCTGCAACTGTCTCAGTAGATTCTCCTTCGTCATCCTTGGTAGAGGGTTCATCATCTAAGTCCTCTCTAATAGGAATATTGAATCTTTCATAGGCATTCCTGAGGATCTCTTCAGTCTCTTTAGCCACCTGATCAGTCTCTCTGAGCATAAGCTTAGTCATTCTGGCTTTGCTCTGAAACTCATCCTTGCAATCTTTGAAGATCATGTTTATTTTCTTTGGAGTGATGTAGGGATAGAGTTGGATAGCTATCTTCCCCTAGATTTCTAGGTCTTTTGCCATGGCATTGTTCTTTCTTATCTCAAGTTCCTTCTCTAAGCTTTTGGGAATCAGGGATATGATTTCAAGGAATGCTTTGTTATAAATATTAAGATACTTGACTATAGCATCTTGCAGGATCTTCTGGTCAGCTTCATTATATTCATCATAGAATTTAGTCATTGGTTTCAGGTTCCCATCCATAGTGACTAATTTGATGATATCATCAATGAGGAGAGTAGGCTTTTCAACAAATTCCTTTGCCTTTTCTTCTTTGCCTTGACTGGTAGAGGGTTCACCAAATATTTTCTTCTTCTTCTTCATTTTGTTGACTTCCTCATCTAACTCAGTCTCTTCATCATCCTTTTGACTAGCATAAGACCTTGTGACCTTTGTCTTAGTTCTTTTCTCTGCCTTTTCAGATGTTCTGAATTTTGGTTTTGATGCTTTTTGACTCTTAGAGGTGGCAAGTTTAGAGCTCTTAGAGGATCTGGTCTAGGAAGGGGCTTGTACTGGATCACTTTCCTTTTCTGCATCTTATTTCTCTTTCTCTTGTTTCTCTCTCTCTGCCCTTTCCATCTTCTCTCTGTTGGCATCAACTGCCTCCTTTGATATTCCATGTCTCTTGGCAAATTCTTCCACTTCTCTTCTTACTTTTCTCTTGATTTTAGGCTGTCTTAGTTCAACATGAATTTTCACACTCAATTCTTGAAAGGTTCCAAACCTTTCTGCCTTAGGATCCTTGGGTTGTCTTTGCATGTGTTGAACATGTAGCTCTACAATTCTCTCACCTACTTCATACTCCATTGGCATGATCCAAACTATTCTTGGCTCCATTACATCCATTAGGCATTGATCAGTGTCTACCATAAAGCACACTGTATCCTTATATTTCTCAACTAATGATTGGGGGATTCTTTCTTTGGCTTGCATTAAGCTTTGGAAAGTTTTGAAGTAACCCCATAGTGCTGTATTTTGTGCCTTAGCATCACCAAGCCCATACAAATAATCCCTGATTTGTATGGCAACAGGTCTGTCATTTTGCCATATTCAGCCACTAGTTCTAGGTAGCTTATTCATGTAATAGAAAAATAGATAGAGTATCAACCCACCGTATTTGAAAGAATTCTTCTTATCCTTCTTTATCTTCTATAGATTCTCCAAAAGTTGGTTTAGAAGGAGCTCACAAAGATCATAGTCAACATTCTTTCTTAACTACCCTAGGTTCTCTTGTAACTTTACATATTCAAGGGGTGCTATAAGAATCAAAAAATGAAAGGGAAGATAGGGTGAGAAACTTATTACAATATTGGGTTTGTTCCCACATAGGGAAAACCCCCTCTTGAAGACAAGCTTCTCAACAAGAGAAACAGGTATCTGAAAACCAAGAGGAAAACTTTAATCACAAACTCCTTTGTCAATGCAGACCATCAACACATCAACCACATGATCTAGAGACCACCACAAGCACAATTAAGTCAATAGCAATAGCCACACCACTTTGCATCATCAGAATTACTTGCATCTCCACACTGAACCTCAAGAACACACACTGCCATGATTGTCATACTCAAAAGATTGCTTCTGGACCTCCAAACCATGAACCACTTGAGTTGAGGGAACACACCAACATCCCAGACATGCCTCTAGATCTTAGGATCACAATATACTCATACCAGACCAATCCGGACCAAGTTCTTGCCACTATGTCATTACAAAACAACTATAGAAACTTGTTTTACTCAGAGGGCCATAACTTCACCAAATCTTCATGCAGA
Organism: Cunninghamia lanceolata; assembly: GCA_027924645.1. Classification (NCBI taxonomy): domain Eukaryota; kingdom Viridiplantae; phylum Streptophyta; class Pinopsida; order Cupressales; family Cupressaceae; genus Cunninghamia; species Cunninghamia lanceolata. The sequence goes on along the minus strand of BSBN01000585.1, from coordinate 10,351,963 downwards.
CCTATCAAATCTTAGCTGGAGCAACAATAGACAACCTTATATAAGTCCTTTAATCTGCATACTCTGATCTTTACCTTACTGGAAATACTAATCACTCCTTTGCACTATCTTCACTGTTTCTGACAGAAAGATATGTTGACATCAATGCCAACACATCAGGTACATATTTGCAAAAATCTCCCCCTTTGTCATTGATGGTAACATATGTTGTAAAAGACTAATTCGACCATCAAGACAAGAAATTCTCCCCCTTTCTCCTATCACACTTGTAACCACTTTCTTCACTACTCCCCCTTTCACCAACAACTGCTTACTTCTAAGTTTTTCACATGACTTCTCTCCTCCTTTGACATCAATGGCAAAGGGCACATATTTGCAACCATCTCTTCCCCTTTTTATTTCAGATTGATCTCCAACATTTGCATACTAACTACTTCTTAGAGTAGTATTTTCTCAACATCAATCTGGATCTCAAGATATGACTGAGAATTCCATCGGATTGATGCACCTTAGTTCATCTTAGTTATGATTTGGAGGGGTAATAACCCCTAACTTCTCTTTGAGATATTCAAAGGTATCATTGGGAAGAGGCTTAGTGAAGATATCTGCAATCTGATCTTTGGATGACACAAACTCCAACTTGACTTCATTCTCATATACCTTCTCTCTCAAGAAATGAAACTTGATAGATATATGCTTTGTTTTTTAATGCAACACAGGGTTCTTGGAGATACTTATTGCACTAGAATTATCAAAAAAGATTGCTTCTAAAGCTCTAAACCATGAACCACTCAAGTTGAGGGAACACACCAACATCCCAGACATGCCTCTAGATCCGCAAATCACAATATGCTCATACCGGACCAATCCGGACCAACTTCTTGCCACTCTATCATTACATAACAACTACAAAAACTTGTTATACTCAGAGGGCCATAACTTTGCCAAATCTTTATGCGGACCTCTCAATTCTCAGCTGGAGTAACAATAGACAACCCTATACAAGTCCTTCAATCTGCATACTTTGATCTTCACCTTACTAGAAATACTAATCATTCCTTTGCACTATCTTCACTATTTCTGACAGAAAGATATGCTGACATCAATGACAACACATTAGGCACATATTTACAACAATATGATGGTATCTCCAAATATTTCATTAGGATATAGGTTTCATTCCTTAGGATAATGGTTTCTTGTGCTCAACGCTATCGTCATCCTCCATCTATTGCCTTAGTGACTTTAGAGGCATCCTCTGTACATCTTTTTCTTCAAAGACGCATTTCTTTTTAGATTGTGTGACTGTTGATGTGGTGTTTACCAGTGTTGGAAAGTAGTCCGTAGATAGTGGTGGGGTTTTAGGGCTAGGGTTAGCTTCTCCCCAGTGCCTTAATCTCCAGGTTTTAGACATGGGTAAGACTCTGGGTGGGATGTTTCAGATCCTTGTTTCTCTTGTTGAGAAACTTGTCTTCAAGAGGGATTTTCTCTATGTAAGAACAAACCCATTATTGTAATAAGTTTCTTAATATCTTGGGAAAGAAGTAGGGGCATTGTACCCCTATAGATTGACCTAAATACTGATAATATACAAAACCACCTTTAATTTTGTAACACGACAAAACTAGTTAGCCTTAGTGGGAGTGAGAACGAGTTTTCCTACACATAGGAGGATGGTGTGGAAGAAGCAAATGAGGATGAGGATGCGGGGTTGTGGTGTGATGAGTTCTTGCACTCAGCACTGCTAGTTTCCTCCATCCATTGCCTTAGCGGCTTTAGAGGCGTCCTCTGCACATCTTTTTCTTCAGAGACGCATTTCTTTTTAGGTTGTGTGACTATTGGTGTAGCATTTGCAGGGATGTGGTGTGATGATTTCTTATGCCAGGACTATTGGTTTCCTCCATCCATTGTCTTAGCAACTTTAGAGGCATCCTTTACACATCTTTTGCTTTAGACACATTTATTTTTGGGCTATGTGACTGTTGGTGTGGCGTTTGCCAGTGCTAGAAAGCAGTTTGTAGATGGTGGTGGGATTTTAGGGCTAGGGTTAGTTTCTCCCTAGTGCTTTAATCTCTAGGTTTCAAACATGGGTAAGACTCTGGGTGGGATGTTTTAGATCCCTATTTCTCTTGTTGAGAAACTTGTTTTCAAGAGGGGGTTTTCCCTGTGTGGGAACAAATCCAATATTGTAATAAGTTTCTCACCCTTGCTCTTTCTGCCTCACCTTTTTATCCATCCTCATATCTACACATTCATTTTTTTATTCTTATAGAACCCCTTGAATATGTCAAGTTACAAGTGAACCTAGGGCTAGGTTCCTACCTTTTCTAGCAAGCCAAGTGTCCCCACCATGAGAAACCAAGAGTCCATTCAAATGGCCCTAATGGAGACCCTGAGGATAGCCTAAACATGAACTCATTTGATTACCCCAACCACATATGATGGTATCTCCAAATATTTCATTAGGATATAGGTTTTATTCCTTAGGATAATGGTTTCTTGCACTCAGTGCTGCTATCTTCCTCCATCCGCTACCTTAGTAGCTTTAGAGGCATCTTCTGCACATCTTTTTCTTCAGAGACATGTTTTGTTTTGGGATGTGTGACTGTTGGTGTGGCATTTTCCAATGCTAGAAAGTAGTCCGTAGATGGTGGTGGGGTTTTAGGGTTGGAGTTAGCTACTCCCCAGTGCCTTAATCTCTAGGTTTCAGACATGGGTAAGACTCTAGGTGGGATGTTTCAGATCCATGTTTCTCTTATTGAGAAACTTGTCTTCAAGAGGGGGTTTTCCCTATGTGGGAACAAACCCAATATTGTAATAAGTTTCTCACCCTTCCTCTTTCCACCTCACCTTTTTATCCATCCTCCTATCTGTTGATTGTGTTTTTAGCACACAACAATGCAGGTGTGATTGTTGGTATCACATCTCTCTTGAAAAGTATCTTACCCTAGGTAAGACTACTCCAAGGATAATAGAGATAGGTCTTAGCATGCTTGGAATTTTTTAGTGGAATGTTCTAGTTGTTCCTACAAGGGGTCTTACCTACAGTTTGATAGATTGAATAGATTAGGACAACAGTTCATGCAAACCCTTATAATTTTAGCTGATATGATAGTGTAGAATGCTGCTGAAAACCTAAACTAACAGTTGATTTAAAAGAAAATGTAAAAGGAGTAGGGTTTAGAAAGTTCCTAAGTGACATTCACGATGCACAATTTGTTTATAGTAGACAAATGTTCTGAATTCTAAACTAATTTCCTGAGTAACAAAGCTAACTGATTGCTACAACACTACAGAAAATGATGCTATCTTCTATGGATTCTTAAGATTTTTAGATTGCATGCATTCATTAAATACCCAATTTTTGGCATGATTTAACTAATGTAATGCAATTGAATTCAATACCAAAATAACTAGTCCAGACTAACTTTACACATCCACTTATAGCCAGCAAGCAACTAAATGTATGGACTTAGAACATTCATCAAATACCTTCAAAAAACCATTAACATTACAAAAGCATAGTCTAACTAATTGTAGATCATGAAGCGAACCATGAAACCAGATAGATAATACAAGTGAACAAATTCTCAGAATCAATGCAAAAACTTGCTTTGTATTAATCTCAAATGGTAGAGCATAAACAATTCGGCATCAAGAGTCTTACAAATGAGAGAAAAATGGCCCTTTATATAGGAGAGGCACCATACCGAGTTTTTGAATGAACGGTGGAGATTAACTCAACACCAATGACCCAAATTTTACAACATTAAATACATTTGAAATAGCACATTGCATTCCCAGATTACAATTTGTCTCTTGGAAAAAGGACAAGAAATGACCTCCAAATACATTGAACTTGGACAAATTGAATACCCATTTGACTATATCTATTGAAAAGACAATTTTCAAGACATAATAAAGACAAAATAGTCTCACGTGACCTTCCAAATATAGCAATACGTATTTGCGACTGAATTACATTATATCATATTCAAAAATATTCTATTGTTCCTTGTCCAAATCTCTTTCATCTTCTTGTGCCTTTTTGTTGCTATAGTTGTCCCAAGCTGATAATGCTAGATTAATGTCAACAGGGTCTGGGTCCTTGATATGATCTACTCTGTATCTAAAAACTTCTAGCTCTTCACTATACTGAATATACATTTTCTCCACTAATTTTCTGCTTTTCTTGAATGTGATGAAAGCAGTTTGAAGATTGCTAACTTTATCTAATTTGCCCACAAAATTTAGTGTACTTTGCCCAAAAATTATTTGATGTAGCTTATCCTTACAAGCTTGCACATCAAATGGAGTCAGATCATCAAAATTGATAACTAAACAGTCCCTCAGAGAGTCATTTATCTCATAGATTAAAGACAATATGTGATCATCAGCTACCTTATAGGCTTCTCTGACATTATTGAAGACTTCTTTTCTTAATTCCAACTGCTGGTACCATTCTACTACTTTGTATAATTTATCAGTTGTTAGGATATTGTCTTATAACAGTGTTAGAGTGGGTAGATCCCTTATTGCTTGCACCCATGGAAACATGTGAGAATAGTATTCATCAAAAGAGTCACATTCTTCGTGCAATTCCTCCCATTGGTTCTGCAATTTACAAAAGTCTTTATGAAGTATTGCTGCAAAGGTGATTGCATCACATCCTTCTTGATATACTTTGTCAAACCACTTCTGATTTTTAGTAGCCACTGTCTTGATGTCATCAAACTTTGTTAGTTCATCCTTTGATAGGAGAGTTGGGACTAACCTTGGCTCACCCTCGGAATCTAGAGGCCTCATCAGAAACTATAGACATGCCCTAAGTTCTTCATTCTACTGTCTCAACTCCCTCTTAGTGAGTTCATCCTTATCCAACTAGTCTAAGATAAAAGAAACCGAGCCTTTGAATTCATCAATCTTTTGATCCCTTGTGGTAGGTCCCAAGTCAAGAGTTGTTATGGTATAGTCTTCAGCATTGACTTGTCTTTTATCCATGTCGGCTAGTGGAACAACTACTTCAGCTATTCTAGACCCTGTAGCATCCTTATAAATTCTTGATTCAACTTTAGCCTTTTCTGCTTCTTAGGTTTCTTTGCCTCGGCTAAAATGGCATCAAGATCTAGCTTCATAATTTCAACCTGAGGCTCTTGATAAGCCAGTTTGCTATGCAAGCACTCAAGTGCTATAGAGGTAGAATCTTGAGGAGTGTTTGTATTTTCATTATCTACATTTGATGGTCCCTCAAGCAACTTTAGTTCTTGCTCAGGTTCTTTATTTTCGTCTTCCTCTCCATCTCCAATACTGTTTAAATTTTCTAAGATTTCTCCTTGAGCTATCCCTAGGACTATTTCTGTGGTGCTCTCTTCTACAGAATTGTCAGAGACTTCTATTATTTCAACATTTCCTGCATGTAGGAGAGGATCTTTAAATGTATATTTTTCAATTTCAGATTCCTAAAGACCTATCTCTACACATACTTTCTCTATCCTTGGAAATAATGGTATGGCCAAAGGCATTGAATATTGTGTTGTTATGACTTGGGAGCTAGGGATTGAAGATAATGGGATTGCTGCAAATGAGGATAGGCTAACTTGTGCCAAGTTTGCAAATGAAGTAAACCCCAAGGAGGGTAAGATAGAGGAAATGACAATAGGTGTGGTGATGGAGGGGAAGGCAAGGAGAAGGAGGATGAAAGAATGGAGGAAATAGATGGCAAGGAAAAGGAGGTGGAGAGTGAAACATAAGATATGGAAGACAAAGCCATGGTGGAAATGGCAGGAAGTGAAGAAACAATGATCGAAGAAGTGGGACAACTTGGGGTACTTGAATCTACCATCAATGAACATGAGGTAGTAGAGATGGTGATCACTGGTGAAGAGGAGGCAAAAGTATCTTCTTAGCTAATTACAACAGTGGTAGCAGGAGTAGCAGTTGAAACAACAGAAGAAAGTATGGCAGTAATTGTAATTGGAGTAGCACGGGGTGAAGAGGTTACTAGTAGGCTTGTTCTATCAGGTGTTGCCATAGTAGAGGTTTCTATGGTTATGCCAGTGGTTTTCACTTTAGTCTTCTTTGTTTTGGAACCCTTCCTTGGTTTACTAGGCATGTCCCTCTTCTTAGATGCCCTTGTTCTTGTTGTAGGAGGCATGTCTTTCTTTTGTGCCTTTGCGGCAGTCTTCTTTACCTTTTTTCCTTTACCTTTCTTTGCCAAAGGGATATGTTCCTCACTATCTGATTTCCCGATAGACTCTTGGGCTTGATCTGCTTCATCTGGTATTTCTATTGGTGCATCTTCCTCATCCCTAGATTCCTTTTCTTCTTCAAGTGTTGTGTATGTGAGTTGTACTCCTTGTCTCTCTAGTACAACTTGACTTCTTACCCATGACTTGCTCAGTCTTATTGGTTCTTTCATTACCTCATCTAAGGAACTTTCTTCTGCATTGGCCCAATTTGGCAATGGGACTGGTTGGTGATACTAGGCCTCCCAAGATCCTCTTTGTATTACATTATCATCATCAACAACCTGATCAAGGACATCTATGATATGGAACTTCCTTATAAACCCTAAGGATAACCTTGAGTGGGCCCTCTTCAATACCTCATAATCATCTACAGAGTTAGTGCAAAAATCTTCTAGGTGCATTTTGTGGAATAACTTCTTTCTTACATATCTCTCCATCACCCTTTGTGGATCAAAATGGTTTCTCTTTGTGTGAAAATGGAGGTTAAGCAACTAAAGTTCTATATCTGAATGTTCTGCTACCCCTAGAGAGACACAGGCATAGTTACCTCTACCTAACCAGATAGGAAATTTGACATTTATTCTATGAAGGTTTTTCAATTTCTCTACACAGGTAATCAATTGCCTTGAGAGCTCCACAAGAACTACTTTATCTATGGGATAATGGGGAAATCTATATGGCATTCTAGTGAAGCCTTGAATCCTCAAATAAGTGAATTTATGGAACTGTATATACCATCTCCCATACTTCATGACCTCATTCATAGCCTCAGTGGATATCCTAAGGGCTATAGTTCCTTGCAGGAATCTGGTAATATACATTGTAAAGGCATCATTCACCCTTTTGTAATGGATGAGAGATTGGGACAATGTCAGTTGAGTTTAGCATTCATAAACTTTGATTTACTGCTATTCATCATTACCAACTTCTCCTACTTTTGACAATCTAGCATATTCATTTCTTCTTGCCAATGAGTATACCACATAAGAAGTCCATCTGAATACCTGCTTATCTCTGAAATTGTTGAATGCCTCATGCATGTTGTCACTTAATATTTGAGCCCAGTGGAATTTAGTTCCTTTAGTAATTATCTCTTCAATCATTAGGAACATCCACCCTTCAAATGTTGATACAATAGGTAGTCCATATATCCTACTAAGTAGGGTCACCAAATCTCCTATTTCATCATGGAAGTCACTTCTGTACAAGGTTTGGTGAAGTTTGATGATAGGAGACCTTTTTCTCTCCATCCTTTGTTCATTAATATGGTACTGGCATGTATCCATATCCTTCTTATATGTTGCCCCTGCACCTGTTTTATCTAGCATGGTCATTACTGGGTACCATGGGATTCCAAAGATCTCTGCTAATGATGGTGGACTTATGTCTGCTAGTACCTCTCCATTGCGAGTTTGTATGGTCCTGGTCATTTGGTCATATCTGTCAGCACAAGCTACTATCAACTCTACACATTGAACTAAAGTAGGAAAGGCAGCAACCTTTGCAATCCTATTGTCTTTTACTTTCTTGGCCCTTAGAGTTGCATTGGGTCCAAATATCTAAGTTTTGAAGTCATCTAAGTTGATGTGACCTAGATCAGTGTCTCCTATGTTTTTCTATCCAGAGGTTATCTTGGGTTTAGGAGGGATGCCCTTGAATTTGTACTTTATGGCTTGGGCTCTTGTAGCCATTTAACCTGTATGACTGGAACTCATAAGTCTTGATGCTTTCCAATGGTCTTCCTAATTCCTAAGTTTTAAATGCATGATTAATAGTTAACTGTCATATCACTAAGTGATATTATACTCTACGAGATCAAAATCTATCCAGCTAAGTCATAAATGCTTATCTATGAAATGCACAATATTGTCAATTCACTAACTACTACATTTATTACATGATGAAAGGATAAAAGCACAACAATTCATATTAATCCATGCAATAAATGCTCAAATGCTACACAATTTGAATCAAAAGATGTTAAATAACATAATTCTATCAATGCAGTATTTATTTTAATCAAACAAACCTCTTATCCTTGAAATTTTCACAAAGAACAATCAGTTTTCATGTTTTGCGTTGATTTGAGGGTCATCCAACCTCTCAGGAACAAAGTGCTAGTTCAGAGGTCAACCGACCTTACACATGATTTGAGGTCATCGGACCTCTCAGGAACAAAGTGCTAGATCAGCGATCAACTGACCTTGCATAGGATTTGAGGTCATCCAACGTAAAGGCACACTGTTGCTTGGTCACTTGGTTGTTATAGTGTTTAGCACAAATTGTAGGGGTATCTGACCTTGCACAAGATTTATGTGTGACTATTGTAGGGGTATCTAACCTTGCCCAAGATTTAGGTGTGACTAACTCAAATGCGTCTTGTAGGTTAGTTGGTTGGATTTTTAGCACAAGTTAGAGGAGGCAATTTTCAGCGCCAGATCATTTGTCATGCTTCACGCGGGTTCTAAGGTTGATCGACTTAGCGGGCTTTCTAGAGGTGTCTGACCTAAGTCAGTTGGAGCAACTTTTAGTGCATGGTTAGACAGATGTGTTTTAAGCGCAATGTGAGATTGAGGTTTTGCGAGGTTCTTCAAGGTTACCAATTGACTTATATTGGTTGCAAAAATTTGGAGGTCAGTTAGACACATATTTAGTGCCAAAAAAAGGCTGATTTCCAACTATGTGAATTGCTTACAATAGATTTCATGTTTTCTCAAAGATTTAGTGTCTCAAATCTAATGAGGTTTTAACATGATTTCATGGACATTATTTTGGTTTCAACATAAATGGGAGTTTTAAATACAGTTGCATTTCAACAGTTAACTACCCAACTCAGTTTTTTGAACTAGGATTTTCTAAAGATACATTCAAAACACAAAAAACCCCATTCTTTGTAATTCTAACCCATTTCCTATTCACAAAATACATTTGGTGAATCTATTCTTAAAGGATTTGAAACTTGATTTGGCATAGAGAAAACCCTTGCTTAAACGAATGGAAACCCTAGTTTGGAAATAAGAAACCTTCAGCTTGGAAATGGAGTACTTACCAAATTTGTAGAGATGAAATGCGAGGGAATGTGTGGATGATGATAATACTTTTGGTTGAATCTATAGGCTGCTTGTAGAAGATTGGTTCCAAACCCATTCGGGGAGCTCGTCAATTAGTTTTGAAAATGCAAAATGAGCTCAAAACAAGAGTAAAACCCATTTATCCTTCCCCATTGATCGCCATAAATGCAGGGAGTACATCATGACATCTTGGCATACTGTAGAATTGAAGCAAAATTTGTGTGAGAAAACTGGATGACTAACCTTGAACGATTTTAAGGACTCACCAACTTAGTCAAATGCATTCGATCTCAACGCCCAGTCGAATGGAGGTTCTTTCAGTGCTTTGCATTGGTTTGGAAGTTATCAGACTTGCATGGATTTTGTCATGGTCTAACTTAGTCAGATGATCAGCTTTGTAGCGCTAAGTCAGATGACTAAAGTTTTAGCGCTATGTCAGTTGCACTGGATTTTAGCACAGAAGTCAGACGGCGACGATGAAAACAATGCTGAGTCAGATGGAGGGAAATTCAATGTGAAAGTCAGATGATTAAGGATCTAGTGCTAAAGGTAGTTGCAAGGGTTTTTAGAGAAAATGGAGTTCAGACTTGATTTCAATGAAGGCAACCACTAAGACCTAGTGATTTTGGATGACTTAGTGACATTCAATCTTTCCGACATGGTAAAAATACAATTTGATCACTCTTTGATTCTTTAGGAATCAAATGAACTAGACTGATACTCTAAACAAAAAATTTGGAAGAGGGGGTCCCCATTTTGTGAAATGGGGTGTGTGTGTAAGGGACAACAAATGGTGACTCTGCTGGGAAATGCTCAAGAGCATTTCAATGATAAACTTTAGTTTTGAACCTAGAACTTTTGCATTTCCCACATGCTAGACAAGAAAACATGATATCCTATCAAAGAAGAAGAACTCAACAATCAAGTGCATCCATCCATATCCTAAAAAACTAAGTGTGTGCGATTGCATTAATTCCCATCCCTTAGTGACTAAGCTCATTTGAGATCCTTTACATTAAGCTACGTGATTAGTACACACCTTCTGAACTACCTAGACATTGCTCCACTCCTAGCGAGCATCTATAGCCCCGACAGGTTTGTCTCAGAATTCCACTCAAGCAGAGCCCCACTACCAGTCAGGCATCCATAGTCCCGGTAGAGTTTACTTAATTATCCATCTAATTGAGTTATGGTGTGTGTAAGTGTGATTTTCTTTGTATTTCTTTGATTTGATTTGATTGATATTTCATTAAGCTTAGACTTGGCAGAGTACAATGCAATATTGCTACCTTGCAACACATGCTTTTGATAGCATTAGTTACGTTGATAACTTAGCTAGCTGGGTGTGGACTCCTGATGGAAGCAAAGGTGGACCTTGGATTTTTCACTTAATGCAAGCTCACTAAGACTCACTTAGGTACCTTAGGATTGCTTAAGAGTGTGAAAGATATATGGTTAGAAAATACTTCAAGTGCACCGACTAATGACTCCTTTCCAATGAACATACATCATACCTCTAGGTGTAACAATAGAACCCATAGGAAGACCTAAGTAAATACTTCATCTTCTCAAAGAAACACTCCAAACTACTTACCCAACAAAGAAGCACTTGCAAGACTGCACAACTGCCACCACATTTTGGAAATAAGGATACCTCAACAAAGCAAGCATAGCGGGTGAAGTAAAGCATGAAAAGACAACTAAACTAAGAGAAAGAAAACACCTAACAACTATGGAAAACAAAGTAGGAAAACAAAGACTAATCTAACAACATCCTAACCTAACCAAAGAAAACCAGCAACCTAACTATATACACTAACAGAAGGCAAGGCTGCCTCCTAAGCCTGGAAGTAGTGCTTCAAGAAATGTCCATTGAGGAGCAATGGAAGCTCCTCACTAGTAAGGTTCTTTAGTCAATATGTGTTGTCACCAAGAATCTCATAAATATGATATGGTCCTAACCAAAGTTTGTCGAACTTACCATGTTCACCTTTCTTCTCATGGGCTTTATCCCAGTACAGTACTAAGTTAGAAATGCAAAAGCTCTTAACTTGGGATCTCTTGTCAAACCATAATTTCACTACCCCTTGGTGTTTGGTGAAGTTTTCTATAGAAGCGCCATGTTTCTCTTCGATGTGCAGTAATTGGGCTAATCAGGAAGAGAACTGATCATCTGGTTCAAGACAATTTTGCATAAATTGCAGCACAATGATTCTCAAATGGATGGGAAAGATAGGTTCCATACTATAAAATAAGTGATAGGGTGATGTCCCCAATGTAGCTTTGTGTCTAATTCTGTCAGCCCATAAAGCAAACCTAAGTTGAGTGTGCCAGTCTTTGGGGTTTTTGTCAAGCAGTTTCTTAATTACTTGAAGCAAGTTTTTGTTTGTTGATTTAGCTACCCCATTCCCTTAAGGATAGCAATTAGATGAAAATTTTAGAATAATCCCGTAATCAAATGACCATTTAGAAAAATGTAATGAAGAAAAGGCAGGGCCATTATCGCATACCAAGGAAAAAGGACAGCCAAACCTGGTAATGATATTCTTTTCAACAAATTCAATAAGTACCTCTGTGGTACATTGTTTGCATGCTATAGCTTCAGACCATTGGGTACAGTAATCAGTAGTGGTCAGAATATACTTGTGGCCCACAAAGGAAGGTGGGTTGATCATACTAATGAAGTCAAGTCCCCACTGTGCGAATGGTCGGACCTCCAAGACTAGTTGCAACGACATAGCAACATTTCATTCTCTCGTGGTAGCCGTTTGACATATATGATAGGTCCTTACATGTGAGTGAGCATCTCTTAACAAAGTAGGCCAATAATACCCTACCTGAAGGATTTGATTGGCAGTCGAATGAGTGGATCTGTGACCTGTTCCAAACTTTTCATGAAAACTTGTCAGAACTTGTGCTACTTTTGTTTTATCCAAACACCTCAGATAGATCCCCTCATGATTTTTCTTGTATAACACTGATCCCGTTATCATGTAGTTGTTACTTTTTAATCTGATCACTCTTTTCTGAACTGAATTCAACTAGGGTGGGTAGTGTTGATTGAGAAGATAAAACACAATGTCCCCATACCATTCATCTTTAGAGATGTCTTCTAACATATACTGCTGGGAGACTAAGCTTGAACCAACGTCTGCCATTATTTTTGTCAATGCTTGTCCTCGTACTAGTTTCATAGGTTGTATCTCTATGTCAAATTCTTGTAGAATGGTGACCCATTTTCCTCTTCATTCACCCAGTTCACTCTGCGTCAATAATTCTTTAACTATTGCATCTGGTACTATTACAATCACTTGGCTTCTTAAGATGTAATGACGTAAGTTTTTTACTGCCTTAACTAAGGTGTATGCTTGCTTCTCCACATTTGGATACCTTAGTTCTGTGTCTTTTAATGGAGTGCTCATAAAAGTGATGGGTCTTTCATCATCGACAACTCTTTTCTGTGTCAGCATGGCTGCACAAGTATGCTCCAAGCAAAAAAAGTAGATAAAGAATTGAAGTGTGTAATCTGGACTCACTAATACTGGGGCATTGGCTACTGCTTGTTTGATTTTTGCAAACGTAGCCTTGGCTTCCTGAGTCCACTCTATCTTGGCATCTTGCTTCAACATTACATTAGTGGACAAACGATTTCAGCAAACCCAGTGATAAATTTGTGGACAAAATTAATCTTACCAAAGTATGACTTGAGTTCCTTCTTGTTGGCTAGGGGTGGTACTTTGAGGATTGCTTAGACTCGATTAGGATCAATAGATATGCCTTGCTCAGAGATTACATGTCGTAGCAATTTTCCTTCAGTCGTTCTAAAGATGCACTTTTTAGGATTGAGCAAGATCCCATAATCTTTACATCGCTGTAAAAATTTCCTTAGGTTAGCCACATGATCTTCTCATCTCTTTGAAAACACAGTAAGGTCATCCATATAGATTATAATGCATTTCTTGACTAGCCCTTTGAAGGCTACATCCATTGCACATTGGAATATGGCACCAACGTTAATCAACCCAAATGGCATCCTGTGACATGCATAAATTCCCCATTTGCATGTGAAAGATGTCTTTAACCTATCCTCATAATCAACCATCACTTGGTTGTAACTTGAATAACCATCTAGGAAAGACATCATATGAGATCCATTGACAATTTGCAGTACCTCATCTAATGATGGTAACAGATAGTTATCCTTCTTGGAGGCTCGGTTCAAATTCTAAAAGTCGACACAAAGTTTGATTTCTCCATTTTTCTTTTAGATTGGTACTAAATTTACCACCCAGGCTGAATGTATGACAGGGAACATAATTCTGGTGGACATCAATTTTTGCACTTCTTTGAAAATTAATGGTTCCAGCAAAGCATTTACCAGTCGTTGTCTCGGCCTAAACGGCTGTACGCCTGGTTTGAGTGGTATCATGTGAGTTATGATAGAGGTATCATATGTCTTGAGGTCTTCATAACTCCATGCTATAACTTCACGACAATCTCTTAACGCATGGATAATACCTACTTTCTCTTCCTCTGTGATGGCTTTCCCAATGAACACATTTTTAACTTCTTTAGAGGTCCCCAAATTGAAATGATTGCATTACCCACTAGGAGATTCTTCTTCTTTCCTCTGGGTTCCAAGCTTGTCTGAGTCAAACAATCATTCCAACTCTACCATTCCCCTAGGAATCATATTTGTCTTTAAGTTAAGAACTACTCCAAAGTCTATTTCAGTAGGTTTCGTCTCCTCTTCATCTATTATTTGTGCAGTAAAGATATCTGATGAAGTGAGGAAGTCAATTATGTGCTTGTCATCCTTAAAGACTTGAAAATTAGTAATGTTATCTAGTACTGATGGAAGAGAAACAAACTTGATAGTGAAATTCTTTAATCTTGACATAGATGTTGGTTCCAACGAGCTCATTGTCTGTGCTAAAGAATCAACAACATGGTTTTGTCTTTGTGGGATCAGCTAAATATTAAAGCCATCAAAACACTTAGTTAGATCCCATACTCAGTTCCTATATCAGTTTAACCTCTTGTCATTGTAAGAGTATTGCTTTCTCACTTGTTTGACAACCAGTTCTGAGTCACCAAACACTTGAATAACCCTGACCTTCTTCTGGAGGGCCATCAACAATCCTTGCACCAAAGCTTTGTATTCTGTCACATTATTTGTGCAAGGGAACTGTAACCTGTGTGATGCCAAATACAAACTTTTTGTGGGGCTAATTAGTTCAAAGCCTACTCCAGATCCTTGTCTACACCTGGATCCACCAAATCTCAGAGTCTAGAGGTGGAAGTCCTTACTACTGTCATCTTGTTTTGCCTGTTGCTTTCCATCTGATTGGGGTTCCTGATCAATCTTCTTGGCAATGATCGGACCTTCCTTTGGGCTTATGGGAATCTTCAAACACCTCTGTACTTGTTTGACTACCTCCTAATAGAGTGAATATGTAAATTCCAAATGAGAGGCATCATGGAGGCGGCACCAATTTGGCAGCAACAGTTCATCCATTTGTACTTTCCTCCCAAGAGCCAATTGATAGTTCATGAACTTAGCTACAAAACCTCTAAATCCTTCAAATATTCCTAGTTCTTCATCTTCAGAGGAGTTCCCTTGATCTGATTGTACATACACTTCAATACTTTCTTGACATTCTGTAAGTGGAGGATCAGAGAATTGGCTACAATTCAGCATAAATATCTCTTCTACCTGATTGACATGGGGAAGATAGACCCCCAAATCCACTTCTGAAAACAAGATTTCATTGGTCTGATTATACTCTATGATCATGTGCTTCATTTTTGGTTCTCTTTCAATTTGAATCTATTTGCCAACCCTTTCCATGGCAGCCACATATGAGAAAAGTCCATTGCCATGTAACCATTCAAAGTCCTAGACCAATCTCTGCTCAGCAACATGCCATACTGATCTGGGATATCAACTACTTGAATGTCTATGTATTGCTACACCCTAGGGTCAGAAGCTAGCTACATATGTATTCTATTTAACTCACCCATCACATTTACTTCAGCTTTGTCCATCTACGTAGCTTTCCTAGAAGATTTTGCTGGTGTGAGACCCAGAGCTTTACAGACTGATAGAGGCATCATGTTGGTAGAAGCTCTCAAGTCTACTAAATAGTTGTGAAGGTTTTTTCCAGATATTCTAAGTGTTAAGAGGAAATGCGGACTTTCCCTTCTATCCTTGTACAATGTAACCTTCTGTTCAACATATATTACATGAACTCTCTCTCTTTTCCCTTATCTACATTATCTTTTAGTGGAATCTCCTTTTGGGAAGAGTCCATCTTAACACTTGTTCCCATATCTTGAAAGAGGGCTATCTTAACTTCTGGCACTTTTAATAACTCATAAATGGACAAACTAACTTTCATTTTCTTAAGCTCATTTGCAATATACTATCCCATCTTTGCTAAATTAGACCTTTGAGAACTTTCAACAGTAGCTCCCTGATGCATCAACTGAGGTGTGGCCTTTGGAGGTTCAAGATTGTTTGAGGCCTTTGGATTAGGTGGGATTTGATAACTATTTAGAGGGATTGAGGTGGTGTAAGGGCCTTTGGGCTTGCTACTTCTTAGGTTGTATGGAGTTTTGTTATACTGCTGATAAGCTTTTACCTCTTTGCACTCCTCTTCCTCAGGTTGATTATCATCTTGAAAAGGAAATGTATAACTATCAAGTACCAAAGCAATGTCATACCTCTAAGATGGTACTAGTTCATATCCTGTTGGAGGAATTTCTTGCATTTATGCATTCTAGATTTCCATTTGAAAGATGTTGGATACTATTTAGAACTCGAGACAATCCATCTCAGAATGAGCATTTGTATTGTGCAGTCTTCACCATGAAGATAATGCTACTTTAGCCAACATCACCTGACCTGGTGGATGATTATGAGTATTTTGATTCTCTAATGATGATGGTACTCTGTTATTGGGCCTAGTGTTCTAGGTTCAGTTGGATCGTTGAAAATTCTGATTCTGATACTGGTTTTGGTTCTAGTATTAGTTCTGGTTCTAATTCCTCTACTGCAAATATGCATTTTGATTCCTCAGATGTGTAACCTCTACAGTGAGCTTTTTCATTTGCTCAGCCAACTCTCTAATGTCATCTCTATCATCCTATGTCTTAGTTGTTTCAGCATACTAAAGAAAGGGCATTTAGGCTGGAGGTAATTCAACTATAGGATGTCTTGGGTGAACCACTAAGGCTTGTGTTGCAATGGGAGTTGGAATTGGGTTCATTATAGGGGTATGATTAGCTAGAGCTTGGTTAATCATGGGTATTTGATTGGGCATTGCTATAGGACCCATATGATTCAGCAGATCTGTCACTGTTTGTCCTAGCTAGGTATTCACAGTAATAGCTTCAGTGTATGCTTGAGCAAGATTTGTTGGAGGTGGGTTAGCTCATTGTACAAACATAGATGTAAGTCTATCCAGGGTTGCATAATAGATGGGCAGGGCTGCAACCTGACCTATGGCATAAAGAGAATGCAAACAACTAAAAGCCTTTTGGAACCAAATATTAAAGGAAATTATCAACTCACCTTCACCCTAATGAATTTCCACAAAGGACCTATAAAGGTCTCCTAGAGTATTAGGCATCTTGAAACGATCTAGAAATGCATTCTTTAAGCTTAACCATGAACGTATAGAGGCCAAAGGGAGATTGGAAAACCAGTAGTAAGCCTCATCCTGCAAAGAATAGGGAAACAATTGGCAGACCACATCTTCATGCTGTACCTGAAGTATGCACATGTTACTTTCAAAAATTTTGGTATGTTCATCTACAATCTTGTCTGGATCATTCACCTGAAACTTGGAGCAGAACTTATCAGGGTTTTTGGGCATGTCATGATAATCGTTAGACTAGAATGGGGACTAGTTATTGCCCGTGAAGAAAGCCATGCCTGGAGGATTGATTGGGGCTGCAGATGGATTCCTTGGAACTGATTGAGCTCTTGATTCTCTAGGTATTCCCTAATCTTGTCTTGTTCTCCTGAACTCTATTGAAGACAGTAGCTCCTCTCCAGCTGAACTAGACTTAGTATGTCTCTGTTCAGTCCCTCGATTTGCTAATTTTGTAGAGGGGATTTCAACATGATGGCCCTCCTTCTAGCACCAATTCTGTTGATGGTGTTTTTAGCACACAACAATGTAGGTGTGATTGCTAGTATCACACCTCTCTTGAAAAATATTTTACCCTCGGGAAGACTATTCCAAGGATAATACAACTAGGTCTTAGCTTTCTTGGAATTTCTCAGTGGAATGTTCTAGCTATTCCTACAAGGGGTCTTACATGCGGTTTGACAGATTGAATAGATTAGGACAACAGTTCATGCAAACCCTTATAATTTCAGTTGATATGACAGTGTAGAATGCTGCTGAAAACCTAAACTAATAGTTGATTTAAAAGAAAATGCAAAAGGAGTAGGGTTTAGAAAGTTCCTAAGTGACATTCACAATGCACAGTTTGTTTATAGTAGACAAATGTTCTAAATTTTAAACCAATTTCCTGAGTAACCAAGCTAACTGACTGCTACAGCACTACAAAAAATCATGCTATCTTCTATAGATTCTTAAGATTTTTAGATTGCATGCATTCATTAAATACCCAGTTTTTGGTGTGATTTAACTAATGTAATGCAATTGAACTCAGTACCAAAATAACTTGTCCAGACTAACTTTACACAACCACTAAAAGTATGGACTTAGAACATTCATCAAATACCTTCATCAAACCATTAACATTATAAAAGCACAGTCGAACTAATTATAGATCATGAAGTGAACCATGAAACCAGATAGATAACACAAGTGAACAAATTCTCAGAATCACTGCAGAAACTTGCTTTGTATTAATCTCAAATGGCAGAGCATCAACAATTTGGCATCAAGAGTCTTACAAATGAGAGAACAATGGCCCTTTATGTAGGAGAGGCGCCATATTGAGTTATTGAATGAATGGTGGAGATTAACTCAACACTGATGACCTAGATTTAACAACATTAAATACATTTGAAATAGCACATTGCATTCCTAGATTACAATTTATCTCTTGGGAAAAGGACAAAAAATGACCTCCAAATACATTGAACTTGAACAAATTGAATACCCATTTGACTATATATATTGAAAAGACAATTTTCAAGACATAATAAAGACAAAATAGTGTCACATGACCTTCCAAATATAGCAATACATATTTGCAACAAGATTACATTTTAAAATATTCAAAAATATTCTATTGTTCCTTGTCCAAATCTATTTCATCTTCTTGTGCCTTTTTGTTGCTGTAGTTGACCCAAAATGATAATGCTGGATTAATGTCAACGGAGTCCAGGTCCTTGATATGATCTGCTCTGTATCTAAAAACTTCCATCTCTTCACTATACAAAATATACATTTTCTCCACTAATTTTCTACTTTTCTGGAATGTGATGAAAGCAATCCGAAGATTGCTGACTTTATCTAATTTACCCACAACATTCAGTGTAGTTTTCCCAAAAATTATTTGATGTAGCTTATCCTTACAATCTTGCACATCATATGGAGCCAGATCATCAAAATTGATCACTAAACAGTCCCTCAGAGAGTCATTTATCTCATAGATTAAAGACAATATGTGATCATCAACCACTTTATAGGCTTCTCTAACATTATCAAAGACTTCTTTTCTTAATTTCAACTGCTAGTACCATTCTACTGCTTTGTATAATTTATTAGCTATTAGGATATTTTCTGATAATAGTGTTCGAGTGGGTAGATCCCTTATTGCTCCCATTCATCAAAAGGGTCGCATTCTTTGAGCAATTCCTCACATTGGTCCTGCAATTTATAGAAGTCTTTATGGAGTGTTGCTGCAAAGGTGATTGCATCACATCCTTCTTGATATACTTTGTCAAACCACTTATGAGTTCCAGCAGCCACTGTCTTGATGTCATCAAAATTTGTTAGTTCATCCTTTGATAGCAAAGTTGGGACTGACCTTGGCTCACCCTCAGAATCCAGAGGCCTCATCAGAAACTACAGACATGCCCTGAGTTCTTCATTCTGGTATATCAACTCCCTCTTAGTGAGTTCATCCTTATCCAACTGTTCTAAGATAGAAGAAACTAAGCCTTTAAATTCATCAATCTTTTGACCCCTTGTGGCAGGTCCCAAGTCAAGAGTTGTTATGGTATAGTCTTCAGCCTTGGCTTGTCTTTTATCCATGTCAGCTGGCGGAAAAACTACTTCAACTATTCTGGACCCCGTAGCATCCTTATAAATTCTTGATTGAACTTTAGCCTTTTTCTGCTTCTTAGGTTTCTTTGCCTTGTCTAAAATGGCATGAAGATCCATCTTCATAATTTCAACCTGAGGCTCTTGATAAGTCAGTCTACTGTGTAGCCACTCAGGTGTTGTAGAGGTAGAATCTTGAGGAGTGTCTGTATTTTCATTATATGTATTTGATGGTCCCTCAAGCAACTTTAGTTCTTTCTGAGGTTCATTATTTTTGCCTTCCTCTCCATCTCTAATACTCTTCAAATTTTCTAAGATTTCTCCTTGAGCTATCCCCAGGACTATTTCTGTGGTGCTATCTTCTATAGGACTGTCAGAGACTTCTATTATTTCAACATTTCCTACATGTGGGAGAGGTTCTTCAAATGTATCTTTCTCAATTTCAAATTCTTGAAGACCTAGCTCTACACATACTTTCTCTATCCTTGGCAATAGTGATACGGCCAAAGGAGCTAAATCTTGTGTTGTTGTGACTTGGGAGCTAGGGATTGAAGATAATGGGATTGCTGCAAATGAGGACAGGATAACCTGTGCCAAGTTTGCAAATGAAGTAAACCCCAAGGAAGGTGGAATGGGAGAGGTTGGTAAGATAGAGGAAATGATAATAGGTGTGGTGATGGAGGAGGAAGGCAAGGAGAAGGAGAATGAAAGAATGGAGGAAATAGATGGCAAGGAAAAGGAGGTGGAGAGTGAAACAAAAGATATGGAAGGCAAAGTCATAGTGGAAATGGCAGTGATGAAGGGGATAACTCATAAAACACACAATAAAAGAAATTGCACATAGAAAATAGAATGATATTTTATTAATATGGGCAAAACATTACATTACAGAAGCTCAAATACAATAAGAGGATGAATCCCCTACAAGTTGCAACACATTATAGCTCCCTCTCTCAAGACTCTGGAATCTTCAACCTTCTGTAACACCAAATCAACTAGGGTTTCTATTTTCCTACCTTTTCTTGACTCTACACCTTCCCCCTTAACTCTACTACCCCAGGGGTTCCCAAAAATGGTCATATATATCCCTTTTTGGCGGCCACCAGCTTAATTTCAAAATTTGCATCCCCCTCTAAAAATAGGTCAACTTCGCGGGGCCATAACTTTCGATCTGACTGTTGGATTTTCAATTATAATACCTTTTCAAAAAGCTCTCGAAAAGATGATGGTGCACAAGCAGTACCTAAAGGAAGATTGCTTGGGTTTCCCACCAAATTTTGGGCCCATACAGAGCCTCTAAGTGCCTCAAATTTGACTTTGAATATTTCAGTAGGATTTTTAGAATTTGAAATTTTAATATCTCACAAATGACAAATGATATTGAAGTGATTTCTTCACCATTAGCTTCAATTCACCATTCTAGAGGTTTGCGTAAGATTTTGTATGCAACCGTGCACAAATGCAAACTTACTAAAAAATAGTAACCCTACCAAATTTAGCCCATATTAAAAATAAACAACATTTTTTTTTGGTTGATGCAAGATTGCTCTTACACCTTGGATGCTCCTACATTAGACACCTTAGGTAATTTGAAAAGTGACCTTGTCACTTCTTATGAGTTAGAGGGAAACCAAAATAGTTAACCTCAGTCTCAAATAACCATGATGAATCTTCAACATGCCTTCCTTTCCATTTCACCAAGTATTCTGTATACTGCCTGTTTCTTGTACTCTTACCCACATGGCTATCCAGAATGCCCTCTATCTCCTCTGAAGTAGATGTTGGAGTGTCCCACTAAGTTCCTTTATAAAGTCCATCATCATGATACTCTATCAAATCTAAAATGTTGAACACTGGTGAAATATTGATGTCATTAGGCAACTCTAACTCAAATGCATTTCCTGAATCATGCTTCTTTAGGATTCTACACGGTCCAAATTTCTTCATTTTCAACTTATTGTATGTTCCAATTGGGAACCTTTCTTTTCTCAAGTGAATCATGACTTCATCTCCTACCTGGAACTCCTTATATCTCCTCTTCTAATCTGCCTTAGCCTTGTACCGAATATTCATCTTATTAATGAGCTTTCTCACTTCTTCATGCAAATTCTTTAGGTGTTCTATAAAGTCTTCAACCTTAGCACTTGTCTTTTCTCCTTTGTCTAGCTTCCTTAACTTTGAAGTATTTCTTGGACTATTACCATATACAATCTGGAATGGTGATTTACCAGTACTCCTATTGATAGAATTGTTGTAAGCGAATTCCACCTGTGGCAAAATCAAATCCCATCCCTTGGGCTTATCTCCTACTAAGCATCATAAAAAGTTACCCAAACTCCTATTCACCACTTTTGTCTGTCCATCAGTCTGTGGATGGTGTGCAGAATTGAACTTCAAGTCTATTTTCAACTTCTTCCACAATGTCCTCCAGAAATAACCAACAAACTTGGTATCTCAATCTGAAACTATGCTCTTAGGTAGACCATGTAGTCTCACCACTTCCCTGAAAAATAACTCTGCAATATGAACATCATCATTAGTCTTCTTACAAGGAATAAAATGGGCCATCTT
The DNA here is from genome assembly GCA_027924645.1 of Cunninghamia lanceolata. Lineage (NCBI taxonomy): Eukaryota > Viridiplantae > Streptophyta > Pinopsida > Cupressales > Cupressaceae > Cunninghamia > Cunninghamia lanceolata. The sequence continues at coordinate 10,329,820 of BSBN01000585.1, read as the reverse complement.
TGAGAATCTGTCCACCACCACAAAAATAAAATCTTGTCCTCTTTGTGTCCTTGGTAAACCAAGAACAAAATCCATACTAATATCATCCCATGGCTTCTTTGGTATAGGTAATGGATGATATAGCCTTGTATTTTGACTTGTTCCTTTTTCCATCTAACACACTCTGCAACTCTGCACAAATTTCCTCACATCTTGCTACAATTGTGGCCAGTAATAATGTTCAGCAACAATAGAAATGGTCTTATCTCAACCAAAGTGTCCAACTAATCCTCCACTATGCTTCTCCTTAATCAAGTTCTCTCTCATGGAACTCCTCGGAATGCACAACTGGTTTCCTCTAAACAACATGCCATCTTGGATTATGAAATCCAACCATTTTGTCCTATCCAAAGTAACAGGTTCCAAACAAGCTTTCCAGGCCTCTACAAAATTTGAATCTTTAGGATACAAACTTTTGAGCTCATCAAACCCAACAACCTCTATCTTCATTTCTGTCAACAAAATTTTCCTTCTGCTCAAGGCATCTATAACTCTGTTGGATTTCCCACTCCTATGCTTCAAAACAAAAGTATAACTCTGCAAAAATGCAACCCATTTTAAGTGCCTTTGATTTAACTTTCCTTGACTATTAAGAAACTACAAAGTCTGATGATTAGTATATAAAACAAACTCTTTTGGCAACAAATAATGTCTCTGTTTCTTCAAAGTATGAACTATTGCATAAAACTCCTGATCATAAACAAAATATTTTTTCTTGGCATCATTAAGCTTCTCAGTAAAATAGGCAATGGGCTTACCTTCTTGACTCAAAACGGTTCCTATACCACTACCACTAGCATCACAATCTACCTAAAATACCTTATTGAAATCTGAAAGTGCTAAAATAGGTTGTTCTATGGCTTTCTGCTTCAATGTATCAAAGCTCTTGTCTACTCCTTTAGTCCATCTAAACTCTTTTCTATCCCCTCTCATTGTCTCAGTTAGGGGTGCACAAATGCTATTGAAATTCTTGATAAACTTTCTATAAAAACTTGCCAAACCATGAAAAGATCTTACCTCGAAAGCACTCCTTGGTGTAGGCCATTCAATGATAGCCCTCACCTTCTATGGGTCCATCTTAAGACCTTCCTCTGAGACAAAAAATCCCAAGTATACCAACTCCTTCTTTGCAAAACTATATTTCTTCAGATTGATCAACAAATTCTCCTCCCTCAGCTTTTCTAAAACTCTTCTGATATGCATCAAATGCTCATCCCAAGTCTTACTGAAAATCAAAATATCATATAAATAAATAATAACAAAACTTCCCAAAAATTCTTTCAGTACCTCATTCATGAGCCGCATGAATGTGCTCGGTGCATTGGTTAGCCCAAATGGCATGACTAACCACTCATACAAACCACCCTTTGTTTTGAAGGCTGTCTTCCACTCGTCTCCTTCTCTGATTCGAATTTGGTGATACCCACTCTTTAGATCAATCTTCGTGAAGTACTTGGCTCCACTCAAACAATCCATTATGTCATCCATTCTAGGCAATGGAAATTTGTACTTGATTGTGATCTTGTTGATGGCTTAGGAATCTGTACACATCCTCCACTCTCCATCTTTCTTTGGTGCTAGTACTATAGGTACCACACATGGACTTAGGCTTTCTCTTATCAATCCCTTCCTCAACAACTCTTGAACTTGTATGTTCAACTCTTCACTCTCTGCTTGAGTCATTCTATGGGCTGCCTTGTTTGGAAAACTAGCTCCTAGTATCAAATCCATTTGATGACTTATCTTCCTTGCTAGTGGTAAACCTTTTGGTACATTATTAGAGATAAAGTCTTGAAATTCTTCCAACATATATGAGACTTCCGTTGGTACATCTTCACATTTCTCTTGACTAATCTTAGGATACAATGCAAAGCAATGACACTCATGCTTTATACCCTCCAAAAATTTCCAACCATCTACCTAACAAATTCTGGCAGTACTACATACCTTTTCTTCCACCTCCTTCAAGGGCTTCAACTTATGATAAACTCCATCCTTTGTTAGGGAATATGTGTTTGTACAACCATCATGGACAGTGCTCCTATCACACTACCATGACCTCCCCAATAACATATGACATGCATCCATCGGTATGATGTCACACAGCACCTCATCATGGTAGTCACCAATCTTGAACTTCACTAAACACTGGTCATTGACCAAAGCTCTATGGTCCTTCTGTAACCATTCAATCTAGTATGGATGCAGATGCTTTCTTCTTGTCAACCATCTCCTATGAAACAAGATTATTAGTTTTTCCAGTGTCAATAATAATATCACAACACTTACCTTCACATTTGCACCTTGTGCGGAATAAACTCTTCCTCTGATTGGGCTCTTTCTCCTCATTCAACCAAGTTCTTCTGACAACTAGGGTTTCTCCCCTTTCAGCATCTTCAGAGCGCTTAGATTACACATCTTCATCGACATGTGCAACTCATGAATTACCTTCAGGTCTTCTATTTGTCCTTCCTTGATGTTACAGACACTCATATGCTTGATGCCCTTCTTCTCCACATTGGAAACATGTTCCTCTGAAACCTCTTCTTCCAGGTCCTTGCCCAAGTCTTCCTCTTCCTCTTCCTCTTTGCTCACCATTGTTCTAGTCATGAGGGCGGTAGGTATTATCTCCTCTCTGATTTTGAATGGTGCCATCTTCTTCACTTTTCTTTGAATCTTCATTTCGGCCCCCATAGGGTCTTCTATCAGTCCTTTCACCTTGACCTCTTCCACTTTGCTTGCTATCAAATCTTTTATTTAGCTTCTTTTCCACCTTCAGGGAAAACTGGTATGCATCTTCTATGGTGGTCATTATGACCAAGCTCAACTCCTCTTGAATACTTGGCCTCAACCCATTAATGTAATGGGTTACCTTCTCCTTGTTGGTCTTTGCATGACCGGTTCTGATAGTAATTGTGTAAAACTTTTCTATATACTCATTAACAGACTTGTTGCCTTGCTTCAATCCTTGCAACTTTAAAACAACTCCATCTCATAATCCACATGAATGAATTACTTCTTCAGTTTCTCCACCATCCGATCCCACCTGGTGATCTTTCCTTTTCCTCTTCTATTCCTCTCTAAGTGGACCTCCTTCCACCAAATACCGGCATGGCCCTTCAATTTTATTTTTGCAAACTTGACCTGATCTGGGTCTTCCACATCTTCATACTCAAAATACTCTTCCATGTCATTGATCTAATCAATAAGCTGTTCTGGATTCAAATCTCTAGAATATGTAGAAACTTCAATCCTGGGCCTCTTTCCAATCTTAGAAATGGCCCTCAACAACCTAACTTTTGCAAGATCTCCTATAGCTTCTTGTTCTTCCTCAGATAGCTCCTCTTCTACTTCATCCTTGCTTTCTTCTCTTGTTCTTGGCTCAAACCCTCTTCATAGGTCCTCTTGCCATGCATCGATTTGTCTTTGTAGGGTTCCAAAACCCTCTTCCATCAAAGCATTCCTCCTAATACAATTTCTTCATGGAGGCATCTTGATCTCTGCAGCAAACCCACAACCTCAGGTCCTAGTGCAAACTGCCTCACGGTCGGCGATCTGTCTACACACTCAGGAACCCTTGCTTTGATACCACTTGATAAAGAGGGTAACTCATAAAACAAACAATAATAGAAATTGCACATGAAAAATAGAATGATATTTTATTAATATGGGCAAAACATTACATTATAGATGGTCAAATACAATCAGAGGATGAATCCCCTACAGGCTGCAACACATTATAGCTCCCTTTCTCAAGACTCTGGAATCTTCAACCTTCTGTAACCCTAAATCAACTAGGGTTTCTATTTTCTTTCCTTTTCCTGTCTCTACACCTTCCCCATTAACTCTATTACCCCAAGGGTTCCCAAAAATGGTCATATATAGCCCTTTTTGGCAACCATAAGCTTAATTTTGAAATTTGCATCTCCCTCCAAAAATAGGTCAACTTCACGGGGTCATAACTTTCGATTTGACTTTTGGATTTTCAATTATAATACCTTTTCAGAAAGCTCTTGAAAAGATGATGGTGCATAGGTAGTATATAAATGTAGACTGCTTGGGTTTCCCACCAAATTTTGGGCCCATCTGGAGCCTCTAAGTGCCTCAAATTTGACTTTGAATATTTCAATAGGATTTAGGAATTTGAAATTTTAATATCTCACCAATGACAAATGATATTAAAGTGATTTCTTCACCATTAGCTTCAATTCACCATTCTAGAGGTCTGTGTAAAATTTTGTATGCAACCGTACACAAATGTAAACTTACTAAAAAATAGTAACCCTACCAAATTTAGCCCTTATTGAAAAGAAACAACATTTTTTTTTGGTTGATGCAAGATTTCTCTTATACCCTAGATGCTTCTGTATCAAGCAGGAAGTGAAGAAATAGTGATGGAAGAAGTGGGACAACTTGGGTTACTTGAGTCTACCATCAATGAACATGAGGCAGTAGAGATGGTGACCACTGGTGAAGAGGAGGTAGAAGTGTCTTCTTGGATAATTACAACAGTGGTAGTAAGAGTAGTAGTTGAAACAACAGGAGAAAGTGGCAGTATTCTCAATTGGAGCAGCAAGGGGTGAAGAGGTTACAGGTAGGCTTGTGCTATTAGGTGTTGCGATAGTAGAGGTTTCTATGGTTATGCCAGTGGTTTTCACTTTAGTCTTCTTTGTTTTGGAACCTTCCCCCGGTCCACTAGGCACGTCCCTCTTCTTAGATGCCCTTGTTCTTGTTGTAGGAGGCATGTCTTTCTTTTATGCCTTTGGGGCAGCCTTCTTTACCTTTTTTCCTTTACCTTTCTTTGCCAAAGGGATATGTTCCTCACTATCTGATTTCCTGCCAGGCTCTTGGGCTTGTTTTGCTTCATCTAGTATTTCTATTAGTGCATCTTTGTCATCCCTAGATTCCTTTTCTTCTTCAAGTGCTGTGTATGTGAGTTGTACTCCTTGTCTCTCCAATACAACAACTTGACTTCTTACCCATGACTTGCTCAATCTTATTGGTTCTTTCATTACCTCATCTAAGGAACTTTCTTTTGCATTGGCCTAATTTGGCAATGGGACTAGTTGGTGATACTAGGCCTCCCAAGATCCTCTTTGTATTCCATTATCATCATCAACAACCTGATCAGGGACATCTATGATAATGAACTTCCTTAAAAACCCTAAGGATAACCTTGAGTGGGCCCTCTTCATTACCTCATAATCATCTACATAGTGGGCCCAAAAATCTTCTAGGTACATTTTGTGGAATAACTTCTTGCTTACATATCTCTCCATCACCCTTTGTGGATCAAAATGGTTTCTCTTTGTGTGAAAATGGAGGTTAAGCAACTGAAGTTCTGTATTTGAATATTCTACTGCGCTTAGAGAGACACAAGCATAAATACCTCTACCTAACAGGATAGGAAATTTGACATTTGTTTTATGAAGGTTTTTCAATTTCTCTGCACAGGTAATCAATTACCTTGATAGCTCCAAAAGAACTACTTTGTCTGTGGGATAACAGGGTAATCTTTATGGCATTCTAGTGAAGCCTTGAATCCTCAAATAAGTGAATTTCTAGAACTGTATATACCATCTCTCATACTTCATGACCTCATTCATAGCCTCAATGGATATCCTAAGGGTTGTAGTTGCTTGCAGCAATCTAGTAATATACATTGCAAAGGCATCATTCACCCTTTTGTAATGGATGAGAGATTGGGACAATGCCAGCTGAGTGTAGCATTCATAAACTTTGATTTGCTACTGTTCATCATTACCAAATTCTTCTACTTTTGACAATCCAGCATATTCATTTCTTCTTTCCAATGAGTGCACCACATAAGAAGTCCATCTAAATACCTACTTATCTCTGAAATTGTTGAATGCCTCATGCATGTTGTCACTTAATATTTGAGTCCATTGGAATTTAGTTCCTTTAGTAATTATCTCTTCAATCATCAGGGACATCCACCATTCAAAAGTCGATGCAATAGGCAGTCCATATATCCTACCGAGTAGGGTCGCAAAATCTCCTATTTCATCATGAAAGTCACTTCTGTACAAGGTTTGGTGAAGTTTGATGATAGAAAACCTCTTGCTCTTCATCCATTGTTCATTAATATGCTTCTTGCATGTATCCATATCCTTCTTATATGTTGCCCCCTACACCTGTTTTATCTGGCATGGTCATTACTGGGTACCATGGGATTCCAAAGATCTCTGCTAATGATGGTGGACTTATGTCTACTAGTACCTATCCATTGGGAGTTTGTATGGTCCTGGTCATTGGGTCACATCTGTCAGTGCAAGCTACTATCAACTTTGCACATTGAGCTAAAGTAGGGAAGGCAGCAGCCTCTGCAACCCCACTGTCTTTTACTTTCTTGGTCCTTGGAGGTGCATTGGGTCCAAATATCTGAGTTTTGAAGTCATCTAAGTTGATGTGACCTAGATCAGTGTCTCCTACGCTTTTCCATCCAGAGGTGATCTCAGTTTTAGGAGGGATGCCCTTGAATTCGTACTTCATGGCTTGGGCTCTTGCAGTCATTTAACCTACATGACTAGAGCTCATAAGTCTTGATGCTTTTGAATGGTCTTCCTAATTCCTAAGTTTTGAATGCATGATTACCAGTTAATTATCATATCACTAAGTCATATTATACTCTACGAGATCAAAATCTATCTAGCTAAGTCATAAATGCTTATCTATGAAATGGACAATTTTTTTCAATTCACTAACTACTGCATTTATTACATGATGAAAGGATAAAAACATAACAATTCATATTAATCCATGCAATAAATGCTCAAATACTCCACAATTTAAATCAAAAGATGTAAAACAGGATAATTATATCAATGCAATATTCATTTTAATCAGACAGACCTCTTATCCTTGAAATTTTCATAAAAGAATAGTTAGTTTTCATGTTTTGCGTTGATTTGAGGGTCATCCGACCTCTCAGGAACAAAGCACTAGATCAGAGGTCAATCGACCTTGTGCAGGATTTGAGGTCATCCGACCTAAAGGTGCACTGTTGCTTCCAGTCACTTGGTCATTAGAGTGTTTGGTGCAAATTTTAGGGGTATCCGATCTTGCGCGGGATTTAGGTGTGACCGACTCAAATGAGACTCGGAGGTCGGTCGGTTAGATTTTTGGCGCAACTTGAAGGAGGCAATTTTCAACGCCAGATCATTTGCCATGTTTTACATGGGTTCTAAGGTTGATCGACTTAGTAGGCTTTCTGGAGGTGTCCGACCTAATTCAGTTGGAGCAACTTTTAGCGCATGGTTGGATGGATGGGTTTTAAGCACAATGTGAGATTGAGGTTTTGCGAGGTTCTTCAAGGTTACCGACCAACTTAAATTGGTTGCAAAAATTTTGAGGTCGGTTGGACACATATTTAGCACCAAGAAGGTTGATTTCCAACTGTGTGAATTGCTTACAATAGATTTCACATTTGCTCAAAGATTTAGTGTCTCGAATCTAATGAGGTTTTAACATGATTTCATGGACATTGTTTTGGTTTCAATGCAAATGGGAGTTTTAAATACAATTTCATTTTGATAGTTAACTACCCAACTCAGTTTTTTGAACTAGGGTTTTCTAAAGATACATTTAAAACACAGAAAACCCCATTCTCTATATTTCTAACCCCTTTTCTATTCACAAAATATATTTGGTGAATCTATTCTTAAAGGAATTGAAACTTGATTTGGCACAGAGAAAACCCTTGCTTAAATGAACGCAAACCCTAGTTTAGAAATAAGAAATCTTCAACTTGGAAATGGAGTACTTACTAAATTTGTAGAGATGAAATGTGAGGGAATGTGCAGATGATGATAATACTTTTGGTTGAATCTGTAGGCCGCTTGTAGAAGATTGGTTCCAAACCCATTTGGGGAGCTCCTCAATTAGTTTTGAAAATGTAGAATGAGCTCAAAATGAGAGAAAAAACCCATTTATCCTTCCCCCTTGATTGCCATAAATGTAGGGAGTATAGCATGACATCTTGGTGTGCCCCATAATTGAACCAAAATTTGTACAAGAAAATAGGATGACTAACCTTGCATGATTTTAGGGACTCACTGACTTAGTCAGATACATTCAATTTTAGAGCCCGGTCGGATGGAGGTTCTTTCAGCGCTTTGTGTTGGTTTGGAAGTTATCAGACTTGTACGGATTTTATCCTGGTCTGACATAGATAATCAGCTTTGAAGTGCTAAGTCGGATGACTAAAGTTTTAGCGCTATGTCAGTTGCATTGGATTTTAGCGCAAAAGTTAGATGGTGATGAAAACAACGCTGCGAAGTCAGATGATTAAGGATCTAGTGCTAAAGGCAGTTGTAAGCATTTTTAGCACAAATGGAGTTTAGACTTGATTTCAATGAAGGCAACCACTTAGACCTAGTGATTTTGGATGACTTAGTGACATTCAATCTTTCTAGCATGGTAAAAATGCAATTTGATCACTCTTTGATTCTTTAGGAATCAAATGAACTAGACTGATACTCTAAACCAAAAATTTGGAAGAGGGGGTCCCTATTTTGTGAAATTAGGTGTGTGTACAAGGCACAACACTATCTACCCATTCATTTTTTGATTCTTATAGCACCCCTTGAATATGTCAAGTTAAAAGAGAACCTAGGGCTAGATTCCTACCTTTTCTAGCAAGCCAAATGTCCCCACCATGAGAAACTAGGAGTCCTTTCAAATGGCCCTTATGGAGAACCTGAGGATAGCCCAAACATGAGCACCTTTAATTACCTTGAACACATTATGGTATCTCCAAATATTTCATTAGGATATAGGTTTAATTCCTTATTGATTCTTATAGCACCCCTTGAATATGTCAAGCTACAAGAGAACCTAGGGCTATATTCCTACCTTTTCTAACAAGCCAAATGTCCCCACCGTGAGAATCCAGGAGTCTATTCAAATGGCCCTAATGGAGACCCTAAGGATAGCCCAAACATGAGCACATTTGATTACACCAACCACATATGATGGTATCTCTAAATATTTCATTAGGATATAGGTTTCATTCCTTATAGAGATAGATTTAAGTATCTTGAACAACAAGTGGATTAGTTAGAAGGTCACCTCAATGAATCTTGCAATTCTACCACCACAATCAACCTAAATAATGTCATACCTCCTCAACAACCTCATTTTTAGGTGAGAACTAAGAAAGAAATAGGGGCATTGTACCCCTATAGCTTGACCTAAATAGTGATAATAAACAAAACCACCTTTAATTTTGTAACACAACAAAACTAGTTAGCCTTAGCGGGAGGATGAGTGGGAGCAGGAACGGGTTTTCCTATGCAGAGGAGGATGATATAGAAGAAGCAAATGAGGATAGGGATGTGGGGGTGTGGTGTGATGAGTTCTTGTGATTAGCACTTCTGACTTCCTCCATCCGTTGCCTTAGCGGCTTTAGAGGCATCCTCTGCACATCTTTTTCTTCAGAGACACATTTCTTTTTGGGCTATGTGACTGTTGGTGTGGCATTTGCGGGGGTGTGGTGTGATAAGTTCTTGCACTCAATGCTGATAGCTTCCTCCATCCATTGCCTTAGCAGCTTTAGAGGCATCCTCTGCATATCATTTTCTTCAGAGACACATTTCTTTTTAGGTTGTGTGACTATTGGTGTGGCATTTACCAGTGCTAGAAAGTCGTCTATAAATGGTGGTGGGATTTTAGGGCTGGGGTTAGCTACTCTCTAGTACCGTAATCTCCAGGTTTTGGACATGGGTAAGACTTTGGGTGGGATGTTTTAGATCCCTATTTCTCTTGTTGAGAAACTTGTCTTCAAGAGGGGGTTTTCCTTGTGTGGAAAGAAACCCAATATTGTAATAAGTTTCTCACCCTTCCTCTTTTCAACTCACCTTTTTATCCATCCTCCTATCTACCCATTCATTTTTTTATTCTTATAGCACCCCTTGAATATGTCAAGTTACAAGAGAAACTAGGGATAGATTCCTACCTTTTCTAGCAAGCCAAATGTCCCCACCATGAGAAACTAGGAGTCCATTCAAATGGCCCTAATGGAGACCCTAAGGATAGCCCAAACATGAGCACATTTGATTACCCCAACCACATATGATGGTATCTCTAAATATTTCATTAGGATATAGGTTTCATTCCTTATAGAGATAGATTTAAGTACCTTGAACAACAAGTAGATTAGTTGGAAAGTCACCTCAATGAATCTTGCAATTCTGCCACCACAATCGACCTAAATAATGTCATACCTCCTCAATAACCTCATTTTTAGGTGAAACCTAAGAAATAAGTAGGGGCATTGTACCCCTATAGCTTGACCTAAGTAGTGATAATAAACAAAACCACCTTTAATTTTGTAACACAACAAAACTAGTTAGCCTTAGTAGGAGGATGAGCGGGAGCGGAAACAAGTTTTCTTGCATAGAGGAGAATGATGCGAAAGAAGTGGATGAGGACGAGGAAGTGGGGTTGTGGTATGATGAGTTCTTATGCTCAGTATTGTTGCATTCCTCCATCCATTGCCTTAGCATCTTTAAAGGCGTCCTCTGCACATCTTTTTCTTCAGAGACGCGTTTCTTTTTAGGTTGTGTGACTGTTGGTGTGGCATTTGCCAGTGCTGGAAAGTAGTCCATAGATGATGGTGTGGTTTTAGGGCTGGGGTTAGCCTCTCCCCAATGCCTCAATCTCCAAGTTTCAAACATGGGTAGGACTTTGGGTGGGATGTTTCAGATCCCTATTTCTCTTGTTGAGAAACTTGTCTTCAAGAGGGGTTTTCCTTGTGTGGGAACAAACCTAATATTGATGTCTTTAGTATATGGGATAGCAGAATATGGAAGCCCTTGGTGTTTACTTTGAGTGTTGAGATGTAGAGAGGTATGTCTAGCATCTTTGCTGAGTGTTGGTTGAATAGATCTCTTGCGATGGTGATGCCTTCTTTGTTTCATAACTGGAGAGGGTGTGGCTAGGCTTATGTCCCAGCAACCAAGTTAGATTTGTTTGGGCCTCCTATGGTGAAGTTGTTGGATGATGAGGGAAAGACTACCCCCTCTCTCACCTATGTTGATTAGACTAGCAAAGGTGGTGGGGTTTTTGGGTTGGGGTTTGTTCCCCAAAGATAAAATATCTAAGATTTAGACATGGCAAGGTTGGTCTTTGACATATCTTTGGGTGAGACTCTATATGGGAAGTTGACGCAGAGTGGCCAGTAGAAGCTCACAAATAGGATTAAAAACCTAGCAAAACCCACAAAATAGTCATTATAGTGTATATCGGCAAGATACTTCTAAGGTCTCACTGAAATAGACCTCTCCATCCTCATCGGCCACACTTCCTCTGTCAGCGAGCTGCTTACTACTCCTGCTGATCGTTATCCTCTCGCTGATCGATATTCACTTTTGGTTGCCTATCAGCAACACTTAAACTATTGGACTAGCCGTGGAAGGTCTCCCCGGTGCTTCACCTCACGCCAGCACCAAACTTCAATCTTTCCTTCCAGTGTCCTAACCTACGACAGTCGGTCCATTGCCAAGACTCACGCTGTCGAAGTAACTTTCTCTTAGTTCTCTGATCTACCAACTCATGTCGATACACTTCTCCTTCGCGCTTGTCAATATGACCTCCGTTATCGATGAAACCTTTCTCTACGCTCACCGATATCACACCTCACACTAATGTATTTACCATCCACTATCATCGGTGAGACTTAACTCATTGGGAGAAACTGGAAACCCTTTGCCGATGACTCTTCTCTCCCCGATGGACTATCCACACTTCTCTTGTTGTTGTGATTTAAACCATTAGCCTAGCTTTTAGCCTTGTCTTTTGATATGATATCTCATACCGATATACTCTCTGTCGGTTGCACTTCACAATTGTCACCCTGATTGGTGAAGGTGTCCCTTGTCGGCGCAATGAAGACTTTTCAACCTGATGGCTCTTCTCACGCTGATATCTCTGACCAACTGACGACTTGTCCACCTTAGCGATCATGTCTTTGACTCTGTCATGGACTCTGTTGCATCTATGAAAACTCAAATGTATAACAAAGTAAAACCCTCGAAACTTCACAAGTTTGGCACAAAAAATCTAGGATCAGCCCGATCCACTATCTTAACAAATTCGGCTTAGAATCTTATCCTTCAAGCCCTAGCACATGAGGATGCTAGGAATGGTTACAGCATGCCACAACTCCATCCCAAAACATGAAATGCATAATAGAAAAAATGAAAAGGAAAGCTAATCTACTATACAGGGCCATGCCACCGATTCAGAGAATCAACCGGTGGAATGGATAAGTAAATCCATCTTGCCTGCAAATAGAAAAAATGATTACACAGATAGATTGAAAATTAGACAAATAAAACAATGGGATCTTCTTTATTCCAATATCAGAAATGCATACAAATATCTCAGTCCCACTATATCACAGTGCTCTGTCAAACCTCCAAAAACAATATACTTGTTTCTCCTATGCAATACTGAACTATAGACTGTATCAAACAAACTGATCTAGGGCAAATATATCTACTCCTCATGAGTAGTACATAAATGATTCCCAGCGGCTGGGAGGACAGCTAGCATAATAAACTATAACAGACTGCACATAACCCTAGATTGACTTAACACATAAGAATTGGCCACACGGACCTTATTGCATCACAAAGTAAAACATACTATAATTAGACTTATTCTTCATTTTGAAGGGGTGCTCCTACACCATACTCCCCAAGAGAAGAAATCTCAAGCCCACTTGAGATGAGAGTTTGCAAATTAGTGCCATGTTTGCTGATCTATTATGTAGTCATCCACACTGCTTCTGAATCAGGTTTACCCTACCAAGACACCAAATATTCTAAATACTCCTTGTTCCTTGTTTGCTTACTTACTCGTGTATCCAAAATCTTCTACAGCTGAGGTGGATCATGTTTAGGAATGTTATCAGTGACTATATCTTGGAATGTGTCCTCTTCTTCATCTGGATTATGCTTGTATGGAGTTAAATCACACACATTGAATATAGGTGATAATCCAAGATTTGAAGGAAGTTGGATCTTATAAGCATTCTGTCCACACTTTCTCAAAATCTAACATGGTCCAATCTTCTTCTACATGAGTTTGGTATATTTACCTTTAGGAAGTCTTTCCTTTTTCAAATGGACCCAAACCAAATCTCCAACACCAAACTGTACATCTTTCTTCTTTTTATCAGCATACTCCTTATACTTCAAAGTAGTTTGTTGGAGTTGGTCCTTGACCTGATCATGGACCTCTTTTATGGCTTTTACAAAAGCTTCTCCATCTGCACTAACAGAATCTCCTATAGGTAGATCTCTCAGCTCCAAAATACCTTGTGGATGTATACCATATACTATTTGAAAAGGTGATTTCACTGTACTCCTATTAACAGAATCATTATAGGAAAATTCTGCCTGAGATAGGATATTATCCCACTTCTCTCCATGCTATTTTGTGAAACATCCGAGAAAATTCCCTAAGGAACGATTTACAACTTCAGTCTATCCATCCGTTTGAGGATGATAGGTGGATGAAAAAGATAAATTTGTTCCTAGTTTCTTCCGAAGAGTCCTCCAAAAATGACCAATAAACTTCACATCTCTATATGACACAATGCTCAATGGCAATCCATGTATCCTTACTGTTTCCTTGAAAAATAAATCTGCAATACATGAAGCATCAACAGTGGTTTTGCATGGTAGGAAATGTGCCATTTGCCTGAATCTGTCCACTACAACAAAAACACTATCATATCCCTTTTTGGTTCTAGGTAAACCCAACACAAAATCCATACTTATGATTTCCCATGGTTTGGAAGGAATGGGTAAAGGCTGATATAAACTTGCATTAGTCGATCTTCCTTTCGCTTTCTGACATATCACACATGTCTCTACAAATTTTCTAACATCTGATTGTAACTTAGGCCAATAATAATGTCTTCTAACAAGATCAAGAGTCTTATCCAAACCAAAATGTCCTGACATAGCTCCACAATGTTTCTCTTTAATGATATTCAACCTCATAGAACATCTTGGAATACACAACTGTCCACCTTTGAACAACAATCCATCTTGGATCAGGAATTCATAGAACTCAACATGATATTTATCTCCAAAAGAAGTACATACCTGATATATCTCTCCAAAATCTTCATCATCATCATACATGGTCTTCAATGAATCAATGCCAACACTTTCCAACTGAATCTGGTTGACTATTAGAGCTCTCCTACTCAAGGCATCTGCTACCTTAGTCTTGACTCCTTTCTTATGCTTCAATGTGAAAGTGAAATCTTGCAAAGTTTCTACCCATTTCATATGTCTGTGGTTCAACTTTTCCTGGCTATTGATAAAACTTAGAGCCTGATTATCTATGAATACTATGAATTCTTTTGGCATCAAGCAATGCCTCCATTTCTTGAGTGATTGGACTAGAGCATACATTTCCAAATCATATGATGAATACCTCTTCTTAGCATCATTAAGCTTCTCACTGAAAAATGCAATTGGCCTACCTTCTTGGCTGAGTACTGCTCCAATTGCCATGTGACTGGCATCACATTCGACCTGAAAAATTTTGGTAAAATCTGGAAGTGCAAGGACTGGCTGTTGTGCCACCTTCTTCTTCAATGTTTCAAAGGAATCATCTACTTCCTTAGTCCAAGCAAATCGGCACTTCTGTCCTCCTTTTATGGTATCAAGCATGGGTGCACAAATATGACTAAACCCTCTTATAAACTTTCTATAGAAGGTTGCTAACCCATGGAAACTTCTGACATCATTCATAGTCTTTGGAGTTGGCCAATATAATATGGCACTCACCTTCTCCTTATCCATTTGCAACTTACCTTGTGAAATGACAAAACCCAAATATGTGATCTCCTTCTGTATGAACAAAAACTTGTCCAAATTTATCATCAGTTGTTCTTCATGTAACCTCTTGAGAACCAAATCTATATGCCTGAGATGTTCTTCCTTAGTATTGCTGAAAATTAGAATGTCATCTAGATATACTATAACAAACTTGCCCATGAATTCTCTCAAAACTTCATTCATCAATCTCATAAAAGTACTAGGTGCATTAGATAAACCAAAAGGCATAACTTTCCACTCATACAACCCTTCATTGGTTTTGAATGTTGTTTTCCATTCATCTCCTGGCCTAATTCTAATCTGATGATAACCACTCTTCAAATCTATTTTTGTAAAATACTTAGCACCTCCCAAACAGTCAAGTAAATCCTCTATCATCAGTATTGGAAACCTATACCTGATTGTGATCTTATTAATAGCCCTGGAATCTGTGCAAAGCCTCCAAGTTCCTTCTTTCTTTGGTGCTAGTATAGCTGGTACTGCACAGGGGCTTAAACTTTTGCCAATCAGACCTATGTCTAATAATTCCTCAATTTGTCTTACTACTTTTGCATTCTGTTCTGGAGTTAGCTTGTATGCTGCTTTGTTTGGAAGTGTAGATCCAGGGATTAGATCTATGCAATGGCTGATATCCCTTACAAGTGGTAGGGATCTTGGCATTCCATCAGAGATGATGCCTTTATACTTATCCAATAGCTCTTGGATAGCTGGGTCTATGAACCTCTATTTCTTCTCTTTCTTGACTTCTTGCTGCTATTCTTTATTCACTGTCAAACATGGAATTAGGGCATATGCAATTGCACCTTCTGCTGCTACTTCTTTCATGAATTGTTTTCCTTCCATTAGCATCACCTTTACCTCTTTTCCTTTTGATTTCTCCTCTCTGTCCGTGGGATTAGCTCTGTCACCGTACCATCTTTGGTGATTGTATAGGTGTTCCTAACACCATTATGTTGTGCCTTCAAGTCATACTACCACGGTCTTCCAAATAAGAGATGGCAAGCATCCATCTTGGTAATATCAAACAACAACTTGTCCTTATATGATCCAATCTGAAATTCTACCCAAGCTTGTTCTTCTACAACTTTTTGCTGACCTTGGGTAAGCCATGAGACCTTATATGGGGATGGGTGAGGCAATCTTCTAAGCTTAAGCTTTGTTACCATTTCATCAGATACAAAATTTTTAGTAGAACCCAAATCAGTTAAAACTTTACATGCCTTACCTCCTACCTTGCATGTAGTTCTAAAAAGAGACTTTCTTTGCGGGGGTTCTTTGTCAGGTACCTTCATGGTGGTCATTGTTCTTCTCATCATCAGAGATTCTCCACTCTCTGGATATCCATAATTGTCAGGAGCATTCACACTTTGAAAAGTGTTTGAGCTTGTTGCACTTTGACTATCAGGTTCTTGGATCAGATTCGTTCTCCTTTCTCCTATTGAACTTGTTGCCTTTTGTAGACATCTGCTGGATATATGGACTTCTTTATTACAGTTGTAACATCTGATAGATCCTCTGCCCTAGGATCGTCCTCTGAAAGGTCTTCTACCTCTGAAGTTTCCTTGCTGATTGTAACTTCCTCTCTGGTTTTGACTATTATCTCCTTTGCTATTGTCATGACTGGATTCTCCCTGATATCCAAATCAATGTCCTCTACCTTTGAAAGGACCTCTTCCACCTCTTTGTTGTTTTCCTCTTCCTCTATTGTTATGTTCTTGTCTTCTCTTTAACTTCTCTTCTACTTTCAATGCCAACTGAAAACATTTCTGGACTGTATCTGGGTTATGCAGATTCAAATCTTCCTGAATGTTGAACCTCAATCCATTAAGGTATCTGGCTACCTTTTCTTCCTCACTCTCTTTCACCTTTGTCTTGACACAAAGCTTCATGAACTCTTCTGTATATGAGCTGACATCTAGCTCCTTTTGCTTCAAATTTTGTTTCCTCTTATACAATTGGATGCTATAATCTAATGGAACATAGGCCTCTTTCACTAAAGCCATCATCTTCTTCCATGTAGCAACTCTACGCTTTCCTTCTTGTACTCTATCATCTTGGACAAAATTCAACCAAGTTAATGCAGCCTCTTTCATTTTTGATTGGGCTATCTTTACCCTTTGGTGTTCTGGTATCTCCTCTATCTCAAAGAAATTATTTAGGGAGTCTATCCACTCCATCACTGAATCAGGATCCATCTTTCCTATAAACACTGGCAAATCTAGTTTCACATCCATGGTTCTCCTCTCCATGGATTTGAGGGCATCAATCAAAGGTCTCTAGTCTGCAAGAATGTCTACCTTGTTCTACCTAGGGATCTCCTCTTCAACCCGATCAGTGAAGGTGTCCCCTCGCAATGAAGACTTTTCAACTCGATGGCTCTTCTCACGCTGATATCTCTGACCAACCGACAGCTTGTCCACCTCAGTGATTGTGTCTTTGACTTTGTCATGGACTCTGTTGCATCTGTAAAAACTCAAATGTATAACAAAGTAAAACCCTCGAAACTTCACAAGTTTTGCACAGAAAAATCTAGGATCAGCCCGATACACTATCTAAACAAATTCAGCTTAGAATCTTATCCTTTGAGCCCTAGCACATGAAGATGCTAGGAACAATTATAGCATGCCACAACTTGATCCCAAAACATGAAATGCATAACAGAAAAAATGAAAAGGAAAGCTAATCTACTATACAGGGCCATTCCACTGATTTAAAGAATTAATCGGTGGAATGGATAAGTAAATCCATCTCACCTGCAAATAGGAAAAATGATTACATAGATAGACTAAAAATTAGACAAATAAAACAATGGGATCTTCTTTATTCCAATATCAGAAATGCATACAAATATCTCAGTCCCATTGTATCACAGTGCTCTGTCAAACCTCCAAAAACAATATACCTGTTTCTCCTATGCAATATTGAACTATAGACCGTATCAAACAAATTGATCTAGGGAAAATATATCTACTCCTCATGAGTAGTATAGAAATGATTCCCAGTGGCTGGGAGCTTCCAAGCAGCTGGGAGGACAGCTAGCATAATAAACTATAATAGACTGCACATAACCCTAGATTGACTTAACATATAAGAATTGGCCACATGGACCTTATTACATCACAAAGTAAAACATACTATAATTAGACTTATTCTTCATTTCGAAGGGGTGCTCCTGCACCAGAAGTTCTGGCCCCTTATTCTAATTCGGTGTAGTCTATCTTCAAGTGGGGGTTTACCCTATTGAGGTGCAAACCCTATAATGATGTTTTTAGATGGTGGGCCATAAGAAAATGGTAGCCCTATTATTATATTCTATTCTACATTTGGAGCATGGTTGCTTCTAATGGAGGGTATGATGGGTTTTTTGTACAACCCTACCAAGGGTTTGATAATATGTTTATTCATGTCCCAGTAGATACTGTTAAGATTTCTGGGTCTCCTTTTGAGGATCCTCCTTCTTTCTGGTTTATTTTCTAGGTTCATGATCTAGTTTTTTTAGATCCTTGGAATTTTTTGGTATCCTTGCTGAAGGGTTTCAATCCCTGGAAAGTTCAAGACCTGGATCTCTTGTCAAGACCATAAGAATATTTTTATGTGGATAGGGTCTTATTTGTAGTTGGGGTTAGTGAGTTTTCTCATTAACTAGGATTTTTAGTTACAGAGCCGCTGTTGTTTCTTTGTGGGTCAACTTCTGGGATGCTAATGTTTGGTTGTGTGTTGTTGTGGATTCATTGTTGGCATTTCTTTTGCTATTTTTGTTAGACAACATTTGGTTGTAAAGGGTTTCGAGTCCCTTCAAAACCTATTTTACCTCTAATAAAAAACAAAACTAGTTAGCCTAACCCAACATCTGACCAAGCCACTCTTTAGGCTCTCAATGCCACCTTGGTAATAAGGATATAGACCCTCAAAGCTATGGGTGCTCAACAACCACTTTAAAACCCCATACATAATAATTTCATACTAGGATCCCATAGGAATTGTACCAACACCAATCCCTTTATAAACTCTTCGAAAAAAATTAATTAGAGAGTCAACTAATGCCACCATACTATAACATGTAATTTTAAAATGTTGGAAACAAGACATTTTTTCCTTCTTATATTCAACCTCAAGGCCCACCACCATAGTACATCACTACTGCATACCTCCTTGATAAGATTTTGCAAAACCACATGCCAAACTACACAATATCTCTTAGGTGTCAACAAGCAAACTTAGGTTACCCAAAATATCAATATTACCTAGTTTTTATTACATATCCAACAAAATCAACATTTAAAATACCCCCACCATCAGTTCATAACCCCTTCTCTAGGACTTACTTGGAATACCTAAAGGAACCCTTGGATAACATGATCTATGATGTTATTTTTCATAGATTTCTCCCTATTCTACCAAAATTAAAGGAGAAGAGGATCCAAATGACCACATCAAGGCCTATACAACTTTTGTTAGGGAACCTAGTGGTTGATAGGATCTTCATAAAGACCCTTAAAGGAATCATCCTCAACTAGTATTACTAGTTTTTAAATTAATCCCTTAATTCCTTCAGACTCATTATAGAGTTTGTAGCCACATTCAACATGAAAAAACTTGTTAAGACTGGAATCAAAGAGTTTTTAAACATTAAAAGGACAATGATAAATTAGTGGCTTATTTCCTAACTTAGTGGAGACAAGTTTTGTATTCATCCACCAATGCTCCTCATATGGATCATCAAGATCTTTGAGACTTCTTCCTACATTATTTGAATAGAGATATGCATGGGGATGTCTTAAAACTCCTCTATAAGTCTTATAAAATGGTTTTAGAGAGTGACCTAAGGATTGATCAAGTCACAATAGACAAAGGAAGAAGGGTGTATAGATCCAATGAAATATTAGTTACCCATGTCTAGAGCAATATGTAAAATGTTAACAATAGTAAAAATAATCTCTCTATACCAAAATTATTAAGATTAATTGGAGCATTACCACAAATGGGTTTTTAAACACACTAGCAATCAATAACAACAATAATAACAGTGGGAATGGTCACAACTACATAAAAAATAATTACAACTCCAGTAGTTATGGTAGTAATAACAACAACAAAACCAATCAAGGAGACCAAAATCTACAAATAGTGGCTACGTTATTGATTACCTTCTACAAAACAAGTATCATCAAGCAAACAAGTATCCTTAGAAGAACCACTCATTTGACAATAATTGTTTTGATCCGTATCATAGGCCAAGGGATTATGACCCCAAAAAGTATTGCACTTTTCACATGACACTAGTTCATGACTAAAACTATTGGGATTGCAATAGGTTTATCTAGAGGTTTTCATATACATGTTCCTCCACCCCCACAATATCATGCAACCAATAACTAGAGGCCCATTGCCCTGTGAAATTCCAACCCAAGGATTTATAAAAATCATTCCTAAACATAGACAAAGTGACATGATGTATTACACTTAACCTAACCCATCCTGGTTTGGCTCAATTAGAGTCTCAAACCTAGAATATAATGACATGCTTCCCCAAATTGGATTAAAAGTGTAAGAGTCCCCTATAGACCCAAGCTTCTAGGATCACCTACACAAAACTAGAAATAAGTTCCACAATAGAGAGACAAGAGGATAATTTGCCTTATTTTGGATGAAATAATGATATTAGAATATTCGATAATACAAATATTACATGAGTGACCTTGCTTATATAGGAAAGATAAAAACCCTACGTAAACTTAATTAAGTGTAATTAAATATATAGCTACACCAACACCCCTGTTAGGTGAAACCTAGGGAGAATGAGAAAAATGTAAATGATGCAAAGATTGGTCTTGGCTATAAGGCCTAATGAGGTACCCATGCACAAAAAGTCTCTCACAAATGGAGAAAAGGAGAAAACTACATGGGAAAAGACTCCTCCCCAAAAGAAAGAAAAGATGAAATATGTACAAGTGATGGATCATAAACATCCAAGTAAATCATAAATACACAATGAATACCACTCCATAGGAGAGATAAAATGAATGAGATAAATGTGTTACCTCCAAGAAGTAGCTCCTATACCAATGATGACTACCTAAAGATAGAACACAATCCACTACTTGCAAACAACATTTCTCCTGTAAGAGTCCCTAATAGACTCAATCTTCTAGGATCACCTACAAAACTGGAAATACCTTCCACAAGAGAGAGACAAGAGGATAATTGGCTTGATTTTGGATGCAATAATGATATTAGAATATTCAATAATACAAAGATTCCATGAGGGACCTTTCTTATATAGGCAAGATAAAAAACCTAAGTAAACTTAATAATTTGTAATTAAATAAATAATTACACCAACAAAAAGGAAAAAATAAAGATGCTTGCCCTAGTTGAATTGGACAACAACAAAGATATTTATTTAACTATTGAACTTGAGTACGAGGCACATGTTGTCTCTTCTTTCCATCCATCCTCACACCTAGTGGGTTCCTATTACCTAATAGAAGACGTTAAGAAGTGATTTGTACACATCTCATTCATATATATTTGAAGATATTTGCTTAAACATTATGTCATGCTACTAAAAATAATTTGGTTAAAGTACTTACATAATATAACCTCTCCTCTAGAAGCTCAAGAAAATCACATAGATTTGGACCTTAATCGACTTAATTCAAAACATCAAGACCTTAATTTATTTTTAATCTCAAGAAAATACCCTCAAAGGTTCAACTAATAAGAAGAGGAGATCTAGTGATGTATCACCAAGTGTGGGTATATAATAACTACATAAATAGAATCAGTTTAAGGATATAGTTGTTGTAAATATAGCCTCTTTCTCCTTTTTATAAATAATGGGTTATGGAAAAATAAACATCACATCTTATAGAGACACATTGTGGAGTTATGACAACTTGAAGGAAACAATGATTAGAAAGATCATCCTTTTAGTAACTCTTGGCCCAAATATTATCCTTATGTTATTCTATGTTATTGAAAAGGAAAATAGATACAATGTGTCTCTTAGTAGTCCTTGGATTAAAAAATGAAGTGTGTTCCCTTCAACCCATTCCAAGAAGTCTAATTTCTACACCTAAGAAAGATCAATGTAGCCAAGGGGGATCAAACCAAGAAAAATTTATAAATAAAAGTAGACTCCAAGTTACTCACAAACCAAGTGACAACTCCCACACATACTCAACAAGTTAACCTCGTGATGAGGAAAGAAGATCCTAAAATGGAAACCAAAGAATACGATACATTTAGACCCCAAACATGGAAGGATTGAAAGATCACCACTAGAGTCTCAACCAAGATCACATTAGAGATAGCTAAACTCATAGAGAATGGTGAATCATTCACATTCCTCTTTACTTCTCATTATATCAAGACATATCTCCCTTTAAAACTATTTCCATACCCATCAATGAAGTTATTGAAATATGTATGGTTGACCTTTCATCTAGTGATTTTGAGCCATCAAACATAGACCTAGACAGATATAATTCCAAGTAATAAGAATTAAAGACCATCAAGTGAAGATGTGGTCAATGAAGGAGAATTCTCAAATATAAAAAAATATTATGTGACAATTGGTATAAAGAATCTACTAATAATATAGATACCTAAAAAATTATGAGAAATTTCCAATAGACATGCATCCCCATAAGAACAAAGATATAATTATCTATATATATCTCAAAGACCAACAAGAACCCCAAACTCCACATGATTTTCACATATTCTTAAAGTGTGTCAATAACTATAGAAATTTAAAAACTTCACACGAGTTGTTGGACCCTTAAAACATCACAAGTCAAATGAAGAGGTCACATACTGGACACCAACTCATCAAAAATCATTTTTGAGGTTAAGAGAGGATTTAGTGTCAAGACCTCTTATGGTAATAAAAATCATGAAAAATAAAAGTTGACTCTAGCAAACAAGCTTCCCCAATTGTAAAATAAATAAGCATTGGCTCATCTCTAGTTGATGACAATTTGAATAATGGTTCTTTCCATTTGTGCACCATGGATAGTAAATAAATTCGTGAAACTATGAATGCATTTCACCAAAAAAAAAAGAATAAAAATTTAAAATAAAAAAAGATTCACTTGCATTCATTATGTTTACTCCACTATGTTGTCTTAGTCATTGTCTTCTCTAATTTTTGCCTTATAGGAGTCATAAGTTGTTATATGTTATCCAACTATATTAGGTCATGTGATTCCCACTATCATAGTCTAATAATCCCTACATCCTAATAAGTTTTAAACAAGATTATCCTAAGAATCAAATTTGTTCTTGTCCAAACTATTATTATTTCCCTCTTTTTCCCATATCAAGTATATAAGCCCACAATACTACCTAGAATCGAAGAGGTAAATCTTCCCTACAATTTACAATTCTCAAAAAAGGTAAAAGTATTAGAAAAATAGGTACCCATTAATTGTAGTTAGCTTATCACTCTCCTCTTTCCTATCCTTGGTCCTCAGTGGTGAGCCCTCACTTCTTCCTAGTAGTAGTACCCTTACTCACATATACCTAACCTTCTATAGTGATCCCTCGCTTCTTCCTAGTAGCATGAGGCTAAGAGGTAAGTTATAGGGAGGCATTGGGTCTTAGTGGATTTAACTACCTTTGTACAAATGAATAGAAACCCTCACTTAATCATTAAACTAGAGAAAGTTTCATGGGTTACATTAATATCTTATGATTACTAAATCCGAGAAGTAATTTACTTATAATAGAAAAAAATGTGTGCTTCTAAATGATTGTTTTGAAAGGATTTTCTATTTGTTTACTACTTATAAAATAATAAATTTACTACTTCTGTTGCAATCAAAGAGAGAGAAATTTAGTGGTTTTGTTTATTTTAGTGCTTTTACTAATTTTGTTTATTTTTCTTGAAAATGCCAAAAAGAATTTTTACTTTCCAACAAGTAATTTGTTGCATAGTTTCAATAATAATATTTTTATTTAAATATTTTCAATTAATTAGAGAAATCTAATTAATCTAATATAGTCATTTAATTTTTATTTTTAGTTCAATTGTTTAATTACTTTAATGCATTCATATATTAAAGATCAAAACACCAAAACAAATTCATTGAGTTTCATTTAATCTTTTTAATTACATTAACTGATTCATTTCACCTACTACACTAAAAATGAACAAAACAATTAAAAAAACCAAATAAACCTATCAAACTATTTGTAAAAACATGACAAAAATTCAACCAAACAAATCATTTAAACGTTTATTCAATTTAACTAATATGTTCAAATAATTAAATTATTCAAAACAACTAAGCACAGTTAAAACATTCATTCAAACCAAGAAACTAACTCAAACATCTATAAAACCATCTTCAAATTGATCTCACATGTGTCCTAGATTATGGCTTCATTTGGTAAGAGTTATATTGGGAGAGGCTCCACATATTCCCTTACTCTTCTACTCAAATAAACCATCATTTTAGAGAATAACTATCCATTTTCCAACATCACTTTTCAATATATTATGAGGACTCTATGACCTATCTAAATATTTCCTTTACCAGCAATCATTCACCTTATGTAACCCAAAGGAAAAATGACTCCAACCAACAACTAGTTCACCCCACTACTAGACCAACTTTTGCCACATCTACAATAGTAAGCATTACACCATCTAAGCAACATCAACATGTCTATGTGTATACATATTTTGGGGAATCTAGCATTAATACAAATATTTATATTAAGTATTTCACCTTCCTCTTACCACCTCACCTTTTTCTCCATCCTCCTCTCTACCCATTCATTATATGATTCTTATAAAAACCCTAAATATGTTAAGATATAAATAACCTAGGGTGAGATTCCTACTCTTTTAGGGACTTAGACACACCCACCTTGAGAAGATAGGAATTTGATTTGGATGGACCTAATAGAGATCATGAGGACAACCCAAATGTGACCACACCCCATGTGGCAAGCAAAAACCCAAGAGGTTCAAACTTCCATGATAGCTCCTAGATTTACACCACTTCAAAACCCTCACCTAGATATAATGGTCCCTCTAAAGATCCTTCATCATGATATAGACTTCAAGCCATATAGAGATAGAGATAAATACCTTGAGGAATAAGTGAATAAATTATAAAATAACCTCACTCAAGCTTGCAATGCCACCCCTTCCACCACCACCAACCTAAATAATGGCATACCTCCTAAATAGCAACATTTTGAGGTGAGACATAAGCAAGGATCAAGGACATTGCACCCCTTGCAACTTGAGCTAAACTATGATAATAGATAAATCCATCCTCAAGGTGGTAACACTACAAACACTAGTCAACCTAACCCAACATTCGACCAAGCCACTCCTAAGGATCTCATTTCTACCTTGGTAAAGATGATCAAAACCCTCAAATCTAGTGGTGTGCAGAAGTTGGTTTAAAACCTTATGTATAATTACATGATAATTGGGTCCTCTAGGCCTTCCATCAACACCAATCCCTTCATAAACACTCCTAATGAAGTTCTTTAGGGAGTCAACTAACTACCACCATACTAAAACTTATATTTGTGAAATGCTAGCAATGAGGAAAGTTTACCTCCTTATCTTCAACCACAAGGTCCACCACCATAGTATAACATCACAACCACATACCTCCCTAGTAGATTTCTGTAAACTCACATTCCAAACTATACAATGCCTCCTAGGTTTCAATAGGCAAATTTAGGTTACTCAAATTATCAAGATTTCCTAGTTTTTCTATGTATCCAACAAGTTCAAGATTCAAGATGCCACCACCATTAGTTCAATACCCCTTATTTGGGACTTACTTAGAATACCTAAAGCATCCCTTAGACCAAATGATATGTGGTGTTGTTTTCCCTAGCTAGCTCATTAATATACCAAAATTTAAAATATAAGGGGAGCCAAGTGCCCACATTAAATCCTCTACAACTTCCATTAGGGAATGCAATGGTTGCTAAGATATTCTTAAAGTCCCTTGAAGGAATCACCCTCAACTAGTATTATTAGTTTCTAAAGGGATCCATTCATTTGTTTTGACTCATGAATGATTTTATAGCCATGTTTAATGTGAACAAACTTGTTAAGTCTATCTAGTCAAGGAGTTTTTAAACATTAAACAAGATACTAATGGATCAACGACTCATTTCCTAACTCAATGTAGATATGTTTCGTATTCATCCACCAATACTGTTCATATGAATCATCAAAATATTTGTGACCTCTTCCCACATGCTTTGAATAGAGACACACATGAGGAGGTCAAAATCCCCTATAAGTCATACAAAGAGGCTTTAGAGAGCACCTTAAGGATTGACCAAGCTGTAATAAATAGAGGAAAAAGGGTGTATGGATCGAATGGAATCTTATTTACCCATGGCTAAAGAAATACACAAAATGTTAACAATAGTAAAAATAATCCCCCTATGTCAAGTCTTAAAGAGTAATAGGAACGTTACCACAAATGGGTTTTCAAACATTCTAGTAGTCAAGAATAACAATAATACCAATGGAAATGGTCCCAACTACAACACAAATAGTTATGGTGGTAATAACAACAATAAAACCAATCAAAGAAGCCAAACTATATAGATAGTGGCTAATGTTGTTAAGTAACAACCATAAAATATGTATCACCAAGCAAACAATTTTTCTCAAAATAACCACCCATTCAACAATAATTGTTTTGATCCTTATTTTAGGGTAAGCAATTTTGTCCCAAAAAGTATTGTATTTTTCATAGGATGACAAGTCATGATACTAAAACTAGTCAAGATTATAGTAGGTTTATCTAGAGGTTTCTTGAGGACCAATAGTGTCTTTCATATACATGTTCCTCCACCTACAAGATCATCCTACAACCAATAAATAGGGGCCCATTTCCCTACAAATTTATAACCTAAGGATTTATAAAAATCATTTTCCTAAACACGGGCAAGGTAATGCAATGTAATAGACTTCACCTACCCTTACTCACTAGGCACAATTATAGTCTCAAATCAAGAAGACAATGACATGCTACATCAACTCAGCTTAAAATGAAAAATAAATATGCTTGGCCTAGTCAAATTGGACAATGACAAAGATTTCCATTTGAGTATTGAGCCTAAGCACAAGGCATATGTTGTCTCTTTGTCCATCCATCCTCACACCTAGTGGGTCCCTATAACCTAATAGAATATGTGAAGAAGTCATTAACACATCTCATTCATATATATTTTAAGAAAAAATTACCTACACATTGTGTTGCACTACTAAAAGCAATTGGGTTAAAGTGCTTACATCATATAGCCCCTCCTCTATAATCTAAAGTAAATCACATATAGTTGAATCTTAACCCACCAAATTCAAAACTTCAAGACCTCAACTTCTTTTCTGACCTCAAGCTAATGCCCTCAAAGTCTGAGCTAACAAAAAGAGATCTGGTGATGTATCTCCAAGTGTGGGTATATAATAACTACGTAAATAGAGTCATGATCAATGGTGAGGTTGTTGTTAATATAATTTCTTCTCACTATAAAGAATGGGTTATGGTGAAATAAACATCACATCTTGTAGAGACACATTATTGGGTTATTGATGTAGGATAATCCAACCATGCATCCAAATGAAATAATGTAGAAAATTCAATGAAACAACAAAATAAAAATGTGATTTTTATTCAATCATTGTCAAAATCATATTACAATTTTCTAAAATAGGCTTCCAACATGCTAGGAATTACTGCTTGAATATAAATTGGCACAACATGTGTAAATTAGAGAATTCAAATGATATTGCAATATAATGCCAATGTCAAGCTCTAAAAGTGAACTATCTTCTCTCTATTTTGTTGACAAATTACTACTAACAATGCTAACTTATATCCTTAAGAATGATCTCAGCTAGCCACAAGGAGGTGCAAAGCTCAATGCCTTGTCTAAAGTGTATTCAGCCAAACATGTGAAAGAATCTTCTAGAATTAATGCAATGACAATGGATCAATGAATCTTAATGTATTTCATATGATAATCTCTCTTGGGTTCAATGAGTTTGGAAATGTGATCCTTTGTTTCTGCATGCTTTGTAAATCCACAAATTATGAATAGTGAAAGTAGATGTCTTCCTATTATACCAGTAGCAAGTCTAGAAATGAACTATGCCTTTGTGGTGATCAAAATCTCCTAAAATTTGAATATGAATTTGAAGGGTCAATGTAGAACATGTATTCCCATCCATGAGGTGAGATATGCAAGTGCATTGAAATGTAGTAGGATCTACAGTGATTGAATGATGACTATAATGCTAAAGAAAGCATGCAAACAAATAAACAAAGTAAAAGAAAATATTTTTGGGTGATGCAACATTGCTCTTACATAGTGGAATGCTCCTACATCAAACACCCAAGGTAAAAGTGAATTCCTCACTTTCTAGTGGCTAGAGGTAAACAAGATGGTCTACCTAAGCCTTAGAAATCCAAGATGAATTTTCTTTGAGCATTCCTTTCCTCTTCACCAAATAATCCCCATACTATCTATTTCTAGTGCTTCTACCAATCCTACCATCTAAAATCTCCTCAATCTCTTCTTTTTTCTATTGTCGTATCTAATTCTTCCACTATGCTTCTATGCCACTATCTTTTAACTCTCCTTCATGGTACTAATATAAATCTACAATATTGAACACTAGTGAAATGCCCAAATATTCTGATAACTCCACTTCATACGCATTTCCTAAGTCAAAACTTTTGACAATTCTACAAGGACCAAACTTCTTCATTTTTAAATTATTTTCTATCCTAATTGGAAATATTTATTTTTTTAGATATACCATTACTTCATTTCCAACCACAAACTCCTCAGGTCTTCTTTTCTCATTAGCTTTCTCCTTATATCTACCATTCATCCTTTCCAAATAAGTTCTTAATTTTGTATGCACTTCTTTCATATGTGCTACAAATTCTTCTACTTTCACACTCCTCTTTTCTTCATTGTTGATGTCTCTCAATTCTCATACATTCCTTGGACTACAACCATATGCAATTACATATGGGTTTTTTTTCCTATATTCTAGTTTATTGAATTATTATATGCAAATTCTACATGTGCTAGTATTATCTCCCAATTTCATGTCTTCTCTCCAACCAAACATCTCAACAAATTACCTAAACTCCATTTCACAACTTCTATCTACCCATCATTTTGTGGGTGATATGTTGAAGTAAATTTCAAATCTGTCTTCATATTATTCAACAATGTCCTCCAAAAGTAACTAACAAACTTAGTATCTATATCTAAAACAATACTCAAAAAAAAATGCAATCTCAAAACTTATTTAAAATAGATTAGCTACATGCACTGCATCATTAGTATTATTACATGGAATGAAATGTATCATCTTAGAAAATCTATCCAAAACTACAAATATTGAATCATCTACTCTTTGTGTTCTAGGAAACCTCAATACAAAATGCATACTTATGTCCCAACATTCTGACCAATCACTTTTTGCAAATTAACAAAAAAATTTACAACTTTGAATAAATTTCCTCACACCCTTATATATTTGTGGCCAAAAATAGTTCTCACTTACCAATGTCACTATGTGATCTATCCCAAAATGTCTAGCTAAACTATTGCTATGCTTCTCCTTGATCAAATTCTCCCTCATTGAGCTTCTTGGAATATACAACTAGTTACCCTTGAATAACATTTTATTTTGAATCAAATAATCAAGAAACTTACGCCTACCCATACTAGTTCTTGATAGTGCAGTCACAGTTAGGAGAGTCCACAAAGTGAACTATCCAGGCTATGTAGCTAGAGTAAACACAATAGAAACAACTCAAAAATATAAAGCAAATGTAGATTTAGTCATTCAGTATATCATATAATTCAAATACAAATTGGCCAGCAACATGTAGGCTTACAATTAGGGCTCACAGGCCTGATTTCATAGTCACAAAATATGCACAAGATTTAGCTTTGAATCTCCTTCACAAAGAATTCAAATTATCAAACTTGAAAATTATTCTAACTAATGATATACTACTTTCCTAGGAATCTATTACATCAATTTATATCATCTCCAGAATGAAGGATTCCTCCACATCGGCCAAGGAAGATCACAAACTCCAATGAAGAGCTGTAACATGTGTACACAGATAGGTTAGACCTAAATGAATAGAACTCTTCCACAAATGAGTGGAATGATGTGCAGATCTTAGGGAAGGTTGACCAAGAACCAAAAAACATTGAATGATGTGTAATTTAGCTCCACAGGTCATGAAATGCTTCGCAAGTCTTCTCCTTTAGCTAATTGTCTGAGACTGTCAAGATGCTCTATTCTGATAGCCATATCTTACCGATCCCTAATCCAAATGATCTGAGGTTTGGATATGATGTGCTTGAATGTGTCTAGATGATACGTCCAACTCCACAAGATCTAAAATACAACTGCGGTAGAATGCAGACAAAAATATAGAAACTACTACTGACTGAACTGACTATACTGAACTGGAAAATAAAAAGAAATAAATTCAAATGTAAATATTTTTGGTTGATGCAAGATTTCTCTTGAACCAAGGATGCTCCTACATCAGAGATCTGGGGTTATTGAAAAAGTGAGTCCCTCACTTTGTTGGGGCTGGAGGAAAACTAAAACAGTTTACCTCAACCTGAGAAATCCATGATGAATCTTCTTTTGGTCTGCCTTTCCACTTCACAAGATATTCTTTGTACTGTCTTCCTCTGGTGGTGTGTCTAATTATGCTATCCAAGATGTCCTCAATTTGTTCTGGTTCTTGTTGTGGTAAATGTTGCTTCAAGTCTTTGTCCATTCTGTCATTGAACTCTACTTCATGATACTGATATAGGTATGCAACGTTGAAAATAGGTGATATACCCAATGTCTCTGGTAACTCCACTTCATATGCATTTCCTAAATCTAACTTTATGAGTATCCTACATGGTCCAAACTTCTTCATCTTCAACTTGTTATATGTCCCAACTGGAAATCTTTCTTTTCTCAAGTATACCATCACTTCATCTCCAACTACAAATTCTTTTTGTCTTCTCTTCTCATCTTCTTGCTCCTTATACTTACTGTTCATCTCCTCTAAATGCTTCTTAACTAGATTATGCACTATCTCCATGTGTCCTACAAATTCTTTTGCCTTCGCACTCCTCTTGTCTTCCATACTGATATCTCTCAACTCTGCAACTCCTCTAGGGTTAGTTCCTATCACGATCTCAAATGGTGTTCTTCCGGTGCTCCTAATTACTGAATTATTATATGTAAACTCTGCTTGTGATAGAATCAAATCCCAACTTCCTGCCTTCTCTCCAACCAAGCATCTCAACACGTTTCCCAAACTCCTATTCACTACTCTATCTATCCATTAGTTTGTGGATGAAATGTTGAACTAAACTTCAAATCTATCCTCATCTTCTTCCAAAGTGTCTTCCAAAAGTATCCAAGAAATCTGGTATCTCTGTATGAAATTATGCTCTTAGGTAATCTATGCAATCTCACAATCTCCTTGAAAAATAGGTCAGCTACATGTACTACATCAGTTGTCTTCTTACAGGGTATGAAATGTGCCATCTTTGAAAATATTTCCACTACTAGAAATATTGAATCATGTCCCCTTCATGTGTTCGGCAATCCCATTTTGAAATCCATGCTTATGTCTTCCCAAGGTCTCTTCGGTACTATCAAAGGTTTATACAATCTAGTATTTTGACTATTCCTTTTTGCAACTTGAAAAACTCTACAACTCTGCACAAATTTTATAACATCCTTATGTATCTGAGGCCAAAAGTAATTTTCACTTACCAAAGCCACTATCTTATCAATGCCAAAATGTCCTGCCAATCCAGCACTGTGTTTCTCTTTGATCAAATTGTCTCTCATTGAACTCCTAGGTATGCATAACTGACTTCCTCTGAACAACATATCTTCCTAAATGAAATTGTCCAACCACTTACTCCTATCTGTCACAACAGGTTCCTTACATGCTTTCCAAGGTTCTACAAAATCAAGGTCTTCTTCATACATGTTCTTCAATTCCTCAAATCCTAACTGATGCAGGAGCATCTAGGGTGTAAGAGCAATCTTGCATCAACCAAAAAAAAAAAGTTGTTTCTTTTCAATAAGGGCTAAATTTGGTAGGGTTACTATTTTTAGTAAGTTTGCATTGCATTTGTGCACAGTTGGATACAAAATCTTACACAGACCTCTAGAATGGTGAATTGAAGCTAATGGTGAAGAAATCACTTCAATATCATTTGTCATTTGTGAGATATTAAAATTTCAAATTCCAAAAATCCTGTTGAAATATTCAAAGTCAAATTTGAGGCTCTTAGAGGCTCCGGATGGGCCCAAAATATGGTGGGAAACCCAAGTAGTCTACCTATCAATGCACCATCATCTTTTCGAGAGCTTTCTGAAAAGGTATTATAATTGAAAAATCCAACGGTCGAATCGAAAGTTATGGCCCCGCGAAATTGACCTATTTTTGGAGGGAGATGCAAATTTCAAAATTAAGCTGGTGGTCACCAAAAAGGGCTATATATAACCATTTTGGGAACCCTTAGGGTAGTAGAGTTAAGGGGGAAGGTACAGAGTCAAGAAAGCCGGGAAATTAGAAACCCTAGTTGATTTGGGAATTACAGAAGGCTGAAGATTCCAGAGTTTTGAGAGAGGGAGCTGTAATGTGTTGCAGCCTGTAGGGGATTCATCCTCTGATTGTATTTGAGCTTCTATAATGTAATGTTTTTCCCATATTAATAAAAATCATTCTATTTTCTGTGTGCAATTTCTGTTATTGTGTGTTTTATGATTTACCCCCTTCATCAAGTGGTATCAGAGCAAGGGTTCCTGAGTGTGTAGACAGATCGTCAGCTGTGAGGCAGTTTGCACTAGGACCTGAGGTTGTGGGTTTGTTGCGGAGACCAAGATGCCTCCATGAAGAAATCGTGTTGGGAGGAATGCTTTGACAGAAGAGGGTTTTAGAGCCCTACAAAGACAAATCGATGCATTGCAAGAGGAGCTGCGAAGAGGATTCGAGCCGAGAAGGAGAGAGGAAAGCGAAGATGAAGCTAAAGAAGAGCTATCTGAGGAAGAACAAGAAGTTACGGGAGATCCTACAGAAGTTAGGTTGTTGAGGGCCATTTCAAAGATCAGAAAGAGGCCCAGGATTGAAGTTTCTACCTATTCTGGAGATTTGAATCTGGAACAACTTATTGATTGGATCAATGATATGGAGGAGTATTTTGAGTATGAAGATGTGGAAGACCCTGAACGGGTCAAGTTTGCAAAGACAAAGTTGAAGGGCCACGCCAGTATTTGGTGGAAGGAGGTCTAGTTAGAGAGAAACAGAAGAGGAAAAGCAAAGATTACCAGATGGGAGCAGATGGTGGAGAAATTGAAGAAGCAGTTCATTCCTGTGGACTATGAGATGGAGTTGCTGAAGAAGCTGCAAGGATTGAAGCAAGGTAACAAGTCTGTTAAGGAGTATACAGAAGATTTTTATAAGATCACTATCAGGACAGGCCATGGAGAGGCCAACAAGGAGAAGGTGGCCCATTACATTAATGGGTTGAGGCTAAGTATTCAAGAAGAGTTGAGCTTGGTCAGAATGACCACCATAGAAGATGCGTACCAGTTTTCCCTGAAGGTGGAAGAGAAGTTGAATAAGAGATTTGAAAGAAAGCAAAGGGGAAGAGGTCAAGGCAGAAGGACTGGCGAAAGACCCTATGGAGGTTGAAATGAAGATCTAAAGAAAAGTGAAGAAGCTGGAACCAGTCAAAATCGGAGAGGAGTTAATACCTACCGCCCTCGTGACCAGAATAATGGTGAGCAAGGAGGAAGAGGAAGAGGTAGACCTGGGCAAGGACCTGCAAGAGGAGGTTTCAGAGGAACATGTTTCCAATGTGGTGAAGAAGGGCATAGAGCATACAAGTGTCCGTAACATCAAGGAAGGATGAATAGAAGACCTGATGGTAATGCACGAGTTGCACATGTGGATGAAGATGCCCAGTCTGAGTGCTCTGAAGATGCAGAAAGGGGAGAAACCCTAGTTGTCAGAAGAACTTTGTTGAATGAGGAGAAAGAACCCAATTAGAGGAAGAGTTTATTCTGCACAAGGTGCAAATGTGAAGGTAAGTGTTGTGATATTATTATTGACAGTGGAAGCACTGATAATCTTGTTTTAGAGGAGATGGTTGACAAGTTGAAGTTGACAAGAAGAAAGAATCCGCATCCATACCGGATTGCATGGTTGTAGAAGGACCATAGAGCTTTGGTCAATGAATAGTGTTTAATGAAGTTCAAGATTGGTGACTACCATGATGAGGTGTTGTGTGACATCATACTGATGGATGCATGTCATATGTTATTGGGGAGGTCGTGGCAGTATGATAGGAGCACTATCCATGATGGCCATACAAACACACACTCCCTAACAAAGGATGGAGTCCGTCATAAGTTGAAGCCCTTGAAGGAGGTGGAAGAAAAGGTATGTAGTACTGCCAGAATTTGCTTGGTAGATGGTAGAAAGTTTTTGGAGGGTATGAAGCATGAGCGTCATTGCTTTGCATTGATTCCTAAGATTAGTCAAGAGAAATGTGAAGATGTACTAGTAGAAGTCTCAGAAATGTTGGAAGAATTTCAAGACATTGACTCTGATAATGTACCAGAAGGTTCACCACCAGTGAGGAAGATAAGTCATCAAATGGATTTGATACCAGAAGATAGTTTGCCAAATAAGGCAGCCCACAAAATGACTCCAGTAGAGAATGAAGAGTTGAACAGACAAGTTCACGAGCTGTTAAGGAACTGATAAGGGAGAGCCTAAGTCCATGTGCGGTACCTACAGTACTAGCACCAAAGAAAGATGGAGAGTGGAGGATGTGTACAGATTCCTGAGCCATCAACAAGATCACAATCAAGTATAGATTTCTATTGCCGAGAATGGATGACATAATGGATTGTTTGAGTGGAGCCAAGTACTTCATGAAGATTGATCTGAAGAGTGGGTATCACCAGATTTGAATCAGAGAAGGAGATGAATGGAAGACAGCCTTCAAGACAAAGGAGGGTTTGTATGAGTGGTTAGTCATGCCATTTGGGCTAACCAATGCACCAAGCACATTCATGCGGCTCATGAACGAGGTACTGAAGGAATTTTTGGGAAGTTTTGTTATTGTTTATTTAGATGACATTTTGATTTTTAGTAAGACTCAGGATGAGCATTTGATGCATATTAGAAGAGTTTTAGAGAAGCTGAGGGAGGAGAAGTTGCTGATTAATCTGAAGAAATGTAGTTTTGCAAAGAAGGAGTTGGTATACTTGGGATTTGTAGTCTTAGAGGAAGGTCTTAAGATGGACGTAGAAAAAGGGCTATCATTGAATGGCCTATGCTAAGGAGTGCAACGGAGGTAAGATCCTTTCATGGTTTGGCAAGTTTTTATAGAAAGTTTATCAGGAGTTTTAGTAGCATTTGTGCACCCCTAACTGAGACAATGAGAGGGGATAGAAAAGAGTTTAGATGGACTAAAGAAGTAGACAAGAGCTTTGATACATTGAATCAAAAAGTTGTAGAACAACCCGTTTTGGCACTTCCATATTTTAATAAGGTATTTCAGGTAGATTATGATGCTAGTGGTAGTGGTATAGGAGCTATTTTGAGCCAAGAAGGTAAGCCCATTGCCTATTTTAGTGAGAAGCTTAATGATGCCAAGAAAAAGTATTTTGTTTATGATTAGGAGTTTTATGCAATAGTTCAGGCTTTGAAGAAATGGAGACATTATTTGTTGCCAAAGGAGTTTGTCTTATATACTGATCATCAGGCTTTGTAGTATCTTAATAGTCAAGGAAAGTTGAACCAAAGGCACTTAAAATGGGTTGAGTTTTTGCAGAGCTATACTTTTGTTTTGAAGCACAGGAGTGGGAAGTCCAACAGAGTTGTAGATGCTTTGAGCAGAAGGCAAAATTTGTTGACAGAAATGAAGATAGAGGTTGTTAGGTTCGATGAGCTCAAAAGTTTGTATCCGGAAGATCTGGATTTCACAGAGGCCTAGAAAGCTTGTATGGAACCTGTTACTTTGGACAGGACAAAATGGTTGGATTTCATAATCCAGGATGGCATGTTATTTAGAGGAAGCCAGTTGTGCATTCCAAGGAGTTCCATGAGAGAGAACCTGATTAAGGACAAGCATAGTGGAGGATTGGCTGGACACTTTGGTCGAGATAAGACCATTTCTATTGTTGGTGAAAATTATCATTGGCCATAGTTGCAGCAGGATGTGCGGAAATTTATGCAGAGTTGCAGAGTATGTCAGATGGCAAAAGGAGCAAGTCAGAACATAGGTCTATATCAGCCATTACCTATAGCAGAGAAGCCATGGGATGATATCAGTATGGACTTTGTTCTTGGTTTACCAAGGACACAGAGAGGACATGATTCCATTTTTGTGGTGGTGGACAGACTCTCGAAGTTGGCACATTTTATTCCTTGCAAGAAGACTAATGATGCTATTCATTTTGCTGAATTATTTTTCAGAGAGGTGGTGAGACTACATGGTCTACCAAAGAGCATAGTTTCAGATCAAGATACCAAGTTTGTTGGTTATTTTTAGAGGACATTATGGAAGAACTTGATGACAGATTTGAAGTTCAGTTCTAAAAACCATCCACAGACTGATGGATAGACCGAAGTGGTGAATAGGAGTTTGGGTAACCTGCTACGATGCTTAGTAGGAGATAAGCCCAAGGGATGGGATTTGATTTTACCAAAGGCAGAATTTGCTTACAACAATTCTGTCAATAGGAGTACTGGTAAATCACCATTCTAGGTTGTATATGGCAATAGCCTAAGAAATGCTTTTGAGTTAAGGAATTTAGACAAAGGAGAAAAGACAAGTGCTGAAGCTGAAGACTTTGCAGAACATCTGAAGAATTTGCATGAAGAGGTGAGAAAACACATTAATAAGATGAATATTCAGCACAAGGCTAAGGTAGATCAGAAGAGGAGGTATAAGGAGTTCCAGGTAGGAGATGAAGTCATGGTTCACTTGAGAAAAGAAAGGTTTCCAATTGGAACATACAATAAGTTGAAAATGAAGAAATTTGGACCATGCAGAATCTTGAAGAAGCATGATTTAGGAAATGCATATGAGGTAGAGCTACCGAATGGGATCAATATTTCCCCTATTTTCAACATTGCTAATTTAGTAGAATATCATGAAGGTGGAACAAAGGATGGACCAACAGAAGCACAGTGGAGTATTCCAGCATTTACTTTAGAGAAGGAGGAGATAGAGGGCATTCTGGATAGCCATGTGGGTAAGAGTACAAGAAACAGGCAATATAAAGAATACTTGGTAAAATGGAAAGGAAGGCCTATTGAAGATTCATCATGGTTATCTGAGACTAAGGTTAATCGTTTTGGTTTCCCTCTAGCACATGAGAAGTGACAGGGTCACTTTTCAAATTACCCCAGGTGTCTGATGCAGGAGCATCTAGGGTGTAAGAGCAATCTTGCATCAACCAAAAAAAAAAATGTTGTTTCTTTTCAATAAGGGCTAAATTTGGCAGGGTTACTATTTTTAGTAAGTTTGCATTGCATTTGTGCACGGTTGGATACAAAATCTTACACAGACCTCTAGAATGGTGAATTGAAGCTAATGGTGAAGAGATCACTTCAATATCATTTGTCATTTGTGAGATATTAAAATTTCAAATTCCAAAAATCCTATTGAAATATTCAAAGTCAAATTTGAGGCACTTAGAGGCTCCAGATGGGCCTGAAATTTGGTGGGAAACCCAAGTAGTCTACCAATCGGTACTACTTGGTGCACCATCATCTTTTCGAGAGTTTTTTGAAAAGGTATTATAATTGAAAATCCAACGGTCGGATCAAAAGTTATGGCTCCGCGAAATTGACCTATTTTTGGAGGGAGATGCAAATTTCAAAATTAAGCTGGTGGTTGCCAAAAAGGGCTATATATAACCATTTTGGGAACCCTTAGGGTAGTAGAGTTAAGGGGGAAGGTACAGAGTCAAGAAAGTCAGGAAATTAGTAACCCTAGTTGATTTGGGAATTACAGAAGGCTAAAAATTCCAGAGTTTTGAGAGAGGGAGCTGTAATGTGTTGCAGCCTATAGGGGATTCATCCTCTGATTGTATTTGAGCTTCTATAATGTAATGTTTTTCCCATATTAATAAAAATCATTCTATTTTCTGTGTGCAATTTCTGTTATTGTGTGTTTTATGATTTACCCCCTTCATCACTAACACTTCAACTTTCATCTCTATCAGCAAATTCCTTCTTGTACTCAATGCATCTGTAACTTTGTTTGATTTTCCACTCCTATGCTTCAATACAAAAGTATAACTCTGCATGAACTCTACCCATATCATGTGTCTCTGATTCAACTTCCCTTAACTATTCAAATATTACAAAGCTTGATGATCTGTACACAACACAAACTCCTTAGGAAACAAATAATGTCTCCACTTCTTCAAGGCTTGAATTATGGCATAGAACTCCTGATCATAAACTAAATATCTTCTTCTTGCATCATTCAACTTCTCACTGAAATATGCTATAGGTCTACCTTCTTGACTTAACACTACTCCTATTCCATTCCCACTTGCATCACAATCTACTTGAAATACCTTATTGAAATCTGATAGTGCCAACACAGGTTGCTCTGTCACTTTCTGCTCGAATAATTCAAAACTTTTATCTAGTCCTGATTTCCACTTAAAGTCTTTTCTGTCACCTCTCATTATCTCTGTCATAGGGTTACATACTAAACTAAAATTTCTAATGAACTTCCAGTAGAAACTAGCTAATCCATAAAATGATCTGACTTCTCCTATGCTCTTCGGTGTAGGCCATTCAAAAATTGCTCTAACTTTCTTAGGGTCCATCTTCAATCCTTCCACAGAAATCACAAATACCAAATATACCAATTCTTCCTTCATGAAACTACACTTCTTGATGTTTATCAACAATTTCTCTTCTATTAGTTTCTGCAATACTTGTCTAAGATGCCACAAATGTTCTTTTGTCTTACTAAAAATCAAAATATCATCCAAATATACAATAACAAAATTACCCAAGAACTTCTTCAAGACTTCTTCATTCATCAACCTCATGAAAGTACTCAGTGCATTTGTCAATCCAAAAGGCATCACTAAACACTCATATAGTCCTTCATTTGTCTTAAAAGCAATCTTCCATTCATCTCCTTCTCTGATTCTAATATAATGGTATCCACTCTTCAAATCTATCTTTGTGAAATATTTTGCTCCACTCAAACAATCCATGATATCATCCATCCTAGGTAAAGGAAATCTATACTTAATTGTGATCTTGTTGATTGCTCTAGAGTCTGTATACATTCTCCATTCTCCATCCTTCTTCGGTGCTAATAGTGCAGGTACTGCACAAGGACTCAAACTCTCTCTAATCAAACCTTTCCTCAACAACTCATGTATCTATCTATTCAAGTCTTCATTTTTTGTCGGTGTCATTATGTGTGCTTCTTTTTTAGGCAAACTAGCTCCAGGTATAAGATCCATGTGATGACTGATACTTTTGATTGGTGGCAATCCTTCAAGTACATTATCTGATATGATGTCTTCATACTCTATTAGTAATTCAATTATCTCCTTTGGTTGTGATTCTTCAATCTTTAGGGTTTCAGGCTTCTTAGGAATCAAAGCATAACACATATTCTCATGTCTCAAACCATCTAGAAATTTCCTTCCATCTACCGAATAGATTCTAGCATTTCTACCTGCTTCACTCTTAGGATCATCTTCCAAAGGAATCAAAGTAATTCTCTTTCCATTTGATGTTATAGTGTAAGTATTCTTTCTCCCATCATGTATAGATTTTCTATCATACTACCAAGGTCTACCCAACAAGATATGACAAACATCGATAGGCATAATATCACACAATACTTCATCATGATAAGATCCAATATGAAATTTCACTAGATATTATTCACTCACCAATACCTTATGATCATCTTGAATCCATGCTATCTGATAGGGCTTAGGGTGTTTCAATCTTTCCAACTTCAACTTAGTCACCATCTCCTCTGAAACTAGGTTATTTGAACTACCACTATCAATTGCAACTTTAAAACATTTACCTCCTGATTTGCATTTGGTTCTAAACAAACTTTTCATCTGCGGTGGTTCCTCATTTGTCTCTATTTGAAATAGTGCTCTCCTCATGACAAGTGATTCTCCTTTCTCAGGTTTACCAACTGAACTCAGCTATCCAACATGTTCTTCTTCCACATAGGCTTCTCTTCCACTGTTCTTGATCCTTTTGCTTGTACCCCCCAATTACATTCAAATGCTATGTCCTTCACCTCCACACTTAAAATAGGTTCCTTTGAATGTTCTACTCTTAGGTCCTCTTCCTTCTCTTTTGTATCCTTCACTCCAGTATGGACTAGGATTTCCTCTGCGGTAGAAAGTTCTGTCATCTCTCCGGTATGCATTGTTATCTCTATCCTCCTTGAATGTGTTCTCTTGTATATTTTGCTCCACATATGTTATTTCTCCTTTGGAAAATATCCTACCTCTCTGAAATTTACCTCATCTACCTCTCTATCTCTGATCATGCCTCTTGTTCAAATTTTCTTCAACGATTAGGGCAAACTGATACGCTTCTTCCAATGTTGTCATCCTTACTAGGCTCTATTCTTCTTGAATGTTCAATCTCAGTCCATTGATGTATCTATCTACTTTCTCCTTGCTTGCTTCACTATGTCATATCCTTATGACCATCTTATGAAATTCTTCAGTGTACTCCTTCACATATTTCTCCTTTTGTCTCAGGTTTTGCAATCTCTTCAACAATTCCAACTCATAGTCAATAGGTATAAACTGATTCTTCAACTTTGTCACCATTCTTAACCACTTTGTAATCTTCTCTTTTCCTCTTCTATTTCTATCCAATTGAATTTCTTTCCACCATATAGTAGCATGTCCTTTCAACTTTGTCTTTGCAAATTTTGCCCTCTCCGGATCTTTAATTTCTTCATATTGAAAGTATTCTTCCATGCCATTTATCTAGTCAATCAACTCTTTAGGATTCAAATTTCTAGTGTAATTTGTTACATCAACTATAGGTCTTTTTCCAATCTTTTAAATAGCTCACAACATCTTGACTTGATCTGATTCTTCTTCCTCTTCATCTCCTAGGGTTTTGCCATTTTGATCAACAGATTAAAATTCTTCATCATCATCACTTTCAATATTAGGTCTAGGTGTTAATCCTCTTCGTCTATCTTCTTCAACAGCTTCCAAGTGGACTTGCATGGTTTTCATCATCTCCATCATCTCATCCATTCTTATAGCCATTGTACCAACAACAAGGATTCTCCTTAGTGGCATTCTTCCTAGGATCAAGTGTAACTGCCTCAAATTCAGCGATCAGGCTACAAGTTGACAATTGCCTCACAATCGGTGATTGATTGCAACACAAGTAACATACCTCAGCTTAAACTATCTATTCACAGCACTTACAGAATTCCTTCACCAACTTCTCTCAATTCGCTTCAAAGATTTAAACCTTACTCTGATACCACTTGGTACAGTCACGGTTAGCAGGGTCTAAAAAGTGAACTATCCAGGTCATGCAACGAGAGTAAACACAACAGAAAAAACTCAAAGATATAAAGCAAATGTAAATTTAGTCATTTAGTATATCATAGAATTTAAATACAAATTGGTTAGAAACATGCAGGCTTATAATTAGGGCTCACAAGCCTAATTTCACAGTTACAGAATATGCACAAGATTTAGCTTTGAATTTCCTTCGCAAAGAATTCAAATTATCGAACCTAAAAATTATTCTAACTAATGATCTACTACTTTCCTAGGCATCTATTATATCAAATTATATCATCTTCAGAATGAAATATTCCTTCGCATCAGCCAAGGAAGATCACAAACTCCAATGAAGAGCTGTAACATGTGTACATGGATAGGTTGGACCTAAATGAATAGAACTCTTCTGTAAATGAGTGGAATGATGTGTGGATCATAGGGAAGGTTAGACATGAACCAAACAAGATTGAATGATGTTTAATTTAGCTCCTCGGGTCATGAAATGCTCCGTAAGTCTTCTCCTTTAGCTGATTATCTGAGACTGTCAGGATGCTCTATTTTGAGAAAACAGTCGATCTTCTAATAGTGATATATTACCAGTCCCTGATCCAAGTGATCTAAGATTTGGATATGATGTGTTTGAATGTGTTCAAATGCTAAGTCTAGCTCCACAAGATCTAAAATGCAATTGCGATAGAATGCGGACCAAAATACAGAAACTTCTACTGATTGAACTAACTATACTGAAATGGAAAATGAAAAGAAATAAATTGAAATGCAAATGTTTTTGGTTGATGCAAGATTTCTCTTGAACCAAGGATGCTCCTGCATCACTTGACATGCTCCTCACTCTTCTACAAAATCTAGTTCTTCATACAAATGCTTCAATTCTTCAAATCCAACTACCTCTACTCTCATTTAAATTAGAAAATGTTTTCTCCTACTCAGTGCATCTACAATCTTGTTTAATTTGTCACTCCTATGTTTCAACACAAAATTGTATCTCTACATGAAATAAACCCATCTCATGTGTCATTGATTCAACTTACCTTGGTTGTTCAAATATTGTAATGCTTGATGATTTGTATACAATACAAATTCCTTTGACAACAAGTAATATCTCCACATTTTTAATGATTAAATTATGGCATAAAATTATTGATCACATACTGAGCATCTCCTTCTTGTATCATTCAAATTTTAACTAAAGTATGCTACTCATTTTCCTTCTTGGCTCAACATTACTCATATTGCACTTCCACTTGTATCACAATAAACCTAGAATACTTTGTCAAAGTTTGGTAATGCTGGAACACTGGCTATTTTGATACCTTTTCCTTTAGAAACTCAAAACTTCTATCTACTCTTGATGTCCATGTGAACTCCTTGTCTCCCCTTATAGTCTCAATTAATGGTGCACAAATACCACTAAAATTTCTAAATAACTTTCTATAGAAACTTGCCAAACCGTGAAATGATTTTACCCCTCCAACATTCACTGGTGTAGGCCACTCAACACTTTCTCTCTCTTTTTTTGGATCCATCTTCAATATTTTTTTGTAGACACCTAAAATTGACACGTCTTGTGACATCATCTTTCGACATCATTTGAGACACCTTATGACACATTTTGACCTAGGACCCTTTCATAACCCCTTTTCATCACCAAATTAGTTAAATAAATCATATTTATTTAACTAATCCCTTTTAATCTCATTTCAACCCATTTATCCTCCCCTTAGCCAATTAATTAAATAAATTATATTTATTTAATGAATTCCCACTTTCCTTCATCCTCCAATTTAAATAAATAAATATTTTTAAATTAGCCCTCACCACATAATTTAAATAATTTTATTATTTAAATTATTTCACCTTTCTAATCCCTTCTATCCAAATTAATTCAATAAATTAAAGATTTATTTAATTAATATTTTCCACATCATCCCGAGCTCCAAAAATTAAATAATTTTATTATTTAATTCCCTATTTATCTTTATCCTCACATGACTAGAAGCTTCTAGAAATGCTTATTACAAGGAAGCCTCTAGAAGACTCTTAATCCTTATCCTTGACTTAATTCCTCTCATTCAACCTTCATATGACACTTGTCACAAGACTAAAACTCTAAGCCTTGATCCATGTCTCACTTAATCCTAGCCATCCATTTTTATCCCTCATCTCCTATAAATGAAGTCTCACCCAATCCATTTGTGGGATCCACACTTCAAGTATCATCATAATGCCCAAATCATTCTAGATCCTCTTATCTATCATCCTCATACTAGTGTTATGCTACATAAATCATGAGCAATCAACATATCATTCTATCATAGAGAACATAGCTAGTAGATTAGGGTGCATCTACTCTGTTCTATCAAGTGTGAGGACTTGGTTTGAAGGTGAAGGTATTGGGTTAGTTACATTTATCTTCCATTGTCCTTTGATCCATTTTTTGCAT
The DNA here is from genome assembly GCA_027924645.1 of Cunninghamia lanceolata. Classification (NCBI taxonomy): domain Eukaryota; kingdom Viridiplantae; phylum Streptophyta; class Pinopsida; order Cupressales; family Cupressaceae; genus Cunninghamia; species Cunninghamia lanceolata. The sequence goes on along the minus strand of BSBN01000585.1, from coordinate 10,285,803 downwards.
ACAAAAATTATAAATCCCAAGTATACTAATTTTGTCTTCATGAAACTATGCTTCTTCACATTGATTAACAACTTTTCTTCCCTCAATCTTTGTAACACTAATCTAATACATTCTAGATGTTCCTCCTTAGACTTATTGAAAATCAAAATGTCATACAATTAAACAATCACAAACTTACCCAAGAATTGCTTCAAAGCCTCATAAATGTACTTAGTGCATTAGTAAACCCAAAGGGCATGACCAACCACTCATGTAGTCCTTTATTTATCTTGAATGTAGTCTTCCATTCATATCCCTATCTAATTCTAATCTAATGATAACTTCTCTTCAAATGAATCTTGGTAAAATACTTCACTCCACTCAAATAGTCCACTATGTCATCCATCCTTGGTAATAGGAACCTCTACTTGATTGTGATATTGTTGATTTCTCTAGAGTATGTACTCAGCCTTCATTCACCATCCTTATTGAGTGCTAGTACCATTGGTACCACAAATGGGCTCAAACACTCTCTAATAAAACCTTTATTTAACAAATCCTACTCTTCTCTATTTAATTCTTCATTTCATGTTGGTGTCATCCTATGCACTACCTTATTGGAAAACTAGTTCTTAGTATTAGGTCCATGTGATGATTGATACTCCTTATTAGTGCTAGTTCATTTGGCATATTTCCTAATATGATGTCTTTGTATTTCTATAGTAGTTCTTAAATTTCCTCCTATGGTATTCTTTTCATCTGTGGTGGTGTCTATTGTGGGTGTGGTGTTGCATACATTTAGAACCAATACAAAACAAATATTTTCATGTCTCTAACCATCTAAGAACTTCCTCCCATCTACTAAACAAATTCTGGCACTACTACAAACTTTCCCTTCTCTCTCCTTCAACAAGATCAACTTGTCCCTTACCATTCTTTGTTATACTATAAGTAAATTTTCTCTCCCATCATGATAACACTCTTTTAAAATTAGCATTGCCCCCCCAACAACAAATAGTGTTGGTGCAGCAATATGATGAATGTAAAAACCAATAACTTTGACTGAGTTGAATATTTACAAAATGCTAAAAAACTATCATACAAGTGAATAATGGATTACAATGAACTTCATGTATATGTAGGACAAGGAGGAAGAAGGAAGGTAGGACTAAAAGTCTAACTACCCTTCAAAAGTGGATTACACATCTGGGAATACTTAGGACAAGTGTGAGGACATGTTTTGAGTCCATAGACAAAAACTAAAAATCCAAGATGTTTGAAACTTTCTCATAAGTAGACAAATACTCTAAGGAGAGATCACCATCATGGATAAGGTATTGAATTAAATGCATGTGTATCTCAATGTGCTTCATCCTATGATGCTCAACTAGGTTGTGAGAAATATGAATTGAACTTTGGTTATCACACCAAAGAATAGTAGGATGATCATGTAGGAGTCAAGGACAACACTGAGAGGGGCGGTGAATCAGTGTTATGTGAAATTTCTAATCTTTTTACAAACTTTAACTTGCAGAGCACAAGGAGAGAAAGCTATCATTGATTTTTCAAACACATATCACATAACATTGTCAAATACCTATGCACATAACTGAGAATGAAAAACAAAAACTCATGAGTAAAATATACAACCACAGAGAGAAGATCAATATGAATCAAGACACAAGAATTGCATGAGTGGAAAACCCTCCAAGGGTAGAAAAACCACTCAAGAACTGCCTCACTGGCTACAATATGTGTCTCACTGACAATTGTTAAGGTCTCACTAACCATAAGCCTCACTGGCATACTGTGCCTCACTGGCTTTTCTCAATCAATCAAAAACAAAATCTCATGTGCAAGAAGTGATTGCTGTTCAATCTGATTTGCACCATTTACAATCTGTGTTTCATCATACACCCTAATTTCTCCTGTTTGATTTTCAAGTCAAGACCATACAAATAATTCCTTTCACACACCTCTCTGAAAACATGCTCCTGTGAACAAAATTTCAACACTCTTATCTCTACAATTCAATATCAATATCTTCCTCTGCATATCATTTTGAAAACACTTGATCCTCCATCAAGAACATTTTTCACTGCAAATTAGCTCAAGAATACATCCTTCTATGTTTTCTTTTTAAAAGAATATTCATAAAGTTATCTTCATAATAGTTTGTTGCTCTGCACTTCAACTCATTCATCAAGGCACCTCTAAGCCCATTAAATAATAGATGACCATTCACATTCTCTTATTCGACCTTTTCAATCTGAGTACTTATGTCTTTTTAATTATCCCTACATCAAAAATTATATCTTGACAAAAAAATTCGTTCCAAAATCTCTTCATATTCCTTTGACCCTTTTCAAAACACCTGCAAAGACTTTAAGCAATAATATTAAATTTCCATTTTGTTAAAAAAAAAACTTTTATATTGCATTGATAAGATAATATCCTTTGTCTCTTCAAAAACTTGAGATCTGAAAAACTTTTCAAATCCTTCATATCAAACTCTTGGTCTTCTCTATAAATAATAAAAAAACATTTTGCCCTTGCAAAAATATCATGGAATGTCTTTCATATTTTGAGACCTATAATCTTTTATCTGCAACAGATCTTTCTCATTCATCTGCAAGAAAAAATAAAAAAGAACTCTCCAAGAAAATCTCTTAAGACTTCTCAAGTATTTAGAAAGCAAAAATATATCTCTCCTTTTCTTTTAAAAACTTCCTTTTTAAATCCTTCACACTGCATGAGAGAGGGAGGCCTACTAATATTTAAAAATAGAAAAAAAACTTCATACTAATCCCTTAAAGATCTCAAGAAGATTTTCCTTATTTTTAGGGCTAAAATCAGTCTTAAACTGCTGTCTTTGATTGATGACTCTTAAAAGCATGTCAAACTCACAGCGGGAAATCAAAAGCATAAGTTTAAATTGTATCCATTGATTTTGAGTACCACGTGCAAGCCAAATTTAAAGAAAGCCCTTGATTTCTTTTTGGCGCCCATCGCACTCAAAGATGAGACCGAGAGTGGCGGTGAATAGTGTGAAAGGGGCCAGTCCCCAAACATTTTAAAACCCTCCATCAAGTCACCTAAGTGACTATGACCTGGGATAACAGGTCAGTGTTTAAAAATAACAAAAAGTGCATTACAAAAGGTGACGGGTATGTGGGAGTTTTGAAGGCACTTAAACAACAAAATACCCTTGAATAAATACCAAACTTTACTGCACAAATCTAACAAAGAAGACCTTCATTAAATACCATTGATACTCTGCCATTGTAGCACTTCAAAAACATATCTGAATTCTCTGCCATCATTCCTCTAAAACAACATATCAACACATGAACCCCATTAAGAGAAACATGAAGAATGTCATCAACATCACAAAGAAAAATGGTTAACATCTTATGTTCAACCTCTTGATCCACCAAACACATGAAGTTTTGAACACTATGAATATTACTATTTGATTACCACTGCAACTTTGTCATGCTACCATCATGACATTCAGAGACTATAACACCTTGAAGAGAAATCATCCTAAATATTTGTGTCATCATGAAGAATAATAAATAAGATCCATGACAGACCATATTACAACCAGCATAAATCCTCAGTATGATGAACTAAAACATAATCCTCTGATTGAGATCATCATAGCATCAAGAACTTTCTATTAGAATGTACTTGCATCAACTTGTGCTTCACTGCTATTGCTCTTGCATTACTGAAGCATGTGAACTTTGTCATACCAAGCCTATAAGGACATATCATGTCATCTATGTCAACTTGAATTTTGAATTCAATGAACCTTATCACTAACTCCAACTGATATCTACATCTGTATAGATTACTTCAAACAAAGATCATTTCATTGCTCTGTCTTGATATTATGTCATAAACTCATTCCTATTCCAACCTTGATGACCAAGCATTCACACTGACCAAGCTGCAACATGACAATAAGATAAACACAAAACCTTACCATATGATGTAAACTCTACACAGGATGATTACTCCTCCTGATTAGTGACCTTTAGATGTTTACTAATATCAACCCAAGATCCTGCAAGACCTTTTTGACATCAATGACAATCTGACACCATCAGATCAGGTGGTAGATCAAAGTCTATCCTGATTAAGTCATTAAAGCCATAAAACCTCCTAGCGAGCAAGTACTAAACCTTGATAATTAGCCTTAGTGGATGACAATGTAATAGCAGATTACTTCTTGCAAGACCATGCAACAAGACCAAAACCAAGGTAGAAAACAAAACTAGAAGTGGAATTCTATGATTCAACATCATTGACCCAATTTGAGTTAGTGAAGCCTACTATCTAAGAATCTCTTAGTGTGTACTAAATGCCAAAATGTGTGGTGTCTCAAATGTACCTCAAAATACACTTGGTTTTCTATCACTTAATTTGATTAGGGTCATGTGAAAACTGGTAGACAAGCCCAACAGTGAAGGTTATAATAGGATGATTGTAGGTCAAATACAAAAGATTACCAACCAATTATCTGTACAAAGCATCATCAACACTAGGTGTGGTGCAAGTGGTAGTCAAAGTGAGAATAGATTGAAATAGTGTGGAAGTAGGATTACAATCATGCATGCTAAACTGATGAAGAAAATCAATGCCATACATCTACTTGTATATTGAGATCCCCTCAATAGACTATATGACCTAAAGATCAAGAAAATAGTGCAAAAACCTGAGATCGGTCATGTCAATTTTCCATTAAAGTGTGTTGAATATCTCAAACAATTCATACATACAAGACTAATATCAAAATGATGTCTCAATGTCTCTAAATATACACTATGTGCTCTGAGTGGTAATGAGTGCAACTAGAACCAAGCAAAAAACCATCAATCTTCTCATACAAATCTCGAGGGGCTTGTTTGAGACCATACAATTAACATCAAATCCTGCAAACAAGTGAAGGGTCCAACATGAATCTTAGAAGTTGCTCCATGTAGATCTCCTCATTAAGATCACTGTGCAAGAAAGCACTCTTCACATCCATTTGGTAAACTAGCCATCTCTAAGATGCAATAATAGAAAGGACAGGGCAAATAGAATCCATGTTGGTTACAGGGCAAATGTCTTGGAGTAGTCAATAGCCTCAAACTGTGAGAAACCCTTAGTAATAATATGAGCCTTGTACCTTTCAATAGAACCATGGTATGCATACTTGGTGTGGTACACCCACTTGCATTGAACCAAATCCTGGATGTGTTATTCTTCATCAAAGAAGAATATTCATCTGCCATAGCACAATCCCACTCTAGAATACTAGAATCTTCTAGAAATTCTACAAATCAATAGATATAGCATGAGTCAAAAGACTAGTGTGAAAGGTTTGTGAGTGAGAGTCGGTGCAGTGAGAACTCATAGGATCACCAACTAAAGGTCCAACCTCCTCAATAGTACTATAGGCCCATCTAGAAAAAACTCAAGTAGTAGGAGGTGGAGGTGATGGTGGAAGAACAGGACCATCATCTAAAGTGTCCTCAAGTGCTAAGGTATCCTCATGTGATGAAGAAGGTAGAGTAGGTAGTGATGAACAAGTGGATGGAAAATCAATGCATGTGAAGGAATCATCAAACTAGACATCTCATTGAAAGTATACATCTCTACCGGTTGGATAAAAAAATCAATAAGCCTTCACATCCTCACAATATCCAACAAAAATGAATGGCTGAATCTTATTCTCTATTGTCTTACACTAACCATATGGTATGAATTCCCAAGCCTCACTACCAAATACCCTGAAGAAGGAAACATCAGGTTTGATATTGAAGCAATTGACCGCTTCAAACCAAGAATATGGGGCCATAGACCATGACTAAAGCATACAATATGACATCTCCCTTAGTGATCTATTATTTCTTTCAGTGACATAGTTCTACTGAGGAGTGTAGGGAACTAAATACTAATGATGTATGTCATGTTCAATGCAACATTCCTAAAAGGCCTATTTCACATATTCCCCCATTATCTATACATATATTTTGAATAGAAGAACCCAATTATTTCTCCACAAACACCCTAAAGGTTATAAAAGTGGTGAAGACATCACTCTTGTACTTAAGAAAGTACACCCATGTGTGATGAGAGTAATCATCAATGAAGGTAAGTACATACTTGGCTCTAGAAAAACTTAGAGTTGGAAATGACACGAGGTCATTATGTGCTAACCTAAGTAAGGTTGTACAACATAGTGAGCCTTACCCTTAGGAAGGGGTTACTATTGATGTTTTCTAAGGATACAATCTTGGTAAACTCCCTCTATGCATGAAACCTTAGGAAGGCCAAATACCATATTCTATGTACTTAAGTGCTGAAGATATCTATAATTGAGGTGACCAAATCTCTTGTGCCAAAGTATACTCAAATAATATGCACGGGCAATGTGTGATGATCCACAAGATGACTCAAAACCATGAAACCTATATAACTTGGACCCATGGTCAACACTACCTTAAGTTACAATTTTCTCAAGATGTTCTAGTTCTCTAATAACTACATCATGTGGGGAGAACTCAACTATCTTACCATTCCCAATATGGCAAATATAGTATATGGAGAGAATATTGGAATAAATCTTGGGAACATAGAGTACATTCCCAATACAACCATCTGTCAATTGTATAATACCTGACACCAAAACTAGAATCTATGCATAGTTACCCACTATAATATGAGAAGTAGAGCTATCAGAAAGAGACTCAAGTAGATCATGTGAGTTGGTCATGTGATGAGAGGCTCTTGAGTTATTATCCAACTGTTTATGGATGAATCCAAACCTCTATCAATAAGAGCTTGACCTTTGCTAGTTTTGGGAATACTAATGTTGTGTTTCTTCATGATCTCTTCCAAGGCTTTGATCCTTTGGTGACAAAACTTAATGCCATGCCTTGATAGTCCATAATAAGAACATGGTCCTTTTCTTTTCATCTTTGTCTTGGAGGGATGTTCACTTGACTTAGAAGAGGTAGTGGCATTCTTAAATCAGATGTATTCTTCTATGTGGAGGGATTCTCAATTACTAAAGTGGATTCTTAATTAGGTTTTGAAGATATCTTTCCTTTACCCTTAGATGTTTATGCCATTAATGCTTGACTTTTAAAGGAGGTGATTGTATGCATGGAGAGTAACTTAGATTGTTCCCTCATGAGTCAATCACAAAACTTCTCAAAATTTGGCATCTTAAATTCATCACCAAGAGCATCAATTTTAGAGTAAAAGGTAGAAGAGAAGACTTGCTATGGGCCTTTCAACTTAGATAGGATCAAGAACACACATTCTTTATCTAATTTTTCTTTACCATAACCTTGTAAATATGAAGGCAAAGATTTGAACTTAACTAGGAAGTCTTTAATCAAAGGAAAGTAATCATGGGATAATATCATCAATTCAACAGCTAATTGAAGAGCATAAAATTCATTGACTTTACCAAATAGTTCATTCAATTTATCCTATATTTCTTTAGGATAAGTACAATTTACAAGTTGGAATTAAAGATTGTTAGACACATGCAAGCCAATGATCCCCATTTCTTCATCTAATTTATTCCTATAGACAAATTGTTCACATTTCCTTGGTAGATTATAGTTCGATATCCCTTAAATTTTCCATAATCCCTTAGATTGAAGTAGTTGTACTTTAATCTTCTATGTGTGATAGTTGTGTGGAGTTAGGAGTTTAGTTTTAGGCTCCATAATTGTAGAAACATAAATAAGAACATGAAATTATGTCTTACAAACCCCCAAATTTAATTAGTTCTATAAAATATCACCCCAAAAAAAATTAACAAGATTTGAGTATAATTGTTCAATTGGGAAGCCTAAATCAACCATTTATAATACACGGTGATTTTTACAATTTTTGAAAAATAGGCTTACCAAATCCAAAAATTACATGTATAATCAAGATCCTTGCAATTTTCTAATAATCTTAAAAAAAAAATTTTGATATCAGGGTTAAAATTTATGCCTTGTCGAAAAATAATGCAAAAAATAGACTTCATGGGCCAAAAATTAAAAAAATATAGCACAATTTTGGAAAAAAAATATCACAACAGTGTAGTGGATGGAAGTATATTTCCAACAACTATTAAAGTGCAAAATCTGAGTCTTGGGGTGCAAGTTATTCCAAAATTAAATAAAAAACTCCCCTTTAGGAGCTTTAATTAGGCCCTGGCGACCCCTGGGTAGCCGCAAGGTGATGCCCCTAATTAGAGCCATGGTTCGGATGGAACACCACTTAGTTAAGACTCACTACTGGTAGTCTATGTGGTAGTTTACATAAACTACTATTGGTTTGGAGACTCCATAGTTTTCAAAGATACTAATGTTTGAAGACTTAGTGTAGTGGATTGGAGCCTTGCATTTTACAAGACTGCCAACAGTCTAGGGCATAACAGTGCCATTGGAGAGTACTAGAAACTAACGATGTTCAAATGAATGTTGTGAAGGAAAATGCCTAAAACATGACCAAGCAATGATGGATGATTGTTCATGTCGCACCACTTAAAAACTTTGAGAAATAAAATGTTATAAACACACACGAGGTGAATCTCCTAGTGTCATGCCCAAATTTTCACTTGAGCACAACACATGCATACACACAAAAAAATATAGAAATGCCAACTATCAAGAAAGAAGATAAGATAATTTCATTAAAAAAGACTTCTAAATTGTTTGAATCTAAATTAAAAACACTTAAATTGATTGTACATAAATTTTATCAGATATATAATGAGTTAAATATTGTAAACAAATATGTGCTACAAAAGATACTTTTGTTCAAACCATAAAATTCAATAAAATAAGATTTTAAATTTTTTCATAATATAAGATTTTGAATAACATTAAATGACAATTAAAACAATCATTAATAATATAATAAAGAACCCAAAACCTAAGGACCAAACCTAAGCCTTGGGGACTCATACAAGATAGCCTTGCCTATGTAACAAGATCAGAGGCTTTTTAGTTCACCAACTTCGACTTCCAACCTAACTTGGTTGTCCAATGATCTAACTATCTTCTAAGATGAAATTTCACAAATAAATTGACATCTTTTCGATCATATATTCAATTTCACTGATCCACTCAATAATATGAGGAACAATAGTCTGAGATAAAATAATATCACTTGACAATCACATAGGATCTCACAAGGTTTCTAGAGCAAACTAGCTTACACATAACCATCTTCTACATCTAGAATTAACTAGGCTCTAGGATATATAACTAGATTACCTCAAAGAGAAATCATAAAGCCATATTAGTTCTAACACAATAAAACTAATCGATATATAAATACTTAAACTTTTGTTTATAACACTAAGGACCATCATTTATTACAAGAACCTTCTTATACTAAATCAAGAGAGCTCTACTTAAAAGAGCCTTAACATTAATAAGACACAAGAAATCTTGTCTAAGAATAGTTTAAATAGTGAATAAGACCAAAGGAAAAATTCTCCAATTTGTGCACTAAAATAACATTCAAAAAGATAAAACTTATTAGATCCATGTAAAAGATAACCAATGCTCATAGCATACATAGACATAAATGATAGCTAGACATTATGCAATCATCTTATTCTCTTAATTTCAAATTATTCCACAAGATAAAATATTGTCCATATGAACAACTATATTGTCACATGCTTGTTGCAAAAGTTCATAATAGAAATAATGTTGTAAAATAATATTTTTATGCAACATAAATAGTCAATACATTCCAAGACATGGTTTTGATACCAAAATGTACTCTCTTAGGTTAATTCCCTTAAAATTTAATCATATCATATGCAAATTGGAATCCACATAAGTATAACTACTTAATTGTTTATCATATGTAAGTTCTCAAATGATTTAGCATAAATTAATAGCATGCTTTATAATTGTGGGAAAGTCTAACAAGCATGGCTCTCTTAAAGTATATCATATTAACATAAACTATTAATCATATCAATCAAGATTAAAAATCAACATTAAACTTGATTTAATTCTATTTTGTTTCTACCTCCTTATCCTTGGAGACATTAAAGACTAAACATATGCTGCCACTTCAACCCATGGATAATCCAAAATGACCCAGGATTACACCTCCTAAATAGAGTGACTTGTTGGCACATGCACAACCTTACAAATTATACAAAATTTGGATTCAAAATAATTAATAAATAGTTCATAAATATGCTTGATAGTAAAAGTGAAACTCATTTAAAGTTGGGTGAAAGTAATTTAACATACATCAGAGCCAAATTACAAGATTTCCACAACTAGATACCAAACTAAAATTAATGAACACTTCAAATCTAAAAACCTTCCACAATAGGTGGAAAACTAATTAGACTCAAAGATACATAGAAATGTAATTGAAATGCATTTAAAATGTAGGAAGGAGAGAAAAATCATGGAACAATAAAAACTAGATGTGAAATCTTATGAGTGAAGGCAAAATTAGATTTTGGACCCTAACTTATCAACAACATAAACTAGAATAAAAAATCCTCAAAACCTTTATAAGAAATATTTTGAGATGAAAAAGGAAACTCTAGAGATATCACAACTACAAGATATGCACAAAATGGATTTCCTTAAAAGATTTTAGAAAATGAATGAAAATGCAATTGGAAGGCATAAATTCAAACTCCACATCCTAGGGCCAATACCACATGGAATACGATTAAGGCAGTGCATAGAAGACATGGGTGTCCTCATGGGGTAGCCACACTAATTCATCTAAAGCATCAACATGTCTCTAACTTGATCATTTCATATTTTCTAGAAAGCTCCTAGGCTATGAAAAATGGGAGTTTTGGAAGAGGGGTTGGACATCTATCAAAGCATAAAGAAAAGAGAAGTTTTGATAGAAAGTGGAAGTAGAGAGAAGGCATGTGAATAGTTAGAGAAAATGCATGTGGTCTCATGGAAAGAAATGATTACAAGATATGCACAAATTGATCTTGGTTAAAGGCTTTAGAAACTTTCAAACAAAAACAATAGACAAGTATAAATCTAAATTCCATGACCTTTGCCAGTAGAAGTGAAAGCATAGACAAAGAACGTGAGATATTCGATAGAATACTCCAAAGAGTTAATTTTTTTAAACAAATATCCCTAGGAAACAACCCAAATACCAATAAAGATTATAAATCAAATGGGATGAGCTCATGCATTAAGTCATGTTGTGGTCAAACAAAGTGAGGTGTTGGACATTACATTGGGATGCATCTATCAGCCATTGCACACATTTTCATAGGAGAAGTGCCATTTTTTATGATCAAATACAGTACTCTAGAGGTGAAAGGCCTCCAAATTGTGTGAATGCAAAAGCAAAATGTTGTAAATTATGTTCTCAACATGTGACATGAGGAGTGGATTGAGGAAGGATGGCCAAGTCCAAAAACAAGATATAGAGAGAAAGTGAGTTTAGGTATCTAAGTGTAAAGAAATCTTCACCTCTTGGAAAGAATATAACATTTGACAACATCTTTTATTGGGATTTTGATAGTATGAAAGAAAGAAGAGAATCATGAAATGTGTAGATTGCATCGTGGGTAGGCATGATTATGACATAAGATGTAGAACAAGAGAGTGATGAGATTATCTGTAAAAATACACAAGAATAGTGAAATTACAACCGTACAAGAAGAAATGTATCCAAAACATAGAAGCATAGTCAAGACACGAGAATCATTTGAAAAAAAGTCTCAAGAATGTTTATCTATGATAGAAGGATTGTACTATGTTTTTCCAAATGCCTCATCAAAAGTAGTCTTAATAATTATAGTCACTACAACTATTCTTAACAAACATAATGGGCAGCTTGATTAACCAAATTTCTCAAAATAAAAAAAAAATAGGATTCTCTACCCATAAAAGCAAATACCATAAATATCCATAATAACTAAAGGATCTAATATGTAGTGACTTCACTCCCAAATCCCTGCATCACCAATAAGATTATTTTGGGTATAAATTAAATCAACAGTATGGAACCTAGATCCAACCCACCAATAGGACTGAGCATACCAAATTACACCTTCAGAGCACAAACATTCTCTTCTTACTACTAGTTACATGTGTAGCTAGGGAAAATTAGATTTAGTGTCAAAAACAACAAACTAAACTAAACCCTAAAAAGCACCATAAAGCACAAACTAGCATGAAAATGAAAACAGAAATATAAAGTAAACCGATCTTCAAGCTAGGCTTGATTTATCTTCATGGCTCTTCTTGATATCGCATAAGAATGTAGGATGTTGAAGGATTGTTGATTGCTCACTGTTGTAGCATAACAGAGCTAAAGTATTACATGAAAATGATTTGTGTGAGAGAGTGAGTGAGTGAGTGAGGGTTTGAAATTGAAATAAGAGTTTCAATTTATAGATAGAGAGGGAATCAAATGAATGGCTAGGATTAGAAGGGTGAGGGATGAGGTGGATGGCTAGGATTGAAAGTTAAACCTAGTGCTTATGACACACCATAAAGGGGTATGACAGCAGGCCAAAATTAGGAGAATAGTGGGAATAAATGGGATTTTTAATTGATTTTGGAGAGGAAGTGCTTATGGCACAATGACTGAGGATAAAAATAGGGATGTGAGTGGGAATAAGTAATTTAAATAACAAAATTATTTAAATCATGAGAGACAAGTGGCATTTAAATAAATATTTAATTTATTTAAATTGGATGATGGAGGAAAATGAGATAAGATTTATTTAATTTGGTGTAAATGGAGGACAAATGGAATTAAATAAATAAGATTTATTTACTTTGATGAAAGAGAATGATAAATGGATGAGAGGAATTAGTTAAATAAATCTAATTTTTTAACTAATGAGAGTGATGGAAGGGGCATGGAGGTAACCTAGAAGAAAATATGTTGAAATGTAATGTTGTAAGTGATGAAAGTAGATTGTCATTGATGTCAAAAAGGTGTTGGTATTTACAGGAGTTGTTCATATACTTCAGGTTGATATGTTGCTTCATGGCTAAGTTAGGAAATGCTAACTTGTTTGATTAGTTTGTGTACATTCTTGATATTCACAAGACTATAAGATCAGAATCCTCAATTAGGATAAGTATGATAGAATGCATATGTTTTATGATACAAGGTTACTGATAAAGTTCATCTTGTCATGCTTGATTAGAGTGGTAAGTTCATCTTGTCATGCTTGATCAAAGTGAGGTATTAATGTTTATTAATGGTAGAATCAATGGTTATCATTGTGAATTGAGAATTTCACTTATTCTACTATGTTAGGATTTTATTATCAAAATGCCTAAAATATTAAAATCCTAACTATAAGCTCTAAGTGTATATAAGGAGATCAAATGTCATAAAGTATGACTTTATTTTATAAATGGTTGTTGACCTGCAAGTGCAGGTTATTCCACTTGAAGTAACCTGTTGAATATATTCAAAGGTCCTTATTTTATGGTGGGGAACATGAATAAGGCATAAAAATAGCCTTGCTTTAATTTAGAAACTTTGATTTTTTATCTCCTTATAAATCAAATAAAGTGGACTTTATATGCTTAAAAAGTGGGGAGTAAAAGCATTGAATATTTAAATATATAAAAAGCAAAGATTTTTGAGGAAACGTGAACAAGCCATTTCATAGCTTTATTAAATATATAAAGTTTTCTTTTTATCCTATTTTGTTGACCCCCTTTAAATGTCATATTTTATGACATAATAAAAATGTAAAGTCAAATGATTTTTTTAAGGAGATTTTGTGGGAGATTTTTATGGATATTAAAGGCATTATTTTTAAGAAGATCTTTATTCTATTTTAGATTCCACTTCATGGTAGATAGAATATTAAGGAGGAAGTTGTTTTTAGAGATATTCTATTGGATTTCCAAATTTTTTATTTGGTATGAGAAGTTTAAGAGTTTTGTGTGAATTTTTTTTTTAGAGAGGATTTGTATATGGAAGACATGAAATTTTTTATGATGCAAGGAAAAATAAATATGAAATTGCAAGAGGGCTCAGAAGATGAATGGGGTTTGATATTGAAGGTTTTATTTTTTTTGAAGATGTTTTTTTTTGGCAGAGATGAAGAAAAGTTTTCATGAAGATTTACTTTTGTGGGAAGAAATTAAAGAGATTGAAGAGTAATTTTTTTTAAAAGAGAAAATTGCAGAGAGAAGGTGAAGAGTTTTTATTGCAGCAGATTGATTTTATTTTTGCACATGAAGATGAAAATGTTTTTGCAAATGGAGATCATGTTAAAACGAGATTTTATTCTCTCTAAGGGCAGATTGAAGAGAAATTTTTTATTTTTGACAGGGACAACAATTGATTGGAATTTATTGAAGATGAAAATCATTCAAGATGAAATAAAATGATAAAAGAATTTGAAGAATATTTATTGATTTTTTTTGCAAACAAAGAATGTGTTTTTGCAGGGGAGAAATTGAAAAGGGTAAAATTGATTAATGTATACAGAGAGAGTTGAAAAGTTATTCGGAGATAATATCAATGGAATATGATTTTTTTTTATTTTCTCTTACATGGATACAGAGAAGATATATATATATATATATATATATATATATATGATTTATTTTTGTAGGAGGATAAATAAAATCATTGAATAAGAGAAATTTACAGGGAAGATGAGAATTGAAGAAGATAACTTTGTTTTCAAAGAATGTGAAAGGGTTTTCAAATTGCATATAATGGTTTCACAGGTACATTGACATGGTGTGTGTGATTTGAATATATGAAATCATGTTTTGCAGGGGTAAATATAGAGAATGACAATGTTATCAAATGTTTATTGAAAGAGTGAAAATTGAGCTGAGAAAGTTGATGTCAGGACCATAATGATAATCTTCTTATTGCAACATATTTTCAGATGGAATCAGGTGAATAGTTATGCAGAAATAATCAGGTGAGAATTGATCAAACAAAGATAATGAGACTAGTATGCAGATTGATTTGAGTTGATGAGAAGTATGGTGATATGACAGACAAATGTGAAAGAAGAAGTGATTTGTATTGAAACAGAGAAACCCTCTGAATTCTTGGTTTTAATTTGAGTATCAATTAGGGGTTGGTGCCCCTTGAAGTTGGTGTTTCTAAACATTGTAACCAGTGAGGATTTTTCTTAAGCCAGTGAGGCATTTTGAGTGGTTTTTCTACCCAAGAAGGGTTTTCCACTCTAGAAATCTCTGTGTCATAATTTGTCTTTATGAGTGTACATTATAATGCTTTACTCACATATTCTGATTCATGTTTAAATATTATCATATCTGTGCATATATGTTTAACAATTCATTGATGTCTTCCTTCTTCTTTGTCTTGTAAATTAAAAGGTTGAAAAAGTTAAAAGTTTTTAACAACACTGATTCACCCCCCTGTCAGTGTTGTCTTGGACTTATACAATAAGATATAGTCAATTTTAGGTGTCTACATTTTGCCCCTCTTTGAGATGATGTTCGAGATGATGAGATTTATGTCGAGTAACATCATTTCAAAGAAGAAAAGGTATGGATAGAGGAAAAGGATGATGAAATGGGATGATGATGATGCCCCTTGAGAGGATAGGTGGGTTGGATAAACACAGGTAGGCTCTCGAAATGAAAGCGATTGGTCAAGGAAGAAAGATAAAGGAATGGATAGAAGAAGCGAATGATGTGTTATACTGTGATGAAGGTGAGCAACCATGATGTTTGATATAGCACTAGACATTATGCACCAAGGTATAAGGACCAAGGTGACGATGTGTCTTATGCCCCAGCGTAATACAACCTTATCCAGATACAAGATATGAATATTAGTTGGGAAAGATTCTAATTTGATGCAAGTGCAAAATAAAATGATAACACACACAAGCAAGTAAGCATGCACAAATGATACAAAAATAAACAAGGTATTGCCCTTGTCAAGCTGTAAACCAATGATTGATTGATTGATGATAATGATGTCTAGTTTTAGGAAATGAAACATGCCATATAAGATGCCTGGTCTAGTTTTGACAATGCAACATCCTGTATATGAAAATTGATTGATTGATTGATTTAGTGTTGTCATTGAGGGGAACGATATATCCCTAGATCAACACAAGGATGCGGGAATGATATATCCCATTGATTATGATGATGATTGATTGATTTATTTGGTTGAAAGAAAGATTGGAACAAAACCAAGGATTTCATTGGATGATGTGTGTCAATTGGTTTGACTAGATTAGTATGGATTAGGGATTGACTTGCATTTAGATCATGGCTTGGATTGGCTTGATTGATTTGATTTGGAAGAATGATTTGGAGAATTGATGAATTGATTTGATTTGAAGAAGTGATTTGATAAAGATTGTTTTGATTGATTGAATTGATTGGAAGGATTGATTTGATTGATTGAATTGAAAGGAAGAATTGATTTGAAGAAATTATTGATGATTGGGTTGATTTTATTGCTTAGATTTTTGAAATGTTTTAATTGTTTTTGGATATTTGGGAATATTTGATTTTTTTCTTAGATTTTTGGAATATTTAAATTTTTTGGGTTTTGAATTTTTTTGATTTTTTTAGATTTTGCAATGTTTTGATTTTTTTGGATTTTGATATGTTTTCATTTTTTTGGATTTCGCAATGTTTTGATTTTTTTTTTGGGATTTTTGAAATGTTTTGGGATGTCAATGGATGACCATTTGGGTAGCCTTTGTGCTAGATACCAATGACAAGGGAAAACCAAGTCTAGGTGCAAGGATAATGTAGGATCGGATGAATGGATAAAAGGGTGGGAAAAAGCTCATGATAAGTGGATGGAATGGATGTATTCATAAGAGGACAAGGATGTGATCTCCAAGGCTATGTTGCATAGGAATAACATGCCCCATTCTAGGTGCAATACTTAGGAGTTTTCATGAAAAAGCTTATGACAATAGGATAATGATAGGCTTGTTTGGAAGGATGAGGTATATCAAAAGATATCCAAAGCATTTTTTAACATTTTCTCCCCTATCTTTATCAAGATCAAAACAAGGAAAGGAGGATGAATGGACTCAATATGATAAGTATATGGGTATGATGGCCAATGATGGTAAGATGGTAAGGCAAGATAGGATATGGTATGGAAATGGTATGATAGGATAGAAATGATAGTGTGGATGAGACAATGTGCCCCCAAGTGTGACATAGAAGATTAACCTACACATGACACCTGTTTGCCAGGTTTTCATCATGGTACTTATCCAAGGCACCACCAAGGGTGGTTTTCACTATTGGACGAAGGGATTTCTATTTATTATTTTGATTTTTTTGAACAGGATAGGTGGATATGGAAAGGAGGGACTCAAGCATCTAGTTCCATAAAAGGTGATAGTCCCATTAGAGATGGATTTCATCACATGGACCATGTCAAACATCACAATGCTCATAGATGTTGGTATGGTATTATATAGTGGATTATGAAAGGTTTATGCATCCAGATGGATGGGGGATAATGGATAATGATATCGATTATGTAGGGAAGAATAGTGGATAATGATGTGGATCATGGATGAAAGGATTATCCAAAGGCATGGACCATAGGAAGATGATGGTGAAGATGGTGAGATGGAGATATGTGGAAATGTTGTGAAATGGAAGGGAACCATGACCAATTGTTGCACACACCGTGATAGACATTGAAGCTTTTGGTTTGGAGGTGGTGTAGGAGGTAATGGAGATTTTTTCTTAGGAGATGGTTGATGAAGGAATTTAGGTATCCACATAGACTTAAGATTTTTATGATTTTTATTTTGCTTGTGGGATTTAGGAATTTGAAACTATTGAATGGAGTGGGATTTTTGGATGGAAGAGGATGGTTGGGATTTTTGAGATGTGGATGCCTCATTTGGCTTGATTTCTTTTTTCTTAGGTACCCATACCATTTTAATTTTAGACTTTGCTTGTGAAGGTATGGGCTTGGGTAGCCTTTTGGATTGATTTTTCTTTGACTTTTTACATTTATGTCCTAAGGCATGAGGACCTTTAGGATTTTTTGCTTTATAGGTAGAGGCATCCATTTTTGTATTTTTCAATACCATGGGTTTAGTGGAAGCTTTTTGTTTAGATGATGTGTGCATTGATTGGCCATGATTAGGAATTTGAGGGAATATGTAAATGGATGAACTTGGCATTGGGAGAAGTGGTGGTAAAGTAGATGGAGGGATATTAGGAGTTGGAAGAAGTGGGGGTAGATTAGATGGTGGAAGGTGTATGGTCACATGCTTTTGACACTTGTAGGATGATGGAGGTGGAATGTCAACATATGTTTTAGGTACATGATAGGATTTGTGATGGAAAGTGGTGAACTTAGGAGGAATGGAGAAATTACCAACATCTTTAGATTGTTTACCTTGGGGTGTTTATCCAAGGCCATATGAGTGTGGAGGGACTTTGACATGGATTGGCTCCAAAATACCTTGTTAATGAAGGTTTAAGCCTTTACCTTGGTAGTTCATGTTTTAGAGTATGCGGTGGACAATGGGACTAGGTGTAGTTTGGACACTAGACTTGAGTTCATTATTGGATGGAGAAGGTGAAGTGGTGGATAATGGTTGTTGTTTTCATAAGGAGGAAAATTCATGGATGAAGGTGGTAAGACCAAGTGGACATGTTGGTGGATTTGAAATGGGGTTGATAGTGGATGTGGAAGGACCATTAGGATCTTTACTATCATTATGCTCATTAAGATCTATAAAGCACAAACTAGCATGAAAATGAAAACAAAAATATAAAGCAAACCATTCTTCAAGCTAGGCTTGATTTATCTTCATGGCTCTTCTCGATCTCACATAAGAATGTAGGATGTTGAAGGATTGTTGATTGCTCACTGTTGCAGCATAACAAAGCTCAAGTATTGCATGAAAATGATTTGTGTGAGAGAGTGAGTAAGTGAGTGAGTGAGTGAGCAAGTGAGTCGGTGAGTGAGTGAGTGAGGATTTGAAATTGAAATAAGAGTTTCAATTTATAGATAGAGAGGGAATCAAATGAATGGCTAGGATTAGAAGGGTGAGGGATGAGGTGGATGGCTAGGATTGAAAGTCAAACCTAGTGCTTATGATGCACCATAAAGGGGTATGACAACAGGCCAAAATTAGGAGAATAGTGGGAATAAATGAGATTTTTAATTGATTTTGGAGAGGAAGTGCTTATGACACACAATGAATGATGATAAAAATAGGGATGTGAGTGGGAATAAGTAATTTAAATAACAAGATTATTTAAATCATTTGAGACAAGTGGCATTTAAATAAATATTTAATTTATTTAAATTAGATGATGGAGGAAAAAGAGATAAGATTTATTTAATTTGGTGCAAATGTAGGACAAATGGAATTAAATAAATAAGATTTATTTAATTTGATGAAAGAGAGGATAAATGGATGAGAGGAATTAGTTAAATAAATATAATTTATTTAACTAACGGGAGTGATGAAAGGGGTCATGAAGGGGACTTAGGACAAAATATGTTGCAAGGTAATGTCATAAGATATAGTCAATTTTAGGTGTCTACAACATGTATTCCCATCCTCTTTTTCCCTTCTTCATCTCTTTGCAAGATTAGTAAGGATGGAAGAGAAGAAGAAAATCAAAGGACATCATATATACTAATTAGATAGCATGTGTAAAGATTTCTTGATACTCAACAGAAGGATTCCATAAAAAGGAGGTTGAAAGACTCTTCTTCTTCCAAGAGATGGTGACTCTTCCCCTTCCCCAAGAGGAGATGACTCTTCACTTGCCAATCTCGTCACTTGCTTCCTTATGAACCAAGAAAGCATTAAAAAAGCTCCAAAACATAAATTTTATGAATAAACAATTACCTAACCCATAGGTGATTAACCTAGGGGATTAGCTTTACAAAAATAATGATAAAAAACTCTTAAATCCACTTAAAACAACAATTAAACTCAACTTAACATTTCACTACTAAATTCCTAACTCCCTCCTAAGAAAAAGACATGCTTTTCTAAAAATAGCCTCCACCTTTGCATGATCGAACAACTTATTTTCTTGCATTTAAAACTCTTGTAATAAATGAATTTAAAATATCATTTTTTCCATTCATTTGAAAACATTATCACATACAAATATTTGTCAAATGGCATCCTTGAACCTGTAACAATGGTCCAAAAATTAAACCATGGAATTGCATTAGCTACAAGTTCATAAGTAACAATATTTGAAGAAAGTCTATTAAATGCAAAGGAATTTGTTAGAAAAGATTAGGCCTTACACATAGCAGCAATCTACAACAAATGAAACACACCAAAAACACCAAATTATCAAAACACCTCAATAATGGCTCAAAAAAACTACAAAACACTAAATAAAGGACCTAATAATGTTGATCCAATCTCTTGCAGAATGAAAAGTTTTGCACAAACCATAGTTTCTACAAAGAATTTCCTAGATCCTTCAAAGAATTCACCCAACTAGAGATTGTCTAGGCAAAAACTCATTAAAGAAAAAAAATGTTTTCCATATAGGTATGGCTATACAAACTTCTATATAGTATAGTAGGGTATAGGTTCCCAAAAAACTAAAAAAATGCCTATTTCAAAAATTGATGATTTGATTGGCAATCTTAGCTAGCTCAAGCCTTCTAGACTCAACAATGATGTCCATTTGGATCCACAATGTACCTATGATAGGCCTTAGTGCAAGATTCAACATAAATTAGGAGGGCATTTTTAATTCATGAGTCTGACACCATGTTGGAGTAGCCATATGATGAATGAAAAACCAACCACAAAGAAGAATATATACAACAATCCCAAAAAATATCATACAAGTGAATAATAGATTACAATGAACTCCTTAGATGTGTAGGACAAGAAGGAAGAAGGAAGGTAGGACTGAAAGTCTAACTACCCTTTCAAAGTGGATGACACATGTGGGAACACTTGGGACAAGTGTGAGGACATGAGTTGAGTCCACATGAGGTGAGACAAAAAACTAAAAGGCCTCTAAGTCAAATTAAATGTAGTGTGAATAGTAAGTTACTAAGTAAATGTAAACTAGATAGGTAAAACCTCTTTTCACACTAACAAATAGCACGCATTCATTACCACTATATCTCATAAAACTATGTTAAATTTGACCAAACATTGTTCCTTCACTAGTACCTTATGTTCCTTTTGTGACCAAACAATCCTATATGGTCTAAGGTGTTCTACCCTTCTTAGTTTTAGTTTATCGACCATTTCTTCAAACACTAAACTATCTACAATACCACTATCAATGACAACCTTATAGCACTTACCTCCTAATTTACATGTTCTAAACAAATTCTTCCTTTTTATGGGTTCTTCTTCTTCTTCATGTTTTATCAAGGCTCTTCTCATGACAAGTGATTCACCATTCTCTAGTTCACTCTTAGAACTACAAGATCTCTTTGTCTCCTCATTAGCATATGCAACTCTTCCTTTTCCTTCTAGCCTTTTGCTAGCACTTCCTTGACTTTGGTGGAATTCAAAGATGTCCTTCCTCTACACAACTAAAACAAGTTCCTCTAAAAGGTCTCCCATCAGCTCCACTATATCTCCCTATACCTCTCTGATAGCCAACAATTTTGTCATTACATTATGAATTTATGCCATCCCTTTCTTTGTGGTAAGAACTATTTCCTTCTTTGTTACTGTAGTGAGAACTACTGCTTCCTCCTTCATTGTGGTATGGGCTACCACCCTTAGAATCTTCCACATATGGTCTCTTGTCATTGCATTGATATCTATTCCTTTGGAATCTTCCTTCTCTTCATCTTTCTCAATTGTATTTGTCTTCAGTTCTTTTGCTCAATTTATTTTCTATGGTTAGGACCAACTAATACGCTTCTTCTACAATTTGGATATTCAACATACTTAGTTCTTCCTAAATTGATCATTTCAAACCATTGATCCTTTATCATGATGTCTTGATCATATTGTCATCCTATAGTAGTCCTCAATATAGCCCTTCATAGTCATATCCTTTTGCCTCTCATTGTGCAACTCCAACAATTCTAAATGATAATTTGTGAAATAAACTTAGATTTTAGATTTTTCACCATTCTATCTCATTTCCAATTCTAGGTTTACTCTTTCCATTTCTTTCTAATAGTAGATTTATTTCCACAAATTTGCAACATGACCTTTTAGTTTAGTCTTAGTAAATTTTAGCCTATCCAAATCATCTATAACTTCATACTCAATGTTCTTCTAAATCAATTATATAATCTATCAATTCTTTAAGGTTTAAATTGTTGGAATAATTTGGAATGTCTACTCTAGTCTTCTTACAAATAGTTGATATAGCTTTCAACATCCTTTATTCCTAGTCTTCTACCTCACTTTCACTTCACTCAATAGGGCTAGATTTGTATTCTTCATCACTCTCATCAACTCTAGTGTTAGGGTTTCTTTTACAATCTTCCTCAAAAGCATCCATTCAGATCTTCATTGCCTTCATCATCTCAAACATTTATTCCATCTTTCTAACAACATTAAAAATATTGTGTCCTCTTTGTGGGGGCATCTCTCCTTGGGATCTAATGAAAACTACCTCAAGTTAGTGAGTGGCCTACAATCACTTAGTCAACACTCTATTGTCAATCTTCTTGTAGACTACCTTAGTTCAATGACCTATTCATAAGTGAAACCTTTAGGATTCCAAGCCTTATGCTCTGATACCACTTGATATAGTCATGGATGAATGATCCAATGAAAGATAATCCAACCATGCATCCAAATGAAACAACATATGGTGGAACTCAATGAAACAATAAAATAGCAATATGATCTTTATTCACTCACAATCAAAATCAAATTACAATTTGCCACAATGGGTTGCCAAAATACTAGGCCTAAGCCACTTGATTACAAATGGGAACTGTTGTGCCTTGCATACACACCCCATCTTTTTGCTTGGCAAATGGGGACCCCATCTTCTTTTTCTTCTCTTTTTCTTTTGAACTTTTGATTTTGAAAATTTTATTCCTTGTTTGCTTTTATTTTTTTCTTTGATCCCCTTGGGATTCTTGCTTTATGTTTTGTTTTTGTTTTGTTTTTTTTTTCTTCTTTTCTTGCCTTTTTGGGTTTCCAAGGTTTTCATCGACCTTGGAACCAATCCTTGGTTCCTTTGAAATCTTTTCCCATGTAGTTTACTGGGAGTTTAGGCTTTCAAGGTTTTCTTGGATTTGGAACTTGGTTCCAGGTTCTTACATTTTCCCACTTCTTGTGTGTCCTTTGTTCTTTTCTTTTCATACTTTCAAAATTCTGTGTATCTCAAGAAGTACCAGACTTGGTCCCAAGTTCCAACGTTCTTATGACTCCCCAACTCTTGCCTAACCTTAGCATTATTAATGGCATACATTGGAGGTAGTTGGCCCCTATATATTTGATTTTTTACCTCTTTTCCTCACTTTTCCATTTGAAGACTTGTGTTCTTGAGCTCTAAGTGATCATCCAAAAAGAGTATTGCAACCTTAACTAAAATTTAGATTGAATTATCACATTTTTTGCCTGTATTTAAGCTGTGGGGTTTGCAAAGTTCATGGAACTAGTTTTCTCCCACATTGTTTGTCCTTTCCCAACATTTTCTAGGTTGGTATTTGTTTCTTCTCATGTGTTGTTTGCTTTTTATTTATGTTTTCTTATTTTTATTTTTCTTGTCTTTCATTTTTCCTTGATTTTTTTGTTGTGTTTTAAATTTCATTTTAGGGTTTCTAATTTTGGATTTTGTTCTTGCTTTCATTTTAGGGTTTTTATAGTGTTTAGTTGTTAATAAAATTGGAATATGATCTTTAGATCTTTCTTAGGTGAATTCAAGGTAGATTTCATGCATTTTTATGTTTTTGGGATTTTTTCTTCTAGATCTAGACTTATAATAGTCCTTGATCCTTATGTCCTTCTGGTCCTTACAAACCCATGGCCTAATCCTTTACTATTTGCACCATTTATCAAAATCCTTAGAGAAAAATCATTGACCATTTTGGGATTCAGACATTCCTTGGAACCCTAAACCTTAGGTTCTATATCCTTATGTCCTCCCAAAACACAAAATCTGAAAGAAAACAAAGTGTGTCTTAACAATTTAGATTTATAGGGTTTTCCTAGACTTTGTAACCTAGTTCCAAGTCCATACATCCTCTCACTCCCTAAAATCTCATAAAGAATGAACCATGTTTTTTAACAAATCTAGAGTTTTGGGTTTTCTTGGCACCCAGGACCTTTGTCCCAATGTCCCAAGTTCCTTTGCTTTCCTAATCCCCACACTTAAATCAAGGCTAAACCCTTTTTCACTTGTAACTCTCAGGATTTTGAAGCTCCTAAGCACCCTTTCACCTAGGTTCCTAAGTTCTGATTCCCTCCAACAATCTGGATCTCGTATACCTTTCCAACTCAATTCAAAAGTTCCAAATTTCTCCACCTTTCATATTCTCTAGTCTCATGAATTTTCCCTACACCTTTAGACTTGGTTCCAAGTCCTTATGTTCTCTTGGAACCTAAAAACTTGTAACACCTCAAAATACTTAAAATTTAATGATTTTTATGGATTTTAATGGTGTATATATACTTATTATGGTTTTTTGACTTTGTATGTACAATTAAATGATTAATAAGGTTGAAAAGACACTAGGAACCAAGAAGTACAAGTTTCAAGGAGTCACCAAAGCATCCAAGGTTACTTCCTCAATACAAAACATCATAGATACAAATTTAGGTCATGTGAACCTAAAGAATTTTCAAAAGAAGATTTTTGGAGGTGCTCCCACTCTTAGAGCTAGGATTTTGGTGCAATCAAGATTGGAACCTATAGTTGGTTTCCCTTCTTCGATACAAAGTTTGGAACTAATTTTGGCTTGTGCACAAGCCTACAATTATGCAAATAGGAAAGTATATGATGCAGATGGAAAAATCATCCTAGATATTACACCAGAGATGATAATTTAGACATTCAACCTTCCCCATCATGTAGAGGTGGTGAGACTTATAGAAGAAGAGTCAATAGCTACATTTGATGATAATGAGGAAGACAACACAAGGCATTTGAACAATTATTGGTTGCTCAAGGAAAGAAAGTCAATAACTAAGATTCTCAAGAATATGTTAAGAGTAGATTTCTATCTTGAAATTGGTGATATGATCACCTTACTTAATAGAGTAATGGGAAAATTGGATGATAGGATTTATTAGCACTAGATGTTCCAATACATTAATGTTATCCTTAAGCATGAATAGTTCTTTGACTAAGCACAATTGGTGAGTAATAAAATAGATGCACAATTGGCATCTATCACTATAGATAAAGGGTTCTCAATGACTTCTTATGTAGTCTATTTGTTAGCAAGACAAGTTTATTTCCTTAGTTTGGAAACAAATAGAGTAACGGTAGAAGCAGAGGGGTAGAGAAAACTATAACACTTTTACCCATAGCTAGAACTCAAACAATTCTAGAAACATTATAAGAGGGTCAATGATGACTTAATTTTCTCAATCATTAGGAAACTTCTAGGATATCTTAATTCTATGTTTTTTCTTGAGGCAATGAAGTTGATTTCAGGTTGGGGACACTAGTTCATCTAGTACCCAAGATTTACTTACATTAGGATAGTTGGATTCAATGGATCACCTTACCTCTTGCCTAGGTATTGTAGTGATACAATTGTGTTATTAGAAATCTCAAGGAAAATTTAAAAAGTCCACAAGAAGCTAATAGACAAACACAAAGCTAGAGTTCAATTTCCATTAGTCCTTGGCTTATACACATGTGCAACTATCAACTATGCCAAGGCACCTGATGAAGAATTAGCTGTAATGAATTTTAAGGTCTATCAAGCTAGAACCAATTATAATCCAAAGTGTAGAATTGAGAAACTTCTTAGGTTTGGATACAATAATGAGCCTATCCTAGAAGATTTTTGGGAAGATCACCAAGATGATCATGATGTTAGGAAGAGGAGCTATTGTAGATTGAAAATATATCAAATGAAAATGTTCAACATTGGAGGAGAAATTCCTTCAAATCTTTCAGATGATGGTCACGTCCTGAATCTAATTTATGATATTCGAAGATTAGACAATCAACCAATCCCAAATCTAAATTGGTCTATTAAGGAGAAACTTTCCATAGATGATATAAGAAATGGTGTTGTGTAATTCAATGTATCTTGGTTAAAGACAAAGATTGAACACTTAGAGAAGAAGAAAGAAAAGAAGGAAAATAGGTGAATCTTATTCAAAGCCCAAGGTGTATAATAAAAGGAGGAGTACAAAGAAAGAATAAAGAAAGGCTACTTCAAATGTTGTAACTCTAGAGCAATTATTAGAAGCCTTACTAAAGGATAAAATACTATATGATGCAACTTCAACAAGAATAGTAGCTATACTAGGAGTTACCCCATTAATGCAAGTTCTTCCAACACAAGTTTCTCATGGGAACCTTCTTGCTACAACATCATCACAAGTTCTAGGAAGAAGATGAGTCTAGCTTTTCTTTAAAGAGAAATCCCTCTCCTACACATCTACCCTTTACCAAGCCACTTTCTCCATAGGTAAAAAAGGATATTACCAAGGAATATTAGGAGAAAATCATAAAGATAGATAAAGAAGTATTTGAGAAACTCTTTAAAGGTGAGAAAATTTTACAAATTTCTTTACCACCACCAATTGTAGAACTACAAAAGGACTTGCCTCATGCTCTAGTCACTTCATCTACTCATGAGGTTGATGAATCTAAAAAGGTGCTCTCAGAAGAAAATGTTAAGGTAATTATTAAGGAAAATTAGTAGAAGCAAAAAGAGCAACCATAAATAGAAGAACAAAAAGAGAAACCTATAGAGGAGAAATTAGAGCCTCAAAAAAATAAAACTAAAGAAACACTTGATGAAAGGTAGCATAAAGAAAAGGATATGCAACAAGAAACACCAAAACTAGAGACTCTTGAGCAGGATGATCAACAAGAAAAGGAGATACCTAAGAAAATTGATCAATGTCAGAAAGAATAATATTCTCTCCCTACATAGCTCAAGATAAACTTAGAGAAGAGACAAAAGGTAGTGGTGAAACCACTTGATATATTAGCCATCACTATCTAGGTGAAAAGGTGGAGACCTGCTAAGAGACCAAGAACCCTTTCCACCATAAAAATAGATGAGTCTGGGCATCAGATTGTAGAAATAACCACTCCTAGATGATAGAGAGATAACTCCTAAAAACTATGAAATAT
This sequence comes from Cunninghamia lanceolata, assembly GCA_027924645.1. Taxonomy (NCBI): domain Eukaryota; kingdom Viridiplantae; phylum Streptophyta; class Pinopsida; order Cupressales; family Cupressaceae; genus Cunninghamia; species Cunninghamia lanceolata. The sequence goes on along the minus strand of BSBN01000585.1, from coordinate 10,258,576 downwards.
CAAATGTTAATTTTTGTAAGCAAACCAGAGTAGAAGAAATTGATTCCTTAGGTTCTACAGTACAAGCAGTAGTAACCAAGATGGAAAAAGATAAGAAGAACAAGGAGGAATTAAAGGAACAATTGGAATAGATGAATTTTTTTATCAAATAATTTATTACTCATCTATCTCAATATGAGATCCCTTCCACCAATACTCTAGTTTTGATATCCAATCAAAAAGTAGATTCATTGCAAAGCATGAGAAAGAGATTAAATGCAATAGATAAGTGGATTGGTGAATTATTAAAGGATGCTAATAAGGTCATGCACTAGGGATATAAATTACATGAGCAAGCCACTCAATTAGAAAAGAGAATTCATTCATTTTCACAAGGACTAAAAACTAAAGACAGTACTTATGAGAAAAATCTTCCAAAGTTAAAAGCTATGAATGATATGAGCTCAGAGGAATTGAAGATTAAAGGAATTCTTTAGGATGAAGTGTCGTATTTTATGAAGAAATGTATTACTATAATTACCTTTAGAATAGAATTGATAGCTGAATATAAAATAAAATACTACATGCACAAAAGGAGGTATGTCAAGCTATGTGTAACTAAAATTTTTGTAGCCCATGTTATAAGCCATAAACATATACATTCTAGAAAACAAAGACTTGACACAACGTATATCGTCAAGGAAAGCCTTAGGAAAAGGATAGAAGAGGAACTAAACCAAGGTACAAAATTTAACAATTCTACATTAGATAAATGCCTTGAGACCAAAGCTAACTTTAAAGTTATTGAAAAGGAGTTTCTTGACATGGAAAAACTAGTAGAATGTGTACAAAAATACTTTGAATATTACAAGTTTAGGCTAAACTGGTTAGATGGACCAGATGAAACTAGTTTGAACAAATGCCTAATAGCATTCACTAAGCACAAACAAAGATAGAAGGAAACATATGAAGCTAATATTAAAATTTAGGATGAAAGGGCATTATTTCTATTTTTAGTAAGACATAAGTTGTTGAATTTAATTGATTAATTTTTTGGACTCAATATGAGATATTGCAAATATAAATTTAAATATAAGTCATTCCCACTAAAATTATAAAGTGGTCCCTAATTTATCTAGAGTTTGCATGGAGCTGACCCAAATCTTTGCATGAGTCTTGTTCAAAAGGAGAGTTGTCTTCTAGTTGTCTTCAAGTGTAAAAAATAAAATCTCTTGTTGCATTATGATATATAAATTAGAAAATTGTATGAAATGTTTTGGGGCAATTAACTACTAGTTAGAACTGAGGCACTAGGATTTCCTTTTCCTCTATAAAAGGAGTTGCTAGGCATGTAATAAGGATCCAAATCCAATTCCCTTTCTTTTTAGAACTTTATCAATTTTAGTCTTATAATTTCTTCAAAGTTTTTACTAGTTGTTAGTCCTAGGGAGATTTCTAAAGAAGAAAGTCAAGTTTCAGTGTAGCAATCTTGTTGAAACTGTAACTTCTTTTCTAAATCAAAGAAATGGCTCTAGCTTCTTCAAATCTTTCTTCTCTTGAGTTGTGAAATTCCCAAGTTTCTCTTTTCATGCTAATTATTTGTTGAAATGCTATTGAAAGTTTAATGATAAATCTTACATAAATGAATTGTGGATGTAATATATAAATCTTGCATGTGGAATATAGTAGTTTTATGTATTTATTTCTATTCCTCATCAAAATTTCCTCAAAATATTGCATCTATAGTGTGAATGATAGAGTTTTGACTAATCATAGAATTGCAAGTTAACTAGATTTCTCAAATTTTCATCATAAGAATTGAGATTAAAAGTGCAAAGCTAACTCATCTTATTTATTCTAAAATCTAAATTCTTTTATCCTTTTTTTACAAACTGTTAAAGTAGGATTAGATTAGGAATTATCTAAAATTAAGGCTAATAGAATAAAAATCTTGAAAAGATGAAGGTTGGCTAAATTAATTTAGATTGATTTGAATTGATAAAACCAATACAGACCCCTTGAACAAACAAACCATATTGATCACTTAGCTTACTTAACATGGTTGTGATCCAACTCCCAATAACTTGGAGGTGACTAAACCTTAGATCAATTATCTTTTCAAGAGAGGCAGAGTGATTTTCACTCTACCTGTGTTGCATGTGTCAATTTGGCCATTGATATGCACAATGTGTGTAAATTATAGAATTCAAATGATATTAAAATACAATGCCAATGTCAATCTTCAAAACTAAACTAGCTTCTCTCGATTATGTTGATTGCTTTCCACTAATCACCAACAATGTTTTATAGTATCTTCTAGCCATAGGAATGATCTCATTTGATTGCAAGGAGGTGCAAATCTTGATGCCAAATGCAACATGTAGTCATACAAACTTGTGAAAGAATCTTCTAGAATGAATGGGGTGATAATGGATCAATGAATCTTGATGTGGTTCATATAATAAGCTCTCCTAGGTCTAATGAGTCTAGAAATGTGGTACTTTGTTTTCGCAGACTTCGTAAAGTTGTTACAAACTATGAATAGTGAAGTTGGATGTCTTCTTGTAATGTCGATAGTAAGTATGAAAGTTAATTATGCCTTTATAATGATTATAATCTCTTGAAAATTGAATATGATGTTGAAGAATCAATGTAGAACATGTATTCCCAACTATGAGTTGAAATGTGTAGGTGTAGTAAAATGTGATAGGGTTTGTGGTGACTAAATCATGATTGGAATGCTGAAGAAAACCTATAAATAATCAAAGTAAAAGAAAATATTTTTGGGTGATGTAAGATTGCTCTTACACCTTGGGATGCTCTTGAATTAGTTATGACAACTTAAAGGCAACAATGATTAGAAATATCATCCTTACAATCACTCTTGGCCCAAAGATGAACCCTATGTTACTCTACGTGAATAAAAAAGACACTAGATATAATGTGTTTCTTGGTAGGCCTTAGGTAAAAAAATGAAAGTTGTTTGATTCAACCTATTCCAAGTAGTTTTATTTCTACATGGAAAATAACTATGTAACTAAGGGGGGTCCCATACCATTCAACATGGTTAAAGTGGATAAAACCAAGTAAAATGTGAGAATACCAATATACTATGAGTTACTCACAAACCAGGTGACAACTCCCATGCCTACTCAACAAAGTCAACCCCACGAAAAGGAAAGAAGGTCCTAAAATAGAAACCAAAGAACAAGAGGTATTTAGGTCCCAGAAGAGGGAGGGTTCAAAGATCATTACTAGTCTCAACCAAGATCACATTGGAGATATCTCAACTCCTACATAATGATGATTCATTTACATTCCCCTTCGATGCTCATTATGTCAAGATGTATGCTATCTTAAAAAACTATTTCCATACCCATTGACAAAGATAATGAGACATGTATGGTTGGCCTCTCATCTAATAATTTTGAGCCATCAAATAAAGACCTAGACAAATTACAATTCAAATTCTAAAGAACAAAAAGGCCACCACATGAAGATGAGGTTAGCAGAGGAGAATTATTAAATACAAAAATTATTTGTGTGATAATTGGTATGAAGAATCCACTAATAATTTATATACCTAGACATTATGAGAAATTATCAATGAACATGCATCCCCATAAGAACAAATATATAAGGATCTACATAGATCTCAAAAATCAATAGGAAAAACCCTAAACTCCTCATGAATTGTGCATATTCTTAGTATGTTGAGTACAATTAAATGAGTGTAAAAACTTCACCCTAGTTATTGAACCCTTACAAGATCAAATATTGAATGAAGAGGTCACATACTAGACACCAAGTCATCAAAGAGACTTTTTAAGGCTATGAAAGTTCCTAGTGTCAAGACCTCTTATGGTAATAAAATAATAAAAAAGAAAAGTTGGCTCTAGCTAACAAGAGTCCTAAGTTGTAAAATAAATAAGGATTCGCCCATCTCTAGTCAATGACAATTTGAATAATGGAACTTTCTATTTTTGTACCATAGAGGGTGAAGAATTTGTTAGAACCACCAATGCATTTCACCTAAAAAAGTAAAAATAAAAATGGTGCAGGAGCACCAAGACATCAGGGTTTTGGTTAGATTTTCTAGTAGGTTGTTTTATTTAATAAGGTCTTGGAGACCATCTTCATAAGGCTTGAAGGCCATATTTGTAATAATACTTTGTCCAAATGTTGAAAAGAAACTATTATCTTGTTGCAAGTCCTAGTTAGGATAGTCATATTGCATAGGCAGTCTTAGGGAGTCATTAAATTTTAAATATTTGTATAGGTTAGTCATTAAATTCTTATGTTTATAAGCCTTTTAAGGCATGTCTTGGGTTAGGAAGATGTCTACACCTTGTCATAGGTTAACTACATGTTAAAAAGCAAAGATTAGTCACTGTCAAAAATAGTTTCAAAGAAGAAAGTTTCTATTTTAAGTGTTGTAGTTCAAATCAAGAAGAAAACTGATGGTCTTGGGCAATTTTTGATCAACCCAAGCATTGAATGCAAATGTTAAGGCTTGTATTAAGCCAAGGGAAGATTTTATGGAAATAATACATTGAATAGATTGGAGAAAATAACAAGAACACTGTTTTTTCTGCTTTTTTCCTATTTTTTATGTTTTTCCTTCTCTATTTTCTCAGAAATCCGTATCTGTGCGTGGCATGAATTTGGAATGGAGTGAGAGGAGACTGAAGTACCTTTGATTTAAAGCTTATTGGAGGTCTTGACATTGAACTTGAAGGGAGAAATCTCTGTTATGCCAAAAACTGCTTTTTTCTGCCTTTTCTATGTTTTATTGTTGTTTTCTACCGTACTATACTTCTGTATGGATTCATCATGGACCACTTGCATATGGGATGGAAAGTATGAAGTGTTAGCTTGACTTTGAGCAAGGTTTGAGATCCTGGTGATAAATTAGGTGAAAGGTATCAATAGTTTTCTATAAACTAGTTTTTAGAAATTGTTGTCTCCTTTTGAAAATCGCTGTTTTCTGCAATTTTTCGTACTTGTATGACCTGGGAGTGGTTGGTATTGGTGTTGGCTGTCTAGAGCATTGAGTTACCTATTGTTTGCAATTGGTTTGGGTTTTTAACACCCTTGTTTAGCTCTGCAATCATCATTGATCTGAAAACAGGTTGGACCCCTGAATTAGGGTAATACTGAGCAATTCGATGGATATTTCTTCATTCCATTGATCCCTTATGTCACTGATCAATGGAATGATCTGTATACTAGTTAAAGTAATGTCTTGTAATGGTTTGTAGAGGCAAGAGGATGGTTGATGTTGAGAGTTCCATATGAATGACCCTACAGAGTTGTATGTTGTGACTTTGGAGAAGGACATCAATCACTACAAGGTAGGAATAGGCAAATTTGATGAATTGTTTCTCTGTCAATGAAGACAATAGGCATGTAGGTATGTGATTGGATTGGCATGTTGGATTAGACCAAGTTTGTGTTAGAGGGAGATTACTCCAAGGTGGATATTGGGACTTTCTTGCTCTTGGAGCTATGAGATTGTGACTGCCCATGAGGGGTATGATAGGTGTTGCTGTCCTGCAGGGTTTGTATAGTGGTTTGGCAAGAAAACTTGATGGAATCTTGATGGAGTTGGCATCCTGGAAGGTGTGTCCTAGAGTCCTTCATTCTGTGTGTGTCAAGAGCAAGTTGGAGATGGTGTTGAAGGTTGTCTTGAGAGATCTTTGCATGTGAAGTTATGATCATGCTTCTGTTGGCCTAGATGCTCTACATCAAAAAATAATTCACTTGCATTCATTATTTTAGATCCAACATGTTGTCTTAGTCATGCTCTTCTCTAATTTTTTCCTTAACAAGAGTCATAGGTTGTTATCTATTATCCAATTATACTAGATAATGAGATACCCACTCTCATAATCCAATCACCACTATATCCTAATAAGTTTTAAATAAGATTACCCTAAGCATTAGACTTTTTACTGTGCAAACTACTATTACTTTCACCTTTTTCCCATATTAGGTATCTAGGCCTACAATACTACCTGGAATCTAAGAGGTAGATCTTCCCTAGTATTTGTATTCCTCAACAAAGGTGTAAGTATGAGAAATAAGTGGTACACATTGATTGCAGTTAGTTTATCACATTGTTCTTGCCTATGTTTGGTCCTTAATGGTGCGCACTCACTTCTTGCTAGTAGTGTGAGATCAAGGATATGGACACATAATACCCTTACTTGTCTATGCCTAGCCTTCAATGGTGAGCCCTCACTTCTTCCTAGTAGTGTGAGGCTAGGTCTAGGGGATCTATGTTTAAAAATACAAAAAACACAATCAAAAGTGTCCTACTTATCTAGAAAGGTTGCATTGTGCTAAGGATTCTCCCTCCCTTGTTCTAACCCATTGGCCATCTTTAATTTAATTCTAGGGAAACACTTACAAAACTGAAAATACATAATAAATCTTGTTTTAATTTTAATTATTCTAGACTAGGATAAATCCCTTTCCTATTGTGAGCATATTTTATATATTTCCTTCCATAGCTCTCATTCCCATGATTCTCCTTTACATCCTACATCTTAGAACCCTAGTAAATAGGATAATGTTGTAGTCAATATACAAAATTAGAAAAGTGCATACTATGATCATAAAAAGAATATAAAAATAAACAAATTGGTGTTCAATCATACATTTGTGTCTATCTATCCATACATATCCAAGTATACATGTATATGAATAAAGCATATAGAAAAATAAGTTGTTGAATCTAAATCCTCCATGTGCACAATGAAAGAAACATAAATCAATTCCATAATGAATAATATGAATCCAATCCAAAAGAATATGTATATATACATTGCTCAATAAAATACCAATGAGTACAATAAGGTCTCCCACATAGGAGACAATAAAAAAATAACATAATAACATGTCTAAGTATAATAAAGGTCTCAAATGTTGGGGACAATTGAAATCAAATTACAATAAGTGAGCATCTAATAAGAAAGGTCTATGTGACCCCTGAGACCCCATGTGCCTCAAGATCCTACTCCTCTTGTGTTCTCAACTTTGCACACCTTACAAACCCCTATGAGAGTGAGAGCATTCCCTCTGACTATGCCCTACCTAAGAATGGATGAAAGAATGTCAATACGGTCCCACTTGCATAGATCCTCCTTCCTATCGCAGAAGTCTCATTAGCAATGCATTCTCCCCTATAATTTGGCACTATCCCTCTATAATTCTAGTATATTTTTAGATGCATGCCAAACTAGATCAAAGGCATTTGTGTGATGGTCAAAAAGGAGGGGAAGTGTTGGTTCCTTGAATAGCTCATCTCTTCTCCTTCATAGGATAAGAGCAACAATGTCTATACTAACATCGAGAATAAACTCTCTCCAATCATTCACACTACTTGTGCCTACATTCCAAAACAAATAAATCAAACCATATCATCAATAAATGGAAACTTTAAATAATTGGCATCACCATGTTGCCATCAAGTAACTCTAAAGAAATAAAATAAATAACAATAAATGCAAGTACTCATGTCAATCACCCTCTTGCCATGAGGGGGGATCACTATCACTATGGGATTAGTGGTGTGGATCATATAGTGGTGACTATGGAGCATCTTCCTGTCTCTCTTCCTATTCCTCTCTCTAAGTCATACTTGCTGGTTTTTCTTCTGAATCAGCATTAGGGTTTTCCAGTTCTAATGCACGGGTAGATTCAACCAACTAATACAGGAGGTTGCATGAGCTCCTTCCCTTCACTTCTGGTTCTACCGCACCAAGGGGGGTGTCCCTATAGCTAAAGATGTAACCTTCACTAGCTCAATGACTGATAGATTTAGCTTGACAACAATAGGCAGAATACTCTCATGTCTGGACCAAGATCTGCATGGTAGATCACAAGGTTGGCAACATTCTTAGACATATTAGTCTGGTGGGTATGAGAGCATGCAGGGGGTTCCTAATCTTACTCCTACAACTAATAGGTTGAAGTGATGAAATGGGTGGACATAATGTCCTGGATGCAAGACAAGGGGTTTTGGCTCATAACTACTGACCCAGGAGCAGACTGGTGCCTATCCATTGGGCAAGGAGTCAACTAGACATATACAATAGATGGTTTGCAATTTGTCATTCAAGTTTCAAGGGGTTGAGCTTGATGCTTGCCTTACAAACATCACCCAAGGATGGGTATTTAGCTGCCTCTACTTACAGATATCCCTGTTGACATGCAACCTTCCCCATGCTCAACCTAAAACAATTTAATCCACTCCTTGAATGGAAGTTAGAGATCAAACGTGTGATAGAGAAAACCATACCCTAGAACCTAAGAAACCCTTAGCAACTGGATTCAGAAGGAGAATAACATGCAGCAAATGGAGACAAGCAGATAAACACATGCAATGAAGCATTTCTCATATAAAATCAACATTGAAACTAAACATATGTGCAAAATACATTCATGTTGCAACTCATAAACTCCAAAGAGATAGAACAACTAGGATGATGCCCTGTTCTTCGTTATTTACACAAAAATTACCCAGGCTTTCAACAACCAACAAATGAGCAACACAGCCTGCTATATACAACAAGGCAAGTACTCAGCATTAATCACTGGGTGACTCAAAAGTCTGCTAGATATAGTTCATTCGGAGGAAATGGCGCTCAAACATTCAATGCAGCAAGTGGAAGAGGAGACAGGGAAAGGTCTCGATCCTTGCGCTGCCGCCCGTGGATGTACAACTTCAATCAGGTACCTAATCTGTTCACGTCTTCACCCATACCCTGTAACATCTGCCATTAATGTCCACCTACTTGTGGCCTTGGGAAAAATAGTTAACTGTGTGCTCCTGAAACTTTCCCGCCAATATATATCATCCTGATATTTCAAATATATGTGGGAACTAATTATCCCACATGCACCCCGCGATGACCTCTCTAATACTTTATATACTGGGCCACGAGCATATATGATGTCGGTGCTTTTTCTCTTGATGACACCAGTATAAACCTTGTCATCATCCTCCATCAACTAGACCGCTTCATCGACAAACCTCATCTTTGTCCTCTCGACATCACATATCACGCCGATGGAGAGATATCACCCCCATCATCCAAACCTTTGTCGGGAAGACCCAACACATTGGAAGAATACATTTCAAATACGCTGATGACCAAAGTCATGCCGACGGCCTTCCTTGCATACATCCTTCAGTATGCAAAATATCACACCGATATTTCACGTCACCCTGATGTGTAATATCACCCCATGGGAAATATCACTCCGCAAGAAAGTATATCTGTCTGCATCACCTAATTAAAGATATCACCCTGATGTATGAATATCAGCCTGATGACCAACCTTGCCTTCATGTGAAATATTGCCCTGATATTCACCCTCATCGGCAAAACCTGATGCATCAGAGGAAGATCCTCCTGCTTTGCTGATACCATATGTCTAGCCAATGAAAATCCTAATGATGTCACCATCATATATGCATACCGCGCATCCTCTCATATCCGGATGATATCACCAACATATTCGCAACATCAGGGGATCTCCATAAAATGACTGATGTTAAAATATGACCCCCCGGACCTTGATGATGTCACCATCACATTCATATATCGGCACCTGGGTGATATTCGGGATATCACCCAATATTTAGAATATCACCCCCTTTCAAAAAAAAATGATGCAGATGAGCAAATATCGCCCCGATAAAAGAATGACGTCAGTAGCACCGGGTGATAAAGCAAACATGAAGTGATAAAATAACATTGGGGTGATCTTAACCAAGATCACCCAATATTCAAATATGATGACCCCGATGAACATTGGGTCACACTTAGAACCTTGCAGCAACATCATCAGGATAATCTTAACTAAGATCACCTGATGTTAAAATATCACCTCGATGAAAGATCATGCTAGAAGAAAATATGATGATCCTCGCAAGCAACATCAGGGTGATGTCTGGAAATATGATGATGATGACCTCCTCTGAAGAAAAAATGATGTTGAAGTTGAAAAATGTTAAGGACGCCCAAGGACTTAGAACTTTTGGATTTTTTGGGAAGGTGCTTGCATATACATATTTAAGCACCAACAATAATCTCTACCTCTATGGTAGGTGAAAGCTCAAATAAGGGGGGCTGAGGGGCCACTATGATGTTAGTCCTCTAATCAATTATTGAACCCTCCTAGCTGGGCTCATAGTCTGAGTCCTCATCATCATCATATACATTAGCCTCTTCCTTTCCTACCTTAGCCTCCTTTTATGTGACCTAAACTTCCTTTCTTTCTATTGTTACATCTCCTTACCTATAGCCTCTCTCAAGAGTCCTCACAATGGATAATCTAGGGGTCAAGGGAGTCTATATTACATGACCTATAGGTCCTAGTCTCATCTCTCTTTAACCCCTATATGCTATAGATACATGGGGAAATTCTACTGGTGTAGCTACACCAAAATATTAAGCCACCTTTTCTAAAATGTGTGACTTCTACTAGCCCATCCTATTTGTAATGCTAGCATTTTCCTGACACTAATCCTAGATCCCATCCTCATATTTCCACAAGCCCATAGTGATAAGGATTGGTGAGGATTTCTATGCTAGTCAAATCTAAGACACAAGTTATGAGATCTATAAATTGGGGTAGCTTGCCCCATCTCATCTCATAGGATGCTTTGGCATATATAATGGGCCTCCCCCCTGATACAAAATAATGTTCTCTAGAATCCAACCCATAATCAAAGAAGGATGACTAATCATCTAAGTAACCCGCCAAATAATATGATACAAATCTTAATGTGTGGTAAGATGTCAACACCCTATGTATAACATTATCTCTATTCCTCCATGATCCTAATGATAGGGTCCAAACTACACAAACATAGATAAGAACCCTTGTAACTAGATATCCTATTGGAAATAATCTCAATCATGCTTCTAAATTCTTAGAATGGCTACCCTTTCCACCAAAATTAGCTCCACACTCTGTTGAGCCCCCATGTCTACTCATATATCCGCTAGTAATAGTACCCATGATGCTATCTATTGTCTATCATGAGGATAGGTAAGGGTGAGAACCCTCCCTATGACAAGAACACCTAAGATCATGTATGTGTTAAACAAGTAATCCTCCACTCCCCTCTACAAAAATTAGGTGTTTTTGTCCATGTCCTAGTAATTAAGGACATCACATAGTATCATACTAGAAGGTAGGATTAGTGGGATCTATTCAGTCCTATCCAACCCAACCACTGCTAATATCTCTTTCTCTCTCTCTATTTGAAATTGCATCCAAAACTCTACCTATCTAGTGCTACTCCCAAGCCCCAGTCCATGTAATATATGCACCCTACAACTCATCACTAAAATCATGGTTAGTCCATCCCTCAAAAATATAGAAAAATTTATATTACAAAATCCAATGATTAACTAATAATTATAAATTCATCACTTGGATGAAGGTGGTGAGTGAGTGCACTCTACTTAAATATCATCTGGTTCAATGGTCAAATAGTCAATAGTAATTTTACACCTCATTCATGCCAAAAAATAGTAAATATTTGTCTTATTTTTACTGGCCATAATTGACCTTTGACTATTGAACTGGATGATGTTTAAGAATAGTCAAGTGAGTGTTTATCATGACATTTCTCATTCACCACAACTTTTTCAAGACCTATTGTGGCATTTCCAAATCACCATAGTGTTTCCCAAATCTACCATGGTGTATACCATTCATTTACAACTTCTACTAAACCTACCACAATGCATAGCATTTGTTGTGGCATCCTAATAACTACCATAGAAGGGATAATACTAGAAAAGTGATGAATTTTTTATGATGTAGGGAATTCATCTACTATGCCCTACAAACTTAAAATGACTTGAAACGCATGAAAATGTAGAAATTCAAAGATCTTACGCTACCTACCTAATCTACAACTCAAGCCAATCATTTTAATGTTACTCATTCCAATTTTCATCATAGGCATTGAATATAAGTAAATTGGGTTTTTTCAACAAAAGAGGATTTTTAAAAGTTTGTGCACCTATTGCCTCACGTTCTCCTATGCACTGGCCATATCTATAATTCTCATCTCACACTCTCTTAACTACTTCTACATGCAAAATAGTCATTGTTTGCCCAGAGCTTAGTTTCTTCCAACTAGTCATTCTATAGCTAAACCTTCTTTGACGATGCATCCTCTTATCCTCATCATTACAAAATATTTTAGTCCTCAATACTTTTAAAATGTGCTTGAGACTATTTTTTGTCTATTGTATAGGTGTTGGATAGAGACTAAAAAGTGCTCAGTCAATTGGTATTTCTACCTTGCACTAATGGTAAGTATTCATGTATGTTTTATCATTTCAATTTTATTTCTAACATTTTTATGTTGCACAATCTTGTCTCATATTTGTAGGTCTATGTGTAGGCCATCAATCCATAGATAAATACAAGTATGATTGATGACTCTGTCACATTTTGAGAATCTACACCCAACAATTATTATGGAATTTTCCTTTCTTAGCGGAGAAATATGTAAGTGCTCAAAATTGAATGAGTTTACATCAAAAGTCTAGTGATGACCAAAGATGTAGAAAATAATTCTACAAGGTATGAAACATAAAAAATTTGATGCTCAATTGATGTCTCCAAGCTAAGGTTTGGCTTGTCAACTTCCCATTTTTAGTTTCCACCCCTTTGTTGCTCTTGTTTTTCATGTTGATCAAAATCTAAATGAATTTTGTTTTCTACCCATAGTAATGAATTCATTATGGTATTTCAATCATTTCACCACTATAAGTTTCCAATCACCATAATCATGTGTTGTTTGTCACAATATTTTAGATGTATTCCATAGTATTCTAAAGTTCATTGTAATATTTAGCATTCATCATGGTGAACAAAATACTAGTTGTGAACACTAAAGAGATGAACCAAAAAAGGATGGTTAGTGTTGGTTCCCAAATTTGTACATATCAAACTCTAAAGATTTGCCACTTCTTATGATCAAGTTCAATGGAGATCTAGCCAATAGAGTGGGAGATTATTTTCACCTATCTCCCCTACACTTCAGGTTTTGTCAAACCTAGGGGGTGTCCCTTATAATATCAAAATCAAATGTATCTTTCATTTACAACAAGGTAGATATGTTCTCATATATTTGTACCATGATTTGTAAGATTAACCCTAGATTAGAAACATTCTTGGGTTATCCTTATTGTTCAGACCTAAGAATGTGCAACACCTAAACTAAAACAAAATATAAAATGAAATGATTCAAATGATTTGTCTTTAAATTTAATGTTCTTTTGAACTTTTAGGCAAATAGATTCTAGATTGGTACTTTATCAGAGAAACAAAGTCAAACCCAACAGTGTAAATGTTTCATTATGATATAAAAAGCTTCATATCCAAAGGAATAATAACAATCATATTACTACATTACAATAATATGTCCAAGAAAAGGTATTACCTGTGACTCTTCTTTACTAATCTCTTGATACAACACATTTCCCCTTATACCTCATCCAAAGCAATTTAATCCATCCCTTGAACAGATACAACAAACTAGACATACAATATAGCAAATGTATATTGATGAGATCAGAAACCCTAGCAACATCACTCAAAAGAAAAATGTTCATACCCAAGGAGACAATCATAGATAACACATGCAGCGAGCGTTTCTCATATAACTCAATCTGGAAAGAACAATTTCATTCAGAAATTTATTCATCTATAAAGCAAAATATGTCTCTACAACCCAGAGTCCAGTCACCTCCTACAAAAAGTAATTTCCCAAATGTGTGGATAGCTTATATCCAAAGCCCAGAATCCCTATTACAACACTACAAGTTCCCTTATAAAGGAAAATTAAAAATGTTGGACTACGACTAACTAACACACTATTTTATTACATCCTTTAATTCCTATTTAATGTTTGTGACTTGAGAATTTATATCCCTCTTTTTGATTGGATGGTTTTGAAATAGACTCCTTTGACCAATCCTTGCATGACAAGCTACTCCTTTGACAACAATATTCTGGGGTATAAGAATATTCTAGAATACTTAGAACTTCCTAGGCAACTCAGGACAAATGTGCCCTATTTTGTCCCATTTTCATACTCAGATCATAGGTTGTTAGGAACGCAACATGACTCCCTATCTTTCAATCTCTAGCTACTAATTGTTAGGTACCCTGAGACTGTTGATAAGATCACCAAAAATTAGAGAAAGAAGAAGTCAGGACCGCCTTCCAGAAGGTGATGCTGCAAATGTCATGCTTATTTAGGTAAGGAATTCTTTGACTCTGTACATAGAGTCCAAATCTTCCACCTCCAACTAGACCACCCAAACGTAATAGCCTCCCCCTCTTGCAAATGAATATTTAATGAGTGCCATCAAGTAGATGGAAGGAGAGAGAACACAATGAATCCTCTCTACCTATGCATATGGTTTTGGGAAAATGTGTCTCAATCTTGCAATTATATAAGGTTTATTGTTGATAGGATATACATATTTATATATATTTCCTAGTCACACCAATAGGTGTAATATACAATGGGAGCATGAGGTGGAGTGGGATGCGTGCTAACATTTTTTATTAACAAAAACTATTAAATAGGTGACATACATTAATTTAATGATATATTGTAAATCTGGACCATTCACTATTAGGTTTTAGATATGATGGTATATATTTTGTTGTATTTTCTTGCCCTAGAAGGTAACCCTATTTTATGAGGGCATTGTATGGTTGCATTATCGTGATGTACTTTGAGAGTCTGATAGTGGTCATGTTGTCTCTGGATCTCTGGTGGTGATACTCCTGTGAGAAGCTTTCTCTGCAAGTATATTGTAATCTTTGTGATTTCTAAATAATATATTGGGTGGCTTTTGGAGTGTGGGGTTTTCTCTCGAAAGGGTTTTCCCCATGTAAATCACTGTGTTGTGGTATGCATGATATTTATATTTATTTTTGTTTAAGTTTCTATAACTATTAAAGATTTGTAAAGTTTTGCATTATCCCCCTCTCAAGATTAGTGTAGGAAGTTGCTCCGCTACCTTAGCTTCGTTACAAGTGGTATCAGAGCTTGATCACCTTTGGTTTCAGTTGTGGGTTGTTGAGTTTTTTGAACTAATCTAGATTTGAGTGGGGGCTTGTGCAGAAGACACTTTGTGATCTTATTGTAGTAATTTTTAGATGGCAATAGGGAGAATAGAGGTGGATAAATTTTTTGGAAATAATTTTGAAATGTGGAAGCTGAAGATGGAGGATCTGTTGATAGATCAAGATCTGTGGGATGCTGTTGATGAGAAGGTTTCAAGGCCTGTAGATCCTACTTTGGCTGCTCAATATGATGTTATGAACTATAAAGCCAAGGGTCTAATCAAATTGTGTTTAGCAGACTTTGTTTTAATTAATTTTCATGAAGAGATCTCTGTACAGAAACTATGGAAAAAGCTTGGTGAGATGTATCAAGCCAAATCTTTAGTGAACAAGATTTTCTTGAGGAAGAAATTGTATTCCTTGAGAATGGAAGAGGGTGGACCAATTACAGACCACTTGGAAGAATTCAATATGCTAGTGGCTCAATTGGCATTAGTTGGTGTCAAAATGTATGAGGAGGAGAAATGTTAGATATTTCTTTGTTCTTTGCCTGATTTGTGGGATTCTCTTGTTATGGCTATTGGGAGTACTTCTGTTATATTGAAGACTAAAGATGTGGTGGGTTCTTTACTTTCTGAAGAGATGAGGAGGAAGGTATCCATCAGTGCCAAGGAGGCCCTAAATGTTCATGGAAGACCTAAGGAAAAAGGAAAGAAGAATGAGAAGCATGATAAATCCAAGTCCAAGGGGAGATCCAAATCTCCTAGAAAGTCCAAAGTTGTTTGTTGGAATGGCGGTAAGCCTAGACATATTCGTAAGGAATGCAAAGAAGAAAAGAAGAAGAAAAATAAGAGATTTGATTCTGATTCTGGGTTTGAGAAGGAGATGGTGATGCATTCATTGCATCTTTGGCAACTCGTGTAGGTAATGATGCATGGTTAATTGACTCACGTGCATCTTTCCATGTGACCTTTAATAGAGATTGGTTTTCTGAATATGAAGAATTTGATGGAGGTAAGGTGTACTTGGGTGATGATTCTTATTTAAATATTGTGGCCATGGTAAAGTTAGAATCAGGTTTCCTGATGGTAGAATAAAAAGGATTAATGGTGTATTGCATATCCCTAGATTAGCATGTAATTTGTTATATGTGAGTGATGCAGAAGCATCCCAGGTTGCAGAGCAATCTTGCATCAACCAAAAGTATTTGTAATCTTTTCTTTCATTTTAATTGTAGTTCAATAATTTATAGTTCAACATTTTCTACCATATTTTACTGCATCTTCATATCAAAGCTCGCACAGCAGGATTTATCTTCTATACCATGTCAATTACATCATACTAAGATTTCAAGAGATTTGGATTTGTCTAGAGAAAGTTATCACTACCAGAAGATCATTAGCTCTCACAGAGCAGAGTATTCATGTAGTCAGCTGAGAGCAGAAGGGTTGCGGAGCATTTCCGTGACTTGCAGAGCCAAATGGAACATATCACAAGGGAAATGAGGACTAGATACCATTTACAAAGAAATACCATGTGTTGTAGGGTGACCTACATGTTATCTACACGTTTCATCATTCATTGGAGAGTTTAACCTCTTGAGGCCGATGCTGAGGATTCTTTGAGCTTGAAGATGATATATATACATCTCTTATATGCATTAGGAAATCAGTTCAGTAGTTAAGTAGTTTTAGAAGATAGATTCTTTTTGGAAGGCATTTCAATTCCATATCTTCCATTTCTGTTGTAACTTGGAAGGTAGGTCTATGAGCCCTTTGATTGTAGCCCACATGTTGCTATCATATAAGCATTTTGATTATCTGATATATTGAGCATTTAAATATTCCATTGCATTCTATATTTGTGTTGTTTCCATTGTGTTGACTCTTGTTGCATGGTTTGGACAGTCCCTTCTTAGGACCCTCTTATCCATGACTGCACCAAGTGGTATCAGAGTGAAGTTGTGAGTCCTGTAGAAGTGAAGGCATTCTAGAAGATCTCGTGGTGAACAAATTGCCAACCTAAGGTAGTCTACTTGTTTTTGTCAACAGAGCACTGATTATGAGGCAGTTGCTACCTTGTAGTCAGATCACCAAATTGAGGTTGTTGCACCATATCCTAGGAAGAGATGCCACCAAGGAGGATGCTTGCTATGGCCAATGTTGTTGGAAGAATGGAAGAGATGATAGAGATGATGAGAACAATGAAGGTTATATTGGATGCTACAGAAGAAGATAGATGAAGAGGACTAAGCCCTAGACATGAAGATGAAAGTGATGATGATGAATTTCAAATTGCTAACCAAAATAAAGAAGCCCTAGAAGAAGAAGAATCTGATTAGGTAAATGTGTTAAAATATATTTCTAATATGGGTAAGAGACTTAGAATGGAAGTACCAAAATATACCAAAAATTTAAACCCTGAGGAATTGATTGACTGGATAAATGAATTGGAGGAATACTTTGAATATGAGGAAATTGAAGATCTGGAGAAAGTAAGAATTGCAAAAACTAAGTTGAAAGGACATGCTACTATTTGGTGGAAAGAAGTTCAATTGGATAGAAATAGGAGAGGAAAATAAAAGATCATAAAATGGGATAGGATGGTGACAAAGTTGAAGAATCAGTTCATACCTACTAACTATGAGTTGGAATTGTTGAAGAGGTTGCAAAACTTAAGGCAAAAGGAGAAATCTATGAAGGAGTATACTGAAGAATTTCATAAGATAATCATAAGGACTGGACATAGTGAAGCAATAAAGGAGAAAGTGGCAAGGTACATAAATGGATTGAGAATGAAAATTCAAGAAGAACTAAGTTTGGTAAGAATGACAACAATAGACGAAACATATCAATTTGCATTAAAAGTTGAAGATAAGTTGAATAAGAGACATGAACAAAGACAAAGAGGTAGAAGAGGTAAATTTCAAAGAGGTAGAACATATTTCAGAGGAGAAAGACCCTATGTGGAGAAAAACAAGGAGAGTAGTCCATACAAAAAGGAAGACAGCAGAGATAACAATTCATACTAGAGGGATGATAAGAGTTTCTACTGCAACAATAGAGGGAATCATATTTCTTACCACAATGAAGGATACCAAAGGGATGAAAGAGGGTTTGATAAAATATCATTCAGTGGAACTTGTTTAAAGTGTGGAGGTGAAGGACACAAAGCATTTGAATGCCATCGAGGAAGTACAAGCAAGAGGATAGAGAATAGTACAAGAGCAGCGTATGCGGAGGAAGAACCAGTTGGATCACCTAGTTCAATTAGAAAACCAGAGAAAGAAGAATCATTAGTCATGAGGAGAGCATTATTTCAAGTAGAGACAACTGAGGAACTATTGCAAAGGAAAAGTTTGTTCTGGACAAGATGCAAATTAGGAGGTAAATGTTTTAAAGTTATCATTGATAGTGGTATTACTAATAATTTGGTTTCATAGGAGATGGTGACAAAGCTAAACCTAGAGAGATTGAAACATCTGAAGCCCTACAAGATAGCATGGATTCAAGATGAGCACAAGGTACTGATGAGTGAACAATTTCTAGTGAAATTTCATATAGGATCTTATGTTGATGAGGTATTGTGTAATATTATGCTGATGGATGTATGTCATATATTGTTGGGGAGACCATGGTAGTATGATAGAAAAGCTATGCATATGGGAGAAATAATACTTATACTATAACATCAAATGGGAAGAAAAATATCTTGATACCTTTGGAAGATGAGCCTAAAAGTGAAGTATGTGGAAATTCTAGGATTTGTTTGGTTGATGGAAGGAAATTTTGGATGGATTGAGACATGAGAATATGTGTTTTTCTTTAATTCCAAAGAAGTGTGGAACCCTGAGTATAGAAAACACCACAGCAAAAGAAGAAGAACCAATACTAGAGGAGATAACTGAATTATTGATAGAATACCAAGATATCATATCAAATAATGTGCCTGAAGGATTGCCACCAATTCAGAGTATTAGTCATCATATGGACCTTATACTTGGAGCTAGTTTGCCTAACAAAACAACACACTAGATGACACCAACAGAAAATGCAGAGCTAAATAGATAGATACAGGAGCTGTTGAGGAAAGGATTGATCAGAGAAAGTTTAAGCCCACATGTGGTACCTGCAGTACTAGCACCAAAGAAATATGGAGAATGGAGGATGTGTATAGACTCTAGAGAAATCCATAAGATCATAGTGAAGTATAGATTTCCATTGCCAAGGATGGATGACATCATGGATTGTTTGAGTGGAGAAAAGTATTCTACAAAGATAGAATTGAAGAGTGGATACCATTGGATCAAGATCAGAGAAGGAGATGAGTGGAAGACTGCATTTAAGACAAATGAAGGATTGTATGAGTGGTTGGTGATGCCTTTTGGATTAACTAATGCACCAAGTTCTTTCATGAGGTTTATGAATGAGGTTTTGAAGAAATTCTTGGGTAAGTTTGTTATTGTGTTCTTAGATTATATTCTGATTTTTAGTAGAACAAAAGAAGAACATTTGTGACATATTAGACAAGTATTGCAGAAGTTGAGAAAAGAGAAATTGTTGATAAACATCAAGAAATGTAGTTTCATAAAGGAAGAATTGGTATATTTGGGATTTGCGATTGCTATAGAAGGATTGAAGATGGACCCTGAGAAAGAGCAATTGTTGAATGGCCAACACCTGTGAACATTGGAGAGGTAAGATCATTTCATGGACTAGAAAGATTCTACCAGAAGTTCATTAGAAATTTTAGTATAGTATGCACACCAATGACAGAAAGGATTTTAAGTGGACATAAAGAGGAGATAAGAGTTTTGAATTGTTGAAGAAAAAGGTGACAAAGCAACCGGTGTTAGCATTACCAGATTATAACAAAGTATTTCAAGTTGATTATGACACCAGTGGGAATGCAATAGGAGTAGTGTTAAGTCAAGAAGGGAGACCAGTAGCATATTTCAGTGAGAAGTTGAATGATGCAAGGAGAAGATATTTAGTTTATGATCAGGAGTTCTATGCCATAATTCAAGCTTTGAAGAAGTGGAGACATTACTTATTGTCTAAGGAATTTGTGTTGTACACTGATCATCAAGCTTTGCAGTATTTGAATAGTCAAGGAAAGTTGAATCAAAGACATATGAGATGGGTAGAGTTCATGCAAAGTTACACATTTGTATTGAAGCATAGGAGTGGGAAGTCAAACAAAGTTGTAGATGCATTGAGCAAAAGAAGGAATTTGCTAACAGAGATGAGGGTAGAAGTATTAGGTTTTGAAGAACTTAAGCATATGTATGAAGAGGATCTGGATTTTGCTGAAGCATGAAAGGCATGTAAGGAACCTATTTCATTCAAGAGGATATGTTGTTTAGAGGACATCAGTTGTGTATACTTAGGAGTTCAATGAGAGACAATTTTATCAAGGAGAAGCATAGTGGTGGATTGGCAGGACATTTTGGTATTGACAAGACAATATCTTTGGTAAGTGAACATTATTTTTGGCCTTAGATATATAAGGATGTAAGGAAGTTTGTGTAGAGTTGTAGAGTTTGCCAAGTTGCAAAAGGAAGTAGTCAAAATATTGGATTGTACAAATCTTTGATAGTACCAGAGAGACCTTGGTAAGATATAAGCATGGATTTCATATTAGGTTTTCTAAGAACACAGAGGGGATATGATTCTATATTTGTAGTAGTGGATAGCTTTTCGAAGATGGCACATTTCATTCCTTGTAAGAAGACAAATGATGATGTACCTGTTGCTGACCTATTTTTCAAGGAGATTGTGAGATTGCATGGATTACCAAAGAGTATAGTTTTAGATAGGGATACAAGATTCATTGGATATTTTTGGAGGACATTGTGGAAGAAGATGAAGATAGACCTAAAGTTTAGTTCAACATTTTGCCCACAAATAGATGGACAAATAGAAGTGGTAAATAGGAGTTTGGGTAACTTGTTGAGATGTTTGGTAGGAGACAAAGCAGGAAATTGGGATCTAGTTCTACTACAAGCAGAGTTTGCATACAATACTTTAGTGAATAGAAGTACAGGGAAGACACCATTTGAGATTGTGAGAGGAGTATAATCTAGATGAGTAGTAGAGATAAGAAACATTAGTATGGAAAACAAGAGAAGTGTAGAGGTAGAAGAATTTGTAGGATACATGGAGACACTACATAATCAGGTTAGGAAGCATTTGGAGGAGATGAATAGTACGTATAAGGAACAACCAGATGAGAAGAGGAGACATAAAGAATTTTTAGTTGGAGATGAAGTTATGGTATATCTAAGGAAGGAGGGATTTCCAATGGGGACATAAAACAAGCTGAAGATGAAGAAGTTTATACCATGTAAGATTCTGAGGAAATTTGATTCAGGGAATGCATATGAAGTGGAGTTACTAGAGACATTTGGTATATCACCTATATTCAACATTACAGATCTATACGAGTATCATGAGGGAGAGTCAAGTGATAGTATTGAAGATGGATTGAAGGATTAGTTACCATAGCAACCACCAAAGCAAATAGGTGACATCTTGGATAGAAGAATTAGACACAGTACCAGAGGCAAGCAGTACAAAGAATATTTGGTAAATTGGAAAGGAAGATTAGAAGAAGATTCATCATAGATTTCTTAGGCTGAGGTAGACTACCTTGGTTTTCCTATAGCCCCAGCAAAGTGAGGGACTCACTTTTTCAATAATGTCGGGTGTCTGATGTAGGAGCATCCCAGGTTGTAGAGTAATCTTGCATCAACCAAAAATATTTGCATTCTTTTCTTTCATTTCAGTTGTAGTTCAGTAATTTATATTTCAACATTTTCTACTGCATTTTACTGCATCTTCATATTAGAGCTCATGGATTAGGGTTTAGCTTCTCTACCATGTCGGTTACATCATACTAAGATTTAAGGAGATTTGGATTCATCTAGAGAAAGTTATCACTATTAGAAGATCATCACCTTTCATATAGTAGAGAATTCATGCAGTCAGTTGAGAGAAGAAGGGTTGAGGAGCATTTCTATGACTTGCAAAGCCAAATGGAACATATCACAAGGAAAATGATGACTAGATAGACCTTTCTTGAGGTCCGTACGAAGTTTCATTCATCTGCGGATCAATACCATGTGTTGTAGGCTAACCTACATGTTATCTACAAGTTTCATCATTCATAGGAGAGTGTAACCTCTTGAGGCCGATGTGGAGGATTCCATTTGCTTGAAGATGATATATATACATCTCTTAGATGCATTAGGAAGTTATATTGGGAGTTAAATAGTTGTAAAAGATAGATTCTTTCTAGAAGGCACTTCAATGCCATATCTTCCATTTTTGTTGTAACTCAGAAGGCGGGTCTATGAGCCCTTTTCTTGTAGCCCACATGTTGTTGGCACATAAGCATTTTGATTATCTGATATATTGAGCATTTGAGTCTTCCATTGCATTCTATATTTGTGTTGTTTCCATTGTGTTGACTCTTGCTACATGGTTTGGACAGTCCTTTCTTAGGACCCTCCTATCCGTGACTGCACTAGTGAGAAAAATAACAGATGTAGGTGTGCAGGTAGTATTTTTTGATGTAGGATGCAAGATGGTTAGAGGTGCTATGGTGATTGCTATAGGTGTCAGATATGACACATTATATAAGATTAATGCATGCACTGTTGAGTGCAATAGTAATTATGTGAAAAGAAAGTCTGTGGAAGACATGAGGGTTTCATCTTCAATAGATGGTCATGGATTTTGGGTACCCAAGGGTGCTCTTTCTTCTGAATCAAAGTTGCATGTAGAGAAAACTATGTTATGGCACTAGAGACTTGTCCAAATTAGAGAAAAGGGTCTAAGGACCTTGAAAAATAAAAACCTTGTTGAAGGGTTGTCTGATTGTAATCTTAAGTTTAATTTCTATGAGTGTTACATTTATGGAAAACAAAACCTTGTTTAGTTTTACTCAAGTTCTCATAAATCTTGTGGTGTATTGGATCTTATTCATTCTAATGTGTTTGGTCTTGTAGATGTTCCTTCAATTGGAAAATCCACATATTATGTTTCATTTATTGATGACTAGAGTAGAAGGACATGGGTATACTTTCTAAAGAGTAAATCTAAAGTTTTCAGTCGATTTAAATAATTTCAAGCAATGGTTGAGTTGCAGACTAGAAAGAAAATAAAATGTTTGAGGATTGATAATGGTGGTGAATTTTTCTCTAATGATTTTGATAGATTTTGTAAAGATTGTGGTATTCATAGAAAAAAGACAACTCCATATTCTCCACAACAAAATAGAGTTGCAGAAAGAATGAACATGACACTAATGGAGAAGGCTAGGAGTATGTTGAGTGGTGCTAGTCTAGAACAAAGGTTTTGGGTTGAAGCTGTTTCCACTGCCTATTACCTGATTAACAGGTCTCCTATATTAGCTCTTGTTGATAAAATGCCTATAGATGCATGGTCAGGTCACAAGCCTTCATTAAGATATCTTAGAGTTTTTGGTTGTAAGGCATATGCACATGTGCCAAAGGAGAAGTGAACAAAATTGGAGAACAAGGTTGTGAAATGTATCTTCATCAGATATAGTTATGGCATGAAAGGATATAAGCTTTGGGATCCTATTGCACAGAAGGTAATATATAGTAGACATGTTATTTTTAGAGAAACTAAGCTTTCTTTTGTTACATTGCAGCTAGAACAAAGTAAACAGGAAGATGTGATTCAATTTCCTTCTACACTTGAAAAAGTTGATCAAGGCCCATGGATAGACAAGAAGTTGAGGAGAGCTCATCTAGCTCTGAATCTTTAGAAGAGGAGGAA
Organism: Cunninghamia lanceolata; assembly: GCA_027924645.1. Taxonomy (NCBI): domain Eukaryota; kingdom Viridiplantae; phylum Streptophyta; class Pinopsida; order Cupressales; family Cupressaceae; genus Cunninghamia; species Cunninghamia lanceolata. The sequence continues at coordinate 10,234,667 of BSBN01000585.1, read as the reverse complement.
GAACCTCCAACTCAGCTTGTTCGTAGGCCTACAAGGCATACACAACCACTTGAAAGGTATTCACCTGATGATTGGAGATGTATTTTTTCTTTGAATACTAACATGGATGAACCTAGATCTATAGAAGAGGCATTAGGTATGAATGATGTAGAATCTTGGAAGATTGCTATGGATGAAGAAATGACATCTTTGAAAAAGAATGATACATGGGATCTTGCACCATTGCTTGAACAATTTTTCTATTTGTAATTCTCCCATCATCTTTCCAACTTGAGCTTCAATTGAACCTCCACCTCCATGAATCTTCACCTTTAATTGCATATGTGCATCATATTTGAGGGCATTCTTTACATGAAGACATTCTTCCTTTATTTTCCATCTTATCACTAATTTTTCCTATCCATCTTTGTTTTCATAAACTTTACCAATATGTTTTTCTTGTTGGGAAAATGTGTCTCAACCTTGCAATTATATAATGTTTATTTTTGATAGGATATATATATATATCCTATTACACTGATAGGTGTAATATACAATGGGAGCATGGGGTGGAGTGGGATACGTGTTAACATTGTTTTGTTAACAAAAACTATTAAATAGCCAACATACATTAAATTAATGATATATTATAAATTTGGACCGTTCAGTGTTAGGTTTTAGATCTGATGGTAGATATTTTGTTGGCTTGTCTTGCCTTAGAAGGTAACCCTATTTTATGAGGGTGTTGTATTTTGGCTACAATATCATGATGTATTCTGAGAGTGTGATAGAGGTCATGTTGTCTCTAGGTCTCTGGTGGTGATACTCCTGTTAGAAGATTTTTCTGCAAGTATATTGTAATCTTGTGATTTCTGAATAATATATTGGGTGGCTTTTGGAGTGTGGGGTTTTTCTCCTGAAAGGGTTTTCCCCATGTAAATCATTGTGTTGTGGTATGCATGATATTTATGTTTATTTCTGTTAAGTTTTTGTAACTATTAAAGATTTGTAAAGTTTTACATTATCCTCCTCTCAAGATTAGTGTAGGAATTTGTTTCGCTACCTTAGCTTCCTTACATATGGGTCCCAATTTTGGCCAAGGCTGGTGAAATTTCATCTAGTTGGTTTGAAAGGAAGCAAGGTAAGCGAAAACAACTTCCTACACCAATATAATGAAGGAAAGTGTGCAAATTTTTCTTAAATCTTTATAGTTACAGTTATGTTTCACATTAACAAATAGATTAACACACATTCACAAACAAGTATAAATGCAATGACACAAGATATACATGGGGAAAACCCTTTCGGGTGAAAAACCCCACTCCAAAACCTGCACAATGTATTATCAAATCTAAAGGAGATTACAACACACTTGCAATATAAGTTCTTCCAGGAGTTGTCACAATGTCAAATATGGAGTAATTCTAGTAACATAATGATACCTACAAATGAACCATACAACTCCAACTCCAAGCATCTGTAAATATAGAGAAGTACTATGAACGAGGGAAGCTTCTAGAGCAAGTCAACATAGGAATCTCGTCCAAATCCATGTGGCCCAATTTCCAAGGCCATAAAACATGCCTATGACACTTGTAAGAGATTTTATTTCATCCCTTACAACCCCCCAACTTGGACGCCCCAAATTTGCCCAATTAAGGTATGACAGACACTCTTACAATGTCATAAAATCTGTCATATATGACAACTCTTACAGATGTAAGAGAATCTATCATAACTAACTATTAATAGAAGATTCTCTTATAACCTGTCATAGCCAAACTTGGGCACCTACTTCCTCCATGAAAAGATGCTTGGACTAACACTTGTTACACCTGTCATAGGATCTATTTCTGGTTCTTACATGTCATAGATTCTATTATAGGAATCTGTCATAACTCTTACACGCCATAAACCTCTTACAACACCCAAAAGATGTTGACACATGGAAAAAGTCATCTACCACAAAGTGGGATTCCTATCTCCTCATATGAGGACAAAAATACACTTAGTCACCTTCCATGTAGGATGACACATCACCGTGCCAACTCCCACAAAGTGACAAAATAAGATTTGCATACAAATTACAATAATAGGCAAAAAATAAATACAATTAAATAATAAATGCTAGGAACTTGCAAAGGTTGAGACACGTTAATTCCCAACATTCTGCCACTTGTCAAACACCTTTCAAGAGCCAATAGAATGAAATGATTTAACTGCTGGGGGCCAAGAGGCCCATAGACTCCGAACACCATCAGAACTTCTCTATGCTCATGGGCTTTGTCAAGGAATCTGCAACATTCACCAAAGTATTAACCTTCTCCAAATTCACCTTCCCATCCTCTACCATATCACATACAAAGTGGTGTAGACACCCAAAATTGTCCCAAATTTGTCCATGTCTTCCAACACCTAGTTAAAAACATCATGTAACATTTTATCCTAATCCCACTCTTAATCCCACTAATCCATTAGCCAATTAATTAATTAAATTTTATTTATTTAATTAAAATCCCATTTGAATCCCATCCTTATCCCACTTAGCCAATTAATTAAATAAATTTTATTTATTTAATTAATTTCCACATCATATCCCAATCCTATCCTAATCACCTTTACAATTAATTAAATAAATCTTATTTATTTAATTAATTTCCCTCACATATTCCAACTAATTATCCTCACCTCTCATCACATTTTGACACTTGTCCATCTCTCCATTCAATCATGTGTTGTAGTACAACTTTAATTTAAAATTCTTCACATGTACAACTAATGGGGCCTAATTTTAGTATTTGTGTACATGGTCACACATAAGCCTTATCTTCCCTTGTACACTTGTCACATGACTACAATTCCCTTAAGGAGTGGTATAATTGAATCAATCCTAGCCATCCACATCAATCAATTAGCCATTTGTTATTTTGATTTTTATGTTGTCTTGTGCTTCATTGTGCAATTGTTAGGGTTTGATCATTGTTGTTTATTCATTTACCCTGATTTGCAATTTTACCCTAACTACAAGTGGTACTACACATCAATGTGCTTGGTCCTTGCATGGAAAATAGGATTCTTCACCAAACATATGGCAGTTGGCTATCACAAGAAATGGTAATCTTCCCAGCATCAAGCCCTATGTCAGAACACAATCTCTTAAGCCAAATGGCTTCCTTACAAGCATGAGTGGCTGCCATGTACTCTACTTCAGTAGTGGACAAAGCGACCACAAGTTGCCACTTACTCATCCAACTAATGGCACCACTGAACATAGTGAACACATAAGCACTAGTGGATCTCCTACTATCAATGTCCCCTACCCAATCTGAATCCACAAATCCATGAATACTCACAGAATGTTGAGAACCAAAAGGATAACCATGATAGCACAACACATACTCAGAGGTACCCCATAGATATTTGAAAACTCTCTTAATTGCATCCCAATGTATCCATACAGGATTAGCCATGAATCAGCTAAGGACTCCCACTACTTTGGCAATGTCTAGTCTTGTACAGACCATCGTATACATCAAACTTCAACTGCACTAGCATAAGGTACTCTTCTCATATCCTCCATCTCAGAAGGAGACTTCAGACAGTCTGCAATAGATAACTTTGTCACCATCGTAATAGGAATAGTCAAATGTCTACTATTTGCCATGATAAATCTCTCCAACACGGTCTTCACATACTTACTTTGGCTTAGCTAAAGTTTTAGGTTTGTTGTCTCTTCTGATCTCCATCCCCAGAATGTACTTGGTTGCCCCTAATTTTTTCATTTCAAACTATGCTGACAACCAAGACTTCAAATCAGAATTCAAAGCTTTACCATTCCCAATTAGTAACATATCATCTAAATACAATGCTATAATGAGAATACAATCATTGTCAAATTTGAAATACACACAATGGTCTGATTTCGATCTCAGAAATCCAATACTCAACACAAAGGCATCCAACTTTTGGTACCACATCCTAGGAGACTGCTTAAGACCATACAAAGACTTTTTTAACTTGCAAACTAGATTTTCTTTACCTTTCACAATGTAGTGCTCTCGCTGTGACATATAAATCTCCTCTAAATCACCATGAAGGAATGTTGTCTTCACATCTATCTGCTCCACCTCTAAGTCATATGTTACTGCAAGAGATAACAAGAACTGAATAGATGTCAGCTTTACAACTAGAGAGAAAATCTCACCATAGTCAATTCCCTCCACCTGTGAATACCCCTTTGTGACCAAACTTGCCTTATGTTTCTCAATGCTACCATCTAAACCAAACTTTTTCTTAAACACCCATTTACATCCAACGGACTCTCTTCCTTCAGGTAAAGGCACCAAGTCGCAAGTATTATTCTTTTCCAAAGAAGCCATCTCTTCTTCCATGGCCTCCTTCTAGGAACCTACATCTTCCATACCCATAGCCTCCCTTATCATCCTAGGCTCGCCAACATTAGAAATCAAAGCAAAAATACAACTAGAATCATGCCACGAATAACCAAACCTTTTAGGTTGTCGCCTTATTCTCATGGACCTCCTCACAAGTTGAGGTTGAGGTTCTTCATCTTCTTCTTCTAAACTTTCAAAGCTGCTAAAGCTCTCCTCATCATCAAATCCAACTGGTGTCTTCAATTCAACTTTCTCAGGGGTGGGAGGAAGCTCAACCACATCATATTTCTTTTCTTCTTTCTCTAGATGTAGAACAATAGAAGAAGGATTGAGCTCTTTGAAGATCAGACTTTTTCTATACAAAACTCTTTCAGCCACTAGATCCCATAGCTTGTAGCCTTTCACACCAATGCCATAACCAATGAAGATACATTTAACTGCCTTGTTTTCTAACTTGGACCTCTTCTCCTTAGGTACATGTGCATATGCTTCACAACCAAATACTTGAATGTGTCTTAATGAAGTCTTCTTACTAGACCATGCCTCCATAGGGGTCTTGTTAATGAGCCTCATGTTGGTTCCTCCAACTGATATGTTAGAGTCCTCTAAAGATTCAACCAATTTATTATGATTAAGGGCTCTGGATCAGCCACCAATGAATAGGATTACAACAAAAGAGTTGAAAAATTCTCTGCACTTTTGGTTCTACAAGACCAAGGCAAGTGTACCTATACAACATCCAAGGGATACATCTTGACTAATGCTATATGTTTCACTAAAACATAATGTTGTCAATAGCCTTTATCAGGGAAATGACCGACTCCATTTAGATTGGCCTAATCCTATGATAGTATAGTTCATACCCTGATTAAGAATAGATATTTATCCAAACTACTCTCAAAAGAATGACAGAAATGAAATGATTTTGATTATTTTAGGGTGGATCTAAATCAGCAAATTAACCCAGTGAGAGACTGGTGCATTAATCCAAAGGGCTATAGAGTCAAATTGCACAGAACCTGTGTATCATTCAAACGATATTACCTCATGATTGAAAGACTAATGTCATTAATACCTTATATCAATACCTCTTAGACATGGAAATATGGAAATATCCTTTTAAACCATAACGCAGACAATAGTTAACTGAATGTATTCCAAGCATTTATTTCTCCCCTTGAGAGAAAGCAAGAGAAAACATACACAGTGTAATAAATTGCAGAGATGCACTAAAATATCCTTGATATTTAGAAATCATGTTAACTCCATCAAATGCAACACAGAAAGAATTCCATAACCAATATATCCTTGTATTAATTTAAGAATAACACTACTCTACATATTTCAACATAGATTATGAGACAATTTTCTTCTATTTACAATGGATTAAAATACTTGAAATACCCTACTGTATACAACTTGAGATTCAGAACCCTTGCAAATGAAACAATATTTGCATTTTATAGAGAAGTAGAGCCCTAGATCAAACTGAGGCATGACATCTGGCACATTTGAGCCCCTTTGATCTTGCAACTAAATTGGCATGAGGAATATGCCACAGTATCTTCTAACTTCCTCTTCATTTTGTCTTTATCTGTAACTAAATATGCAATATCCCCAAATTCCACAAGTAATTCCCATGCATAATGTTACCTGTGTGGTAAAATCAAAATACCAATCACATTTCACCGTACAGGTGAAAAATTTAGCCACCAGGCAGTCACCCACTTCACTAGCATATGAAAGAATGCTTTTACCAAGCATTTTACCCCTCTAGACTCCATAATTCCTCTTGCAATTACCCCTGGCATTTATCAAACACATTGCCCGTAATCATTTTTGATACAATTTACTTGCAATCAAATTGGAACTTCATAATGATTTCAGGGGCATTTTTTCTCAATTATGGCCCATTTCTATCCATTCCCAGTCTGAATAAACATTGTTGGGGCATTTTTTGGTATTACCTGGGTGTTTTCGGAGCAAAACCATCAATAAAGATACAAAAAATGGGGCAACAATGACCCAACAATTCTTCCCCATGTGGCTGCAACCTTTTCACCGGAGCTATGTGATTTCATCGAGCCCATTTTTGCCTTCCAGCAGGACAATGAAATGTAGAAAAAGGCATTTAAAATAAAGCTTTTACCAAACATTGCCTTTGGTATGGATTAAAAAATTATTTAAAATGCATTTCACTAGAGCTTGTCCAATCGTTGGAGCTCACTTCTACCTTTAGCAGACCTTTTTCCCTCCACGAACATGCAAAATGGAAATGTAAGAAATAAATCTTTTAATATGTTGCTTCCCTTTTGACTTTTGACTTTGCCAAAAATTATTTTAAAAAACCATTTCGCCAGAGATTTCAATTTCACTCAGGCCTTTTTTAATCTTTTTTAATCTTCAGCATGCAGCGAGGAATGGAAATAAAAGCATAGGATAATGCTTTTAACAAAGCTTTAACAAATAAAATATTAAAATGCCTTTTCGCCAACCCTCCATTTTGCAGCACTCACCTTTGCAAATATTTAAAACATAATAAAATGTTTTAAAAGAAATTATATATCAAAACATTAGAAGATAGGGGAAATTTTAATTTCACCTACCAGCCAAATGACAGAAATTCATTGTGCTCAAATGGGAACCCCTAGAGCTGAAAGTTTATGCTGGAGGCCATAATTAATTATTTAAAACATGGGTTTTAAATCAAATTTCACCCAACAATAAGAAATTAGGTACCTCCTTTGTAAACGGGCCCACTACAAGTGTTCGCCACAACTGAAACATATTAAAATGATGCATCATATGGACTCTTTTTTTTATGAAAATAGAAATGAAGATGTTTTAGACTAAAACAAGAAATGGGTTGCCTTCAGAATTGTGAAATTTACAACTTTCCAGAACACCAAATTTAGCCTGGTCGTAGTCAAAAAAGCATTAAATAGTCCATCAGAACTCATCTAGGGAGCATGAAATTGAGCAAATGTACTACCATATGTACCAAAAAACTTTCTACTATATAGATTTGCGTGATGACCTCTAAGTTGTGTTGACATTTCTTCTGAATCAGCATTAGGGTTTGCCACTTCTAATGCACAGGCAGATTCAGGCCAACTGAATACAGGAGGTTGCGTGAGCTCCTCCCCTTCACTTCTGGTTCTGCCGCACCAAGGGGGGTATCCCTATAACTTAAGATGTAACCTTGACTGGCTCAAAGATAGAAAGATCTGACTTGACAACAGCAGGCAGAATGCTCTCATGTATGGACCAAGATCTGTATGATAGATCACAAGGCTGGCAACATTCTTGGACATGATGTCTGGTTGGGTATGAGAGCATGCAGGGGGTTCCTAATCCTACTCCTACAACTAACAGGTGGAAGTATGAAGTGTTTTAGTTTGAATTTGGATGCAAAGCTGGACATGGTGTATAACACAAGAACACAGCATGACTGGTGCCTATCCAGGGCTTGGAGTCAGTAGACATACACCTGTGAATGATCAGCATAAATAGCTAAAACTGGATTTCAGGGGGATACACATGATATCTGCCTTACAGATATCTCCCAATATAGAGTGTTGAGCTATCTCTACTTATGGCATCCCTACTGCAGTATACCCTTCCCAATGTTCAACCTGAAAACAGTTTAATCTGCCCCTTGAGCAGAGGTTAAAAGATCAGACATTCAACATAGGAATTCTATGCTCTAGAATCTAAACATAAGCAAACATCCAGATCCAGAAGAAGGATACATGCAATACTGGAGACAGAATTAACACAACACATGCTAAGGTAGCATTACTCATATAAGATCAACCATGAAACCAGTGGATTCATGCCAAGTCCTACAACAGGAGATACATAAACTCACAAGAAAAACTGTACAGAGCAACCAGATCAGCTGGTTTTGGATTACAGAGCCAAAAATCTACAACTTTCAACAACCTTGAATGATCAACACCATCTGCATTATATAGCAGGAGGGTGTCTTCAGCATTAACTACCAGGTTGACCAAAATTCCCGCCAGATATACAGTACCATAGAAATGGCGCTCAAACTTGAATGCAGCAGGTAGGGGAGGAGACAGGAAGATTTTTCGAGCCTTGCGCCGCCGCCTAGGGATTCAGATCTTCAATCAGGTACAACATTCGTCCACGCCATCGCCCATACCTCTGCAACAATCGCCATTGATGGCGCACCAACCCGCGGCCTCGGGAAGAACATCAAACAGACAGTCGCAACCGCTTCCCGCCGAGATTCATCATCATGATATTTCGAATATGCAGGATAACATTATCCCACATGCACCCCGCAGCAACCTCCTTTGCACTTTATATACTAGGTCATGAGCATATATCATGTCGGCGCTTTTGCTCCTGACGACACTAATATAGACTTCATCATCATCATCCTCCAGCAGCATGATATCCTGTTGTTCGAAATATCACCCTGACGTCATCATGATATTTGAAACATAACCTTCATGATAATCGGCACAACCTGATCCTTCGGAGGAACATCCTCCTGCTGAGCTTATAACAAAAGTCTGGCCGATGAACATCCTGATGACGTCATCATCATATCCTGCTGACGTCATCATCATATCTGCCTACTGCACACCTCCTCATATCCGGATGACGTCATCATCATGTTTGCAAATATCAGGAGGTCTCTTCAAGATGATCAGTGTTAGAAATATGACCCCCGCGGGACCTTGATGACGACATCATCATATTAACATCATCATGATATTCGGAAGACAACCGGATATTTGGAAATATCCTCCTGATGTTCAAATATCAGGTTGCACTGTAGCTCCTCTATAAGATCGGGGCGATAACTGAATATGATGATGCTGCTTGAAAAGATCACCCCCCGGAGATAATGCGCGAAGCCAACAGGCGGATATCTCCTTGATATTAGCATCATCATGATGCTCGAACAAACAAACTTATATCCGGGTGATATGAAAATATCACCCCTTCCTTCGGAATATCATGATGCAGTTAGGCAGAAAGAAAAATATCACCCTGATATACGGATGACGTCAGCATCATCAGGATGAGAAACAAAGAACAAGAAGTGATACAACATCATCAGGATGATATTGACTAAGATCATCCTGACGTTTGAAATATGATGACCCTAGTGAATATCGGGTCGTACTTGAAACTCTTCAACATCATCATCAGGATGATCATAACCAAGATCACCCGATGATAGAAATATCACCCCGGCGAAATATCATGAAGGCAGAAAATATGATGACCTCCACAAGCAGCAGGATGACAACTGAAAAAATGATGATGATGACGACCCTTAGGATAAAACAAGTTAGGTCGAGCAACTCAAAGAATAAGCAACATCATCATCATGCTCGCGCAAGGTGATAAATGGAAGATCACCGGAGACTTTGAAACATCACCCTCGCAAGCAGATAAGGGCGCACTGTAGCTCGTCAGCATCATCAGGATAAAACCCGAACATCACCCGACAGCGAAATATGATGATGACGATGAGAAACCGGTCGACGAAGAACATGATGATGCTGACCCTCATGGAAACAAACATGATGATGATGACCTCCTCCTCAAGAAAATATGATGATGCAGCTGAAAAATACTGAGGAGGTCCGTTACTTAGAGCATTTTTTGGATACTTAGGGAGAGTGCCTGAATGAAAATTGCTCAGAAAACCACCAGTCAATTCAGGCGTCAACAAGTTGAAAAATTTTAATCAGCAAAGATGGGCTCTAGGGTAGATTTAGCAGTATGCCAACCTAACCTCTATCGACACATTGAAAGGAGATAGACACTTCAAATTTGCAAAATTTGAAGGTGCCATCAGTGGATCATGTTCAGGGATGCATGCCCCTTGTGGGCATAGCAAGATTCTAGATCTCTAGGGAGTAGACCAAGTGCCAAATCTATTGGGCAGCTCTGTAAGTACTCCTTTATGTTGCATTGAAACCATTTTTCAAACCTCACTCAGTGGCCCCAGGCCCTCCCAAAAGTAGAACCAATATTTACCCCTATCAAATACTTTGTTCTCCACTATCTATACTAGGCCAAGTCTGAAAACACTGCCATAAACTACCTATAAACTCTCCATAAACTAACCCTATCATTGACATGCTTAACCATATCACTGAGCCTGCCACTGTCAACATTAACTCTATCAATCTAAAAATCATTTGGAAACTACCTAAAATCCATAATCATTGTGACATTTTACCTTATCCATCTCATTGTCATGTTCCACTAAATGCTCATCCAACTGAACTGAAAATTGAAAACACTCATAGTCCCTTTGATAGTTGGCATCATAAATCTTGAAATCATATTCAATTTCCATATCAAACATAAAAATTTCATAAAGAATTTGTTCAATAGTCCCATCAAGAAGTATATGCCCTGATTTATTGAAGTCAAATTACAACTACAAGTCAGAAAAATCATATTGAGTAGAAGACTCATATAAAACCTTAGAGTCATCCTCTGATTTTTGTCCCATGCCAGACAAACACTCATTTTGTGTGATGTACAAAAATTGTTCATACATAGGCATATGCTTAAATTAACTTGCATTATATTGACATTCACACTCACTTGAGCACTACAAATTAGTCATACTATTACATACCTTAGTGGTTTGGAAATAAGATTTGTCAAAATCCATTGTATCCTTGTCATCATTCAGATCAGGGTTATCACAAGAAACGTCATTCCTATCAACATCCTATGCATCAACAAACATTTCCATCTGATGTTCATACATGATGTCAAACTCATTCTTCAAACCATCATACAATTCCATGTGAAATATTTCAAATAGAGGCTCAAAAATTTCAAGACCAAATCTTGAGCCAAAATTTTCATATTTCTTTGTAACATACTACTACAATTGTCAATTGATATTAAATCATTTGACCTGGATTCAACAGATCCACCATAGCATGGTTCTTGTTCACCAACAAGTGAGCATGTTTCTTCATCAAATTTTACACTATTGCATCCCTCATTGAATAAAAACATGTCCATCTCTACAAAGAAACAAGCATATTCCATCTCACCATTAATTTTATGAGCTAGTGGCTTCACATATAGACCTGAATCAACACGTTTCCCAATGTTATGTACATCAACATCCTCTTCATGTATAACTAACATTTCCATCTTTGTTTCATATAAACAATCACGAGTAGCAAGGATACGATCATGTTCATAGATGCCATAGTCAACATCATCAACATTGTTATCATCTCTAACATTGTGCTTAGGATTAGGAAACTGAACACACAAGTTTTTGTCTTCAAAGTCATCATCATTCACAAAGTTAGTATGCTCCATTGATAGTAAACCTGAACTACAGTCCAGGTATTCATCAAATGAAATTTGTTCATTTACTTGTGAACAAGTGACTTCATCAACATTCAAATCATTGCATCCTTTATGTGAAGAAAACACCTCTAGATCATCCTCATAGAAGCATTCACAATCCATAGAAAAATAATTAGGTTCACTGTCATCATAATTCTTATCACAAGAAAATTCATCACTACATAAACTATGCTCAGAATCTTCAGAAGGAATGATTAAAATTTCATTTTCAAAATCATGATCACTGATTCGTAATGAAATATTTGCAATACTTGCACTGTTGTCACTAATCAAAACATAACATGGAAGGACATCTTGTATCTCTTTTACTTCTTCATCATCCAAGATATTACAAGGAGAGATTTCATGTATATCTATTTTGTCAGCATGCCATGTATCTCTATCTTCATCACTGATATATAGTTTTTCATATATGTTGCTTGTGAGCTGATTACAATCACTATCCTCATTTACACAAGATGGATCTTCATTTTTTGATATAATCTTTTCAGTTATGTGCATATGTTTTGATTTTTCTCAATAGGACAACTACTATCTGCATTTTGAGACACCACATCTCTTGTATAATCACATTGGGCTCCTTCAACAATCTTTATCCAATCAAGTACTTGATCAAAACCTTGAGGTTTCAATTATTTTGGCAAGGTACTCATCCCTGACTCATAGATTTCACAAAACAAATCAATGCATGTTTGATCCTCAAGTCTAAAATTTTTGGGGACCTTCAACAAGGCATCCAAAAACCTTGCAAACAAATCATATGGTGATTCTCCCTTGTGCCTCTTCATATCATACAATTCTTGAACAAAAGACATAGGATCAACACTGCTCAAATTTTGTTCATGCTTAGCTTGGAGTTCACTATGATTTGCATGTTGTAATGATGTACAAATTGAAACAATGGAGATATAACTATCTTGACAATACTTTTCATCTTATTCCTTGGATTGGATGTATGCATGAGATGTTCTAGGACAACCAATACTTGTTGACATACATCCTCTCATCATTAAATACTTTGAGTTATTTTCAATATCCATGGCAATTTGATATGCCTGATGAAGTGTTGTAGGCTCTTTATCCCTTAAGAGGTAGCTCATTTCTTCATCAAATACACCTAGGTATACAAATGAGCATAATGTATCATTTGGTCTTATACTTTCTGGAATATCCTTTATTTCCTTTGAAAATATGAGATTGAATGTAGGAACCAACTCATCTTCTTCTTTCTAGATGTTCATAAGTTTTTGTATCACTAAACTTGTGTCAATTCTCTCACCAAACTACTCTATGAATACTATCATAAACTCACTCCATGAAGAGATATAACACATTTGCAAATATGAAAACCAATCTCTCACATCTTCCTTCAGAGATTGAACAAAGAACTTCATGACAACATCTTCATGACCTATCTCATAATCTCCCATCAAGTCCATGGATTTTTGCAAATGTCTACATGCTGATTCTGAGCTTTGCCCTTTGAATTCTATCAAGTGTTCGCTAACTCATTAGGAACAGGGTTTGGGAAACCTTGAATACCACCAAAATTTATGGCTCTATATCTTCCAATAGAGAAATTTCTTTGATGAGATGATAGGGGCTGCACACTTTGCATGTTTACATCTAACACCCGATAGGGATATACAAGTGGATGATACATTTTCTTACACCTTTTGCAAAATTCCTACATTAGCTCTACAGTTGATCATTCATTGCCCTATTTTTTTCTTTCATCATGACATTAAAATATTGCAATGCATAACCCAAATGCATCTATACCTAAGATCTCTTTAGTGGGCATATTCAAGAACAAGCATACTTCTTCAACATAATACACAGGCTGCAAATTATAACTTAGAAGTATGTAGAAGTATCACTACTATTTCCATTTCTTAGTGCTTAGTTTCACTCAATAGGGAATCAAATTTTTTCATGACTTTCAAATATGGTTTTCATACACAAGCTTATCCTTCTTGAAAACCAAAGTATGAAAAATACCTGGATATGTTGCAGTTACTGCAAGTATTCCTCCCTAACTAGAAATCTTTATAGATTTGAAGCATTCTTCACATCTTCATTAGGTTATTTTGACAGAGTCACCACCTCTCTTCAAAGAGAACTAAACTTCAAACATTATGAAGTTCTTTCAAAGATTAATTTTATTTTGGGTCTTCTCCAATGACAAAGTCTCACATAAATTCTTTTAAATTTGCTGCAACAAAGCCCCTTCTAGGTCTAAAACTTCAATATCTGAACCAGATGTTTAGACTCATCAAATTCTTTGACTCTTTGGTCATAGATCTGTCATTGTCCTTAGTAGAGTCACCAATCTATTAGTGGCTCAACTGGGGAAGACTTCTGATAATGAGCTACAAGAGTTTTGGTATTTGTAAATAGGGGAACAAAATAACTGATTTATGACTCAGGATAAGACACAATTCTTAGTTCATCTCCAACAGAGTCACCAATATGTTGGTTCCTCCAACTGATATGTCAGAGTCCTCTAAAGATTCAACCAATTTCTTATGATTAAGGGCTCTGGGTTAGCGGCCAACAAATAGGATTACAACAAAAGAGTTGAAAAATCCTCTGTACTTTTGGTTCTGCAAGACCAAGGTAGGTGTACCTATTTAACATCCAATGAATACATCTTGACTAATGCTAGATGTTACACTAAAATAGAAGGTTCTCAATAGCCTTTATCAGGGAAATGGCTGACTCCATTTAGACTAGCCTAGTCCTATGACAGTACAGTTCATACCCTGATTGAGAACATATATTTATCCAAACTACTCTCAAAATAATGATAGAAACGTAATGATTTTAATTATTTTGGGGTGGATCTAAATCAGAAAATTAACCTAGTGAGAGACCGGTGCATTAATCTAAAGGGCTATAGAGTCAAATTGCACAGAACCTATGTATCATTCAAATGACATTACCTCATGACTGAAAGAATAATGGCATTAATACCTTATATCAATACCTCTTAGACATGGAAATATGGAAATATCCTTTTAAACCATAATGCAGACAACAGTTAACTAAATGTATTCCAAGCATTTATTTCTCCCCTTGAGAGAAAGCAAAAGAAAACATACAGAGTGCAATAAATTTTAGAGATGCACTAAAACATCCTTGATATTTAGAAATCATGTTAACTCCATCAAATGCAACATAGAAAGAATTCCATAGCTAATATATATTTGTATTAATTTGAGAATAATAATGCTCTACAGATTTGAACATAGATTATAAGACAATTTTCTTCTATTTACAAAGAATTAAAATATAGAATACCCTACTGTATACAACTTGAGATTCAAAACCTTTGCAAATGAAACAGTATTTGCATTTTATAGAGAAGCAAAGCCCTAGATCAAACTGAGGCATGGGGTATGTGTAGGATCATGATGGGCCAAACTATACCTCTAAGTGGTAATGAAAATACAAAAAATCAGACTTAATCAAGTTCATGTGAAAATTTGAATGGATTATCTACATAATTTGAAAAAGATGTAAAAAAAAAATTTATAGAGAATTGAATCTAGTTTATGGGCTACTATTTTAAAAAAAAAACTAAATTTACGTAGTGAAAAATGAATATTTCAATGAACAACTGTTAAATTTTTCAAAAAAAAAAAGTGGGTGTCATTCTAGCCAACCTAACTATGAACAAAAAAAAAAATTGAAACTTTCAAAATAAGTAGAGGACTCATGCTCAGATGTGATGCATATTTTTTTGAATTTTTTTTCCAATAAAATAATTAGTTATGAATTTTTTTACTGACTTTTTTTAAAAACTAAAAAGTAATTTTCCAGCCAACCTAACTCAATAAAAAAAATTGGAATTCAATTTTTTTTTTTAACCTATAGCCAGAAAAGCATAGAGTGTGACACAACTTTCAGATCTCAAGAAGGTGAAATGGTTTGAAAGTTATGGATGTTTTTCAATCAGTGTGTCCATCAGGATTTCAGACACACACTATATAGAAAATTATTAGTAATTAGTTAATAAAATGGTAACCAAACAAATCTTATATTTTTAGAAAGGTAACAATTTCTTCTTTAAACCCTTTTCGTTTTATCAATTTTGCATTAAAAAATTCATCAGCACGAAGGGTGAAGTTCGAATAAGAGAGTGAAACCTGCAAAAACATTAGAATTGAGGGAAAGTCAACTATGACAATCCCAAGCTTACATTCAAGGCAAAACCAAAGAAAAATAGATATCCATTATTAACAAATATCTGTTTTACTTTGGTAAAATATCTTTTTCCCTTTTTTATGTTTTGCAAAATGGATATCCATTGTAGGTTGCCCAAAATGGATATTCGTTTTGCAAAACAGATATCTATTTTGCTTTACGCAATTATTTTCATTATTTTTTAGTTTGTTGTCTTAGATTAAGTTATAGTTCATTTTATTGTTCTTTAAGTTAAGATTCTAAATAATTGTATTCTTTCATACCAAATGTTGGGACTAAGGAACCATGTTCCAATTGGCCAACATACTATGATAGAGGAGTAACTTAAATAATATGATCAAAGACAATGATACAAATGTATTATCTATCTAGTAACATTTAAGAAAGCTCATGATAGTATATAAAACTAAAAGAAATAATATGGGACACTAGATTTTATGTTAGAAACCCTTATGTGAGAAAACCTAATAGTAAAAGATAGTTACCATTATATTATTTAAAATCCATTTATTTAATAGAAGAATTCTTTTGATAGTGTTGATATCATGCTTATAGCATACTTTTCTTCAATGTTTCTCACATCCAACACCTAACTAATCACAATCCAACCATTCTCCATTCACATGAGTAGATAGGTATATGCATCATCACAGAATACCAATTGTCTAACTATCCAACCAACCCATGGAATACCAAGAGTCACAAAGCTATATGTTGACCATATCATAAAATCAATATATCACATATATCACCAAACATGATGCCTCCATGTGGATAATCATTATGGATGACTATATGTTGTTACACATTAAATATCAATAGTTTATTACTAACTATAGTCAATGTATTCATGTCTTCTTGTATAACCACCACTACCAATCATAAGCTTGTGGTAACACATACAACCATATAACCAATTATTTCAACTTGTAGTATTGTAGAACATTCTCTTAACATAACCAAACCTCTATATTTTTCCACATGAACTTTAACTCTGCTACAAGTGTACCTACATTATTATTTATGCTTCTACTAGCACAATTAAATATGTAGTTCTGAGTACTTCTTCAAATGACTCATGGTTAAATTTCCATAGCATCACCACATGTAGACATATCTCCATGCTATATCGCAAATCTAAAACTCACCACATCCTACCACATTACATTTTATCATTGTTCAATAGTTTCCATATAAAATTAGGAACCCTACATCTCCCCTCTCCCTATCTCTCCCTCTCTCCCTATGTGTTTATCTCTCTCTCTGACCTATCTACCTCCCAGTTAAATCCTTTTCCTAGCTTTCCTAGTTTTCCTTTTCCTTTCCAATTTCCCTAGGAGAGAGAGAGAGAGAGAGTCCTAGTTTTCATGTTTTCATTTCCTTCATCAATAAGGGAGAGGGAGAGATAGAGGGGAGAGATAGGGAGATAGAGGAATGATAGGGGAGAGAGAGGTAAGAGATAGAGAGATAGCTAGATAGAGAGAGGGAGAGGAGACAAATATAGAGAGATAGAGGAGACAGAGGGGAGAGATAGGAATATAGAGAGTGAGCGAGATGTCCAAAGAGATAGGGAGAAGGATTGAGAGGTAGAGGGATGATAGAGATAGGGAGATAAGGGAGAGATAAGGAGATAGAGGTTTAGGGTTTAGGGGTTAGGGGTTAGGGTTTAAGGGCATTATTTTGGGTTTATGAGTTTAGCATTGCTCAAGTTTAAGGTTTAGGGTTTAGGGTTTTAGGGTTGATGAGTCAAATCCATAATTCATTTATTTCTTTATATTTCCTGTTTCAAAAGACTTTTATAAAACACTATGGCATATTCATATATATTATCATAATTATGTTTGTCCCTTGGATGGATTATGCACATGTTTAGTATTCGTTTCCTTTTGATGCAATCTCTTAGCTTATTTACTTGAATTACATAATCAATGTGCATATCTCATGAATTATGGTATAAGTGGTTTATGTTTGCATGAGGATTATGGTGGTGAGACTCCTAGTGGTCTTCGGATCCCTCTAGAGCCCCTTTTCCTACAAAGAGCATGAACTCCAGACAGCTCCAAATGTCATTACCCTCCAATAGAGCCATCCTCCCCTTGAGTCGATGACTATCACAGGTCGATCCTAGGGCTACCCAAAAGGTCCAGCAATGCAAATATGACCCAGACCTTAATTAAAGTGGTTGTTATGATCTAAGTCTCCATGTCACTTCATTTTAGTGACTAACTGAAATAGTTGTTAATTGGCGTCAATTCCAACTGATGTCATTGCCACCAAGTGCCACACCATTCTAGGAAAGCACTTGAGTCTACCAATAACCAAGTCGATACAAATCTCTGATTCAATAACCCGCTGTGGAATCATTAATGTAATAAATAACTAGCTTTAATTCCAATTCACTGTAGTTAGGTTCGCTGATAGTTATTTCCTTTTAATAAAGTTTGACTATATAAATAGGAGCAAGTCATCTCTTTAAGTTAGTTCCAGATTTTGATAGCAAGTTGTTAGTCCGTTTGTATTTCTAGTTGGAGGAAAACTCCTTGTTTTCTAGTTCTATATCCATGTCCATTTCTAGACTTTGATTTAATTCAAATGAAGGGGAAATTCTTCTAAAAGTTTGTTCAAGCTTAGAGGATCATCTCTAACTAGGAAAGTAGGGTTTGCTTCCCCAAACTAGAGTAGATCACTCGGTATTTTATGCAATTCTATTTTGTCTTTCTGTTTAGTAATATTATCTGTGTATGTTAACTTTGTGATGTGTCCTCTCTTTTCTATATAACTATTTAGCTAATTGTCATCTGCAAGTTTATTTTGTAAATTCTAAAAATACCAAAAATAGGATTGTTATTGCAACAACACTGATATATTGAGAGTGTTTCATTGCTGTGGTTGACAATGGATTCAATTATTTTAAAGTTCTATTTCAGCACTTAGGATAGTTTCCTTCTAGAAATTTAACTAGTTTCTTTTCAAGAAAAGTGTGTTTATTTTTCCAACAATTAGAATAATTTCCTTTCAAGCAAGTGTGTTTATTTCTAAAGCAATTAGAATAGTTTCTTTCCAAGTATGTGTGTTTCCTTCCAAGAAAATAGATAGTTTCCGTTCCATGCATGTGTGTTTATTTCCACAAGTTGAGTAAACCAACCTTCGTCCACCAACCACGGATTCAGATTCACTCCAAAATCCCCACACTAAGAGTCTTATCACAGATCGCTCCAGACACCTTTGGATTGATAATTAAATGATGATGAATTAATGAACACTACTACGACCTCATCATTTTTGGTTTTGTTGCTGGGGATTAATCTACAAATCATTGTAGGTTTAAGGTGTTGATAAGACTTCTTGAACAAGCACATTTCGGATGATCATTAGTTTATGAGAAGGCCTAGGCACTACTATACAATTCAAAGTATCAAGATCTCAAAGGAAAACTACACACCAGATGGTTGGGGCCCTATAAAATCTAGGAAACCTTCAACAATGGGGTTGTTCAACTAGTTCCCATTGATGGGGATCACATAATTCTTCTGGTAAATGGACATAGATTGAAGCTATAACATAAACCAACTTCCAGAGAGGAGTTCTCTACATAAATTTAGTCTCAGATAGAGCATTTCACCATGGAGGATCTCTCTTCCATGGGACTCATGTTCTAAATGATGATTCTAGAATGAATAAAGTAGTAAAGGTTGAAAACCAGAAATGGCAGCCTTTTCTGTTAGAAAACATATATATATAAAAAATCAGGCAAAGTTGAAAACTAGAAATGGTGGCTTTGTCTAGAGGGAAGATTGAAAACCAACAAATGGTGGTCTTTCCTTCGAATTTCCCATTTCCTTTAATAAAAATCCCTTTTATAGTTTTGCAGGTCTTTGTGTTGAAAATTAAAAAAAAATCTCCAGATATCCCTCGATAGCTCTAGATGGCTATGGATGGCTCCAGACGAACATCAGTGAATGCTTTCTTTCCAAGGTATCCTTTGGCACTAGGTTATGTTGCGTCGTGAAAAGTGATTTAGTAAAAGTTAAGGCAAAACCATCTTAGGGATGCGTATTATACAAAGGTATATTCCTACCTTGAAACTTGTATAATTATTTTAATATATGTATATATGCCACGTGTTTCCCCAAATGAACCGCATACAATCCTTATTTTTCACATGCGCTAAGGTAGTTGTATGAATGATGGCAGTCAGACAGGTGGCAGCAAAAGGATCATCTATAGATCTTACATACCTTGCAATGAGATGCAAGTACTTGGTCATAATGATAACAACATTTTCAATAAATGCTATAAAAAGAAATAAGTACTCACTTGAGAAATAATGGTGACTGATAATTATGACCATAAAAGGGAAATGCATTCAAAAAGATGTGAGAGCCACGGTTGCCGGCGTCAACTCCGGATGTGAATGGAAAAGCAATTAAGGTGGCGGTTGTGAATTTCCACTTTGCACATTGCCACTCTAGTTTGAACCTCTAAAGTATGTGTCGTGAATGTGGAAAAGATGGGTAGGGTAACTGCAACCCTATCCAACTTGCATGTGATTATTTCCTCACTTAAACCTACCATCGATAACTCAAAATTCACATTCCGTTCTATCTTGAGAAACCAGAGAGAGAAATAAGAAAAACTAGAGCTCTATTGTGACATTTCTTTGCAAATTCAATACAAAATCAGTTGAGCAGATGGGAAACAAAAGGAAAGTTGAGCTAGAGAATGTAGTTTTTGATGATACCAATGCACAAATCTTCCAATAGGTTGAATGGTTGGAGTTCTTGCAAAAGTTTGAGGGGTTTGAAATAGAATTGGTCGACGAGTTCGTCACAAACTTCCACCGGACCTTCACCATAGCTAAAGGGGTAAGGATACAAATAAACCCTACTGTAATTAGTCATCTTTTTGGCATACCAAAGGTAGGTGTTGATTTTTTTTCAAGTAAACCATCATATGAGGAGCTAGTTCAAAATTTTCATGTTGTTCTGGAGCCCTTACCTCGATATGTTGTGAGTAAAGGAGCAATTAAAGGAATTGAGAGGACCAATCTTCCAGACCCATGGAAGACTATTGTCTTGTGGATCATGAAATTCTTTACATGTGATGGTTAGTATAGAACAGTTTTAGGGATAGGAATGAGATTAATTACTCACTTGAGGCATGGGGCCAATGACCCAAGATATTTGATAAATTTGCCTACTTTCCTACATACAAACCTAGTCAACATGATGTCAAAAAGGAAGAACAAAGAAGGGTAGATTAGCCACCTTAGCTTAATACATTTGATCATGAAGCACCACTTCCTACAGAGGGGAAGATGGCCAATAGCAATGGGAGGACTTTCTTGCCTTGCAGCCCAAAAGGAAGAAGGTGAAACACCACACTTCCACTGTCTCTGTTTTAGGAGACCCTGTTGCAGTGTCTTCAAAATCCCCTAAAGTTTGATTCAAATGACTTAGGAGGGGGAAATAATAGCACAGTCAAGAAGGTGAAGTAGTAGCTTCCACCCATGCTAGGATATGCCACCCCCATATGTTAGTTATTTGTTCAGATGAGGAGGACAGAGGAGAAATAGAGAAAGGTCATACCACCATCTTAGGTGAACATTCATACCCTACTGCACAGCAAAGAGAAGAAACTCATGAAGACAAGGGGACTGAAGAGACTGGCGGTGGTGAAACTCTGGAAGAAGCTAGCAAAGAAGACACCCATGAAGAAGTAGAAGAGGATATCTTGCAATGGGGCCATAGGAAAGGGAAAGAAGCCCTCATGGTAAGTTCTGAGGATACAACAACCTAGGAAACTCGGCATGCCCTAGATTTATCAAAAGTCAAGTTTGATTTGAGTCAATGTAGGGCACAATTAGAAGCCATGGCTCGACAATTAAAAGCCAAGGAAGAGGAGCTTGAGAAGCAAAAGACAAAGGTTACATTGGAGAGAGAAGAAAAAGAAAAGGAATTTTTTTTTAAGGAGGTAGATAATCACAAGGCCATGGTGGCTCAAAAAGACATTCAGATCATGCAACTTCGACAAAAGGTTGCTCAACAGACCCCTGTGCCTACATCACTGAATGTCTATTGTAGTGCCCCTCAACTCGTCGTCTATTAGATTGATGTTTGCTTAGTAGTATTAGACTTTATGACAGTATCTTAGACCGTAGATGATGGATCTCTTGTTATTTTGCTAATTCATTATGGACCTAATTGTTATGATAACAGATGTTGATGTTGGATTATGTTATTTTATGCTTTAGAATTTGATAAATGAACTAGATGTTACAGATGTTTTGATGTTATTCACTATATGGGATTGTAAGAGGATTGAATGTTTTATGTTGTTGACAAGTAATCAGATATTTTGTTCAACATAGTTAATTGTTTATTCATAAACGTGAATGGAACAGTGTCGTATTACTCACTCTCGAGTACCCTACCCCACTGCGATTTCCATTCACTATAGGACTACATGTGGATATATATCTTGTTATGCTTAACCGTGCATTGTTGCAGGAATGTAGGTACTAGGCACCGACTCCACTTGATGTACCAGGTCTGAGCGTGCCTTCGCCAATGGATTAGTTGTTTGGAGTTAACGTGAGGTCCCATGTTAGTGTTCTCTGGTTGCCAATTTATCCTTTTGGTCATTGTCTGTCTTTCCATCATGACTTGCAGATAGGTAATATTGCACCTTGGAGTCTAACTAGGTTAGAAAGTGTCTAAGTGTGTAAGGTACCGTTGTGCATTAAATAGAATCATATTACGGAAAGTATAATGTTGATAATATAATTATAAAAGATAATATTGAGCATTATGACGATAGTTGTTAATTATTGTTGTAAATAAATTATTATTTTATTAGAAGTATAGTTGTTAAATAAAGATTGTAAGAAATTTTGTATTATTTAATATAATATTATTTACAATAAATATTTAAATAAATTAAATAGTTGTAAGTTATGTTGCAATTTGTGATTTACAACTTAATTAATAAAATAAATTAAAATATAGTTGTACAATTATAGATTGTTGTAACGTTATAACTTTATTAATAACAATATGGTTGGTCGGCTATAAAGAAATTAAATCTTGTTGGAGCTGTGTATTAATATTTAAAAAAGAGTAACCTCTTGGGATCATTAAATTAAATAAAAATATATTTTTAGAAGGGAGATGCACGGGATCGCGTGCCGAGTTCCTTGGAAGAGGAAAGGGACTATTTTATAAAAGGAAAGGTTGTAGAGGCAAGGGGGGATTTTGGCAGGAAGAAGAAGGATTGAGGAGGAAAATTGCAGGATCGAGTTTTGCAACTGAAGAATTGATTTCTGCATTGAATCTAAGCTATGGGTATAGGTTCTAATGTTTTTCTTTATTCTATCCTTGTTTTCTTTAGAATGAATGATGGGAATCTGGTTTTACTCCTCCAATTCGCATTGCTTGAAAGTTCTAGAGTCTCTCTGATAATCCATTTTATACTTATTCTGTAACCATTACATTTCAAACAATTTGTAAGAGTAAAATCTAGGTTAACAATAGGGACAAAGAAACTTCGAAAGAAACAACACTGCCATGTTGAAACTTGTAAGTAATTGACAACATTACCTTAGTAAATTTAATATCACATATGAACACCGAGAAAAGGCTCACATAGAGGTAGAAACTGAATGGAGGGTAAAATGCTCATGACTTAACTGAGGACTAGTTCACATAAACTCAGATATCAAACAGGTTTATGGGCATCAGCTAAGGAAGGCTGGGAGAAGAGAATGTCTATTTTGCACGTTGGATGTGGTTAAGGCAGATACTTCATTATGTATTGCTCTGCCTATAGTAGCATCTGGGCCAAGTAAATTTATACCTTGGGGGTTGACTCCACATCTTCTCACTTTGAAGATGCAAGACTTGCAAAATTGGAGAAGTTCTAATGAAAATTAATAATAGAAGGTCCAATTTTGAAGGGAACTGTGGTGCCACAATTGATCTGTCTGCCTTTGATTTACTCCTTTGTGTACATTGATTTTTCATCACCTTGCAGCACTAGCTGTAATGTCCCTGGGCTACTAAATATGGTTAATAAATGCAGAACTCAAAGCTATCTTTATTTCTAACAAAATTGATGTATTCAGTGCAGACATCACTATGATTGGTACAATACAGTAATCAGAAAATAGAAGCAGTGCTCTTAGTTTGGCGGCATCAAAGAATATAGCATATATTAATGATAAAATTCAAGATTATGGCTACTTCCAAGGAAGCTACAGGGAGCAATCCTTACACAGTAAAAGTTATAACACTTGTTATCTTGGACTCGAGTACCCTTATCCTGTCTAGAGATCAACTCTGCTGGATGAAGACAATTTTCAATGCTTTCCCCTCAGCGCTATTTTGGATCTGAGTACTTGGTTTGGTGTTAATAGGAGTGCGATACATGTTGGATAGCCAGAGACTCCTCTAAGTGCTTGAGGCACTATGGATTGCGATTCTCCTGAGTGATGGCCTCCTCGTGTGGTGTTAGTTATCTGTGTCACAGACACCTTTAATATCGTGATTTCTGTATGTGATTCCTCTTTATGACTGGCAAATCCTGAAAAGAAACAATGATACCGAATGAAGCCCAGTGCAGACCCATGTTTAGAATCCACTCAATACTAGGAGTTGGGTTTGGCATCCAACCTGGCTATAATAAGACTTGAGGTTTGCGTCCCAAGTAGCTGAAGTCCAATGGTATGCGAAAATGACCAAAAATTGATACCTTTCAATGAAAAAACTCATCGCCCTTATACCTGGTTGGAGTGTTTTGAAAGGACATCACCAGTCATTAGGAGACTTGACCAAATTTTTCCTATGTCTTCAGTCAAGTATACTGACACTTCTGCCATGGCACTCTAGAATGATTTAAAACTGAAGAAAAACCATTTTCTATCATTTATAAATATTCTATATTGTTGTCTCTCAGTGCAATTCCTCCTCCCATGGCACATAAACCTGTTTTTTGTTAATTGGCCTCCCTTACAAACCTGAAATGTCTCTGTTTTCTTGGTGACAATGGTCTAGATTGAATTTATCTGGGTTGTTTAGATAGATATGTAATAAATAGGCTTCCGCATGCAAAGTCTACAATATAGACTTGTGTCCTCTATAAGGAGAAATGTTAACTTTTGCCTAGCAGAGTTTTATATTTTTTTGGCAGCTTGAAAGGCTAAATCTCTTGTACAAGCGCAGTGCACATACTCCTCTCAGAAACCTTTTATTGCTGAGTTGGCATCCATACCTTCTTAAGAAATTTTTCTTCTGTCCTATGTATTATCAATTTTATCTCATCTATTTTCAATAATATTACAACTACAGGCATCAGTTTTCCATTCATCAGTTCATTTCAGTTTTTCAGAAGTTTTAGATATTGGTTTTAACTTGAGTTTTGAGTTATATAATAGATTTCAGACATTACATTAGTTCACAATTTATTACATTGCAATTCCGGTGTGTGAGAGATATTTCATTTAGATTCCTATCAGGTTTATAACAGTTACAGCAGGTTTTCAGTATACACATATTAGAGTCCTGTCAAATCGCACCTGCATATAAGCTTAAATCTGGAGAACAAATCCAAATCAATCTGCACAGACTCAATAGTTTCCTCAGCGATAAAGTTTGGCGCTTCCACTGAGGGCCAGTGCAGCAAGGTAATCAGCTATGCACACCAGCAATTAATTGCTTGTATCCTGCTATAAGTATTACAAAGGAGGATTATATTACGTAAACTTCAGTCAGATATTTAAAAAATAGAAATGGAGGCACTCCTGTTGTATTTTAATTTGTATCCATGCCTTTCATATATAGAAATCTGCACAATCATGAGGAGTATCATATGGACGTTGGGCAACAATAATACCAATTGTTAAAACTGCTTAGAGTCAATCCAACAAATCCAGTTACTGTTATCATAGCCTTCCGTTAGATAAATCTCTGGAGAGAGATTAAGCTATCTAAGTTTGTGCTGTCAATACAATCAATTTGCAGTCCAAGGGAGCTGGATGGACGCTGCCAGAAGTTGTTAGACTAAACTAATATCATCCATTTCAATGGTAAAATAGTCAATAACAATTTTACACCTCCTCTGCGACATATGATTGCTGCTCAGTAGATAACAACAGCCGAAACGATTGTAGTAGAAGCATCTGCATAGGAATCGGAATGCCACGGGAACAAAAAGTAATAACTACAACGATCAAGTGATGATCGCTTGTGAAATGACCATTCTGATCTTTTTGGCAGAATTAATTACTCTTAGTAAAATCTATTCCGAGACTTCATTACGATGAAGACATGCAAGCATCTTATCTGGTTGAGGTTGACCGAATATCTGGAATGACCATATAAAGGCAGAATCTTGAGGAAAACAAAACAATAATGTTCATCGTTGATGATTTTTCCTCGTTGTAATTATCGTTTAGTTATACATAACTTAGCATTCTTATCCATTTTATTACTTGAAAGAGTTGAGTTAATTGGGCAAGTTTGAAAGATAGATGATAAAGATCGTATTGATAATGAGAGTGTGTATTGATAAGTAGGAATTAAATAGTATAATGGTACTAAGTGATTCTTTTACAAATGAAATGTTGTAAATTATTTAGTAATTTATCTTTTGAAACAAAATGTAGTATATTTAGATAAATTAGTTGTAATGTATTAATATGTTTGTTGCAATTAATTTAAATCAATCAGTTTGATTAAAAGAGATGATGGAATCTAATGTTGATTTTACAAAGTCGTTCACATTGTACTAAGAAGGAGTTTAGTGATTTAACTCTGGAAATTAAATTTAAACTGGAGGAATTTTAGAATTCTTGTTGTCGTAATATGATAAATTGCTAGTGGTCAAAATTCCAGAGGCTTGGTATGCCGTGTTTTGAACATGTGGATAGGTGTTCTGGTATTATGATGTTGTAACGGTTGTGTGGCTCAAATTTAGTATGAGGTATAATGAAGTTTTGGTTATATTGTTAATATGTTTTGTAATGTGATATTCTCTAGATGAGATTATTGGTTGTAATGGGGTCCACTGTGCAAGTTGTTTGGGTGTCAGTCCAGAGGCATAGGATAACATGATTTGTTTTCAAGTATAGTGTTTTATGTATTGGATATATGATGATATGTTGTCTCTAGTTATGTCAGGGATAAAAGACAATGTGAATGATGAATGTATTTCCTTGGGGGATGTATTGTTGTTCGTCTAATTATATTTATCTTGTATTGAGTTTTGTGTTAGATTTTGAAATGGGGAGACATCGAGTATTGTAACAGAGTAATGTTTATATATTGTTATGGGTAATATTTGTGAGTTGTCCCTATGATTAAGTTGATATGCAAGAGGGATAATGCCTTGCATTATTATATTTACATGTGGATATGAGAATAATTGTTATGCAAGATGGTTAATGCCTTGCATGGTTCATGTATCATCATTGTCATGATGATGTTTGCTATGTTGTTGAGTAGGGTCTTCTAGATGCAGGTAGGGGAGTGGCTCTCAATGGGGGCCGGAGCCCATAAGTGGCGTCCAGGACAACCCATGTGGGAGTTTGATAACTCAGTGATAACCTAAATAATGAATTAGGGGGTTGGGTAGTTAAGCACACTAAACAAGATAATTGGATGCCTCACTCATGGCTCAAGTGCTTGTTTAGGCTTGAGATGAGATGAGAAGGCCTGGAATGGCAAGATCAACTACCTTGTCCTCATGAAAGGTATGTTGATTCCGCATGAGTGTTGTATGGGGGCCGGGAGTCGGGAGAGGCTGCCAGGACAACCCAAGATGGGGGCCGAGGCCTAGGAAGGCTTACCAGGACAACCCATGAGAAGCCATGTGATGACACTCCTCCCTACTGCAGCCTAGCATTCGCTAGTTGAACTCTCCCCATTCGTTATGTGTTGCCTCTAGAAGTTCAGTTAAGTTGTGTTGTGTTGTTATTGCCATGTGTAGTATTGGCGTTTGGTCATCCTTTGTTCATGTTTAGTCTTGTCTACCTGACTGTTATTGTTTGGGACCTCCTGTTAACTCCTAGCTCGAGGGGTGGACCTTAGGGTTCCACATGGTCGGGTGGAAGAGCTTTATTATCCATTGGTTATTCTTTGTTAGGTTCATGTGCAGAAAAGATTTATTCTAGATTTATTGTACCAGTTGATGAAGATGTATGTGTAATCTTTTACCAGACTTGTGTAACAGATCATTCATAACGTATGTAATTCTGATGTAGTCTGAAAATGGCAATGTAATGATGTCATGATGTACTTATGTGTAAAGAAAGCATTTCAGTTATGTAATTGATCATGTAGATTAGAATATACGATGTCATGCAATGAATAAGATTATGTTATTTAATTATGCATTGGATTCAGATCAGTTACTGATGTATGTTAAATCATGTTAGTTAGTTTGTAAAGTAATGCAGCCTTGAATCCTTAGAGAATATGTCGTAACTAGTTATGTTAACATTACTTGTTATCTTAAACACTTTAAAAAAAAAAATGTTCCTATTTCATGTAGCATAAATGTGTATTTCTCTAAGGTGTTCAAGGTGGGGCTTTACATCTAGTATCAGAGCCAAGTTTCTAACACTGGGTACTCTGGGATTTATATTAGCCCATCAAGCTATACTAGTTGTTTAAACTCTGAAGAATATATTCATTCGGAGTCCTCACCTAGCAACTGAAGATGTTAAGTGGCAAGTGGAATTGGCCTCTGGATCTAGGGTAACAGTAGACTCTCTTGTGTATGGTTGCGAGTTGAAGATAGGTCCCTTATCTACCACGGTGGATCTTTGCATTATACCACTAGGATCCTATGACGTAGGGTTGGGGATGGATTGGTTGGATGCCCATCGAGTAGTGATGAGACTTCAGCTACCTGGGAAGATACATCTCGAATGCGAGAGCTATATCCATATTTGGTTGCAGGCTTCCAGGAGTAAGCCTGATCCTAGGGGGGGAGGATATAGTGCCCCTCAACTCGTCGTCTATCAGATTGATGTTTGCTTAGTAGTATTAGACTTTATGATAGTATCTTAGACCATAGATGATGGATCTCTTGTTATTTTGCTAATTCATTATGGACCTAATTGTTATGATAACAGATGTTGATGTTGGATTATGTTATTTTATGCTTTCGAATTTGATAAATGAACTAGATGTTACAGATGTTTTGATGTTATTCACTATATGGGATTGTAAGAGGATTGAATGTTTTATGTTGTTGACTAGTAATCAGATATCTTGTTCAACATAGTTAATTATTTATTCATAAACATGAATGGAACAGTGTTGTATTACTCGCTCTCGAGTACCCTACCCCACTGCGATTTCCATTCACTATAGGACTACATGTGGATATATATCTTGTTATGCTTAACCGTGCGTTGTTGCAGGAATGCAGGTACTAGGCACTGACTCCACCTGATGTACCAGGTCTGAGCGTGCCTTCACCAATGGATTAGTTGTTTGGAGTTAATGTGAGGTCCCATGTTAGTGTTGTCTGGTTGTCAATTTATCCTTTTGGTCATTGTCTGTCTTTCGATCATGACTTGTAGATAGGTAATATTGCACCTTGGAGTCTAACTAGGTTAGAAAGTGTCTAAGTGTGTAAGGTACCATTGTGCATTAAATAGAATCATATTACGGAAAGTATAATGTTGATAATATAATTATAAAAGATAATATTGAGCATTATGACAATAGTTGTTAATTATTGTTGTAAATAAATTATTATTTTATTAGAAGTATAGTTGTTAAATAAAGATTGTAAGAAATTTTGTATTATTTAATATAATATTATTTACAATAAATATTTAAATAAATTAAATAGTTGTAAGTTATGTTGCAATTTGTGATTTACAACTTAATTAATAAAATAAATTAAAATATAGTTGTACAATTATAGATTGTTGTAACGTTATAACTTTATTAATAACAATATGGTTGGTCGGCTATAAAGAAATTAAATCTTGTTGGAGCTGTGTATTAATATTTAAAAAAGAGTAACCTCTTGGGATCATTAAATTAAATAAAAATATATTTTTAGAAGGGAGATGCACGGGATCGCGTGCCGAGTTCCTTGGAAGAGGAAAGGGACTGTTTTATAAAAGGAAAGGTTGTAGAGGCAAGGGGGGAATTTTGGCAGGAAGAAGAAGGATTGAGGAGGAAAATTGCAGGATCGAGTTTTGCAACTGAAGAATTGATTTCTGCATTGAATCTAAGCTACGGGTACAGGTTCTAATGTTTTTCTTTATTCTATCCTTGTTTTCTTTAGAATGAATGACGGGAATCTGGTTTTACTCCTCCAATTCACATTGCTTGAAAGTTCTAGAGTCTCTCTGATAATCCATTTTATACTTATTCTGTAACCATTACATTTCAAACAATTTGTAAGAGTAAAATCTAGGTTAACAATAGGGACAAAGAAACTTCGAAAGAAACAACACTGCCATGTTGAAACTTGTAAGTAATTGACAACATTACCTTAGTAAATTTAATATCACATATGAACACCGAGAAAAGGCTCACATAGAGGTAGAAACTGAATGGAGGCCAAAATGCTCATGACTTAACTGAGGACTAGTTCACATAAACTCAGATATCAAACTGGTTTATGGGCATCAGCTAAGGAAGGTTGGGAGAAGAGAATGTCTATTTTGCACGTTGGATGTGGTTAAGGCAGAATGATACTTCATTATGTATTGCTCTGCCTATAGTAGCATCTGGGCCAAGTAAATTTATACCTTGGGGGTTGACTCCACATCTTCTCACTTTGAAGATGCAAGACTTGCAAAATTGGAGAAGTTCTAATGAAAATTAATAATAGAAGGTCCAATTTTGAAGGGAACTGTGGTGCCACAATTGATCTGTTTGCCTTTGATTTACTCCTTTGTGTACATTGATTTTTCATCACCTTCTAGCACTAGCTGTAATGTCCCTGGGCTACTAAATATGGTTAATAAATGCAGAACTCAGAGCTATCTTTATTTCATAACAAAATTGATGTATTCAGTGCAGACATCACTATGATTGGTACAATACAATATTCAAAAAATAGAAGCAGTGCTCTTAGTTTGGTGGCATCAAAGAATATAGCATATATTAATGATAAAATTCAAGATTATGGCTACTTCCAAGGAAGCTACAGGGAGCAATCCTTACACAGTAAAAGTTATAACACTTGTTATCTTGGACTCGAGTACCCTTATCCTGTCTGGAGATCAACTCTGCTGGATGAAGACAATTTTCAACGCTTTCCCCTCAGTGCTAGTTTGGATCTGAGTACTTGGTTTGGTGTTAATAGTGGTGCGATACATGTTGGATAGCCAGAGACTCCTCTAAGTGCTTGAGGCACTATGGATTGCGATTCTCCTGAGTGATGGCCTCCTCGTGTGGTGTTAGTTATCCATGTCACAGACACCTTTAATATCGTGATTTCTGTATGTGATTCCTCTTTATGACTGGCAAATCCTGAAAAGAAACAATGATACCGAATGAAGCCCAGTGCAGACCCATGTATAGAATCCGCTCAATACTAGGAGTTGGGTTTGGCATCCAACCTGGCTATAATAAGACTTGAGGTTTGCGTCCCAAGTAGCTGAAGTCCAATGGTATGCGAAAATGACCAAAAATTGATATACCTTTCAATGAAAAAACTCATCGCCCTTATACCTGGTTGGAGTGTTTTGAAAGGACATCACCAGGCATTAGGAGACTTGACCAAAATTTTCCTATGTCTTCGGTCAAGTATACTGACACTTCTGCCATGGCACTCTAGAATGATTTAAAACTGAAGAAAAACCATTTTCTATCATTTATAAATATTCTATATTGCTGTCTCCCAGTGCAATTCCTCCTCCCATGGCACATAAACCTATTTTTTGTTAATTGGCCTCCCTTACAAACTTGAAATGTCTTTGTTTTCTTGGTGACAATGGTCTAGATTGAATTTATCTGGGTTGTTTAGATAGATATGTAATAAATAGGCTTCCGCATGCAAAGTCTACAATATAGACTTGTGTCCTCTATAAGGAGAAATGTTAACTTTTGCCTAGCAGAGTTTTATATTTTTTTGGCAGCTTGAAAGGCTGAATCTCTTGTACAAGCGCAGTGCACATACTCCTCTCAGAAACCTTTTATTGCTGAGTTGGCATCCATACCTTCTTAAGAAATTTTTCTTCTGTCCTATGTATTATCAATTTTATCTCATCTATTTTCAATAATATTACAACTACAGGCGTCAGTTTTCCATTCATCAGTTCATTTCAATTTTTCAGAAGTTTCAGATATTGGTTTTAACTTGAGTTTTGAGTTATATAATAGATTTCAGACATTACATCAGTTCACAATTTATTACATTGCAATTCCGATGTGTGAGAGATATTTCATTTAGATTCCTATCAGGTTTATAACAGTTACAGCAGGTTTTCAGTATACACATATTAGAGTCTTGTCAAATTGCACTTGCATATAAGCTTAAATCTAGAGAACAAATCCAAATCAATCTGCACAGACTCAATAGTTTCCTCAGCAATAAAGTTTGGCGCTTCCACTGAGGGCCAGTGCAGCAAGGTAATCAGCTATGCACACCAGCAATTAATTGTGTGTATCCTGCTATAAGTATTACAAAGGAGGATTATATTACGTAAACTTCAGCCAGATATTTAAAAAATAGAAATGGAGGCAATCCTGTTGTATTTTAATTTGTATCCATGCCTTTCATATATGGAAATCTGCACAACCGTGAGGAGTATCATATGGACGTTGGGCAACAATAATACCAATTGTTAAAATTGCTTAGAGTCAATCCAACAAATCCAGTTACTGTTATCATAGCCTTCCGTTAGATAAATCTCTGGAGAGAGATTAAGCTATCTAAGTTTGTGCTGTCAATACAATCAATTCGCAGTCCAAGGGAGCTGGATGGACGCTGCCAGAAGTTGTTAGACTAAACTAATATCGTCCATTTCAATGGTAAAATAGTCAATAACAATTTTACACCTGCTCTGCGACATATGATTGCTGCTCAGTAGATAACAACAGCCGAAACGATTGTAGTAGAAGCATCTGCATAGGAATCGGAATGCCACGAGAACAAAAAGTAATAACTACAATGATCAAGTGATGATCGCTTGTGAAATGACCATTCTGATCTTTTTGGCAGAATTAATTACTCTTAGTAAAATCTATTCCGAGACTTCGTTACGATGAAGACATGCAAGCATCTTATCTAGTTGAGGTTGACCGAATATCTGGAATGACTGTATAAAGGCAGAATCTTGAGGAAAACAAAACAATAATGTTCATCGTTGATGATTTTTCCTCTTTGTAATTATCGTTTAGTTATACATAACTTAGCATTCTTATCCATTTTATTACTTGAAAGAGTTGAGTTAATTGGGCAAGTTTGAAAGATAGATGATAAAGATCGTATTGATAATGAGATTGTGTATTGATAAGTAGGAATTAAATAGTATAATGGTACTAAGTGATTCTTTTACAAATGAAATGTTGTAAATTATTTAGTAATTTATCTTTTGAAACAAAATGTAGTATATTTAGATAAATTAGTTGTAATGTATTAATATGTTTGTTGCAATTAATTTAAATCAATCAGTTTGATTAAAAGAGATGATGGAATCTAATGTTGATTTTACAAAGTCGTTCACATTGTACTAAGAAGGAGTTTAGTGATTTAACTCTGGAAATTAAATTTAAACTGGAGGAATTTTAGAATTCTTGTTGTCGTAATATGATAAATTGCTAGTGGTCAAAATTCCAGAGGCTTAGTATGCCATGTTTTGAACATGTGGATAGGTGTTCTGGTATTATGATGTTGTAACGGTTGTGTGGCTCAAATTTAGTATGAGGTATAATGAAGTTTTTGTTAAATTGTTAATATGTTTTGTAATGTGATATTCTCTAGATGAGATTATTGGTTGTAATGGGGTCCACTGTGCAAGTTGTTTGGGTGTCAGTCCAGAGGCATAGGATAACATGATTTGTTTTCAAGTATAGTGTTTTATGTATTGGATATATGATGATATGTTGTCTCTAGTTATGTCAGGGATAAAAGACAATGTGAATGATGAATGTATTTCCTTGGGGGATGTATTGTTGTTCGTCTAATTATATTTATCTTGTATTGAGTTTTGTGTTAGATTTTGAAATGGGGAGACATCGAGTATTGTAACAGAGTAATGTTTATATATTGTTATGGGTAATATTTGTGAGTTGTCCCTATGATTAAGTTGATATGCAAGAGGGATAATGCCTTGCATTATTATATTTACATGTGGATATGAGAATAATTGTTATGCAAGATGGTTAATGCCTTGCATGGTTCATGTATCATCGTTGTCATGATGATGTTTGCTATGTTGTTGAGTAGGGTCTTCTAGATGCAGGTAGGGGAGTGGCTCTCAATGGGGCCCGGAGCCCATAAGTGGCGTCCAGGACAACCCATGTGGGAGTTTGATAACTCAGTGATAACCTAAATAATGAATTAGGGGGTTGGGTAGTTAAGCACACTAAACAAGATAATTGGATGCCTCACTCATGGCTCAAGTGCTTGTTTACGCTTGAGATGAGATGAGAAGGCCTGGAATGGCAAGATCAACTACCTTGTCCTCATGAAAGGTATGTTGATTCTGCATGAGCGTTGTATGGGGGCCGGGAGTCGGGAGAGGCTGCCAGGACAACCCAAGATGGGGGCCGGGGCCTAGGAAGGCTTACCAAGATAACCCATGAGAAGCCATGTGATGACACTCCTCCCTACTGCAGCCTAGCATTCGCTAGTTGAACTCTCCCCATTCGTTATGTGTTGCCTCTAGAAGTTCAGTTAAGTTGTGTTGTGTTGTTATTGCCATGTGTAGTATTGGCGTTTGGTCGTCCTTTGTTCATGTTTAGTCTTGTCTACCTTACTATTATTGTTTGGGACCTCATGTTAACTCCTAGCTCGGGGGGTGGACCTTAGGGTTCCACATGGTCGGGTGGAAGAGCTTTATTATCCATTGGTTATTCTTTGTTAGGTTCATGTGTAGAAAAGATTTATTCCAGATAATTGTACTTGTACCAGTTGATGAAGATATATGTGTAATCTTGTACCAGACTTGTGTAATAGATCATTCATAATGTATGTAATTCTGATGTAGTCCGAAAATGGCAATGTAATGATGTCATGATGTACTTATGTGTAAAGAAAGCATTTCAGTTATGTAATTGATCATGTAGATTAGAATATACAATGTCATGCAATGAATAAGATTATGTTATTGAATTGTGCATTAGATTCAGATCAGTTACTGATGTATGTTAAATCATGTTAGTTAGTTTGTAAAGTAATGCAGCCTTGAATCCTTAGAGAATATGTTGTAACTAGTTATGTTAACATTACTTGTTATCTTAAACACTTTTTAAAAAAAAAATGTTCCTGTTTCATGTAGCATAAATGTGTATTTCTCTAAGGTGTTCAAGGTGGGGCTTTACATCTATGCCCAAAATTTGCATCTAACACTAGACAATAGATAGCTCAAAGGTGAGATCATGAAGCTTTAGAGAGATCTCAAAGCCCTTAAAGAAGAGATGGTGGCAATGGAGAAAAACTTGGCTTTGGCCTATGAAATAGGGGAAACCCTATTATCTCAGCGCCCGCCATCAGGTGTGTATGCTCTATTCCTCAAAGAGCAATTTTTGAGATGGAAATTACTAAGGATTAGTTGTAATCTTCCATTTGATTTTGATAATGATAGAGATTTTGTTGAGTGTTATATGTAAAATCTAAAGGACTAATAAAATATCTTGTGTGAGTTCTTCCAACATGGCCACATTATGGGACATGTCAATACTTCAATGCTTAATCTATATGTGGGAGAGCTCCAAATCCGAAGCTATATGTCTCTACTAAGGAATAACAGGTTATGGGAGGAAAGGATGGAAGAATATAATGCAGTAGTAGGATCCATAGGGTTATTAATGAGACATGAGTTCCCTAAGACTGCATGGTTCACCAACACCTTCAAATCAATTGTTTATAGGTAGGGCATCACAGATCAATATATGAGGAATTTAAATTCTTGTATTTCTAATTTCTTTGCAATAGCAGGTTATCTTCCAAATGCAGTAGTCACAAGCTACATATTAAGATTTGAGGACTTACTTGATACTTTCAAGAGAAGGGAACCTGTGTCCCCTACAAACATCAGGTGGATGATTGACAA
Organism: Cunninghamia lanceolata; assembly: GCA_027924645.1. NCBI lineage: Eukaryota > Viridiplantae > Streptophyta > Pinopsida > Cupressales > Cupressaceae > Cunninghamia > Cunninghamia lanceolata. The sequence continues at coordinate 10,198,436 of BSBN01000585.1, read as the reverse complement.
AGTAAGAAAAATGATACCCCTGATTTAGTAGAGGCAACAAAATTGGATTGGAATGAGGTTTAGGCCACCATTGATTCTGATGCCATCTCCTCACCTCTGTCATCCTCTAGGGCACACAATGAGAGAAGGCAAGTTCAACACATGGTTTAACAGGTTGTAGGAAAATGATGGATTCCAACTAAAGGGTAGACAACTATTTTAGTACAAGGATGAGGACTACAATTGCAGCACAATCATTGAAGGAAAGAATATACTTGATGAAGTAGGTGATGCAAGACAGCCATGAGGACATGGCATAGTTTCAGTTGGGGGGAGGTGATGAGTCAAATCCATGACTCATTTATTTCTTTATATTTCCTATTTCAAAAGACTTTTATAAAAATTATGGCATATACATATATATTATTATAATTATATTTGTCTCTTGGATGGATTATACACATCTTTAGTATTCATTTCCTTTTGATGCAATCTCTTAGCTTATTTACTTGAATTACATTTTCAATGTGCATATCTCATGAATTGTGGTATAAGGAGTTTATGTTTGCATGAGGATTACGATGGTTAGACTCCCAGTGGTCTCTGGATCCCTCCAGAGCCCCTTTTCCTACAAAGAGCCTAAACTCCAGACAGCTCCAAATGTTGTTACCCTCCAATAGAGCCATCCTCCCCTCAAGTTGATGACTATTACAAGCTGATCGTAGGGCTACCCAAAAGGTCCAGCAATGCAATTATGACCCACGCCTCAATTAAAGTAGTTGTTATGATCTAAGTCTCCACGTCACTTCATTTTAGTGACTAACTAAAATAGCTATTAATTGGAGTCAATTCCAACTGAAGTCACTTCCACCAAGTGTCGCGTCATTCCAGGGAATCACTCAAGTCTACCAACAACCAAGTTGATACAAATCTCTGATCTTTAGTAACCTGCAGTGGAATCATTAATATAATAAATAAGCAACTGGCTTTAATTCTAGTTTGTTGTAGTTAGGTTCACTGATAGTTATTTCCTTTTAATAAAGTTTGAATATATAAATAAGAGCAAGTTGTCTCTTTAAGTTAGTTCTAGATTTTGATAGCAAGTTGTTAGTCAGTTTATATTTCTAGTTGGAGGAAAACTCCTTGTTTTCTAATTCTATATCCATGTCCATTTCTGGACTTTGATTTAATGCAAATGAAGGGGGAATTCTTCTAAAAGTTTGTTCAAGCTTAGAGGATCGTCTCCAACTACGAAAGTAGGGCCCACTTCCCCAAACTGGAGGAGATCACTCAGTATTTTATGCAATTCTATTTTGTCTTTCTGTTTAGTAATATTGTCTATGTATGTTAACTTTGTGACGTGTCCTCTCTTTTCTATATAACTGTTTAGCTAATTGTCACCTACAAGTTTGTTTTATAAACTTTGAAAATAGCAAAAATAGGATTGTTATTTCAACAGCACTGATATATTCAAAGTGTTTGACAATGGATTCAATTACTTTTTCAGCACTGAAGATAGTTTCCTTCTAGCAATTTAACTAGTTTCTTTTTAAGCAAGGTGTGTTTATTTTTCTAACAATTAGAATAAATTCCTTTCAAGCAAGTGTGTTTATTTCCAAAGCAAGTAGAATAGTTTCTTTCCAAGTATGTGTGTTTCCTTTCAAGCAAATAGATAGTTTCCATTCCTTGCATGTGTGTTTATTTCTGCAAGTTGAGTAAACTGGACTTTGTCCACCAACCACTAATTCAGATTCACTCGAAAATCCCCCACACTAAGAGTCTTATCGCAGATCACTCCAGACACCTCTAGATTGATAATTAAATGATGATGAATTAATGAACACTACTATGACCTCATCAAGGGTTTCTCAGGTTTAGGGTTTAAAGAGAGATAGAGAGAGGGGACAGATAGAGATTAGGAGAGATAGAGGAGATAAAGGGGAGAGATAGGGAGATAGAGAGTGAGAGACATGTCCAGAGATAGAGGTTTAGGGTCATTATTTAGGGTTTAGGGTTTAGGGTTTTGGGATTAGGGGTTAAGGTTTAGAGGTTTAGGGTTTAGGGTTTAGAGAGAGATAGAGGACCAATAGGGAGATATAGAGGAGACTGAGGGGAGAGATAGGGAAATAGAGAGTGAAGGACATGACCAGAGACATAGGGAGAGAGATTGAGAGGTAGAGGGACAAAGGTGATGGGGAGATAGGGGAGAGATAGGGAGATAGAGGTTTAGGGTTACTTGGGGTTAGGGTTTATGGTTTAGGGGTTAGGGTTTAGGGGCATTATTTAGAGTTTAGGGGCATTATTTAGGGTTTAGGGTTTATTGTTTAGGGGTTAGGGGTTCAGGTTTAGAGGTTTAGGGTTTAGGGTTTATATATATAGAGAGAGAGGAATGATAGAGAGATATAGAGGAGACTAAGGAGAAAGATATAGGGAGATAGAGAGTGAGGCACATGGCCAGGGACATAGGGAGAGATATTGAGAGGTAGAGGGATGATAGAGATAGGGAGATAGAGGTTTAGAGTTGTTTGGATTTAGGGTTTAGGGGTTTAGGGTTTCTCAGGTTTGGAGATAGCTAGAGAGAGAGGAGTCAGATAGGGAGAGATAGAGGAGACAGTTGGGAGAGATAGGGAGATAGAGAGTGAGTGAGATGTCTAGAGAGATAGGGAGAACTATTGAGAGGTAGAGGAATGATAGAGATAGGGAGATAAGGGAGAGATAGAGCGATAGGGGTTTAGGGTTTAGGGTTTAGGGGTTAGAGAGAGAGGACCAATAGAGACATATAGAGAGTGAGGGACATGGCCAGAGACATAGGGAGAGAGATTGAGAGGTAGAGGAATGATAGAGATAGGGAGATAGAGATATAGGGATATAGAGGTTTAGGGTTGCTTAGATTTAGTGTTTAGGGTTTAGGGGTTTGGGGTTTAGGATTTTGGGGTTTAGGGTTTCTCAAGTTTAGGGTTTAGGGCTTAGGGGCATTATTTATGGTTTAGGGTTTAGGGTTTAGGGGCATTATTTAAGGATTAGAGGTTTAGGGTTTCTTAGGTTTAAGGTTTAGGGGCATTATTCAGCGTTTAAGGTTGCATGTCAAAATAAGTCTCTCTCCCTCTAAATCCCTCAACCCTAAAAAATGACCCTAATCCCTAACCCCTAACCCCTAACCCCTAAACACTAAACCTGAGCAACCCTAAACATCTATCTCCCTATCCTTCCCTTATCTCCCTCTCTCTATCATCCCTCTACCTCTCAATCTCTCTTCCTATCTCTCTGGACATCTCACTCACTCTCTATCTCCCTATCTCTCCTTCTGTCTCCTCTATCTCTCCTAATCTATCTCCTCTCTCTACCTATTTATCTCTCCCTATCTCTCTAGACATCTCACTCACTCTCTATCTCCCTATCTCTCCCCTATGTCTCCTCTATCTCTCCCTATCTGTATCCTCTCTATCTCTCTCTACCTAGCTGTCTCTCCCTATCTCTCTATCTCTTGCCTCTCTCCCCCTATCATTCCTATATATCCCTATCTCTCCCCTTTGTCTCTCCCTCTCCCTTATTGATGAAGGAAATGAAAACAAGAAAACTAGGACTCTCTCTGTCTCTCTCTCTCCATTTCCATGTACATACCCATTAGATAGGCTATTTTTCATATGATGGTCATATCCTTTAGGTCCAATCACCTCCAAACTTCACAAATAGATATAGAGCATAATTATAAGCATCTTTCATAAAGACCACTTCTCTACATAAGTTCAACTAATACCATGTTTTCATTGTTTTCCACATTTAGTACTTATTCTTTTCCATTTTCCAAGTCCTACATGTGTCCAAATTGTATTATTTATCAAGTTTTTAGTCTAATTGTTAGTCCTAGCTCTCATGGTTATTAAAATGCTAGTATATTTAGTTTTATCCTTAGGTAACATTAATTTACACATTGTTGCACAAACAACCACACTCAAAAATAACCTTACCTAATTAAGGTTAACCTTTAAGGTTCTTTCATTTGGTGAGCCTAACAGATCCAACTAGTTCAATCTTCTTATAGTCCATGCTTAGCCTTCCAATAGACTTAATGCCATGTTAACTTTGCATTATGTCGTCACTTTCCTCTTGCTAGTTGTAGTACTCTTTTATTCTAATCCTATCCCTATATCATACTATTATTGTTGACTTTTCTTTCCATCTTCATCATCATAGTCCTAGTTATCCTATTTTGAGCCTACCATTTATCCTTAGCCATGTCTTGTATTTCTTCTATTCATGTCAATTTTCATGACCTCCAAATTTTCCATAAATTCTTCTCCACCAAACCCTAGACCCTCACCCAAATCCTTATTTTCCTAAGAAAAGCCCTTCCCCAAACATCATTTGATCATGTGGCTCCTTCCATCACTAGACAGGTGCCCCTACTTTCCATTATTCATCGAATACAATCCCAATGTCATAGCTCACATTCCCACACCTACATTCATAGACTCCATTTCCCATATCAACACCATCATTGATAACCATTTTAAGGAGTCTCCATTGAATAATCATTAAACCATGGATTATCCCATATCCCCATCATACACTTTCCTCACCTTCGAACCCTTAGAAGATGGCATTTAGCTATCCCCACCATTACCAATCACAGTTTCTAGCAATCCCACATAAGACACCTTACCCATCACTTCACCTAGGTCATCACCAATTAAATCACCTCATTACTCCATTCAACCATACCCATAACACCCCTTTCTCACTCCACAACCTGTATTAACACATGATTCACCCCATGACATGATACAGTTACCACAATGCCAATTCACTCTACCATCATTCTTCATATTATCTTATAAATCACCATCCTTTCTTCCTATTCCTTGATACATCATACCATGACATGCATCCCTTCCTCCATTACATCCTCCCCAACCCTTTCCCAACATTGATAGCCCACTACCCATGCCACCTCCTTTTCATAACACATTTGACCATAACATTGCCACAACAATCATCACTAATTCTGACACCATCCTTCCACCATGTGACATTTATCTAACACATATTCCCAATTATAATTATATCTACAAAAAACTCAAGGTGTTGTAAGTGCAATTACAAGACCTTAACCCTCCTCCTCCTTCCTCATCAATAGGATGGATTAAATCACCACTATCAATTGACATCATCTTACAACCATCTCCTCCTAAAATGGTCTTTCTTAAATTTGATAATATAATGTCCAAGGTGATCTCATTGCACATATGAGACACTTCTTTGACCAAGCCACAATTGTCACCATTGATGATTATGTCCTTGCTAAGAATTTTCCCTCCACATTGATATAATATGCCCTTGTATGTTTTTACACACTACTACTTGGTTCTATGAATTTAATTTAGATCTCATGCATAGCTTTACCAACCACTACCAATTCAACATCAAGCCTAAGGTTTTCTTAGTGCATCTCACACATTGCAAACAAGACTCACTAGGGATTACTAGAGAGAGAGAGAGAGGAGAGAGAGAGAGAGAGGTTCAAATTTTAAAGAGATGTAACTTTGTCGATTGGTTGAAAAGATGTTAACCATGTAACAATAGAAATTTGCAAGTTGAATTGTAAGTTCTATAAGTTCTAAGCATAAACCAATGAAAAGAATAACCAAAAAAACCATTTGTATAGTTCTAGAAATGGATATCCATTTTATCCATTCCAAACAGATATTCTTAACATGCCTATGAAATTCAAAGTTGGCCAATTCATGAATTTGGCTAAGTAAAGATGTGATTTTTTTTCTATTGCCATCGTTTGGCCCCCAGTGATCCTGCACATACCCCATGACATATGGCACATTTGAGCCCCTTTGATCCTGCAACTGAATTGGCATGAGGAATATGCCACAACATCTTCTAACTTCCTCTTCATTTTGTCTTTATCTATAACTAAATATCCAATATCCCCAAATTCTACAATCAATTCCCGTGCATAATTTTACATGTGGTAAAATTAAAATAGTAGTCACATTTCACCCTGCAGGTGAAAAAGTTAGCCACCAAGCAGTCACCCACTTCACTGGCCTGTGAAAGAATGCTTTTACCAAGCATTTTAGCCCTCTGGACTCTGTAATTCCTCTTGCAATTACCCCTGACATTTATCAAACACATTGCCCGCAATCATTTTTGATATAATTTACCTACAATCAAACTAGGACTTCATAATAATTTCAGGGGCATTTTTGTTAATTCTGGCCCATTTTTATCCATTCCCAGGTTGAAAATACATTGCTGAGGCATTTTTGGTATTACCTAGGCATTTTGGGGGCAAAACCATCAATAAAAATGCAAAAAATGGGGCAAAAATGACCCAACAATTCTACCCCATGTGACTGCAACCTTTTTGTTGGAGCTATGTGATTTTGCCAAGCCCATTTTTGCCTTCCAGTGGAATAGGGAAATGAAGAAAAAAGGCATTTAAAATAAAGCTTTTACCAAACATTGCCTTTGGTATGGATTAAAAAATTATTTAAAATGCACTTTGTTGGAGCTTGTCAAATTGTTAGAGCTCACTTCTGCCTTCAACAGACCTCTTTCCCTCCGCAAACAAGAAAAATAGAAACATAAGAAATAAATCTTTTAATATGTTGCTTCCCTTTTGACTTTTGACTTTGCCAAAAATTATTTTAAAAACCATTTCACCGGAGATTTCAATTTTGCCCAGGCCTTTTTTAATCTTCAACGGGTAGTGAGGAATGGAAATAAAAGCATAGGATATTGCTTTTAACAAAGCTTTGACAAATAAAATATTAAAATGCCTTTTCGCTAGCCCTCCACCATTTTGTGCACTCACCTTTGCAAATATTTAAAACATAATAAAATGTTTTAAAAGAAATTGTATATCAAAACATTAGAAGATAGGGGAAAATTTAATTTCACCTGCCGGCCAAATGGTAGAAATTCACTACGCTCAAATGGGAACCCCTGGAGCTGAGATTTTATGCAAGCGGCCATAATCAATTATTTAAAACATGGGTTTTAAATAAAATTTCACCCAGCAATCAGAAATTAGGTACTTCCTTTGTAAACAAGCCCGCCAGAGGTGTTCGCCGCAACTGAAACATATTAAAATGATGCATCATATGGACTCTATTTTGATGAAAATAGAAATGAAGATGTTTTGGACCAAAACAAGAAATGGGTTGCTTTCAAAATTGTGAAATTTACAACTTTCTAGAACACCAAATTTAGCCTGGTCACAGTCAGAAAAACATTAAATAGCTCATCAGAACTCATCTAGGGAGCATGAAATTGAGCAGGCATACTACCATATGTACCAAAAAACTTTCTACTATACAGATTTGCATGATGACCTTTGAGTTGCAAAATTTTAATCAGCGAAGATGGGCTCCAGAGTAGATTTAGTAGTATGCCGACCTAACCTCTGTCAACACATTGAAAGGAGATAGGCACTTCAAATTTGCAAAATTTGAAGGTGCATCATGCCGATGTAGGAGACATGTTAACCAAGTAACAAGTGATAGCCCCAAATTCAGCCCAAAACATCTATCCTAGGCCAACTCCACTTAACATGCTCTTAGGCCTCTCCATCAACGTTCTATTCATTCTTTCCACAACTCCATTTTGTTGAGGAGTATATGAATTTGTCTTATGCCTCTCAATACCTTGTTCTTTACAGAAGTTGTCAAAATCTGCTGAGCAAAACTCACCACCATTATCAATTCTCAAACATTTTATCTTTCTATCTTTTTGATTCTCGATGAGAGCCTTAAATACTTTGGATCTTGCAAAAACTTCATATTACTCCTAAGGAAATATACCCATGTCCTTCTACTGTAGTCATCAATAAATGAAACAAAATACATAGATTTGAGATTTGAAGGAACATTAACAGCACCAAAAACATCAGAGTGAACTAGAATCAACACCTCAGAAGATTTATGAGAACTATAGTAAAACTAAACACGATTTTGTTTTCCATATATGCAGTGTTCACAGAAATTGAACTCAAGGTTACAATCATTCATACCCTCAATGAGGTTTTTATTTTTTAGTGTGCTCAAACAATTTTCACCAATATGGCCAAGCCTTTGGTGCCACAACATTGTTTTCTCAACAAGAAGTTTCATTTCCATAGAATGAGCACCCTTGGGTACCCAGAATACATGACCATCGGAAGGAGATGCAAGAGTCTTCTTGGTTGCTGGTTCCAATGGTGAGGATGAAGAATATGAAGATCTCTTCTTTGAAATAGAAGCACTATTACACTGAACTGTGCATGCATCAAGCTGAAATAGAGTGCCAATCTGAACACCCTTAGCCAACACCATAGCTCCTCTCGTCATCTTGTATCCTCCATTCAAGAAAACAATTTGCACACCCACATCATTCAATTTTCTTACAGATAACAGGTTTTGTGCCAACCTAGGGATATGTAGTACACCATTGATCCCCTTCACTAGACCATCAGGGAATCTAATCAGGACTCTTCCACAGCCAACTATTTTTAGGTGAGAGTCATCACCCAAGTACACCTTCCCACCATCGAACTCTTCATACTTCAAAAACCAATTTCTGTGGAATTTCATATGAAACGATGCACTAGAATCAATTAACCACACATCCTTAGATACATGTGTTTCCAAGGAAGTGACAAATGCTTCTCCATCATCTTGAGAGGACTTGTCGAAGTCAGAATCATGGTTTTTCTTCTTCTTTTTCTCCTCCTTGCAATCCTTGTAGAAATGACCAGGTTTGCCACAGTTCCAACATAAGGCCTTGGACTTTCCAGGAGACTTTGATCTCCCATAGGGTTTGGATCTGCCTTTGTCCTCTTTCTTCTTGTCCTTCTTTCCTTTTTCCTTGGACCTACCATGAACCACAAGAGCCTCCTTAGCTGTTTCAAAAGACTGTCTCTATATTTGTTTAGACAACAGCCAAGAAACCACTTCATCCATATTGAAGGTAGTAGTGGTACTCCCAATGGCCATCACAAGGTGGTCCCATGAATCTGGTAAAGAACACAGCAATGTGATGTAATGATCCTCCTCCTCCATCTTCACACCAACAGAGGTCAACTAAGCAACAAGCATATTAAAATAATTGTAGTGATCTACCATAGATCCTCCATCTTCCATCCTCAGAGAGTATAGCTTCTTTCTCAAGAATATCTTATTTACCAAGGACTTAGCCTGATAAACATCACCAAGATTCTTCTACAACTCTTTTGCAGTTTTCTCCTTGTGGATGTTTAGGAACATAGAATCAACCAAATGAAGCCTTATGAGACCCTTGGCCTTCCGATCCATCTGATCCCAATCTTCTTGTTTCATGCTCTAGGGTTTGGTGTCGGATATCATGAGCCATAGATCTCTATCCACCAACATGTCCTCCATCTTGAGTTTCTGAAAGGAATCTAGGTGTGTGGAAAACACTTCCTACACTAATCTAATGAGGGGATGAGAGTGTAAATTCAATTTTATCTTTACAATTACAGCTATGTTAACCCACTAATAGAGATATTGCAGCAAACACATAAGTGAGAAAGTAAGACAGAAGAAGAGAGACACAAGATATATGTGGGGAAAACCCTTATGGGTGAAAAACCCCACACTCCAAAACACAGATCAAATGTATTCCATAAATAATGAAGGTTATAATACAACACGAAGACAATGCTCTTGTAGTAGTCTTTAACGCTCATATATGGAGATGTTCTAGTAGCAGAACAGTACCTATCAAACCTATAGTACATCACCTCTCCAAAGCACCTGTTTATATAACAAAAACAAGGCAAAAATGGCTGCACATTGGGATGGGCATCCAACATGGCCTCATGGCCCAAAACTCATGCCTATGGACACTTGTCCAACATTGTAGGATGCTCCTAACACTTTTCAAGTCACCCCATCCTATGGAGGTAACCTATTTCCAAAATGGGCTATGACAGATGCTCTTACGACTCTTACAACCATCATAGAATTTTTTGTAGCTATTATAACTTACAACTGTAAGAGAATCTAGCATACACAAGCTATAAATAGCATATTCTCTTACAACATGTCACAATCCACCTTGGGGTGCCCAAAGATGCCTTTTTCAAAGGTGCTCTTCGACACATGTCTTCACCTATCATAGAATGTCTTATTTTCGAATCTTACATGTCATAACTTTGTCATAGGAATCTGTCATGACCGTTTCGGTCAATATTTCTCTACACAACATCTAAGATGCTAACACATGGCAAAATATTCCTACCACTAAGTGCGACGCCTATCTCCTCATTTGAGGAAAAAATTGAATGTGGTCATATGCCATGTAGGATGACACATCACCGTGCCAACTCCCACAATATGACAACATAGGATTTGCATCCAATTAATACAATAGGCAATAATTAAATAAATACAATGTAAAAATACAAGAACTTACCAAAGTTGAGACACCTTAATTCCCAACATTCTCGCACTTGTCGAACACCTTGTAAGAGCCAATAGAATTAATAGGATTTAAGTGCTATAGGCCGAGAGGCCGATAGACTCCAAACACCATCTGAACTTCTTTGTGCCCACTGGCTTTGTCAATGCATCTACAACATTCTTCAAAGTATCTACCTTCTCCAAATTTACTTTCCCATCCTCTACCATGTCTCACACGAAGTGAAACTATACATGAATATGCTTTTTTTTGGCATGGAAAGTTGGATTCTTTGCAAGGCAAATCACACTTTGAGTGTCACAACAAATCATAATCTATCCTACATCAACACCAATATCTGAACACAATCTCTTAAGCCAAATGGCTTCCTTGCAAGCATGAGTTGCTTCCATGTAGTCAACTTCTGTTGTAGACAAAGCAACCATAGGTTGTCTCTTACTCCAACTAATTGCACCACCAAACATAGTGAACACATAGGCACTGGTGGATCTCCTACTGTTAGTGTCACATGCTCAATCAGAATCCACAAATCCATGAATACAAACTGAATGCGGAGGTCCTATAGCATTACCATGATAGCATATGGAATACTTGGAAATACCCCTCAAATATCAGAACACTCGCTTAACTGCATCCCAATGTACCCATCCAGAATTAGCCATAAATTGACTAAGGACTCCCACTGCTTGGGCAATGCCTGGTCTTGTGTAGACCATAGCATACATCAAATTGCCAACAACACTAGCATAAGGTACTCTACTCATGTCCTCCACCTCACTAGGAGATTTTGAACAATCATTAACAAACAACTTTGTCCCCAATGAAACAAGAACACACAATGGTCTACAATCTGTCATGCTGAATATGTCCAACACGGTCTTCACATACTTACTCTAGATTAACCAAAGTTTTCTATTAGCTTTGTCTCTTCTGATTTCCATTCCTAGAATATACCTGGCTGCCCCAAGATTTTTCATCTCAAACTGTGCCGACAACTGAGACTTCAAATCAGAAATCATATTCTTACCATTCCCAATCAACAACATATTGTCAACATACAATGCAATAATGAGAATGTGATCATTGTCAAATTTGTAATACACACAATGATTTGATTTCAATCTCAGATATCTAATCGACAACACAAAGGCATCAAACTTCAAGTACCACATCCTAGGAGACTGCTTCAAACCATTCAAAGACTTCTTTAACATGTAAACCAAATTTTCTTTAACTTTCTCTATGTAATGCTTTGGCTATGACATGTAAATTGTTGGAAACAAGGTAGATAACTGAGAGGGGGGTGAATCAGTTATCTCTAATAACTTACTTTATTTTTCTTTTTATAATTTGAGTAGCATCAAAACACATAAGAATATATAATCATGAGAGCACAAAATAAATCAACACATATAACACAAGGATTTTAACATGGAAAACCCGGTTAAGGGAAAAACTATGGGGTGACTAACCCAAGATTGTATTGTCTGTTAAAAGAATAAGAAGTACAAAAATGACACTTACCAATTAGGGCTCACTACCCAAGTACACTGCTCACAAGAGGCACACTACCTACAAGAGACTCACTATCTACAAAGAAGGTAACCAAGTGTTTGAACTGATGAGAGGCATCCATATATACTGAGGTTTAGATCCGGTTAGGCTCAATATACTAATCTAATGCACTTCATTCTTCCTCTACTTTTAGCACTACTATTCTGTCACATACCAAACTTGTATTGTTGCTTCCACACTTATCTCTGCCTTTCCTCACACACTTTATATACATACATCTTCATACCAAAATACATCTGGTATATATATGCGCACCAAGGATTTCAACATCTTTCTAGTCGGCAATCAGAATATTCAAGGTATTTACAAAACATTGATTTGTCGGCTGATTCCATGCTTAATATGTGATGTGTATCAAAAACATAGACATAGAAGTCATCAATCATGTCAGCCAACCATATATGATCTCTCAAATAGCTTGATCAACATCAGTTACTCATCCAGATTAAAGTCTGATACTCTGTCAGATAGTTCTTCCTCAGACTGCTCTACCTATCTGGAACCCAACACTCAGATGCTCATATCTTTTCCATGATTCATCACCAGAGGCTCAATCTCTAGAATATAGTAGTAATGATACTCCTCTTAACTTGCCCAAGTCTGCAACTTGCTGAGTTACACCCTTTGAGAGATATGGACCTGATTGTCAGACCTTGCTGCATGCTCTGTTCTTGTTCACCAGACTAGAACACTCTTCAATCTGACTTCCGGTATAGGCATACTATGCTCTACGAATGTGTGGGATAGAATTTGTTGCCATCAATGACAACAATCATGAAGCCACACAGTGTCTCTTGCCAACATAAATTTCTTCCTCCAAATCACCATGAAGGAAAGTTGTCTTCATATCCATCTGTTCTACCTCTAAGTCATAAGCAGCTGCAAGAGATAACAAAAATTGAATGGATGTTAGCTTTGCAATGGGAGATAAAATTTCACCATAATCAATTCCCTCCACTTGTGAATACTCCTTTGCAACAAATATAACCTTGTACTTTTCAACACTATCATCTACACTGAATTTCTTCTTGAACACCCATTTGCATCCAATAGGTTTTCATCCATTAGGCAAAGGCACCAAGTCCCATGGTTTATTCTTTTCTAAAGAAGCAATCTCATCTTCCATGGCCTCCTTCCAAGAACCTACATCTTTCATGCCCATAGCCTCTCTTTCACAGTTCTGGGCTCATCAATGTTAGTACGTAAAGGAAAAGCACAACTAGAATCAAGTAATGAATAACCAAACCTATCAAGTTTCTTTCTCATTTGTGTAGACCTCCTCAATGGCTGAGGTTGAGGTTCTGCTTCTTCTTCTGATCTTTCAGAGCTGTTGGAGCTCTCCTCATCATCAGGTCTCACAGGGTCTATCTGTTCAGTCTTCTGAGGGTTAGAAGGAAACTAAACTGCATCTTCTTTCTTTTCTATTTGTTTTGGTTGTAGAACAATAGAAGAAGGTGTTAGCTCTCTGAAGATAACACTTCTGCTAGACAACACTTTTTCAGCCAAGGATCCCAAAGCTTGTATCCTTTCACACTGACGCCATAGCCAATGAAAATACATTTAACAGCCTTGTTCTCCAATTTAGACCATTTCTCCCTGGGCACATGTGCATATGCCTCACAACCAAAAACACGAAGATGTCTAACTGAAGGCTTCTTACCAGACCACACCTCCATAGGTGTCTTACCAACAAGAGTTGATGTAGATCTATTCACCAGATAGTAAGTAGTGGCTACAGCTTCAGCCCAAAACTTTTATTCAAGGCTTGCTCCACTAAGCATACTCCTAGCCTTCTTCATTAATGTCCTATTCATCCTTTCTACAACTCCATTTTTCTGTGGGGTGTATGGAGTTTCTTATGTCTTTCAATCCCTTTCTCTTTACATAACTTATCGAACTCTACTGAACAAAACTCACCACCATTGTCAGTTCTCAAACACTTAATCTTTTTACTAGTCTAATTTTTAGCAAAGGCTTTAAACTCCTTAAACCAACTAAAGATTTCAGTCTTGCTTCTAATGAAATAAACCCATGTCCTTCTACTATAATCATCTATGAAAGATACAAAATATATAGATTTGGAAATCAAAGGAACATTAACTAGACCAAACACATCAGAATGAATAAGATCCAACACACCACAAGACTTGTGAGAACTAAAGTAAAATTAAACACGGTATTATTTTCCATATACAAAATATTCACAAAAGTCAAACTCGAGATTACAATCGTTTAACCCCTTAACAAGGTTTTTATTTTTTAGGGTTTGTAGACCCTTCTCACCAATGTGGCCATATCTCAAATACCATAACATAGTCTTTTCAGCAGGAAGCTTAGCCTCCATAGCATGTGCACTACCATCAGAACTAGTTACAATAGATTTCTTCACTTCTTGTTCAGATGGTGGGGGTGAAGTGACTGTAACTCTTTTCTTTGAGTCAGAAGAACTATTGCACTGTGAAGTGTATGCCTCTAGCTGAGACTGAGTACCTCTCTGAGTACCCTTTGCAAGCACCATAGATTCTCTAGTCATCTTGCATCCATCCTTTGAAAAGACAACCTATACACCTGCATCATTCAACATACTTACAAAAAGTGGGTTTCATGCAAGGCCTAGGATGTGCATAACTCCAATGATCCCCTTCATCCATCCATCAGGGAATCGAATTGAGACTCTTCCATGACCAACAATCTTCAGATGAGAGTCATCACCTAGGTACACTCTTCCACCATCAAACTCTTCATACTTTGTGAACTAGCTTCGATGCAAGGTCATGTGGAATGATGCACCAGAATCAATCAACCACACATCATCAGATGCATGGGTGGCTAGGGTTGTGATGAAGGTACCACCATCATCTTGTGACTTGTTGGAATCTAAATCAGGGGCTATGTTCTTTTTCTTTTTCTTTTCTTCTTTGCATTCCTTTTAGAAATGCCCCATCTTCCCACAATTCCAATAGAGAGCCTTGGACTTTCTAGGAGATTTGGATCTCCCACAGGATTTGGATCTACCCTTTTCACCTTTCTTGTCCTTCTTCCCTTTCTCTTTGGGTCTTCCATGAATTACAAGAGCCTCTTTGGCTGACTCAGATGTCTTCCTCCATATTTCTTTAGATAATAGCAAGGACACCACATCTTCCATCTTGAAGGTGGTAGTGGTACTTCTGATAGCCATGACAAGATGATCCCATGAATCTAGCAAAGGACAAAGTAGGGTCATGCAATGATCCTCCTCTTCCATTTTCACACCCACAAATGTCAACTGTGCAAAAATCATGTTGAAAGCATTCATGTGGTCTGTAATAGATCCTCTATCTTCCATCTTTAGAGAAAACAACTTCTTTTTCAAAAAAAGCTTGTCCACCAAGGACTTGGCCTGATAAACATCACCCAGCTTCTTCCAAAGATCTTTCGTACTCTTCTCCTCATGGACATTCAATAGGATAGAGTTAGCTAAACAGAGTCTTATGAGACCCTTAGACTTCTGATCTTTGAGGTCCCAATCAGCTTGAGACATTGCTGTAGGTTTGACACTGGATACAGTTTCCTATAGGTCACGATCAACAAGTAAGTCCTCCATCTTGATTTTCTACAACTCAAAATTAGTGCCATTAAATTTCTCCACCTCTAACCTTCCGAATGTGGTTGCCATCCCCTTGCTGCAAAAATATACAAAATACTCTGCACAACATTCCTACTCAACCTAAGATTAGCTCAAAAAACCCCTACCCAGCAGCTAGAACCAAAACTAGCCAGGCTTTGATACCAACTGAAAGGAATCTAGGTGTGTGGAAAATGCTTCCTACACTAATCTAATGAGGGGAGGAGAGTACAAATTCAATTTTATCTTTACAATTATAACTATGTTAACCCACTAACAGAGATATTGCAGAAAAGACATAAGCAAGAAAGTAAGACAGAAGAAGAGAGACACAAGATATACGTGGGGAAAACCCTTATGAGTGAAAAACCCCACACTCCAAAACACATCTCAAATGTATTCTGTAAACAATGAAGGTTACAATACAACATAGAGCCAATGCTCTTGCAAGAGTCTTCGACACTAGTATTTGGAGATGTTTTGGTAGCATAACAGTACCTGTCAAACCTGTAGTACATCACCTCTCCAAAGCACCTGTTTATATAATAAATACAAGGTAAAAATGGCTCCACATTGGGATGGGCGTCCAACATGGCCTCATGGCCCAAAACCCATGCCTATGGACACTTGTCCAACACTATAGGATGCTCATGACACTTGTCAAGTCACCCCATCCCAAGGAGGTCACCTATTTCCAAAATGGGCTATGACAGATGCTCTTACAACTCTAACAACCATCATAGAATCTATCATAGCTGTCACAACATACAGCTATAAGAGAATCTATCATACACAGGCTATAAATATCATATTCTCTTACAACATGTCATAGTCCACCTTGGGGCACCCAAAGATGCCTTTTTCAAAGATGCTCTTTGACACATGTCTTCACCTGTCATAGAATCTCCTATTTCTGACTCTTACATGTCATAACTTTGTCATAGGAATCTGTCATGACTGTTTCAGTCAATATTCCTTTACACAACATCCAAGATGCTGACACATGGAAAAATATTCCTACCACTAAGTGGGATGCCTATCTCCTCGTGTGAGGACAAAATTACATGTGGTCATATGCCATGTAGGATGACACATCACTGTGCCAACTCCCACAATATGACAACATAGGATTTGCATCCAATTAATACAATAGGAAATAAATAAATAAATACAATGTAAAAATACAAGGAATTACCAAGGTAATTGAGACACCTTAATTCCCAACAGTTTCCACAACTTAAAGTTGCCTCCATTGAATTTTTCAATCTCGAATCTCCTAGATGTGCTTTCCATCTTCTTAGTGCAACAAGATCACAAAATGCTTTGCAAGACTCCCACTCAATTGAAGATTAGTACAAAAAAAACCTCTATCCAGCAGCTAGGACCAAAACTGGTTAGGCTCTGATACCAACTAAAAGGAAGCAAGGTAAGTGGAAACAACTTCCTACACCAATCTAATGAGGGAAAGTAGTGCAAATTTTTCTTAGATCTTTATAGTTACAGTTATGTTTCACATTAATAGAGAGATTAACACTCATTCACAAACAAGTATAAATGCAATGACATAAGAGATATGTGGAGAAAACCCTTTCAGATGAAAAACTCCACTCTAAAACCTGCACAATGTATTATCAAATCTGAAGGAGATTACAACACACTTGCAATGCAAGTTCTTCCAAGAGTTGTCACAATGTCAAATTTGGAGTAATTCTGGCAGTATAACAATACCTGAAAATGAACCATACAACTCCAACTCCAAGAACATGTATATATAGAGAAGTACTATGAACGAGGGAAGCTTCTAGAGTAAGTCAACATAGGAATCTCATCCAAATCCATGTGGCCCAATTTCCTAGGCCATAAAACATGCATATGACACTTGTAAGATATTCTCTTTTATCCCTTACAACCCCCCAAATTGGGCACCCCAAATTTGCCCAATTAAGGTATGACATATGCTCTTACAATATCATAAAATCCATCATATATGACAACTCTTATAGCTGTAAGAGAATCTGTCATAACTGACTATTAAAAGAAAATTCTCTTACAACTTGCCATAGTCAAACTTGGGCACCTACTTCCTCCATGCAAGGAGGCTTCCTAACACTTGTTACATCTATCATAAGATCATCTATTTCTGGCTCTTACATGTCATAGATTCTGTTATAGGAATTTGTCATAACTCTTACGCGTCATAAACCTCTTACAACACCCAAAAGATGCCAACACATGGAAAAATTCTTCTACCACAAATTGGGACACCTTTCTCCTCATTTGAGGACAAAAATACACTTAGTCACCTTCCATGTAGGATGACACATCACCATGCCAACTCCCACAAAGTGACAAAATAAGATTTGCATACAAAGTACAATAATAGGCAAAAAATAAATACAATTAAATAATAAATGCTAGGAACTTGCAAAGGTTGAGACACCTTAATTCCCAACATGGTCCACACCCACCAAATATCTATATGCAATTGGAGTTTCTGTCCAACCTTTTCCCTTCCTCACTAGAAGGACATTATTCATCTATGGTTCTATGAAAGCAGCAAGGCTACTTAAGCCAAAATCTCTTGCTTTTTCCAATACCTCCCATCCCTTGGCTAATACTAACTCTTTCCTTAATTTGGAATGAACAGACTTGCAACCAAGAGAACAAGGGTTTTCCTTTTCAAGAAATAGAGAACATCAACATGGAAACACTCTGAACAATACCCATGCTGATAATTGATGTAAATAGTCATGAAAACACTTATATTTATAATATAAATGGAAGAAGGCCCTTTGCCCGAGCAATTTTCTTTCTCCAACAACTCCCATAATTCTACTTTAGGTGTCTACAAGCTTCACACACTTGAATTCATATCTAGAAATACTTGGAGATCACATCACATTTTCTAAAGCTGGAAATAGTGGTGTAATGCAGTCATGACTTACCATATCCTAACTACAAATGCAGTTTCACACAAAATGACACATGCTTAGATTGGTCACCAAAATTTGATTAGGGACCAAGATTTGGTAAAGATATGTGTTGTGTGGTTACACAACATGCCCCATTTTTCCTTAGAAAAAGAGGGACCCAACTTGTTTTTGCTTCTGCTGGTGTTTTTCCCTACTTTTGGGTGGTGTCGTAAAAAGAACTATGTCCTAGTCTAGGTCCAGAAGGTTAAGTGTAGGAATCCCCTTGGAACCATTGGGTAGGCAATTGAAAATAGAGCAACCTTGTCTTTTGAATCATAGTAAAATTAGATGAAATGAGAAAGTTGTGGCCAGTCAAAGGGTGGTCAACATGGATGTGGATATCACGCATATAATATCTTGACCTTCATTTTTATATCCTAGAGCAATAAGTTAGCTGGACTGACATCATCTGCATGGACATTTCACATGATATATATCTCGGTCTTTTAATATCCATATCCTTATGCTTTCAATATCCACGTCCATATGACATCATGTAGCCTTCACTTATACAAACGACTAACGTGATACGTACATTTGTTCATATGGATATTCACTTGGTTGAATATCCATACCTTTTCTTAATATCCCAGTCTCGATGACATCACATCATCCCGATTTCATAAAGACTCCTGAACCTACTTGCATCATATGGATATTAGCTCATATGGATATTAACTTTTCAAAAATCAACATCTTATTTCTAATATACATATCCGTATGATGTCACTTCACCCTGAATTAACATGGAGGATATGTCTTGCTGACGTCACATGGATATTTCACACTCCTTAATGTCCTGATCTTCTAAATATCTAGGCCCCTGCTTAACCAATGATATTATGCAACATGTCCGCATGGACATCCTGACCTATTTCGAATGAAATTAAGACCTGATAGTATATTATTGGTCAATGATGGTTGACCCTATTATCATGCTGATGTCATCTAGACGTTTACCCATCTGGATATCTAGTGCTTGCTTATTGTCCAGACATTAGATTCAATATCCCCACCTGATGACATTACATCATCTTGTCTTAGTGAAGAGCTTAGTATGCTGACATCATATGGATATATCCATATGGACATTCTAAAACTAGATTCTCTTAGTGTAATAAAAATCTGTTGGCTTTTAAATTCAAACCCGTGCCAATGAACACTTATCCTAATCTCTCGCGATTACATTGCTGGAACCCATTTAATCTCCCTAGGAGTAATTAATAGGCCCTAAAATCCAAAAATTCTCAAGTTAAAAGGGTAAATCACTTTCATAATACACATAATTACATTCAGAAAGATAATAGTTTGCATAGAGAGCTTGAGAATTGAAGAAGCCGCTACAGTGAACTTGCGATGAGAATTTGACTACACAGAAGATCACTTGCATACAACAGGTCTAGTATACATCTACACAATTCAATTAAGGTCTTGTAATCCAAGTATGTATGGAATGAGCCATATCTGGTTATTTTTCATAAGGATATTCTATGTTCTAGGCAGGTGAAGAGTCAAAATGTTAAAATTAAATGAATTTATGATTAAATCATGATTAACTGCATGTGTCCAAACACCTTGTTTATTCAATTTCATAGATTAAGGGATGTTAACCCTAACATTATACATGTCCTAGTTAAGATGAATGCATGACATCATAGGACAAGATGTAACCCTGCATAGACAAACGTGATGTTGAATTCAAACAAGACATGTTCCCAAAGGCGCACAGTATATATAGCAAGCATGGTTTTGCAAAAGATGCTCACTCTAGTAGCATTGACATTGAGGATTTCAGGAACAGAATCCATGGTAGAGAGGATCACCCCATTTTGAAGAACATTGTATTCATTAGGATGTACTATGCAGTTGGTTTTCCATATACTGCAGATGCCTTAGAGCTCCTGATTGAATATGCAAATAAATATAATGTGGTGACAAGAAGAGTTGAGCACCAAGGACGGGTGTATGTCAATCTATTAGTGGATGGTATAACATAGGCATTTAATTTTTCTACACTTAGGCGAATATACATGCCAGACCTAGAGGCTCTTGCAAAAGAATATGATGGCAACCAGAAGGATTACAGGAAGCTCATTTTTCTAGGATGGAGAGATGTGGTCAGTAAGGCCAAAGAAGTGGCCAAGATGCCATAACATGTATACAAATATGATTTTAGTCTAGAGGTACAATACATGATATTCCTACTTAGTGGAATGAGTGGAAAACAAAATGCTGGCAATTTCGAATCTTAGATGTTCAGCCTCATTAGGATGGTGATTGAAAACAAGCAAACAATTCAGTTGGCAAAGATAATTAGTGACTCCCTGTGTTCACAAATGGTGAAATAGAGAAGAATTAAAGACAGAGTATTCAAAATGACCTCTTATCTAGTGTACGCATGTGTAACCAAGGGGACCTTTGATGGATTACAAACAGTTGGAAGAATGGGCAAGTTGCCACATGAAAAGACATCTTGGGAACATTATCCCCAATTGGAGAGGAGGTAGTCTGTGCAACACTACAAGGTTGTGAATGATTGCTTCATAATGCACATTATTAGACCCTTGGAGGGAGATAGAGCCAAGATATTTTCAGTGGGAACAACAAAAAAGATTCATCCACATGGTGCCTAGTTCATACAGTCTAGGATATATTCATATATTAGGAACGAAGGGTTCAGTGGGAATTCTTTCATGTTACCTAGGTACCCATCATACAAGGTAGTCCTAATGGAGATGGCTAGGTAGATGATCCCTGCACTGGAGATATCCAAGAAGAAGGATGGAAGGCCATATGTAAAATTCCCCTTAGACATCATTTCATTTATGTGTGGATCAATGGATAATGCAAAAGTAGCTGAGGTAGACCTGAAGATGTTGTACTTACAATTATTCCCATTGGTAAGAGATTTTGATCCTTACTACAAGATACAAAAGTATTATAATAAAAAGTACATGCATGTCATGCATCTGGAGGATTATTGGGATGACTATGATGATGAGCATGTAGTAAGGAAAAGGGAGTATCAAAGATTAACCTTTAACTAGATGAGAACTATAGGACAGCCAAAGGTGCCCCTCAAATAAAGACTGGTGATGATGATATCTTAGACCCTGAGTATGAACAAAATAAGGTGTATAATGAGGTGATGGCACCTCTAGATTGGACTCAAGGGGATGAGACATCCATTGATGTCATTATTGCCAAGGTGATCGTAAGGACCAAGAACTAGTTGAATAAGAAGATAAGTGAATTGAAAGCAAAAGGGGTTGTTATCTTGATAAGAAAAGAAAGATGAAAGAACAAGAAGAACCAGACTTCAATGACTTCTTGGTGCACAAGACGCAATTATTGGAGACTAGATTTGCACAACCCAATTCATCTGGGGCTGCATAATATCCCACTTCAGAGGGTGTTTCACTGGTGTATAAGCCACCATCACCTCCTCAAGGTACACCTGTAAGAGAAATCCCTATCTTTGTGCCTAAGGTGGCAGTGATGGAAGAAGAAGAACCTACAGAGGAGGAGGGGCTTATGGAAGAGGAATATCCATGTCTAATGAGGATAGTCCTAGAAAAGGGGAAGGATGTCCTACAGTGAGTCAATATTCCCAAACAGAGCAGATACCAAGGCTCTCTCATGAGGGGACCTATACCCATGCTAACTCCTATTCACACACCGAGACATCTAGATCCAACCTTATAGGTAGTAAAAGAACTACAACATAATGTTCCTGCAGAGAGCATTATGAAGTTAAAGATTGAACTGGCTTAGTAGGCCATGAGCAAGGTACTGGAGGTGAGTAGGTATTTTCCATTAAGTGGGACCATAGACCTAGAAGAGGATGATGTAGTTAGAGATGTAACTAATCACCCCATTGAGACTCTACTTCAACACACTGAGTCTGCAACTAGAGGTGAAAGTAAAAAAACACATGACAAAGATGTTGAAAGGGTAGAGTCCACTAATGTTGAAGTGCAAATGGGACCCTTGAATGTCTTGATAGAAATAGTAACCAGCCCCAAGGTAGTGGATTTGACTTACTAGCATAAGGGGGATGAATAAGAAATTGCTAAGGACAACCTAGTAGAAGGATAAAACATCCAAAATAAATGTTGATGTTAGAACAAAGGATGTTTGGATTGAAGAGATGCAATAGGATGTCTAGGTGGATGTGGAGAAAAGTGAACAAGGTATCTAGATGGATAAGCCTGAATAGGAATTGACACAAGAACATCCAAGTTTAACTACGATAGAAACAAGGGTTGATGAGGACATTCAAGACCAACATGAGAAAGAGCACCATCCAGATGATCAACTGCAAGGTTAGTAACTAGAGCAAGTGGAAGGTGGTCTTGTAAAGGATGTTGTCTAGAATAAATAGGTCGCTCAGCAACCACAGGGACATCCAGACATCTAAGAGGCAAGCCCATGGATAGGGCAAGTTGAAGACAAGCCTGAAGATAACATGGATCAGAATGAACCACTAGATACATCTTATGATGATCAAACACAGTCTGAACAAGAAAAGATACATGATGATAGTGGGGTGGATCAAAATAAAGATCAACCAAAGGAGAATCCAGAGGTCCCACCCCCACAACATGATCAGGATGTGGGTGGACAACAAGAGGATGTGGAGATCCATGCAAGGTAAGAGGATCAGAATAATGAGAAAGAAGCCCAAGATGCTCAAATCAAGCAGCATGACCAAGTAGGGTCATAATCCACTACATAATCGTAGATGTCATCAGAGATGGGGCATCCACAAGAGTAGCAAGTGCCATTTGATTTCAAATCTTTGTTCACATTGGATCTTGCAAAGTCAAAGTGGAAGGCTAGAGCAGTCTCAACAATAAGAAGGGATGCTGTAACTAGGAAAAGAACAACATAGGTTGTGATTCCCATGGTAGATAAGGCCAAGAGAGAGATAAGGCTAGAGGAATTTCAAGCCACTACAATTGACTTGGAACATGCTACAATAGAGAAAGAAATCCAAGAGCACATTAGGAGAATTGAGGCTATAGTTGGCAGGATAAAGAAGTTGAAGACAAGGAAAACAAAATTGAAAGAGAAGAATGCTCAACTACAATAATTCATTAAGGATTTAGTAAAACCCATAGGTTTAGCCTCCACCATACAAACTACAAAAAAGGCCCATTGCCTTGACATTAATTAGTGAGGGAATAATAGGCTTGGATGCTCAAAGGCATCAAGCCCGAGTCATGGACAAATGGTTCATGAGGTTTATGACCTTAGGTGAGAATATAATAAGGTCATCTAGGTCCAACTGGGACACATTGTCCACTTAATAGAAGGATGTTGATTTACTGAAGAAAGAATTCACACATAGGCTGAAGCAATGTGATTATGCAGTAGACATGATCAAAGAAGCTAAGGGGATGATAGATCAGGAGTTATTAGCCAATAAGATTGTAATAGACCAAACTTTACCTTTGATGGATTCCTAGATCCTGGAATTTCAATTTGAGATGGATGTGCTGAAAGCATGCATATCTAAAGTCAAGGATATCAACACCAAAGTGAATGATATGTTATCAGATGAAATGAAGGTGTTGGAGGAACTACTGGGGAATCCTGTAAAGGAGGATGCCATACTGGATATGGATGAGTCCATCCAAATATTTAAAGACAAATTTAGAACTATATCAAAGGATCCTGTGAGGTACTTCTCAGAGGATGTGATGGATGAGGTAGTTGAGCTCAGTGTTAAGGTGAAGTCATATGACAAAGAAGTAGAAAGCAAAGTTTCCAAGATAGTATCTTTGAATGAACAAATGAAAGCATTAAAATATGCTAAGGTAAGGGCTCATGCAACTAGTAAGCATCATATAGATATAGGTATATTAGCCTATGTGGTGCAGGAGTACCTACTTGACAGCTGGCCTCCATGAGGCAGTTAGTTTGTTATAGGTCTGGTTAATGTTTCCAAGAAGGTCTGATAAGACCAATGCATGTAATAAGGTCATGTTGACCATACTTTACTATTTTTAGCTAGGTTGTTAGGACAGCTGTTATGACTGTATGTCCGGTTGGATCCTCCCAGCCGCTTGGAAGCTCCCAACCGCTGGGAATCAAGTGGTAGTACTCGCAGGAGATCCTATTTATGCATTAGGATCAGTTGGTTTTAGGTAGTATTGCAGATCATCGATCAGACTTTGCAGGGAGTGAGACAGAGAGAGGAGAGACAGAGTATTGTAATTGCATCTTTTGAAATCAATAAAGAGATCCTGTTTGTGTTCATTCTCTGTTGAATTCCATTGTTTAATCGTGTGGCTGTTCTGGTGGTTTCATGGATTCGCTGATCCATTCCACCGGTTGATTCGTCGAATCGGTAGAATGGCTATGTACAGTAGTTTAGGATTTAGTTTGCATTTTCTGTTTGTTCATGTGCATGTTTGCAGGATCGCAGTCGAGAGGTGTTGAGAACCCTAGCATGGGTATGTGCTAGGTCGTGCTGATAGTTAGAGTCTAGAAAGTTGTCCAGGAAGCAGATCGGGTCACCCCAGGAGGTTCGGCGGATCAGAATCCGTTAAGGTTGGAAATTCGTCACAACGGCATCATCAGGATCTTTCTGTGTATATCCTGCAGTTACTTTGGGCGTCATCCGAGTAGATGGAGGTGAGCATGATGCAATCATTTGCATAAGGTGAATGCGTTTCGGGGTGATCATCATCAGGTGTTGCTGAGGAGGAGCGTATCGGCATAAGGTAGAAGATCAGGTTGATAAAACCATCGCGGGCCGATAATGTTAAGTTTGGCCGACAGCAGGATATTGAAGGAACTGCATGTGACGTCATCGTCATCAGGATAATCGTCATCAGGATATCAGGGTGACGTAAGCATCGAAGGAAAGGTGCGTGAAGTGTCGTCATCAGGATATATGGAGGGAGCCGGATATTTTATATCCTGCTGATGAACATGATGTTGAACATCATGATGCTGCAGATAGAGGTTGGCAGTAAGATGAACAGTGAACATCAGGAGGATGTTTGCGCTTGCCGAATATGATGATGCTGCTGACAGGCGAAAGGTCGAAGGTTTGTCTGCAGGAGGATATCGGTCGGCAGAGAAAATATGATGATGCTGACAGTGTTAAGGGAAATATGATGATGATGATGATGGGTTGTAGACATACATGCTGTATGTCAAGGTTTTAGTGTGGATGCCTCTGCATCATACTGGTATCAGAGCTCAGCAAAAGGTCTGGGTTGTTGTGTGTTGATTCTGTCACTGAAAAGACAGAGGTAGAGGAGTGAGAGGTTGACAAAATGCCTCCGAAAGGTAATGGTACTGCAAGGGAATTGCAGGAGATGAAGGAAAAACATGCCAGAGAGATGAGGAAGATGAAGGAGCTTGCTGAAGCACTTCAAGCCAGGCTTGTAGCCTTGGAGAAGAACAAAAAGAGGGAAGTGGACGACAGTGAATCAGAAGAAGATGAAGATGCTGTTGAAGAGTATGAAGAGGTAGCTGAAGATCTAGATGCTGAAGACCAGAGATTTGCAAAACTATTAAAGGCAGTGCAGAGTGATAAACCTAAGGTAAAGGTTGATGTTTCCAAGTATAATGGAAGTTTGAATGAAGATGAGTTACTGGATTGGATTGCTGCACTTGATAATCACTTTGAATGTGAAGATGTTGCTCAGGATCAGAAGGTAAAGATTGCAAAGACCAACTTAGGAGGTCATGCTTTGGTATGGTGGGATTATGTACAATCCAAGAGAAGGAAACAAGGAAGGTCAAAGATCACTTCATGGGATAAAATGGTAGCAAGGATCAAAGGTAAATTCTTGCCCAAGGATTATGAAATTCAGATGTTTAAGAAGCTGTAATTTTTAAGGCAGAAGGAAATGGATGTGAAGGCATATACTGAGGAGTTTTATAAGTTGAGTATGAGATCTGGTCATCATGAGAATGAGGTAGAAAAGGTGGCTAGGTACTTGGCTGGTTTGAGATTGAACATACAGGATGAGTTAGTTTTAGCTAACCCTAAGAGTGTGGAGGATTGTTACCAAATGGCAATCAGGATTGAAGAAAAGATGAATAGGAGACAAGATAAGTCCATGAGAGGAAGAGGCAGCAATATGAGGGGAAGAGGATCAGCCCCTACAACAAGGCAAACCAATGAGGGTCAAGAAGACACTGGTAAAGGACAGGGACAGTCTGATTTCAGAGGTGGATGGAAAGGTAATAGAGGTAGATTTGGAAGTGGTAGAGGTTCTACTACATTTTCAGGAAAGTGTTACACCTGTGGTGAGTTTGGTCATTCATTTTTCAAATGTCCAGAAAATAAGGGTTCATCATCCAGAGATGATAGAACGAATGACAAGAGAGTACAACTTGTGCAAGAAGAGAAAGTAGAGCAAAGTGTGCAAAGTTTAAACACTTATCAAGATAGAGTTCCTGACAATTATGGATATCCTGAGGAGGGAGAAGCATTGATGCTTAGGAGAATTAGTTTGCAGACATCAAAGGATCTGATGCAAAGAAGAGCTCTTTTCAAGACCACATGCAAGAGCAAAGGTAAAGTATGTAAGGTTGTCATTGATACGGGTTCAACAGACAACATGGTATCTCAGGAAATGGTGGATAAACTAAATTTGGAAAGGATTCCACACCAACACCCTTACAAGGCATCTTGGGTGAGTGATAGTCAATCACTTTTTGTCTATGAACAGGCATATGTTAATTTTTAGATTGGAGCATATCATGATAGAGTTTTGTGTGACATTTTGCCCATGGAATGTTGTCACCTACTGTTGGGTAGGCCATGGCAATTTGATAGGAGGGTACTGTATGATGGGTATGCTAATACCTACACCATCAAGAAAGATGGGAAAACTATTATGTTGATGCCATTACAGGAAGCAGCTGTAGTACAGAAGGCAGCAAAAATTATTTTAGTGGGAAAGAAGGAATTTGTGCATATGCCTATAGGAGCAGGCATAAAGGCAGTTGAGGACATTGCAGGGAAAGAAGTTGTTAAGGACAACAGTTTGAAGACAGTTTCAGTTTTGACTGACAGAGGTCAGCAGCAGGTTCAGCGACAGGTTTGCAAACAGCAACCAGTTGAGAGGAATGACAAGGATGTTGTCATAGTTGGGACTATTGTTTGTCCTATAAAGGTTGAAAGAAAGACAGAGTTGAACATTACAGAAGTTCAAGAGGCAGTTCAGACAGAGGTTCTGGTCAGACAACCTGACAAACACAAGGTATGTGAGAGAAGGGCCTACATTGACAGGCATGAGGATTTACTTGCAAGAAAACAAGTTACAGTTCAGAAATTTTGGAGCAGCCAAGAGACAGCAGAGGATAAAGCTGGAACAGGTCAGAACACTGAGATGGCAAAGTGCAAAGGTGGAATTCTTCCACAACCTAACTCATGGGACATGAGTTCTTTTTCTGTTGGGGAGTATGGTGCAGGAGCACCTACCTGACAGCTGGCCTCCATGAGGCAGTTAGTTTGTTATAGGTCTGGTTAATGTTTCCAAGAAGGTCTGATAAGACCAATGCATGTAATAAGGTCATGTTGACCATACTTTACTATTTTTAGCTAGGTTGTTAGGACAGTTGTTATGACTGTATGTCCGGTTGGATCCTCCCAACCGCTTGGAAGCTCCCAGCTGCTGGGAATCGAGTGGTAGTACTCGCAGGAGATCCTATTTATGCATTAGGATCGGTTGGTTTTAGGCAGTATTGTAGATCATTGATCAAACTTTGCAGGGAGTGAGACAGAGAGAGGAGAGACAGAGTATTGTAATTGCATCTTTTGAAATCAATAAAGAGATCCTGTTTGTGTTCTTTCTCTGTTGAATTCCATTGTTTAATCATGTGGCTGTTCTGGTGGTTTCATGGATTCGCTGATCCATTCCACCGGTTGATTCGTCGAATCGGTGGAATGGCTATGTACAGTAGTTTAGGATTTAGTTTGCATTTTCTGTTTGTTCATGTGCATGTTTGCAGGATCGCAGTCGAGAGGTGTTGAGAACCCTAGCATGGGTATGTGCTAGGTCGTGCTGATAGTTAGAGTCTGGAAAGTTGTCCAGGAAGCAGATCGGGTCACCCCAGGAGGTTCGGCGGATCAGAATCCATTAAGGTTGGAAATTCGTCACAACGGCATCATCAGGATATTTTTGTGTATATCCTGCAGTTACTTCGAGCGTCATCCGAGTAGATGGAGGTGAGCATGATGCAATCGTTTGCATAAGGTGAATGCGTTTCAGGGTGATCATCATCAGGTGTTGCCGAGGAGGAGCGTATCGGCATAAGGTAGAAGATCGGGTTGATAAAACCATCGCGGGCCGATAATGTTAAGTTTGGCCGACAGCAGAATATTGAAGGAACTGCATGTGACGTCATCGTCATCAGGATAATCGTCATCAGGATATCGGGGCAGCAGGATATTGAAGGAACTGCATGTGACGTCATCGTCATCAGGATAATCATCATCAGGATATCAGGGTGACATAAGCATCGAAGGAAAGGTACGTGAAGTGTCGTCATCAGGATATATGGAGGGAGCCGGATATTTTATATCCTGCTGATGAACATGATGTTGAACATCATGATGCTGCAGATAGAGGTTGGCGGTAAGATGAACAGTGAACATCAGGAGGATGTTTGCGCTTGCCGAATATGATGATGCTGCCGATAGCCAAATATGATGATGCTGCTGACAGGTGAAAGGTCAAAGGTTTGTCTGCAGGAGGATATCGGTCGGCAGAGAAAATATGATGATGCTGACAGTGTTAAGGGAAATATGATGATGATGATGATGGGTTGTAGACATACATGCTGTATGTCAAGGTTTTAGTGTGGATGCCTCTGCATCACTATGATTATCATAAGAAGTTAGACACGGGGATGTTTGTCCATGAAGGATTTGATGTATCAGAATATAGGGTGTTGCTAAGATGCCAAAAAAGGGTATTCTTTGTCACTTGTGCCCTATTGATAGTTGCCAGCTAGCAACTTGTGCCACTCATGTTATTTTGTTGACTCTGTCAAAGTGGTGTGGACTGTTGATCTTTTCAATGGATCTTGATCATTAGATCTTTTGTAATGGAATCCTATCCTTAACCTATAAAAGGAGATGGATTGCCTTTTGTAAAGTATTCAAAGCTTAATTGAGATAGAATTGGTCAACACTTTTGTGCTTAATGATTCCTCACTATTCTCTCTTGAGATCATTTGTATATATGTGTACTCTTTTTGCATACTTAATGAAGATGGAGATTTAGATTAGAACTTATCATATATCTTACATAATCTATGAGTGAATTCTTGATGTGTAACTATGGATTGTTGCGCTCAACAGATGTGCATTCACAAAGTGCATGTTGTTTTCATTCCTTTCCTTTGAAGATTCACATCTATCATGTGTAGTCATGGACTATCCTGGCAAAGCATAGTTTGGTTTTCATCTCTCTTTTCATGAAAGTGTCAAAGATACATGTGGATCAGTGATCAAACTTCACTTAATTTCATTGAATTTAGAATTTTAGTCTGTTTTCTTTTAAATTTCATAAATATCATCATCATAACTACAAATATTGACAAAATGATAAATATAACATAGACAAATATGTAGATCTCCATAGGCAACTAAATATCTTGTGCATATTTGAGCAAATTGCATGTAACATTGAAAATATCATGCAAATATTTGGAAATAAAGTCAAAGAACATGGAAATATCAACTTGTAGGCAGAATATTTAGAAGAATTTAAGTGCAGAAGTGAAGAATAAGTAAATTTGAGATAGTTTCAGATGAACTAGAACAAACTTTAAGGATAATCTCAAATATTGATAAATTGTGAAAGAATTATGCAAAGTTAGGACATATTCATACAAATGTTTGCATATCCTAACTAGAGATGGTAGGATTTAACATAATTGAATGACAATTCATGTAGAATAGGTATACATGACAATATCCAAATATGAATTACATCAAATTCATGTGTAAGACCCTTGAATGATTAACATCATCACATCAAACCACTACATGATTGTCAGAAGGTCATGTCCTGACTATCAGAGACTTGGGATCACAAATTCATCCTAAATTTATCATATCTTACAAGATGATAAAGGTTTGTTGTGTATAAACTTTTATTTGTGTTATATGACTAACAGTTGTATCAACAGAAATTGGCGCTAGAAGGAGGGCCCGATCACTAGAAATTTGGAAGAATTTTTCATCTGAATGTGTTTTCCCGCGTTCTTATGGAGAATAATTTTGAATTTCTTAGGTTACTCCAGAGCTTTGATGTTAGTGCAAAGATTCCACTAATATCTAAGAATTTGAGGAATCTAATCATAAATATCACTCCCTTGAGGATATTTACCCTGATGTTTATAGACAATTGTTTGGATTTTCAAAATTTGAACTGAAAAGTTACATTTTCTGCAAATACTCCATAAATATCTCATCTTTTGAGATAAGTGATCATAAATATCCACTCCTGTAGAGAATTTATCCATAACTTTGCAAAGATCCTATATGGATATCCAAAGTTCATTCTAAGCTTCTTAGAACTGGCTCGTTGACCAAACACAAGGTCAAGATCTACTGGACCTTTAGAAGAATTGTCTATCTTTAGACCTAGACCTCGTTCAGTAAGTGCTCAACCTAGACTAGCTCAACCTAGACCTGTTGTTCCTAACCCCCCAGTAGTGATGAGTCAAATATATGACTCATCTATTTCATTCTATTTCTTGTTCTAAAAGACTTTAACAAGACAGTATGGCATATATATTTACATATTATTATAATTATGTTTGTCTTTTGGATGCAATATGCATATGTTTGGTTTTCATTTCCTTTAATGAAATCTCCTAACTTATTTACTTGAATTTCATTTTCAAAATACATATCTTATGAATTATGGTACAAGTGGTTTGTGTTTGCATGAGGATTACACTAGTAAGACTTCCAGTGGTCTTCGGATCCCTCCGAAGCCCCCTCTTTCTATGAAGAACTTGAACTCTAGACGGCTCCAGATGGCGTTACCTTTCAATAGAGTCATCCTCCCCTTGAGTCGATGACTGTTACTGGCCAATCCTAGGGCTACCAAAAGGCCCAACAATGCAAACATGATCCACACCTCAATTAAGGTAGTTTTTATGATCTAAAACTCCATGTCACTCCATTTTAGTGACTAAACTGAAGTAGCTGTTAATTGGTATCAGTCCTAACTAAAGTTGTTGCCACCAAACACCATGCCATTTCAAGAAATCACTCAAGTTCACCAACAGCCAAGCCGATGCAAATCCTTGATCTTCAATAAATTGTAGAGGAATCATTAATGTAATAAATTAGCAACTAGTTTCAAATCTAGTTCATTGTAGTTAAAACCGTTGTTAAGTTATTTCCTTCCAATAAAGCTTGAATGTATAAATAGGAGTAGATCATCTCTCTAGGGTAGTTCCAATTTTTCTTAGATAGTTGTTCACCAGATTATGTTTCAAATAGTAGGAAAACTCCTTATTTTCAGACATGCACTTTGATCCATTCTTTAGACTATGATTGAATGCAAATGAAGGGGGAATTTTTCTAAAAGATTTAGTCGAGCAAAGAGGATTGTCTCCAGCTGGGAAAGTAGGGCCCGCTTCCCCATTTTGGAGGAGATCTCTTAGTATTTTCATGTTTGTTCAGTTCTATTGTATTTTCTGTTTAGTTAAGCTTTGTACTTGTGTTCATGTGATGTGAGTTTCACTTCTGTGTGATTGTTAATTAAAATTGTTTCCTGCAGGATCATTCTATAAGTTCTAAAATAGATTTGTTATTCAGTAGCACTGTCATATTCAGAGTGTTTCATTACTGTAGCTTAACAAGTGAAGGTAGTTTATTCTTCCCTTTTCCAGCAAGTTAGAATAGTTTCTTTTCCAACAAGTGTGTTTATTTTCCAGCAAGCTAAAATAGTTTCTTTTCCAGCAAATGTGTTTATTTTCTAGCAAGCTAGAATAGTTTCTTTCTGGTAAGTGTGTTTATTTTCCAGTAAGCTAAACTAGTTCCTTTCATTGCATGTGTTTATTTTTGAAGCAAATAGATAGATTTTCATTTCTATATGACCTTTCATTTCTGTAAGATCGATGAACCAAGTTCCATCCATGAACTATTCAACCAAATCCCCCCATAACAAAGAGTCTTATCGCAGATCACTCCAGACACCTCTAGATTGATAAAATTAAATGATGATGCATTAACAAACACTACTTTGACCCTCATCATTTTTGGCACCATTACCAGGGAAAGATCTACAAATCATTGTAGGTTTAAGGTGTTGATAAGACTTTCAATCTATTAGTTTATGAGAAGACCTAGGGATGCCTTAGGTCCATTCATCAAGCAAACCATAGCTAATACATCTCTGGAATCTAATTTAGAAGAACCTCTAGATCATCTGATCAATCAAGGATCACCTATACTATCAGAGTCTCCCAATTCATCTGATACATCTTCAACAATAGGTGACAATGGTGGTAACCATGAGGAACTGGCTAATAATAGAACATTCTCTTATCCAATCTCCATAATTCCTAAGAGCAATGAACCTCCTATGAAAAATATCTCATGCATTCTTACCCACCTTTAGGGGAGAAACTTCAGAAGATCCAGACCAATTCCTATTTGAATTCAAGGTCCTCTACCAAACTTATGATTATGCCATAGATAATCACAAATTAAAACTATTTCCTTCCACTCTTAAGGAATCAACACTACGATGGTTCATGGGTTTGACTGCAGATTCTATCACTACCTGGGATGAAATGGAAACTATTTTTATTGACAAATATTAGGATTACTGTAGAGTTAGGGATCGAAAAGATGAACTTTTCTGCATGAAACAAATAGAAGATGAAAATTTGGAGGATTATGTGGATAGATTTTTATTTATCCATAGGAGGTGTGGAAACAATCTAGACGAGGAATTATGTAAAACTATCTTTCTAAGAGGAATTCACAATGAGATCAGGGAAGCTTTAAATCTAATGGGTAAGGGAGACATTAATAAACAAACTTTTGTAGAAATTGTAGAAGTCTGCAGAAACTATTCTCGCACCAGACTAGGTAAAAGAATACTGAAAAGGGGTAGTACCAATAATGTTACGCAAGTAATGGAAGAATTAGCAAACCTCAAAACTAACATCCTACTTCATTTGTATACCACTTTGGATGGCATGCAAGCTAGTAAAAAGAATGCTAAACCCTTAGCTATTTACTGCCCTTGTTGTAGAGAAAAACATCCACTTAGGGAATTTCCCTTAAATCAAACTGAGTTGTACAAAATATGTGAGAAAGATCACACTACAAATGAGTGTGACCTGCTTCCCGTAATTAAAAATAGATTAAAAATTTTCCAATAGATGAGGAAGAGCTAAACTTTATTGACCAGAAACAACCTAATTATGGATTTAATCAGTTTTAGAACCAATATGTTCCAAGAGGACCATCAAGTTGGGGTACAAACTCTTATAATGGACCTTGGGGAAGCCTAATGCAAATGCCAATGAAAATGCTGATGCAATGGGGACCAGCATGCCCTCAGTAAGATTGGACAAATCAATCATGGACCAACCCTTAATGGTCAAATCAGCAACAATATCAACAACAGTGGGCACCTCAATATAACCAGAGGAGATTTGTAAACCAACCCCAAGCTTTGCTCCCTGGACCCTCGCAACCTACAAATTCAAATCCTAATGAATAGGTGAACCAACCATCGATGCCCGCTCAGCTAGTTCCAAATCCCAAGAATAATAGGCCACAACAACAGGTGTACAACACTGGTAGTTGAGATTAATGACATCTAACTTCGATCAAGAAATGTTCCTATAACCATTCCAACTAAGGAAGTCACTGAAGAAAAAGTAATTCCCAAAGTTGATACACAACAACAAAATGAGCAGGCTGAAGTAAGGGATTCACAAGAAATTATGAAGGAGACCTCTATACCATTCCTAGAATGATTAAAATAGATCCCTCTAAAATCTAAAGAAAGCTAGCTTTCATGTGATGACTCCTAATTAATTAGGAACTCAGAAAAATACACATCAAAGTCCCTTTGTTATAGGCAATAAAAGATATCCCTAAGATAAATTAGACCATTAAGAGTTTGTGTTTGAAACTTCCAGGTAGAAAATGCAAATTACCCAATACCATTCAAGTAGATGGGAAACTTTCTGATGTTCTATCAGACAAGTTAATTCCTCAAAAATATGGAGATCCTAGAAGCCCTGTCATTACAATAGACATAAAAGGGGTTTCGGTTTCAAATGTTCTAATCGATTTGGGAGCTCCCATTAACATAATGACATTTGATATTGTAGAAGCATTAGCATTAACACATGTTTAGCCAACATCAACTGTGTTACAACTGGCCAATCTATCTATCACAAAACTAGAAGGAATTTTGGAAAATATCATAGTTACTATCGACACCTAGGATTACTCAGTTGATTTCCTCATCCTTTAAACTACAAAGAAACGTTTAGGGTAGCCAATAATACTAGATAGACCTTGGCTAGCTACCGCAGTAGCTCTTATTGACTGTCGATTAGGGAACATGACTATTTCAAATGGGAAAAAGCTAAAAGAACTTTCCATCTACCCCCTACCAAACCATTCTTACAATAAGAAAATAAACCATGGATAGATGACCTGATAGATTCTGATGAAGAAGATGCCTCCTCACTGGCAATGGTAACAATCGTATAACATTTTGAAAAGTATAATGAGGAATACAAAGAGTTGGAATCAAATAGTCAAAACTCTTTATATAGTGTCACTCAGCAAGAGGTCTCTGGATGGCTCTGGAGAGATCCAAGAGGATCTTTTAAGGCATTCCATTATCCCTACTATGAACAAATTGCCTCCCACTTAAGTTATTAACAAGCAAAAATGTTACACTAGATTGTGCCTCACCTTTGTCTATTAAATACTCTGCTAAGTCCATACAAAGACCTTCTTTCTATTCATAATGGTATAAAGCAAATCACTATCCAAACCAACAAACAACTCTCCATCAGTAGTTGGTTAACAGAGGCAGAAGAAATTCGATTGACAAAACTTTTGCAAAATCATACTCAGGGATTTGCATGGGAATATAAGGACATGAAAGGGATCCACCCTAGTGTATGTACACATCATATTTACACGGAAGATGTCCGTCCTGTTAGGTAACCACAATGGAGAATCAATCTAGCCTTGAGAAATATAGTGAAGGAAGAAATAGAAAAACTATTGCAAGTAGGATTCATCTACCCCATTTCTAACAGCCAGTGGGTATCACCATTAGTTATTGTACCAAAGAAAATGGCAAGTGGCAAGTATGCATTGACTATAGAGAATTAAACAAAGCCACTAAGAAAGACTACTTCCCACTTCCTTGCATTGACCAGGTGTTGGATAACCTAGCTGGTAGTCACTATTTTTCCTTCCTAGATGGATTTAGTGGCTACAATTAGATCTAGGTCACTCTAGAAGATTAGTATAAGACTACCTTCACATTTCCATCGGGTACATTTTCTTACAAAGCTTTGCCATTTGGATTATGCAATACA
Organism: Cunninghamia lanceolata; assembly: GCA_027924645.1. NCBI lineage: Eukaryota > Viridiplantae > Streptophyta > Pinopsida > Cupressales > Cupressaceae > Cunninghamia > Cunninghamia lanceolata. The sequence continues at coordinate 10,162,283 of BSBN01000585.1, read as the reverse complement.
CCAGCCACGTTTCAACGTGTTGTGTTGGTAATTTTTGTAGACCTAGCAAATACATGTGTGGAGGTTTATATGGATGATTTTACTGTACATGGGAAAACTTTTGATGAAGCCTTGATTAGCCTAAACAAAGTACTTGAAAGATGCAAAGAACATTAGCTATCCCTAAACCATGAGAAATGCTTTCTTATGATGACCGAGGGAATTGTACTTGGTCACCATATCTCATAGGAGGTAATGAAAGTAGATCCAAAAAAGGTTGAAATTATTATTCAAATTCCACCTCCTTAATCCCAAACAAAGGTAAGAAGATATCTAGGATGTATGTTAGATATTATCAAAGGTTCATTGAAAATTTTAGTTGAAAAGCTGACCCTTTGTTCACCTTGTTTAAGAAAGATTCTGAATTCAAATGGACACCACAATGCCAACAGTCATTCGAAGCCATTAAAAGTGCCCTCATGACAGCCCCAGTGATTAAAGGACCAAATTAGAATGAGCCATTCCACATTCACACAGATGCTTCCAATTAGGCCATTGGAGCAGTGTTAGGACAACTAAATGAATTTGGGGGTATCCATGTAATATATTACATTAGCAAAAACTTAAACCCTGCAGAGAAAAATTATACCACAATTGAAAAAGAATTTCTCACAATAGTTTATGCTATCAATAAATTTTGCCACTACATCACAAGCTATAAAATTTTCGTACATATTGATCATGCAGCTATAAGATATCTGAAGAATAAAGCAGTGGTAGGAGGTAGAATTATTAGATGGTTGTTATTATTGCAGGAATTTGATATAACCATTGTTGATAAACTAGGGAAAGATAATGTTGTTGCTGACTTTTTTATCCAAATTGACTGTGCAAGGAAATAATGAACTAGTGGATGATGCATTCCCAGATGAACATTTGTTTGCCATATCCATACAATATTCATGGTTTGCAGACTTAGCAAACTATTTGGTTTCAGGAAAATGCCCACAACATTTCAATTCAAAAGAAACCAAATGACTGGTTCAAGAGAGCTCCAGATACAAGTGGGTAAATGGACTCTTATTTAAAAATTACCCTGACCATGTATTGTGTCGTTGTGTATAGGAAACATAAGTGTATGACATATTCCAAGCATGCCATGATGAACCTTTTAGTGGACACTTTTTAACCCTCCAGACGGGACATAAAATTTTGGGAGTAGGATATTTTTGGCCAACAATGACCAAGGATATTCAACATTATGTCAAGCATTGTGATCAATATCAATGGATGGGATGCCCAACTCCTGACATAGAAATGCCACTCCATCCTCAAGTGGTTCTTAAACCATTTGAAAAGTGTAGAATAGATTTTGTGGGGCCGATAGATCCACCTTATAGAGGAAATCACTACATTTTGGTTTGCACTGACTATGCAACTAAATGGGTCAAAGAAAAAGCATTGCCAGCAGCAAAGAGGAGAATGTTATAGATTTTCTGTATAAGCACATTTTGCAAAGGTTTGGAGCACCCTAAGTCCTTATTTCTGATCAAGGACCACAATTCATGTCTACTATGATCAAAGCCTTCTTGGAAAGATATCAAATCTATCACAGGACTTCCTCTCCATGTCATCCCCAAAGCAATGGTTAGGTAGAAGTAACAAACAGAGAAGTAGAGAATATCCTTACAAAAACCATTTCAGTTAAAAGAATAGATTAGGCTGAAAGAATGACAGAAGTTGTTTGGGCTTATAACACCACATGGAGAACCACCACTAATTTTACACTATGAATTAGTCTATCGAAAACACCTAGTGTTGCCCATAGAATATGAGGTGGAAACATTGAGAACCACACTTGAAGTGGGTATAGATTTAACTAAAGCACAACAAAACAGAATGATGTAGCTCAATAGATTGGAAGGGATGTGGATGGAGGTACTACAACACAAAGAGTTGATCCAACAACAGAGAAAAGAATGGCATGATAAGCACATTATCAGTAAGCAGTTCAAACAAGGAGATTGGGCCCTGTTCTACGACTCCAAATATCAGGATTTGAGGGGAACTGCACACCAGATGGTTGGGACCCTATGAAATCAAATAAACCTTCAACAATGGGGCTATTCAACTAGTTCCCATTGATGGAGATCACAGAATTCTTCTAGTAAATGGCTATAGATTGAAGTTGTACCACAAACCAGCTTCCAAAGAGGAGTTTTCTACAGAAATCTAGTCTTAGATAGAGCATTTCACTCTAAAAGATCTCTCTTCCATGGGACTCATGTTCTAAGTGATGACTCTAGGGTAAATAAAGTAGTAAAGGTTGAAAACTAGAAATGGTGGCCTTTTTTCCAAAAAAAAAAAGGGCAAAAATTGAAAACCAACAATGGTGGCTTTGCCTAGAGGAAAGATAGAAAACCAGCAATGGCAGTCTTTCCTTTGAATTTCCCATTTCCTTCAATAAAATTCCTTTCTACAATTCTACAGGTTTTTGTGTTGAAATTTTTTTAAGAGCTCCAGATGGCTATGGATTGCTCCAGATGAACATTAGTGGATGCTTGTTTTCTAAAGCATCATCGGGCGTTAGGTGACATTGCATTGTGAAAAGTGATTTGGTAAAAATGTTAAGGCGAAATAATCAAGGGGATGGATAATTTACAAGGTATATTCTTTCCTTAAAACTTATATAATTATTTTAATATGTTTATATATGCCATGTGCTCCCCCAAAAGTTACCCGCATGCAGCCCTCATCCTTCACATGCCACAACAAGTGCATAAATGATTACAGTCCAAAAGGTGGCATCCACAAATTTGTTCGTAGATCTTGCATGTTTCACAATGAAATACAAGTACTTAGTCATCATGGCAAGACATTTTAAATAAATGCCATAAACAGAAATAAAAGATGGATTAAGAAATAATGATGATCAGTATTTATGGCCATTTAAAGGAAGTACACTTGAAAAGACATGTGTACTAGGATTGTTGGCATCAACTCCGGAGGAGAATGGAAGAACAGTTAAGGTGGTGGCTAAGAAATTACACTTCGCACGAGGCCACTCTAGTTCAAAACCCTAAAGTTCATGCCATGATTGATGAAAAGATGGGCAAAGTAACTACCATCCTGTCTGTATCGCATGTGATTATTCGTTTGCACAAATTTGTAATTGACAATGCAAAGTTCAAAGTTCCTTCTTGTTTGAAACCAGAGATAGAAAGCAAAGAAAATATAGAGCTCCATTATAACATTTTTCTACAAACTCATTCTACTGATCAAAATGGGTAACAAAAGGAAGGTCGACCCTGAAAACACAATTTTTGATGACGCCAGCGTGCAAATTTTCCAAGAGGCCGGATGGTTGGCATTTTTGTAGAAATTTGAAGGCTTTGAAGCTGACTTGGTCAAGGAGTTTATTACGAACTTCCACAGGACCTTCACTACTATGAAAGGGGTAAGAATACCAATCAACCCTACAGTAATTAGTCAAATTTCTGGTATTCCTGCAATAGACGTTGATTTGTTTGCAACCAAACCATTGTATGAAGAATTAGTTCAAAATTTTCATGTTTCTCCAGAGCCCTTGCCTCGTCATATTGTAAGGGAGCAACTAAAGGCATTGAAAGGACTAGCCTTCCAGACCCATGGAAGACTGTGGTCCTGTGGATCATGAAGTTCTTCACATGTGATAGTGAGTTTGGTATAGTTTTGGGCCCTGGGATGTGGCGAATCACCCACCTGAGGCATGGAGCGAATAACCCCCAATGTTTGATAAATGTTCCTACTTTTCTGCATACAAGTCTTGTCACCATGCTGACCAAAAGAGAGGGCAAAGAGGGACAAATTAGTCATCTAGGATTGATACATTTGATTATTAAACACCGCTTCCTGTAACAAGAGGATGGTCAACAGAAGTGGGAAGACATCCTCGCCCTACAGCCCCGAAGGAAAACGGTAAAATGTAAGACTTCTACTATCTCCATTTCAAGAGACCCTATTGTAGTTTCCTCCACTTCCCCTAAAGTCTAATTTTGATGAATCCAGAGAAGAATAGAGCAAAGAAGTCAGCAAGGTGAAGCTATAGCATCCACCTCTGCCAAAATATGCCACCATCGATTAGTCATCTCTTCAGATGAGGAGGAAAAAGGAGAAGTAGAACAAAACCCTACCACTCTCTTAGGTGACCACTCATCCCCTATTGCACACCCTGAAGAAGAAACTCATGAGGAGATGGGAGCTAAGGAAGTTGGTGGTGTTAAGATTCTTGAGGAAGTTGGCAGTGAGGGCATTCCAGAAGAAATAGGGGAGGATACATTGCAACACAGTCACCAGAAAGGAAAAGAGACCCTTGAAGAAAGATCTAAGGACGCCACAACACAAGAAACTTAGCACGCCCCAGTAGTGCAGGACATAATTGGAGGCCCTAGCTCAACAATTGAAGGCTAAGGATGAGGAGCTAGGAAAGCAAAAGGCAGAGGCTGAAAAGGAGAAGAAAGAAAAAGAAAAGGAAATTTCTATTTTCAAAGCAGAGGTGGATAACCACAAGGCCATGGTGGCCTAGAGGGACATTCAAATAACTCAACTCAGGCAACGAGCTACTCAGCAAGCCCCTGCACCTGCCTCATTGAATGTCTATGCTCAGAACCTACAACTTACATTGGATAACAGGCAACTCTGAGGAGAAATCATACAACTCTGGAGAGACATGGAGACACTAAATTAGGAAAAGGTGGCAGTAGAAAATAACTTGGCTTTAGCCTATGAGATAGGAGAAACCTTGTTAGCACAACGACCACCATTAGGTGTGTATGCCCTATTCCTTCGAGAACAATTTTTAAGATGGAAATTACTCAGGATAAACTACAATCTTCCATTTGATTTTGACAATGATAAAGATTTTATTGAATGTTATATGCAAAATCCTAAAGATCAACAAAACCTTTTGTGTGAATTCTTCCAACATGGCCACATTATGGGGCATGTCAATACATCAATGCTAAATCTATATGTGGGAGAACTTCAAATCTGGAGCTATCTATCTCTGCTCCAAAATAATAGATTGTGGGAAGAAAGGATGGAACAATATGATATTACAGCAGGGACTATAGGGATACTAATGAGACATGATTGCCCTAAAACTACATGGTTTTCTAACACTTTCAAAGAAAATGCTTAAAGACAAGGTATCACAGACCAGTATGTGAGAAATTTGAATTCCTGCATTTATGATTTCTTTGCAGTTGCAAATTATCTCCACAATGTAGCAATCTCAAGCTGTATATCAAGGTTTGAGGAACTACCTCATATTTTCTAGAGAAGAGAGCCAGTGTCCCCTACAAACATAAGATGGATGACAGACAAGGTCAAGAAAATAATACCCCTGATCCAACAGAGGAAAAAAAAATAGATTGCGATGAGATTCAAACTACCACTAATCCTGATGCTAACTCCTCGCCTAAGTCACCCTCAAGGACAACCAATGAGAGATGAAAAATTCAATACATGGTTTAGCAGGGTACAGGAGAATGATGGGTTGTAGCCAAAGGGGAGGAATTTGTTCCAATACCACGATGAGGACTACAACTGCAGTACAATCATTGAGGGCAAGAACATGTTGGATGAAGTAGATGGGGCATAGCCATGAGGACATGGCATACACTGAGTTGGGGGGATGATGAGTCAAATATATGACTCATCTATTTCATTATATTTCTTGTTCTAAAAGACTTTAACAAGACACTATGGCATGTATATTTACATATTATTATAATTATATTTATCTTTTGGATGGATTATGCATATATTTGGCTTTCATTTGGACAGAGCAGATGGGGCACAACCATGAGGACATGGCATACACTGAGTTGGGGGGGATGATGAGTCAAATATATGACTCATCTATTTCATTCTATTTCCTATTCTAAAAGACTTTAACAAGACACTATGACATGTATATTTACATATTATAATAAGTATGTTTATCTTTTGGATGGATTATGCATATGTTTGGTTTTCATTTCCTTTGATAAAATCTCCTAACTTATTTACTTCAATTTCATTTTCAAAATGCATATCTTATGAATTATGGTACAAGTAGTTTGTGTTTGCATGAGGATTATGCTAGTAAGACTTCCAGTGGTCTCCAGATCCCTCCGGAGCCCCCTCTTTCTGCGAAGAACCTAAACTCCAGATGGCTTCAAATGTCATTACCCTTCAATAAAGTCATCCTCCCCTTGAGTCGATGACTATTATTGACCAATCCTAGGGCTACCAAAAGGCCCAACAATGCAAACATGACCCACACCTCAATTAAGGTAGTTGTTATGATCTAAAACTCCACGTCACTCCATTTTAGTGACTAAACCAAAGTAGCTGCTAATTGGCATCAGTCCTAATTGAAGTTGTTGCCACCAAATGCCACACCATTTCAAGAAATCACTCAAGTTTACCAATAGCCAAGCCGATGTAAATCCTTGATCTTTAGTAAACCGCAGAGGAATCATCAATGTAATAAATTAGCAGCTGGTTTCAAATCCAGTTCGTTGTAGTTAGAATCACTGTTAAGTTATTTCCTTCCAATAAATCTCAAATGTATAAATAGGAGTAGATCATCTCTCTAGGGTAGTTCAAGTTTTTCTTAGATAGTTGTTCGCCAGATTGTGTTTCCAGTAGTAGGAAAACTTCTTGTTTTCAAACATGTACTTTCATCCATTCTTTGGACTATGATTGAATGCAATTGAAGGGGGAATTCTTCTAAAAGATTTAGTTGAGAAAAGAGGATCGTCTCCAGCTAGGAAAGTAGGGCCCACTTCCCCATTTTGGAGGAGATCTCTCAGTATTTTCATGTTTGTTCAGTTTTGTTGTATTTTCTATTTAGTTAAGCTTTGTACTTGTGTTCATGTGATGTGATTTTCACTTCTATGTGATTGTTAGTTAAAATTGTTCCATACAGGATCATTCTGTAAGTTCTAAAATTGCTTTGTTATTTAGTAACACTATCATATTCACAATGTTTCATTGCTGTAGCTTAACAAGTGAAGGTAGTTTATTCTTTCTTTTTCCAGCATGTGTGTTTATTTTCTAGCAAGTGTGTTTATTTTCCAGCAAGCTAGAATAGTTTCTTTTCTAGCAAGTGTGTTTATTTTCTAGCAAGATAGAATAGTTTATTTCTGACAAGTGTGTTTATTTCTAAAGCAAATAGATAGATTTTCATTTTTGTATGACCTTTCATTTCCAAACACAACTTTGACCCTCATCAAGTAGCTCCTGTAGTAGCACTAGTACAACCTGCAATGTCATTCTTTGTTGTTGAGTCACCTCTTAATTTTGCTGCTTATAATGATCTTCCCAAGAATCCAGACAAAATTTGTCCTAAATACCATCTGTATCAAGATGGGGATGATCATATCTGGACCTTTAAGGAGGCCTATTTTGGGGCAAGGATACAACATGAGGATGTTGTATGCAAATTGTTCCCTTACTCTTTAGGAGAGGAAGCATATGGTTGGTATGTTAGCCTTCCTCAAACATCCATAGATTCTTGGGATATGCTGGAAAATGCTTTCAAAACAAGGTTCAAGATACCTATAGATTCTGCCACCATGTATCATCATTTTGCCACAATCAAAAGAGGTGGAGAGTTTATTTCAAATTTTAATGCTTGGTTTCAAAAGATGTAATCTAAGCTGACAGCTCCATATAATGTTCTTTATGAGGCATCTAGGCTAGTTTATTACTCTACTTTGGATGCTCTAACATCAATGTTCATCAGAAGGACCCACCCTGTAATTACATCCCTTGTTGGTGCCTTTACCGAGGTAGTTAAAATCAACCTAGAAATGAAACCAGCATGATATGGTCTTGCACCTAACTTAGGATATCCCACCTTTCCTAATCAAACACAAGTTAGTGGAGCTTCGATGCCTCCTGCTATGATGACAAATGTTTTGCAAGTGTCACCTCTGAGCATCGTACCTCCTTAGGGAAATGGTCAAATAGTGCCACATCCAAGACATGTGCCTCATGAGACTGGGCAAAATGGCAATGGTAGTTCATTTTTTCAACTGAGTTCAGAAAATGTAGTGGCCAAGGCACAGGAAGAAAAGGAAGATTATAGAGAGATAATTGCTCAATTAAAGAGATTGACCACTGGGGTAACTCAAATGAGAAATCAGAGATTTTATTCTCAAGGTAGTGGTTAGAATCAACAAAATAGAACATATCCAGATAAAGGATACAACAATGATAGAGGATACAACAATGATAGAGGATACAACAATGATAGAGGGTACAATAATGATAGGAACTACAATAACAATGCTCCTAGGCCTTCAAGAGTCTGGAACACAAGACCTAATAATGGTTCTTTGCCATCAGCCCTAGATAACCAGCCTCCTCCTGAACCTAAATAGACCACAAGGGTCAATTTGGTAGAGGCTACACTTAACAATTGGTATAGGATACATAATACTAGTGCACATGTTGATTTGGACTATCCATAGTTCAAGATTGTAGCAAGCACCTTCCAAGCAGAGGTGTAGAACACTACAGGGGAGGTGTCTTTCCCTGAAGGTAATGAGATAGTGCCTCTAGGGTATGAGTCTGCTATGGTACTTGAGACTTCTGAGGATCATCAATATTAGACAGATGTGATACATGAAAATTACACATTTATCTATGAAGAGTCTGCTATGGCATTTGAAACACATGTCTTCCCCTTTGAAGATGAAAATGAACCTGAGCAAGAGACTCAAGAAGTTCATGCATATCAGCAATATCAGAGAGGACACAACTATAATCTGAAGAGTAATACAAATCATCCTGTTGGTTCCCTAACCACCTCTATTCCTCCAAATAACTTCAACACACCTCCAAATCCCAAGGCCAACAACAATCTTGGGCTTCCAAGGGTAAACCAACAACATTTTGCATCGCAAGCAATGGTGGCAAAAGGTATGAGTCAACAAATTAAGTCTGATAAATTAGTTGCTTATCTTTCTAATGAGATGAAAAAGATAAAAATCAGCTTATCCTTATCTGAATTACTCAAGACTCTTGTTTTTAAAAAAGATTTCTTAAAGTCCTTAGAGGAACCTATAGCAAAAGAATGTATCCCTAGTCATACCCCTATTAAAGATCTTATACCTAGGGATGTTGTTGTCAAACCAAAGGAAAAAGCCTCAGTCCCTATTGCAGATGCAGCACAGGTGACACTATACAAAGAGAAGTCTGAGTCACCTCCTTTCTTGCTCACACTTAGGATTTTTGGAAAGAATTTGCACAATTACCTTATAGATTCAGGTGTTTCTACTAATATCATGCCACTGTCCATATGTAAGACATTAGGTCTTTCCCCTGCAAAGTCTCTCAAGAAAGTCACCCAACTAGACAAATTTGAGGTTAGTGTCGTAGGAGAATTAACTCATATTCACATGTAGTTGGTGTCTAACCCAAGGGTGTAGTACTATATAGACATTCAGGTTGTTGACATTCCTAATACATATGGCATGCTCCTAAGTAGGGATTGGTCGAAGACTCTAAATGGCTATATGGCCACTAATTTTTCTCACATGTGGTTACCATGAAGAGGCATTCCTAACCAACTCAGAATAGAGGCAGAGCCCAGAATGAAGCACATGATAACTGAATACCATCAAAATAATGAGGTATTGTATCTAGATGTAGAGCCTGAAGTATATGCATTGAGGCCTCAGGCAGTCAAGATAGAAGAAGTGCTAATGTGCATGCATGTGCATGAAGATAGTAAAAAGGAAAAAGTTGTGCTACGAACAAGCATGATGATAGAACCTAGCCACAATTCATTTGATGAAGATGAAGTGGATCATTTTCTGGAATTTGAAAAGTATCTATCTAGTGAAGTTCATAAATCCCAGTTACAAGGAACATCTGTCAAGGATGTACTCATGAGAGAATGGTGCAAACTACATGAAGATGCACACTCAAAAAGCACCTATGAGTTATGTCTGGACATAATTGAAAAGGCAGAAAGAGTATTCCAGAAAAGCAGGTCATTACCAGAAGTGACTGAAAAGTTGAATACATATAAGGATGAGCACAAACACCTGATTTAGGATGTGAAAAGACATGCAGGTGAATCAAAAGAAAAGAAGGTAATATCTAAGGATATAGTACATGAGGATAGTCAATCCATCAAAAGGAAGGATATCATGGATATTAAGAATCAGGAAGAACAATGTGAGCATGTTTTAGTTCCTCAGAAACATCTGGATGTGATAAAGAAGGAACCATGGAAGATCAAATGGATATCTTCAGGCAGTACTACATATGCCAGAATAAAAAAGGAAGGTCTAGATAAGGATCCTCCCATAGAGAGACCATGGACATTGAGATTCGATGGGTCTAAGTCAAAACAAGGTGCTGGAGTAGGAGTAGATCTGATAGATCTACAGGGGAAGTCATACCTTGCAGCTTATAGACTCTAATTCCACTACACAAATAATGTGGTAGAGTATGAATCCTTGATCCATGGCTTGCTCTTTGCCTTGAAGAAGAAATTCAAGATACTGCATGTATTTGGAGACTCAGAATTGGTTGTCAAAAAAGTGAAAAAGCAATATGCATGCAATTACCAGAAGTTGTCAAACTATAGACATAGGGTTTGGGACCTAATTGAAGGATTTGAAACCTTCAACATTACACATGTCCCAAGGAGTCAAAATCAGTGTGCAAATGCACTAGCTGTAGTTGCTAGCACATTATAGCCATTAACAGTGTCAGGACTCAAGAAGTTCTCAGTTGAATAACTGTCAGTGCCTTTAGTGCCTGACAATCTGTTGAATTTTCAACTCTTTGAGGATGATCAACATAGCCTTGACTTCATTACAAATAGAGATATCTTTGAGGCTCAAATAATGGATGAGAAGAATCTGGATGACCAAGTCTGGGATGATGAAGAGATCATCAAATTGCCAAATAATAAGATCCCTAAGGGAATGATAGAACTAGAGAGAATGTTTGACATGGACAAGATCACTTAGTAAAAGGATTTACCTAAAACTAATGGAGGCGAGTATCAGACCATCAACATAAGTCAAGGTCTAGATATTATGAATGTCCTGATAAGAAAAGTATGCACATTGGCCGAGAGAGAAGAGATAATTTAGGCTTTGAAGGATTATATACATGTAATAGCCTAGACCTATGATGAATTGCAGACATATGACCATCCATCATCACTCATACAATTCCACTAAAACCTGACATTAAGCCATTTAGACAAAAATAGAGGCCAATGAATGCCCTTCTAGAGGCGATCACATTTGAAGAAGTTAAGAAGCTCTTATCATCTAGGATCATTTTCTCAATAAGACACTCCACATGGGTAGCCAATCTATTTCCTATGAGGAAGAAGAACAAAGATATCCATTTATGTGTAGACTTTAGAAATTTGAACAAGGCCTCGGAGAAGGATAATTATCCTCTCCCTTCACTAGATGAGGTGCTCCAGATGGTTAATGAAGAAAAAATGATGTCATTTCTAGATGGTTTCTCCAGTTATAACCAAGTCAAGGTGGATAAAATAGACAGACTGAAGACTGCATTCACCACCAAGCAGGGGATATTCACCTACAGGCGTTTGCCTTTTGGTTTGATCAATGCTAGAGCAACATTCCAACAAGCCATGTACATCACATTCAGAGATCTGGTTGGCCAATGCATAGTTATCTACATGGATGACTTGACAGTTTTTTTCAAAATAGAGAAGTAATCATGTTGAGGATCAAAGGAAAGTGCTCCAGAGATGTGAGAAGTATGGTATTTCTTTAAATCCCAAGAAGTGTGTGTTTGGTGTCACAACTGGTAAATTATTAAGACACCTAGTATCAGAAGATGGGATCACCATAGATCTAGACTGGGTAAGTTCAATCATGAAACTCCAACTACCTAATAGTAAGAAAGAGTTAAAATCATACTTCGGAAAGATAAACTTTGTCAGAAAGTTTATCACTGGATTTGTGGAAATAATTAGGCCACTAAATGCAATGCTGAAGAAGGATGCAAAGATAGAATGAACTCCTAAAGCCAAGGCTACTTTCGAGGACATTAAGAAGGCAATAGTTGATGCCCAAGTGCTCAATAGCCCTGATTATGCCAAGGAATTTTATATATACTATTTTTCATCAATTCACACTTGTGTAGATATGCTAACCCAAAAAAATGAGAACAAGGAAGAGAAGTCGATAAATTTTATGAGTGTCCCATTCAAAGATGTAGAATTGAGGTATCTGGATGTGGAAAGACAAGCGCTCACCTTGGTAAGAGCCATGAAGAAGTTTAGACACTATAACTTGAGAAGCAAGGTAATTGTAATAGTACCTATAGCAGTGAAGATGTTACTGATGTAGAGTGAACTAGGTGAAAAAAGGGCCAAGTGGATCACTATCCTGCAAGAATACAGCATAGAGATCACCCCAATGAAGCTCGTCAGAGGACAAGCTTTAACTCACATGATTGCAGAAATTGATCCAAATTTGATCAGTCAACAATACACATTAGATTCCAATAGTTCAAATGACCAGTATTCATACATTAAGCATATCTTGATCTCAAGAAAGATTCTAGGTAACATGAAGTCCTCACAAAGAAGAGCATTGAAGGTGAAAGCCAAGACCTATATGATGAAAGGAGGAATTATTTTTAGAAGAAACCATGAAGGAATATATTTTAGATGCCTAGATAGGTAGGAGGCTAATAAAGTTTTACAAGAGCTACATGATAGGTTTGGAACTACACATGGGTCCTACCTTTCCACTACACACAAGATCCTTAGGGTAGGATATTACTGGCCTACAATCTTTAACGACACTGCTAAACATAGTAAGCATTGTCATACACGCTAGATAGCCACACATAAAGAGAGAAATGTTGCACAACCATTGTGTTAGCAAGCGACACTACTAGGAATGTCAGGTGTTGTCCTTGATGGCAACTAAATCTATCTTACACATCTCCATTGTATTAGTAGATCATACTGGAAGTTAAACTACATATTTGTCTAAGTTTAGATAGACAGGAACAGAGTATATGACAGGGTTCAGTATTTTGGTTCGTATTTCTCCACGGGTAATCATATTGAGCTATAGATCTGAGGGAATGTTAGGGGATGTCAGGGCTACCTAAATCCAATATTTTAGCCTCCACTAATGAAGAGATTGTAAGTTACAAGCATCTGAGTATCAGGTTTTGGTTAGACAATTCAGTCCGGTGAAGAACAGGCCAACTAGGTGTTTGATCCTTGTACAAATCAAGAGAAGTGGTTGGTTTAGTAATGTATGAGATCCAGTGGTATTGGATGACATATGTGGTGACTTGAGAACATAGGTTTTGGTCTACATTGATGTGTGGGCATGGATTTAGCCGACAGAATAGTGTTCTTAAAATAGTTTCCAAGTTTTTTAAGGCCAACTACAGTGGATGTAATTTCATGTAGCGGATATATATGATCAATGGATTCAAGAATTTTGGAAGGTATGTGAGTGAATATGAAGGGATAGGTGTGAAGTGTGGTAGTATCAAGTACAAAGAAGAGATCTAAAGCTCAGATCATGGCAGAATAGTAAAACAGGATATTGAAAGATGAAGTGTGTGAAGTCGGTATATTGATCCCAACCGGAACTATAATCTTGCATTGTTAGATGCTATTCTTCAATTCAAGTACTTCTGTGAATTCTTTGTAATTAATCTTGTAGGCAGTGAGTCTCCTTTGAGCAATGAGCTCTAGGTAGTGTGCTCAAAGGCATGTGCCTTCCCATTTGTAATACTTTTAACAGAGTATAAAATCTTGTGGGTTAACCCCCACCGTGGTTTTTCCCTTAACTAGGTTTCCACGTAAAAATCACGGTGTTCATGTGTAATGATTTTGTTGGTGTTGTTCTTAATTTCATGTTTCTTTCTTTTGACTGTATGTGGTAAATTAATAAAGGAACAATTGGTATTAGAGCAAGGTTCCTTGGAAGAAGTTTAACAGCTTGAGGAAGATTGGGGAAGGTGTTTCAATGGGTTCATCCAGGTATTCTGTTGGCATCAATGAACAACTTCAAGTTGCTTTAGAAGATCTTGATCAGTCCAAAGTAGAAGTCAAAGAATTGAAAGAAAATCTTAAAGATGATGATTTCATTCAGACTTTAAAAGGGCAACTAAGCAAATCCAATGAAAAGAGGAGGGAGCTACTTCAGCGATTAGAAAATCAGAATGAAGACAATGATATGGATGAGGCTCTGAAGGAGAAAACAAAGGAATGTGAGAAGCTGACAAAAGAAGTTGTTCTAAAACATGAGATGGAATCCAGAGTTATGAGACTAACCAAGGAAATCAGGGAAAGGAAGAAGATTTAGGAAAACTTGAATCAGTCTCTGAAAGAAAGAACTGAAGAATGCTATAGATTAGAAGAATAATTGGCCATCTAGAGTCTGATCTTCAAGAAACCAGGGATAATGAGGAACAACTTGAAAGGCAAATTGTTATTCTCAAACATGACCTAGAAGTTGTAAATGAATACAAAGAGAAGTTCAAGATAAGCTCAGCTAAACTTAAAGTGTTGCTTGATAGTTAGAAGATGGTAGATGATAAGCGTGGTCTGGGATATGAGAAAGGTGAAAGCTCTGGATCCGGTCAAAGAAATTATAAATCAAGGACTCAGAGAAATAGACCTAGAAGACCTTCGGTAAGACAACCTAATGCCCAAAGGTATCCATCTTTCAATGTAGATTGTTTCAATTGCAATAAATTTGGTCAGAGAGCTACTCAGTGTAGAAGTAGAGTAAATCAAAGTGGTCCATCCTTCTTTGGTCAATGCTTCAATTGTAAAAGGTATGGTCATAGATCCAATGAATGCAAATTATGATGATGAACTACTCTAACAACAGAAGAAATTTCAACTCTTTCAATGGCTGCTATTTTGCATGCAATAGATTTGGACACATGGCTAATCAATGCAAATCAAGAGGAAATCAAGTAAATGAGCAAAGAAGTGTTGTGCTTCAATTGCAACAAATCTGATCATATTGCAAGATTCTACAGAAGCAGGAATGATGACAGAAAAGGTCCAGTAAACATAAACCAAAAATTGTAGGGACAAGGTAAAGGCAAGGGTAAAGTAAATTTGAATGAGATCTAGAATGAAATGAACAAAACATGGGTAAAGAAAGGTGAAGTGAATGATGGTGATGAGTCCACACCGGAATCTGGTGTTGTTAATTCCTCTTGGAATTGAAACAGGAGCTCTAGCTCAGGGGGAACTGCATTGAAAATCTAATTCCCCTACCAGTAAGTGGGTGCCTAAAACTGGCATGATGAATGAAGATAAAGAAGTCTATTGTAGATCTGTTGAAGCAAATTCTAGAAGAAAAGAATTTAATGCAAGTGATTATGGAGCAATTGAAGATTGACTATATGCAGAAATAGTGTAACCAAATGAATTAGGACAAAGCATTTATTACAATGGTGAATTAGGTTTTGTGGAGCATAAAAGGTCATTTACTCAACATTTGAATCACTTTGCATTCGAGGAGAACAAGGAAAAGAGCGCCTGAGTTGAGATTTCAAAGATTTAAAGTGTGCAAAGTGAATTTGACAGCTAACCCTAACCGGAGAAACAAGGTATTCCCTGTGAAACTTTCTGAATTTGCAATCTTTGGATATGGCTACTCTGTTGGTTGTTGACATCACTGAAAGGTACCGACCTAGATTTAAAAAGCATCCACACAAATCTATAGAGGTCAATCCGTTAGGTGCCTTTTCAAATGTTTTGCATGGTGTGTTGCATGTTGAAGATATTAGGGCTTATAATCATGCTAGCATAGATGAGTTTGGGGATTCAAACTTAGTAGATTTATTCAAGAATCATCTAAGGGATAGATTCATGGTCTTAAACCTAAGTATAAGGCGTTGCAAGTCAAACATCTCATTCAGGTTAGTGGGTTCCCATCCTTCGGTGAAGATGAGTGGGTCTGGTATGTACTAAGTTGGATGCATGCTGAATTCATGTGGTTGATGAAACCCTTCAAGATCACCAAAGATGTCATCAAGGTCGTGACAAGATTGAACTCATCCAGTGGACTGCCAATGCTGAAATCAGTGACAAATCAAGCTATAACTGAAGCTACCAAATCAAAGTTTGATAAGAGGGAAATGACAACCAATGATATAACTGATTTGGATGTCAAATTTGCATCCACGGTGATTGGGTATAAGGTATACCACTCCAGCAGGGAAAACTCTGTATATGGTATAGCTATTTATGTTGCCTATCAGATGTTAAAAGAGAATGTTGACTATGACCTATGTGAGTTACTATAAAACCAGTTAATGGAGAACTTGAACAAGATCAAAAAGGACAAGAAGAATACATTCAAGTATGGTACGTTGGTATTGTGTCTATTCTTCTATTTCATGAATGAGTAACCTGACATGAAAAGCATGTGTTGGACCAGTGAGAAGGCTATTGCCATACAAATCAGAGAGCAATTGCACAGTATTGGTGACTCCAATGCCCAAAGGACTGCTCTCTAGAGTTATTTCAAGAATTTTTAGAACATGATGCAATCAAGGGAAAGAATCCCTACTTCTATGGTAGAAAAGTACAAAGATACTATTTGCCTCATGATGGAAATAAACCAATGCTTGATGGAAGCAGTTGAACCAAGGACTGTATGGATCATGCCCATGGGGTATGAAGTTGATGAAAAAATACTAAAAATGTATGCTCAACACCTTCTGAACAAACCAAAAGACACCTCAGTTGAGAGATTCAATACTTATAGAGAGCTTAGTTTGAAACTTTATGTTGAGATTCAAAAACTAGAAATCAAGAGAAATGTCCAAAGTAAAGTTAAAAGGTATGCTAAAAGTATTGGAATAACAAAAGAAGATGTGAAACAAAATAGGGAAAGGATAGACAAAGCTGAGAAGGAGAAGCGGGATAGAAAACAGGGAAGTATTCTGGCAAAATCCACTTCTAAAGCAAGGATTACTAGGAGTTCTGGTACAACCTCTAGTACATCACCTTCTCCTGTTATAGAAAAATCCAAAGAAAAACCCACTGGTAAGGAAGGAAAAAGGACAAAGGTAAAGAGCAAAAGAACATATGTCAGTGTGGAGAAAGAGGATGAAGAAGAAACCAACTCAAATAGTGAAGTTAAAGAGTTGAAGGCCTCGAGCACTAAAGCTGCTAAAGTGTCTAAGGAGAATCCCTCTGGAAGATACTCAGGAGATTCTTCTAAATGCATTGAAAATGCATAATCATCCCACTATTGAAGAAGAAACTGATGTTGAAATTGATTCCTCCATTCTAGATGTTGAGTAATTTGATAAAAATGATGATAATGCTACTAATGAGGATGCACAAAATCCTCTAGAAAGGAGTATATAAGACATTTCTGATAAAGAGGATGCCTCTGATGGTAATGCAGAGAAAGCAGAAGCAAAGAAAAAGAATGTAAGTGATGAGAAAAACATTGTGGTTGACTCTGAAAAGGGAGAAGATGGAGACCCTGAAGAGCATAAATATGAAACTTCATATTAGGCAAGAGACACTGCGGAAGCAGTGAAAGAAATTTTGGAAAGAGATAAAAAAATTGTAGAAGATCAGGATATAATACAAGGACCAATTAATTTTGATACTTTGTCACCTGTATAGAAGATAAAGTTGGCCTCTATTGCACAAGCTAAGGCTAGAGAGGAACTTTTGAAGTCCCATATAGAAGATAGCGAGTTGCTTGGCCTTGCATCTGGGATTTTAGAGAAAATCATGCCTACATTTTAGAAAGACTCATCAACATCTCCCTTTGGTCAGTTGAAGAGTCTAAAAAGCTCTATAAGTACTCATTTTGAAACTTTTGAGAAGTCAGCAGAAGTTAAAGTCAAAAATGAATATAATGAGAAGAGATTTGCTGAAATAAGGAAAATAATTAGCTATGATAGATCAGTGCTTGATACCAGTGTAAAGAATATTCAAAATGCCCTCTCTGAAGAAGTAGATATTTGTAAGTTTTATCTAAATCAGTCTAAAGTTGTTGAAGATATTGAGAAGAAGATTAAGGACTTAAAGCTCAAATTGTCTAACATTTCTCAGTGCTATAGTCCTTTAACTGAGTCTATAGCAACCAAAGAATGCCAAGTAGTGAGTTTGCAAAATGAATTAAGTAATTTGGAGAAGGAAAAGGTCAAAGTTTTGAGCAGATTGGATGAGCTCCAGGGACTAATTTCCCCCAAGTTAAAAACTATGTATGATATTTTGACAGAATCCCAAGTTGTTGCTACTCCTAGTGATCCTACTATTCTTCAAAAGGTAGAATCATAGGCATTTTTGTTCAATTGGCATATATCCGTTTTGGGGAGCATAAAGAAGAACTAGGATAGTGAATTGTCATAGTTGAAAAACATTTTTGGTGATATCTTTTTGCTGATGAACAAGGCTTAAGGACTGTGTGTTCATATGCAAAAGTATATACTTAAAGTTTTAACCCATGTGCATAAAATTTTTGCATTAATTTTGGTATGTAGATCCCAGCCTTTTCCATTGATGTCAAAGGGGGAGAGGAAACGCAGTGAAAAATGAGGAATTCATCAAAGGGGGAGCATTGGAAATCACAAGTACACATAGTAAGGGGGAGTTGTTCTAACACTTAGTTATTTTTCACTAAGTGTTGCCATCAATGCCAAAGGGGGAGATTGTTGGCAAGAGACACTACTAGGCATATCAGGTGTTGTCATTGATGGAAACTAAATCTATCTTACACATCCGTATTGTATCAGTGGATCATACCGAAATTCAAACTACAGATTTGTCTAAGTCTGGATAGATAGGAACAGAGCATATGACAGGGTTCAACATTTTGGTCCGCATTTCTCCACAAGTAATCATATTGAGCTACAGATCTGAGGGAATGTTAGGGCTACCTAAATCTAAGATTTTAGCCTCTGGTGATGAAGGGATTGTAAGTTACAAGAATCTGAGTATCAGGTTTTGGTTAGATAGTTCAGTCTAGTGAAGAACAGGCCGACTAGGTGTTTGATCCTTGTGTGGATCAAGAGAAGTGGTTGGTTGAGTAATGTATTAGATCCAATGGTATTGGCTGACATATGTGGTGACTTGAGAACATAGGTTTTGGTCCGCATTGATGTGTGTGCATGGATTCATCTGACAGAATAGTGTTCTTAAAATAATTTCCAAGTTTTCTTAAGGTTGACTGCAGTGGATGTAATTTCATGTAGCAGATATATATGATCAATGGATTCGAGCATTTTGGAAGGTGTGTGAGTGAATATGAAGGGATAGGTGCAAAGTGTGGTACTATCAAGTGCAAAGCAAAGATCTGAAGCTCAGATCATGGAAGAATAGTAAAATAGGGTAGTGAAAGATGAAGTGTATGAATTCGGTATATTGATCCCAACCGGAACTGTAATCTTGCATTGTTAGATGCTATTCTTTAGTTCAAGTACTTCTGTGAATTCTTTGTAATCAATCTTGTAGGTAGTGAGCCTCCTTTGAGTAGTGAGCTCTGGGCAGTGTGCCCAAAGGCATGAGCCTTCCCATTTGTAATACTTTTAATAGAGTATAAAATCTTGTGGGTTAACCCCCACCATGGTTTTTCCCTTAACTAGGTTTCCACGTAAAAATCCTAGTGTTCATGTGTAAAGATTTTGTTGTTGTTGTTCTTAAGTTCATGATTCTTTCTTTTGAATGTATGTGGTAAATTAATAAAGGAACAAAATAATAAGTTTTGTAGAACACTGATTCACCCCCCCTCTTAATGTTCCTTAATTTCAACACATTGCAACTAGTAATGGATATGCATCCCTTCGCACAATGGGGAATGGACTTCATAGGACCAATTAGCCCACCATCCTTAGTTGGCCACAGGTATGTCTTAACAGTGATTGACTATTGTACTCGATGGACAGAAGCAATCAGTAGTAGGACGTGCCCTACTAAAGATGTGATCAAGTTCCTAGAGAGTAACGTCATCACAAGGTTTGGTGTTCCTTTCTCCTTGGTATGTGATAATGGGCCTGCATTTGCTTCATTGAAATTCTCTAATTGGGCCTTTGAGTATGGTATAACTTTAAAGTTTTCTTCAAACTACTATCCTCAAGGAAATAGATTAATAGAATCCAGTAACAAGAAATTATTGAACATCATAAAGAAGTTAGTAGACAAAAACCATAGAGAATGGCATACCCTACTGAAATATGCACTGTGGGTAGATAGGATGAGAGTGAAAGCAGCCTTAGGGAATTCCCCTTATCAACTAGTATACGGGGTGGATCCAATTTTACCAATGAACTTAAATATCCCTACACTCCAATTTGCACAAGAATACCTTGGTCTAGATGACAAACTAGAATTTAGTTTACTATAGCTCATGCAGCTGGAAGAAAAAAGAGATAGAGCGATAGACCATTTCTCAAAATATCAGGCTATTGTCAAAAGATGGTTTGACAAAAGAGCCAAGGTTAAAACCTTTAGAATATCACACCTTGTCTTATCCTAGGATAAATCCCATGAAAGGAAAGGTGACCATGGAAAATTTGACAAATTATGGACTAGCCCCTTTTAGATAACAAAGATATTAGGTGACAGTACCTATAGGCTTAAAACCCTAATTGGTGAGGATGTCTCATTGCCAGTCAATGGATAGTTCCTTAAACACTATTTCCAAGCCTAGATTAGGAAAGGTCAGAACCATATATTATATGTAGATACTTGTATAGTTTGTTTGTTTGCTTTCTGTGCTTTGCTTTGTTTTGTGTGTTGTTGAGTCCTTGTTTTGATTAGGTAATAAGGAGCACCTTTTTAATTTAGAAAACTAGTAAAATTGTTAGAATTCAGGAGGGAATTACAAATTCCCACATAAGTTGTAATTCTTGTCTGCTCAAGTACTTTGATCTTGTCTGTGAAATAATATTCATCAATAGTAACTCTTGTTTAAGGAAGTCATCACATGAATACACCTAACATCCTTGGATTGGTTGAAAGTACTACTATCTGTGTTAAGTGAAAAATCTAAAGGTTTGCCCTTGCTACCATTGCAATTCTTAGCCTAAACAGGAAAGTGCCTATAACTTGCAAATGAGCTTACAAGATCATATCTTATGAATACTAAAACCAAAAAAAAAAGAGAATATTGAATATCAAAAGAAAAGAAATTCCTAGGTCATCCAAGTAACTCTACCGGGGCTATGGACGTTGTTGCAAATATGTGCATATGATGTGTTGTCATTGATGTCAACATATCTCTTTGTCAGAGATAGTGAAGACATGCAGTTTAGCAAAGTCGATTGCTCTGCATTTCCAGTGAGACAAAGAACAGAGTTTGCAAACCAAAGTTTTGGTTAGAGGATTGTCTGAAGTTGCTCCAGTTAAGACTTTAGAGGTCCACATAAAGGATTGGTGAAGTTATGGCCATCTGAGTAGAACTGGGTTTTGCAATTGTTCAAAGGTAACAGAGTGATAGGAACTTGGTCCGGATTGCTCCGCATTGGAATATTATGGTCTGCAGATCTAGAGGTATGTCTAGGATGTTAGTGTGTATCCTCAACTCAAGTGGTTCATGGTTTGGAGGTCTGCAAGCAATCTTTCTAGTGTCACAGTGATGATAGTTAGTGTTCTTAAGTTCCCAGATGAAGATGCAAGTGCTTCTGGTGATTTGAGGTGGTGCGGTTGTTCCTGTTGATCTCATTGTGCTTTTGGTGGTCTCTGGATCATGTGCCAATTGTGTTGGTGGTCCGCATTGAGGATTGAGCTTGTGGTTGAATATTTCTCCTTGGGTATTGCTGTTCTTTCCAGTCTTGGCCGATCAGATGCTTGGTGCATGTTGTAGATGATCTAAGAAGAGTTCTATGGAGTGTGGCATGTTGTTCAAGGAAGATTTGAGTCCTAGCTTTGTTTGACCAACAATGTAATGGTTTGCATGTAGTATTTTAAGTCTTGTAATTGTAATTACTTGTAATGCCTATCTTGGAGAATGTTCCAGATAGATGATTGTAAAGCCAACTTTGATGTTGATTCCAAAGTCAATGTCATGTATAAATAAGTGTTATGAAGTCATGGAAATGTGTGGATGTGAGCGAGGATGAGGAAGTAGGGAGGAAGTGTTTGACGTAGAGTAGAGGTGTTGTAAGCTTCAATGGAACTAAACTTTGGCATGTAGAAGATGTTGTTTCTCAGTTCAACCTTTTGGTGTTAACCAAGTGAATGTTTATGTAGGTAGTGAGCCTCCTTTGAACAGTGAGCTCTAGGCACTGCACCTGAAGGCAAGTGCCTTTTCATTTTTATATTCTTTTAACAGAGAATAAAATCTTGTGGATTAACCTCCACCATGGTTTTTCCCTTAACTGGGTTTCCACGTAAAAATCCTGGTGTTGATTATGTTTTCTTCTCATGTGTTATTGTTTGATGCTTTCATGGTTATATCATTAATTTATTAATAAGTGGTAAAGAAGATTAAATGCAGAAAAGTTAAAGTTTTGTAACTGATTGACCCCCCCTCTTAGTTGTCTGCCCTAATCTCAACAATTGGTATCAGATCCAAGTTCCTCTAAAAGAAGCTTGACCACTTGAAGAGATCTAGGATGATGACATACAAGAAGGACAATCTGAGATTTGATGGAACAAATTACTCTCTTTGGAAGAATCACATGGAGTGTCATTTGCAATGCATGGGTGATCCTTATTGGTTGATAACTAAGAATGAGTATACTCCTCTAGAGAATGGTCCTACAACTCCAGATCAAATCAAAGAAGTTGAATACAACATTCGGGCTAAGGAAGCATTATTGAGTGCCCTGACTTATATAGAAATGACAAATGTTTTGGAATTGAAAACTACTCATGAAATATGGAAGAAGTTGGAAACTCTATATGAAGGTGATGCATATGTCAAATGTGCTAAGCTACAAATCCTGAAGGGTAGATACGAACTTTTGAGGATAAGTGAAGATGAAAACATCACTTCCTACATGCAGAAGGTGAATGAACTTGTGTACAGTATCAGGTGTGCTAGTGGAACACTAGAAAGAATCAGATATTGTTGGCAAAGTGCTCAAATCCTTACCTGCTTCATACAAGCACAGAGTTGCTGCTATTGAGGAGATCAGGACTGTGACAGATGTTACAAGGGATCAGTTGGTTGGCAAACTTTTAGCATTTGAAATGAGTGAGTTTGGTGATTCTCTTCCTAAATCAGAATCTACATTTAAAGCTAGTTTTTTTGGAAAGCAAAGATTTGATCCAGGTGAAATTTCTTCAAGAAGACTAACCAGATTTGAGAAGGCAAGGAAGGAACTTTAAGCCCTTATTGCCAAATGATTACCAAGAGGATCTGGTAAGTATGAAAGAAAGTTAGCTTTCAAATGTTTTGCTTGCAATAAGATTGGTCATTTTTCTTCAAGATGTCCGGAGAGGGTTTCAAAGCCAAACCCTAACAGACCTAGGTTTCAGAAGAAATGCTACTATGTCCAAGAAGTTGCTGATGAAGGAGTCACAGATGATGAATCTGATAAGGGAAGTACCTCTGGAAATGAATGGGTGTTCGTTGCTATCAAAGAAGAAGATCTGGTGCCTATTGAATCTGCTAGTTGTGTGAATGTGGAAAGTGCCTTGGCTGCTCAGGTTGAAGGAAAGGGTGAATGGGTGATTGACAGTGGATGTTCTCATCATATGACTGGTGATAAAAGTAATTTTATAAGTTTGGAAAGATATGAAGGTGGAATTGTGAAGTTTGGAGACAATTCAGCTGGGAGAATCTATGGTAGAGGATCCATCTCTTTTGATGGTAAGAATATCACTAATGATGTTATGTATGTAGAAGGGTTGAAACATAATCTTCTTAGTGTTGGATAGTTGGTTGACAAAGAGTATGATCTCTTATTCAAGGATGGAAAATGTAGAATTTTAGAAAGCTCTGGAACTGAGATTGCATCTAGTACGCAGATTAGAGGTAATATCTTTCATTTTAGTGGTACTGGTAAAAGTTGTTTGATTGCTCAGATTGATTAGAGTTGGTTATGGCATAGGAGAATGTGTCATGTAAACTTTGATAATATTGTCAAGATAAGTACTACTCATGCTGTGAGAGATCTTCCAAAGATTTTGAAACCTGCTAATAGCATGTGTAAGGAATGTCAGTTGGGAAAACAAAGCAGAACTACATTCAAAAGTAAAGAACAATTTTCAAGTGGATTGTTGGAACTTGTGCACACTGATTTGTGTGGTCCTGCCAGAGTTAGGGGTTTGCAAGGAGACAAATACTTTATGTTACTAATTGATTATTACTCCCAGATGATGTGGGTCACTTTCTTGAGAGAGAAATTAGAGTCTCTTAATAGATTTAGAGTGTTCAAGGCTGGGGTGGAGAATGAGATTGGTGTGAAGATAAAGTGTCTGAGATCTAACAGAGGAGGAGAGTTTACCTCCGATGAGTTTAATACATTTTGTGAAAAGCATGGAATAAGAAGAAAGTTATCTTCTCCTAGGACTCCTCCACAAAATGGAGTTGTGGAAAGGAAGAACTGAACTATTCAAGAGGCTGTTAGAACCATGATGATGGAAGAAAATGTTCTACATGTCTATTGGAGAGAGGCTGTGAGTACTGTTGTCTACACTCTTAACTGGGTACAGATCAAAGGTAGTACTGGTAAAACACCTTATGAGCTGTGGTTTGGTAATGCTCCTACTATGAAATACTTCAAAGTTTTTGGTAGTAAATGCTATATCAAAAGAGATGAAGATCTAGGCAAGTATGATGCAAGATGTGATGAAGGAATATTTCTGGGATATTCTAACCAAAACAAGGCATAATAATGCTTTAACAAGAGATTGAAAAAGATTGTTGAAAGTGATAATGTCAAGGTTGATGAAAGTAAGGAGAGACCTTCCAAGTCTTATGGATATGAATCAAATGATCAAAATGAAAGTCCAAATGAAGGAGACATTTTGATTGCTCTGGAGAAACTAGTGACTCAAGAAGCTAGTGCAAATGTTGAGGAACAAGTGCAAGAATCAGAAGTTCAAGAAAATCCCAAAACTCCCAGGTATGTAAGGTTGAATCATTCTGAAGATCAGATCATAAAAATATAGGTTCTCAAACTAGAAGAATTGTTGAAGAATAAGTGGAATATTGTTTGATTTCAAAGATTGAACCAAAATTAGTGAATGAAGCTTGTAATGATGAAAGTTGGGTAAAAGCAATGGAAGAAGAATTAATGCAAATTGAAAATAACCATACTTGGGATCTTATTCCTAGACCTAAAAACAAAAATGTAATTGGAACTAAATGGGTCTTTTAGAATAAATTGAATGAAAATGGTGAAGTTGTGAGAAACAAAGCAAGATTGGTATGCAAAGGATATTCTCAGGTAGAGGGAATTGATTTTGAAGAAACTTTTGCTCTGGTGGCAAGAATTGAAGTAGTTAGATTATTTCTTGCCTTTGCTACTTACAAAGATTACAAGGTTTACTAGATGGATGTCAAGTCAGCATTCCTAAATGGAAATTTGGAAGAAGACTACATTGAGCAATCGAAAGGATTCCAGTTGTTTGATCAAGGAGATATGATCTACAGGTTGAGGAAAGCATTGTATGGACTTAAACAAGCCCCAAGAGCCCGGTATGCAAGATTAGATAACTATCTGCTAAAGTTAGGTTTTAGTAAAGGTATAGCTAATAGTAACCTTTATTTCAAAATTGATCATGAACACATCTTGATTGTTGAGGTATTTGTTGATGATATCATCTTTGGTGGAAATGAGAGCATGTGTAAAAAATTTGCTGATCAGATGCAAAGTGAATTTGAGATGTCCATGCTTGGTGAAATGAATTTCTTCTTGGGTTTGCAAATCATTTAGTAAGATAAGGGAATCTTCATATCTAAGTCTAAGTATGTAAATGAGGTGTTGAAAAAATTTGCAATGGAGGATTCAAAAGCAGTGAGTACTCCTATGATAACCGAATGCAAATTGAGTAAAGATGATGATTCCCCTAAGGCAGATTAGAAAAGGCATAGATCAATGATTGGAGGACTGCTTTATTTGACTCATACCAGACCTGATATTATGAATGTAGTTGGCCTTGTTGCTAGATTTCATGCTGATCCTAGAGAATCTCATGTTGTAGCAATCAAAATAATTTTTAGATATCTGAAGGGAACATTTGATTATGGATTATGGTATCCTAAGGATGATGATTTTACTCTTCATGCATATATAGATGTTGATTGGGCAGGAGATGTGGATGACAGGAAGAGTACTAGTGGTGGTGCATTTTTCATGGGAAAGAGATTGGTTTCTTGGTTAAGCAAAAAGGAGGTGACATCTTTGTCTACTACAGAGGCAGAGTATATAGCAGCAGCAACTAATTGTACTCAAGTTTTGTGGATGAAGAAAATGTTGAAGGATATCATAATTATGTTTGAAGAGCCTGTTATAATATTCTGTGATAATTCAAGTGCAATAAACATCTCAAAGAATCCGGTGTTACATTCAAAGACAAAGCACATATCCATCAAGTTTCACTTTTTGAGAGAGAAGGTAAATGAGAATGAAGTCAAATTGGAGTTTGTTTCTTTAAAGGATTAGATTATGGATATCTTCACTAAGCCTCTACCTAAGCACACTTTTGAGTATCTCAGAGGGAAGCTAGGGGTTATTACCCCTCCTGTTTAGAACTAAGGTACACTAGTGTGCATCAATCCTGTGGAACTTAGTTAAATCTTGTGATCCAGATTAGTGTTAAGGGGATGCTACTCAAGGGGAGAAGTCAGTATGTCAATTCTAGAGTTCAGTTTGGTTTTGTTCAAGAAACAAAAAGGGTGAGAGATGATTTCAAATGTGTGCCCTTTTCCATTAATGTCAAAGGGGGAGAGAAGTAATGTGAAAAACTTGGAAGTAAGTAGTTGCTGGTGAAAGGGGGAGCAGTGAAGAAAGTGGTTGCAGGTATGATAAGAGAAAGGGGGAGAAGTCCTTGTCTTGATGGTTGAATCTATTTTTCACATAATATGTTGCCATCAATGACAAAGGGGGAGATTGTTGCAAATATGTGCATATGATGTATTGTCATTGGTGTCAACATATCTCTTTGTCAGAGACAATGAAGACTGCAGTTCAACAAAGTAGATTGCTCCACATTTCCAGTGAGATGAAGATCAGAGTTTGCAGACCAAAGGGTTGGTTAGAGGATTGTCTGACGTTGGTCTAGTTAATATTTGAGAGGTCTGCATAGAGGATTGGTGAATTTATGGCTATCTGAGTAGAACCGGGTTTTGTAGTTGTTCAAAGGTAATAGAGTGACAGGAACTTGGTCTAGATTGCTCTGCATTGGAATATTATGGTCTGTAGATCTGGAGGTATGTTTGGGATGTTGGTGAGTATCCTCAACTTAAGTGGTTCATGGTTTGGAGATCTACAAGTAATCTTTCTAGTGTGATAGTCATGATAGTTAGTGTTCTTAAGTTCCTAGATGAAGATTCAAGTGCTTCTAGTGATTTGAGGTGGTGCAGTTGTTCTTGTTGATCTCATTGTGCTTATGGTGGCCTCTAGATCATGTGCCTATTGTGTTGGTGGTCCACATTAAGGATTGAGCTTGTGGTTGAAGATTTCTCCTTCGGTGTTGTTGTTCTTTCCAGTCTTGGCCGACCCGATGCTTGGTACATGTTGCAGATGATCTAAGAAGAGTTCTATGGAGCGTGGCATGTTGTTCGAGGAGATTTGAGTCCCAACTTTGCTTGGATGGTTTGCATGTAGTATTTTAAGACTTGTAATGGTAATTACTTGTAATACCT
The DNA here is from genome assembly GCA_027924645.1 of Cunninghamia lanceolata. Lineage (NCBI taxonomy): Eukaryota > Viridiplantae > Streptophyta > Pinopsida > Cupressales > Cupressaceae > Cunninghamia > Cunninghamia lanceolata. Next base: position 10,134,483 of record BSBN01000585.1, on the reverse strand, counting down.
ATCTTGGAGAATGTTCCAGATAGATGATTGTAAGGCTGACATTAATGTTCATTCTAAAGTTGATGTCATGTATAAATAAGTGTTATGAAGTCATGGAAATGTGTGGATGTGAGTGAGGAAGTGTTCGGGATAGAGCAAAGGTGTTGTGAGCTTCAATGGAACTGAACTTTGGCATGTAGAAGATGTCATTTCTTAGTTCAACCTTTTGGTGTTAACCAAGTGAATGTTTCTGTAGGTAGTGAGCCTCCTTTGAGCAGTGAGCTCTGGGAAATACGCCCAAAGGCAAGTGCCTTCCCATTTTTATATTCTTTTAATAGAGAATAAAATCTTGTGGGTTAACCCCCACCATAGTTTTTCCCTTAATCAAGTTTCCACATAAAAAGCCCAGTGTTGATTATGTTTTCTATTCATGTGTTATTGTTTGATGCTTTAATGGTTATATCATTAATCTGTTAATAATTGGTAAAGAATATTAAATGCAGAAAAGTTAAAGTTTTGTAACAACTGATTCAGCCCCCCTCTCAGTTGTCTGCCCTAATTTCAATAGATGCATGTCTGGCAGTCGGGCTCTACTTGGGAGAATTACAAAGATAACCTTGTTGGGGCTATGGATGCTTGACTGGCTGCAAGGCTCTATCCAGGTTGGCTTAGAGGGTTAAATCCAACTATGTAGCTTAACACTAACTACTACTATTTTCAACCTTTCTTCAAAAAGAAGGAAATGAATCAAATGCACACACCTGATTCCTTCTCATCACATAGTTGTGTTTTTTAATATGATCTCAGTTAGAAAGGTCAAGATGCTTATGTTAGATAAGAGCTAGAATTGTATGTCCTAATTTTTCCTCCTTTCTTGAATTGTTTGGAATTTGGTGGTTTTCATTAGTGACAAGTTGTTGTGTGGTTACACAATACACCCCATATTGCCTTAGCAAAATAGGGACCCAACTTTTTTTTGCTTCTACTGGTGTTTTTCCCTACTTTTGGGTGGTGTAGTGAAAAGAACTATCTCCTAGTCTAGGACCAAAAGGTTAAGTGTAGGAATCCCCTTGGAAAGCATTCCATTGGGTAGGCAATTGAAAATAGAGCAACCTTGCCTTTTGAATCATAGTAAAATCCAATGAAATGAGAAAGTTATGGCCAGTCAAAGTTTGGTCAATATGAATGTGGATATCGCGCATATAATATCTTGATCTTCGTTTTTATATCCAAACCATTGTTGAAATAACCCCATCTTGATTACATCATTATGCTTTGTCCTGAAGCAATAAGTTGGTTGGGCTGACATCATCCACATGGACATTTTGCATGGTATATATCTCGGTCTTTTAATATCCATATTCTTATGCTTTCAATATCCATGTCCATATGACATCACATGTCCTTCACTTATACAAATGGATAACATCATACGAATATTTGTTCATATGGATATTCACTTGGTCGAATATCCATACCTTTGCTTAATATCCTAGTCCCAATTGCATCACATCATCCTGATTTCATAAAGACTCCCAAACCTACTTGTGTCATATGGATATTAGCTCATATAGATATTAACTTTTTGAAAATCCACATCTTATTTCTAATATCCATATCCATATGACATCACTTGGCCCTGAATTAACACGGAGGATAGGTCTTGCTGAAATCACATGGATATTTCACACTCCTTAATGTCCTAATCTTCTAAATATCTAGTCCCCTACTTAACCAATGATATTATGCAACGTGTTCACATGGACATCCCGACCTATTCCAAATGAAAGTGAGACTTGATAGTATATTATCGGTCAACAATGATTGATCTGATCATCATGTTGATGTCATCTAGATGTTTACCCATATAGATATCTAGCGCTTGCTTATTGTTTAGACATTAGATTCAATATCCCCCACCCGATGACATCACATCATCTCATCTTAGTGAAAAGCTTAGTATGCTGACATCATATTGATATATCCATATGGACATTCTAAAACTAGATTCGCTCTATCTCGGTGTGCCTTTTTTGCATTTAATGCAATAAAAAGATGTTGAATCTTAAATTCAAACTCGTGCCAATGAACACTTGTCCTAATCTCTAATGATTATATTGTTGGAACCCATTTAATCTCCCCGAGAGTAATTAATAGGCCCTAAAATCCAAGAATTCTCAAGTTAAAAGGGTAAATCACTTTCATAATATGCATAATTGCATTCAAAAAGCAAATAGTTTGCACAAAGAGCTTGAGAACTAAAGAAGTAGCTACAGTGAACTTGTGAAGAGAATTTGACTACACAGAAGATCACTTGCATACAACGGGTCTAGTATACATCTACACACTTCAATTAAGGTCTTGTAATCCAAGTATGTACGGAATGAACCCTATCTAGTTATTTTTCATAAGGATATTCCATGTTTTAGGTAGGTGAAGAGTCAAAATGTTGAAATTAAATGAATTTATGATTAAATCATGATTAACTACATGTGTCCAAACACCTTGTTTATTTAATTTCATAGATTAAGGGATGTTAACCCTAACATTATAGATGCCCTAATTAAGATGAATACATGAAATTGTAGGACAAGATGCAGCCCCGCATACACAAACGTGACACCAAATTCAAACAAAACATGTTCCCAAAAGTGCACAGTATATACAACAAGCATGGTTTTGTAGAAGATACTCACTTTCGCAGCATTGACATTGAGGCTTTCAGGAATAGAATCCAGTAGAGAGGATCACCCCATCTTGAAGAACATTGTAGCCACTGGGATGTACTATGTAGCTCTTTTTCTATATGTTGTAGATGCCTTAGAGGTCCTAATTGAATGTGCAAATAACTATAATGTGGTGACAAGAAGAGTTGAGTGCCAAGAACAGGTGTATGTCGATCTATCAGTGGATGGCATAATAGAGGCATTTAATTTGCCTACACCCAAGGGAATATATGTGCCAGACCTAGAGGCTCTTGCAAAAGAATATGATGGCAACTAGAAGGATTACAGGAAGGTCATTTTTATGGGTTGGAGAGATTCAGCCAGTAAGGCCAAAGAAGTCACCAAGATGCCACAACATTTATACAAATATGATTTCAGTCCAGAGGTACAATACATGATATTCCTACTCAATAAAATGAGTGGAAAACAAAATGCTGGTAATTTCAAATCCTGGATGTCAACCTCATCAAGATGGTGATTGAAAACAAGCAAATAGTCTAGTGGGCAAAGATAATTAGTGACTCCATGTATTCACAAATGGTGAAATGGAAAAGAATGAAAGACAAAGTATTCAAAATGACCTCTTATCTGGTGTATACATGTGCAGCCAAGGGGACCTTTGATGGATTACAAATAGTTGCAAGAATGGGCAGGTTGACACATGAAAAGACATCCTGGGAACATTATCCCCAGCTGGAGAGGAGACAGTTTGTGCAACACTACAAGATTGTGAATGATTGCTTCATAATGCACATGGTTAGACTCATGGAGGGAGATAGAGCCAAGAGATTTTCAATGGGAGTGATAGAAAATATTCATCCACATGTTACCTAGTTCATACAATCCAGGATATATTCATATATCAAGATGGAAAGGTTCATTGGGAATTCTTTCATGTTACCCAAGTACTCACCAGACAAGGTAGTTCTGATGGAGATAGCTAGGTAGATGATCCCTGCACTAGAGATGTCCAAGAAGAAGGATGGATGGCCATATGTAAAATTCCCCTTAGACATCAATTGGTTTATGTGTAGATCAATGGATAATGCAAAAGCAGCTGAGGTAGACCTGAAGATGCCACACTTACAATTATTCTCATTGGTAAGAGATTTCTATCCTTACCACAAGATAGAAAAGTATTATAATAAAAAGTACAAGCATGTCATGCATCTGGAGGATTATTAGGTTGACTATGATGATGAACATGTAGTAAGGAAAAGGGCGTATCAAAGATTAACCCTTAACTAGATGAGAACTATAGGATAGACAAAGGTGCCCCCTCAAATAAAGAATGATGATGATGAGATCCTAGACCCTGAGTAGAAACAAAATAAGGAGTACAATGATGTATTGGCACCTCTAGATTGGACTCAAGGGGATGAGACATCCATTGATGTCATTACTACCAAGGTGATGGCAAGGACCAAGAACTAGTTGAATAAGAAAAATAGTGAATTGAAAGAAAAAGAGGTTGTTATCACTTTTGATAAGAAAAGAAAGATGAAATAACAAGAATAACTAGAGTTCGATGACTTCTTGGTGCATAAGAGGAAAGTATTCGAGAGAAGATTGGCATAGCCCAGATCATCAGGGGTTACATAGTAGCCCACTTCAGAGGGTGTTTCACTAGTGTACAAGCCACCATCACCTCCTCAAGGTACACCTACATGAGCAATCCCTATCTATGTGCCTAAGGTGGCAGTGATGGACAAAGAAGAACCTGTAGAGGAGGAGGGGCTTATGGAAGAGGAAGATCCATGTCTAATGAGGATAGTCCTAGAAAAGGGTAAGGATTTCCTACAGGGAGTCAATATTCCCAAATAGAGTAGATACCAAGGCCCTCTCATGATGGGGGTTATACTGATGCCAACTCTTGTTCACACATCGAGACATCCAAATCCAAACTTATATGTAGTAAAACAACTCCAACATAATGTGCTTGCAGAGAGCATTATGAAGGTAAAGACTGAACTGGCTCAATAGACCATGAGCAAGGTACTCAAGAAGGAGGTGAGTATGTCTTTTCCATTAAGTGGGACCATAGACCTAACAGAGGATGATGTAGTTAGAGATGTAACTAATCACCCCATTGAGACTCTACTTCAACACACTAAGTCTGCAACTAGAGGTAAAATTAAAAGAGCACATGATAGAGATGTTGAAAGGGCAGAGTCCCCTGATGTTGAAGTACAAATGGGACCCTTGAATGTCTTGATAGAAATAATAACTAGCCCCAAAAGAGTGGATTTGACTTATCAGCTTGAGGGGGATGAAGATGAAATTTCTAAGGACAACCCAATAGAAGGAGAAAACATCCAAATAAATGTTGATGTTAGAACAAAGGATGTTTGGACTAAAGAGATGCAACGAGATGTCTAAGTGGATGTGGAGAAAGGAGAATAGTAGGATATCTAGATGGATAAGCCTAAACAGGAATTGACACAAGGACATCCAAGTTTAACTACAATAGAGACAAGGGTTGATAAGGACTTTCAAGACCAACGTGAACAAGAGCCTCATCCAGATGATCAGTTGCAAGGTTAGCAACCAGAGCAAGTAGAAGGTGGTCTTATAAAGGATGATGTCTAGAATGAATAGGTCTCTTAGCAACTACAGGGACATTGGGACATCCAAGAGGCAGGCCCACAGATAGGGCAAGTTGAAGATAAGCTTGAAGATAACATGGATCAGAATGAACAAATGGATACGTCTCATGATGATCAACCACATTCTAAACAAGAAAAGATACATGATGATAGTGGGGTGGATCAGGATAAAGATCAACCAAAGGAGAATCCAGAGGTCCCACCCCCACAACATGATCAGGATGTGGGTGGACAACAACAGGATGTGGAGATCAATGCAAGGCAAGAGGATCAGAATAAAGAGAAAGAAGCCCAAGACAATCAGATTGACCAGCATGACCAAGTAGGTTCAGAATCCAATGCATTATCCTAGATGTCATCAGAGATAGGGCATCCATAAGAGGAGCAAGTGTCATTTCATTTTAAATCTCTATTCACATTAGATCCTACAAAGCCAAAGTGGAAGGCTAGAGCAGTCTCAACAATAAGAAGGGATGTTGTAACTGGAAAGGAACAGCACAGGTAGTGGTTCCCATGGTAGATAAGGCAAAGGGAGAGATAAGGCTAGAGGAATTTCAATTCACTACAATTGACTTGGTACATGCTACAATAGAACAAGAAATCCAAGAGTACATTGGGAGCACTAAGGCTATAGTTGCCAAGATAAAGAAGTTGAAGGCAAGGAAAAGAGAATTGAAAGATAAGAATGCTAAACTACAATAATTCATTAAGGGTTTAGTAAAACCAATAGGTTTAGCCTCCACCGTGCAAACTGCAAAAAGGCCAATTGCCTTGACATTAATTAGTGAGGAGGAAATAACAGGCTTGGATGCTCAAAGGCATCAAGCCCAAGTAATGGAAAAATGGTTCATGAGGTTTATGACCTCAGGTGAGAATATAATAAGGACATCTAGGTCCAACTGGGACACATTGTCCACTTTATAGAAAGATGTTGATTTATTGAAGAAAGAATTCACACATAGGCTGAAGCAATGTGATTATGCAGTAGACAGGATCAAATAAGCTAAGGGGATGACAGATCATGAGTTATTAGCTAATAATATTCTAACATACCAAAATTTACCTTTAATGGATTGTTGGATCTTGGAACCTCAATTTGAGATGGATGTGCTGAAAGCATGCATATCTAAAGTTAGTGATATCAGCACCAAGGTCCATGATCTATTATCAGATGAAATGAAGGTGTTAGAAGAACTACTAGGGAATGTTGTAAAGGAGAATCCCATACTAGATATGGATGAGTCCATCTAGATATTCAAAGACAAATTCAAAACTATATCAGAGGATCATGTGAGGTACTTCTTAGAGGATGTGATGGATGAGGTAGCCGAGCTCAGTGTTAAGGTGAAGTCATATGACAAAGAAGTAGAAAGTAGAGTTGCCAAGATAGTGTCTTTGAATGAACAAATGAAAGCATTAAAATATGCTAAGGTAAGGGTTCGGGCAACTAGTAAGCATCATATAGATACAGTTGTATTAGCCTGTGATTATCATAAGAAGTTAGACACAGGGATGGTTGTCCATGAAGGATTTGATGTATCAGAATAGAGAGTGTTGTGAAGATGCCAAAAAAGGGTATTATTTGTCACTTGTGCCCTATTAATAGTTGCTAGCTAGCAACTTGTGCCACTCATGTTGTTTTTTTGACTCAATCAAAGCGGTGTGGACCATTGATCTTTTGAATGGATCCTGATCATTGGATCTTTTGTAATAAAATCCTATCCTTGTCCTATAAAAGGAGATGGATTACCTTTTATAAAGTATTCGAAGCTTAATTGAGATAGAATTGGTGAACACTTTTGTGCTTAGTGATTCCTCACTATTCTCTCTTGAGATCATTTGCATATGTGTACTCTTTTTGCATACTTAAGGAAGATGGAGATTTAGATTACAACTTATCATATATCTTGCATAATTTGTGAGTGAATTCTTGATGTGTAACTGTGGATTGTTGTGCTCAATAGACATGCATTCACAAAGTGCGTGTTGTTTTCATTCCTTTCCTTTGAATATTTGCACCTATCATGTGTAGTCATGGACTGTCCTGGCAAAGCATGGTTTGGTTTTCATCTCTTTTCATAAAAGTGTCAAAGATACATGTGGATCAGTGATCAAACTTCATTTAATTTCATTGAATTTACAATTTTAGTCTATTTTCTTTTAAATTTCATAAATATCATCATCATAATGACAAATATTGATAAAATGATAAGAAGATGTTATGTCATAAAATGTCCTCCTAGGACTTTTACCTCCTACGTTTAGCTCTCGGGTCCCTTGTTTTTCATCTTGCATGTTAGATTTAACTCCCGAGACAAAATGGCCTGAAACCCATGTCAAATGGGGCTTGAGGGACATATGTGAGCATAAACCTTGACTCAAAATAGGTCTTGGGTCAAGGGTACTCACACCCTTGTCCTACCCTATTTTGGTAGGGTCCCAAATTTGAATGTCAGTTTTGTGATCATTAAAAGGTTCCCTTGCTGACATCTTAAGTTTGAATTACAAAATTTGTAGTGGGAATGCATATATAAGCATGTTTAGGACTTCATTTGTAAACTATATGGATAATGCAAACTTTTGATCTTATGCTAAGGATATTCAATGCTTTGATTGTGCTATAGAGTAGACTTGTGTTGTTATTGTGTTTGTTTGTTGTAGATTTGGCTTCATCAATCCATCTCCTCATGACAAGAAGGAATTTCATCTTTGTGAGAGCTACACTTCCAAGGTGATATCTATTTGTGTTTGAATCAATCATTTATTAATTTGTTTTTTCCTCTATTTTGCAAGGATACACACTCTTTATCAAACAATGGTGTTGGAAGGCTTGAATGCCATTTCGGGGCTTGACTGAGGCAAGATCCTAAACACCACAACCCCTAACCCCTCTTCTTGTGATTGTAGGTGACAAGTATGGGATCATGAAGCGTGGAGTTGTAGAGGAGTGTTGTAGAGGATAAGGATTCTAAATTTGATAGAAAGAAGTGGAAAAGAGCACAGCCGGGGCTTGGGCGCTAGTCCCTTTGCCCTCCAGGTTCGTAGAGGCAGAAATCTTTAGAATAGGGATAATCAGTAGCAGAGGGAGTCCAGAAACCCCTGAAGAAAATACTGCACTGGGATTGGGTGTGATTCCCTTTTCCCCCAACATTTCAAGATTTTGAACTTCAAAATCTTGTGTGTATCTGGGCTTCATTTACCATCTCTGTGTGCAAGCATTTGTTAGAATTTGACCGTTTGTTTACGATTTTGCATAATTAGGGTTTTGAGCATAATTGGGCATTAAATTAACACATTAATCATTAATTTCCAAATTTCCCTATCATTAAAAGTGAAAACCAACCTATAGATGAATCCTCATGCAGAAGTTGTGATTCAACTCAGTTAACTATCCTTGAATGGTATGTGTGAAAGGAGGATTTAGGCAAATCATTCATAAAACCCTTGTCCCCCTTTTTCATACATAAGATTTTGATGAACCCGTGTTTTTATTGAATTTTACACCTTGTTGAGTGTTGTACTTCAGATTTGCATTCATTCATTTCATTATCATCTTATTGCATTTGAAAATCTACAAAACAAAATTGAAAATTTTGAAAAAATTGAAAAAAATTGGCATCTTAGGCTTGCACTAAGGCATAGTTTGCATCTATTTTATTACATTGCATCTAATCTCTAATTTTTACAACATATCTAATATAAATTACAACACTACAACATTTTATAATCATTGGCATTGCATTTTCATGCTTCATTTGCTAGAATTTGCTTGAAATTGTGCATTTTTCATATAACCTAGCCTTTGTAATAGCTAGGGTTTGTGTTTAAAATATTGTTTCAGATTTTACTACTCTTTTAAACACTTTTTAATCTTATTTTTTATTATAGTGTCTCATTATTATGTGTCTTTGCATTTACATTTCAAATTTTACATTTACACATAATCAATTTCAACAAAAACTAGCATATACACTCATTTTTCCTTAAAAATGCATTTGCATTGAGCATTGTAGGACTATTGACATCATTTTCAGATATGAGATGAGTTATTTTACATCATAAATCTGATTAGATTTCATTCATACATATTTGCATAGTCTCATGCCTTAATTTCACAATTAGGGTTTAAAATATTTGTATTTCACTAGATTTTGACTTACCTTTCATCTAGATTTGCATGATAGGTATGTTGTGAAAGATTTGCATTATTGGACTTTTAATAAGGATTTAATTCTCTACCCCTTTTCAATTTTCTCACAACACTACTTCTTTTAGACATTTGCATTGAAAAAAGGTGAAAATTGGCACATTTTAATTACACAATGTGTATTTCAATACTATGTGTTTGTACACATTTTCATATCTTTCGCTCAAATTATTTAAAAATATCAACTGGGCCTTGTTGTGTTATAGTATTTTACACTTATCCACTTTTTTGTTATGGACTCTATGTGTCCTTTAGTACCCGTTTCCCACAAACAAGTGCTTGGGTGTGAAATAGTCTCACATCTAGGGTGTGTTAATCATCATAAAACTTTGCATGAGTTGTCTTACTAGACCCTATTGCATATTTCTGATACAAGACATTTCATTATGGCATCTTCATATTATTCTTCTTTGAAACCTTTGCATGAGTATATCCTAGATTTTGAACATTTCTCTAAATTCACTAATGAGAACCCTCATGTTCTAGAACACATAGCATGTGTATATGATATTGATGTTTCTAAATGTTCTACACATGAACTTAAATTACTTTGTTATTTACATTATTTTGATAGCTTCACAACACTCATAGGAGCATATCCTTTGATATTAGAAGATTTAACCTAATTCATCTCTAGGAATCCTCATGTGAAAGATGAGTGTGAAAATTCTTCTCCCGTTAATGCCTTAGAATTAATAGCTAAAGTATATAATGATGATGATGATGATGATGATGATTCCATAGGTTATCCTATTCCTCTTATAGTTGAATGTTCAAATAACCTTGGATGAGAAGACCATGGATATCTCTACTTTGGTTGTAAATTCAAGTTCCTTAGACATCACTAATGATACAACACCTAACGTTCCTAACAACACCTTACCTTTCTTTCATTCCAATGCTCTCCCTAGCCAAGATGAAGCATTAGTGGATAAGGAAAGGTCTCCAACATTAAATCCTTTAGGGATAGATGTTGGGTATAGTCTAAAAGAAAACAATGTTAATTCAATCTTCACTAATAGACTTATTCCACCCACTAAGGGGTTACTAGATAAGTGTAGCAATATTCCTAAGATGGTTGTGTGGGGGGCACCTAGTTCACTTTCTTTCTTCAAATCGATGATTATGATTCAAGGTGATCAAAAACTGCCTTGACCCCCGGATTACATTCTAAACTATGCATGACAAATCACTCAAAGAAATCAAGGTGTTCAAAATGTGTTGCAAAAACCATATCACAATGTCATTGCTCACACATATAACACCTATAATAACAAACAAAGTAAGCAAGTACCTCATGTGCCTGTCTCTCTTCCATGTTCTCAATCTATGCTCCCTCCACCACCTTGTCTTACTCCTAAAAGTGGTCAAGAATATGATCTTGTCGAGCAGCTTTGCGCTACTCTAGCTAAGACCTCTCTTTGGGATTTAATACAAACATCACCTACATACCATGTAATGCTCCAAGAAGCTTTATAGAAGGTGATTGTACCACCTACTATTAAGCCGAATGATGTAGTAACTCTATTAGATTGTATGCATGCGAAAAAAATAGATATTTTGTTTCAACCACATGAAATATTGACAAGTAAAGACAAATATGATGCACTTATAATATTTGCCATGATAGATAAAAAGTTGATAAAGCGAATTATGATTGACAATGGATCGATTCTTAATGTTTGTAGCATTGACTTACTACACAAAATCAAGATTAACACATCTTTAATCAAACCAGATATAATTAGCATTCATGGCTTTGATAATGTTGGTAGAAAATATGTGGGTACCATAACTTTACCTATAAAGGTTGGACTTGTGACATTATCTATCCTTATTCATGTCATGCCTGGTTCGCTTTCATACAATATGATTCTTGGTAGACCGTAGATCCATGACATAGGGGGCAGTTCCATCTACCCTTCATCGATCAATAAAGTTTATTTATCAAAACAAGCTTTACACCATGGAAGTTAATCCGAAATTGAATAGTTGTCTACATATTGAAAAGAAAAAACAAGTTAACAATCATACAAGCCTAAACAGCTTGCGACTTGATTCATCAACACCTCTTGCCACAGATAATGTTGTGCAAGACTCTACACCATAAAATGCACTTTTCAGTGTCAATTGGGGTCCATAAGATTTTACTCCTTTCGGGCCAGGGGAATATAAACTTAATAACTTTGACACATCAAAATTTGCATCGATCTCATCTAAGCAATCTTTGGAAACACCTAAGAAACCTAAAGTCTCCTTAGTATAAAATAAAGACAACACCCTTACTTATATTACAAATTATGAGACCTATGAGGCTTCATCATGTTCTAAAGAAATGACATCCCTCTATGGTCAATTATTTAAAATCCTTTATAACAACTGCGACATGTAGGTAATGGTTGTGGTGTAAATCAACAAGGAATCAGAGTACCTTTACAAGTTGTTGGAATTAATTATACATCCTGTATTGGATACTGCTCTTTGAATCCCACCAAAGCCTCTCCTCATCCTAAACTTAATGTTAATACAATATCAACAAGACCGAAATGACATGTGAGATATCCTGAGCTGATAGACAAGAATTGTCCACTAGGAAAGATCCCATTAAATCAGGTAAGTATTTCTCCCCCTTTAAGCCACACTCATTGTAGAAATTATTCTAGTTTCTCTAAATGGTGGCCTCCCCCTAGATATATATATTGTTAGCATTATGTTGTATCAGGTAAGTATTTCTAACCATGTTGGTCACCTACGTTGTAGCATTATTTGCTCATTTTTGTGACCTCCTCTCTTGTGTTGTGTTCCCCCCATGATGTGTTATGTGTTGTTCAGGCCTCCTTGGATAAACCTTGATAATCTTGTAAGGTCAAGGATACCGGGAGAATGCTTCTATTGTGACCATTCTTCTATTTGTATCATCATTGTTCTATCTTGCTTCTCCTCTATTTTCATTGTTGTGTGTTGTGTCTTAGGCACATAGCATTGTGATTGATGGCCTGGGGGCATCTTCCTACGTGATTGTTCCTAAGAAACTTGTTCTCCTCTCTCATTTTATTGTTTACCTTCTTCTCATGATTCTATCTAGTCGGCGGATGATGAAAAACTAACATATACTAATACAGACCACATATCCCTTCAGCAAGCAAAGAAAAAATAGACCTAGTCCATATATGAAGATGGGGTTGATTTATATATCTCACACTTGGCTAGTAGAATCACTCTATGTGATATTTGATGTTGTCTTATCTTTGCTAACAAATCATAACAATACATTTTCTCTGTGCACTTCAATTATTTTGGGTGTCTCGCTTTATTACACTTGGTTCTAAGATGCCTACAGTATAAGCCCCATGGCTATGCTTGGACTTGAACCCATTTGTGTAGCCTTGGATTCTTTGTTTTCATGCATAGCTTTCATGTTTTACTTAGATTAAGATGTGTTTGTGGGAACATTCGGTGATCATGAGTACATGTCACCTTTGGGGGCATGGGCTTTGTGAAAGCTCTTGTTCCCTTGTGTGTTTTCTCTCTACTTTAATGTGCTTGGTATCGATACACGATATCAACCACCTTAAGGTGGGGGCATATAAGGTAAGTTGTCTAATAATTTTGGTACTAACAAAGCATGTTTGTAATCCTTCTACAGAGGCAGGATGTTGTATCTCCAATGCAAGTGCACATCTTTATTCTATATTGCAATAAAAAATCCCTTTGTGGAGATGGGATATTGTGCATTTCCTTTAATTCAAAAGCCCTGTGTGGAGGTAGGGATGGTGTATTTCTTGAGCTAGTGTACATCCTTTTTATTTCAAAAAACTTCCAAGCAGGCAGGGTTGGATCTGAGACTATCCTCCCTTAAGTGTGTCTTTGGCGGTTGTTGTGGCATAACATCAGGTGTGCCTGTAGCATGCTTGAGATGGTGGGGGCTTAGCAATAAGCTCCTTCCATCACCTTGTTTGTCTTGTTTTAGACGTATAGTATATCTTTGGCATACTATACAGCGCTCATGTTTTCCATGTGTCTTCCATGTGTTTTCCTCCATGTGTAGTTTCAAGGGTGTGGCAAAATGCCCCTCCTATGCTTTGGGTTTTGTATGGCGTGCTTGTTCTCAAGTGTAATCTCAAGGGTGTGGTAAAATGTCCCTCCTACATTTTGGGATTTGACTGGTGTGTCTTCTCCCCCATATGTAGTCTCAAGGGTGTGGTGAAATGCCCCTCCTACATTTTGGGGTTGTGTGTTGTAATTTTTACTTTCCATGTATCTGCATTCATATATATGAAAATGAAAAAGAAATATGATTGTATTAATCATGTTTTGTGTGTCTTCAATGCTATCTTCTCCATGTCTTGCGTGCTTGTTACTGTCTTCTTCATGTTTTGTGTGCCTATTATTGTCTTCATTGTGTTTGGTGTGGCTATGATGTGTTTTCTCTAATGTCTACCTGAGACTGGGGGCTAGAAATAGTTCCTCAATCTTTGTGTATGCATTAGCTTCAAGTTCTTAGCATGTTTGTTGCATTTTGATCGTACTTTAATGCATGTATGGCTCATAAGATCATACATACATTAAAGTGAGGGCTAAATGTTATACCATAAAATGTCCCCCTAGGACGTTTACCTCCTACGTTTAGCTCCCGGGTCCCTTATTTTTCATCTTGCATGTGAGATTTAACTCCCGAGACAAAATGGCCTGAAACCCATGTCAAATGGGGCTTGAGAGACATATGTGAGATTAAACCCTGATCCAAAATAGGTCTTGGGGCAAGAGCACTCACGCCCTTGTCCTACCCTATTTTGGGGGGTCCCAAATTTGAATGTCAATTTTGTGACCATTAAAAGGTTCCCTTGCTGACATCTTAAGTTTGAATTACAAAATTTGTAGTGGGAATGCATATATAAGCATGTTTAGGACTTCATATGTAAACTAGATGGATAATGCGAACTTGTGATCTTATGCTAAGGATATTCAAGGATTTTATTGTGCTACAGAGCAAACTTGTGTTGTTATTGTGTTTGTTGTAGATTTGGCTTCATTAATCCATCTCCTCATGGCATGAAGGAATTTCATCTCCTTGAGAGCTACACTTTCAAGGTGATATCTATTTGTGTTTGAATCAATAATTTATCAATTTATTTTTGCCTCTATTCTACAAGGATACACACTCTTTATCAAACAATTGTGTTGGTAGGCTTGAATGATATTTTGGGGTTTGACTGAGGGAAGCTCCTAAACACCCCAACCCCTCTTCTTGTGATTACAGGTGATAGGTATCAATCACGAAGAGTGGAGTTGTAAAGGAGTGTTACAGAGGATAAGGATTTCAGATCTGACATAAAGAAGTGGAAAAGAGCACATTCAGGGCTTGGGCACTAGTCCCTTTGCCCTCTAGGTTTGTAGAGGCAGAAATCTCTAGAACAAGGATAATTAGTAGGAGTCTAGAAACCCCTGAAGAAAATATTGCACTAGGCTTGGGTGCGAGTCCCTTTGCCCCTGACATTTCAAGATTCCAAACTTCAAAATTTGATGTGTATCTAATCTTCATTTATCATCTTTGTGTGTGAGCATTTGTCAAAATTCATCCGTTTGTTTACAATTTTGCATAATTAGGGTTGTGAGCATAATTGGGCATTAAATTAACACATTAATCATTAATTTCCAAATTTCTCTATCATTACAAGTGACAACCAACCTATAGGTGAATCCTCTTGTAGAAGTTGTGATTCAACTTGGTTAACTATCCTTGAATGGTTTGTGTGAAAGGAGGATTTAGGTAAATCATTCATAAAACCCTTGTCCCCCTTTTTCATACATAATAGTAGAACATAGATAAATATGCATATCTCTATAGACAATTGAACATCTTGTGCATATTTGAACAAATTGCATGTAACATTGAAAATATCATGGAAATGTTTGGAAATAATGTCAAAGAACATGGAAATATCAGCTTGTAGGCACAATATTTAGAATAATTTAAGTACAGAAGCAAAGAATAAGTGAATTTAAGATAGTTTTAGAAGAACTAGAAAAACTTTAGTGATAATCTCAAATAATGATAAATTGTGAAAGAATTATGCAAAGTTAGGACATATTCATGCAAATATCTGCATATCCTAACTAGAGATGGTAAGATTTGAGATAATTGAATGAGAATTCATGTAGAACAGGTATACAAGACAGTATCTAGATATGAATTACATCAAATGCATGCATAAGGCCCCTGAATGATTAACATCATCATCACATCAAACCATTGAGTGACTGTCAGAAGGTCATGTCCTAAATATTAGATACTTGGGATCATAAATTCATCATGAATTTATTGTATCTTACAAGATGATAAAGGTTTGATGTGTATAAAATTTTATTTGTGTTATATGACTAACAATTATATCAACAAGATGTACTGCTTGTCAAATCATGATCCAGAATTTTTCTATGCTAATATACAACCAGACCACTTACAAGCAAAATCTTGAATTTGAATTTGGTCCATCAATTAGAACAAAATGGATGGCTTGAGATATCTTCAGAAGAAGGAAAATCCACATCGACTGTTGAAGAAGTCAACATTCAATCAGGGACTACCAACAATGACAAATTGATCAGCCAAAGAAATACAACCTTGCCATATGTTGCTTCATCACAGCAGCACAAGTTGGATAGGAACCCACATTATGGCTTCCGCACTCATGTGCTATGCACTAGCTCTCTTAAGGCAAATCTAGGTCCCACCTTCTGATTTTCATCGCAATAGTGCAAGGAATATTCCATGGCACCTCTCTGTAATGCACTACCACGATCCACTAAGAGTAAGCACATGACAATAGATCTGATGCTCATGATGTTGCTATAGGCATCCATCTATCTTCAAAGGATACCCTACCAGACTTGAGAAACATTTTGCATGGGAGAGGTCAATCACTAGGCTCATGGAGCTAGTTGTGAATAAGTCACAACTTAAGCCTAGGGCAACCACCTATCACAAGTCACTTCAAAATTAGAATGCAAACCTTTCAAAAAATCAAGGGTTTAGGGTTTAGACTCCTTAGACACAAACTTGGTCAATTTTAGGGCTTAAGGCTAGGGAACAAAAGAATTGTGGGAGGAGGTTCCACCAGTTAGACAAGCCTAATTCACCCTAATTCACCAATCTAAGTCACCGCAAGACTAGGTTAAAGAGTAATGGATAAACTAACTAAATTACACCCTATCCACTATGCAATACTCTTGATTTTCCCTATGATATGCTAGACTATGTGTAAATTGCTAATGCTAATGCTATGTCAAGTGCTCAATGAGGCAGAATTTCATTACATTCAAATTTCTTGTTGGAAATGGAGGGAAGGGCTCAATTTATAGTTTTTTGGAGGTGAAGATGGAGGGCTAGGATCAATTTTGAAGACCAATGGGTCACATTGCTTGACGATCCTCAATCAAGGAGAATTTGACAAATGGCACAAGGAGATTGCATGAGGGAGATGCTTCAAGATTCAAGGAGAGATCAAGGGATGGGATTGAATGGTTGAATAGATGGATGGCTAGGATTGGGTAAGTGTATGACATGAAGGACTCATTTATGAAATGGCATGGTTTGGATTTTGTGAGGAATTTAAAATTGGGAAGAGAGGACAAGTGTAATTTTAAATTCCATGCAATAGTGCCCCATGTAATATAAAATTGGGGGAATAGTGGAAAGAAGGACAAGTATGACAAAAGGAAGATTTGTCCATACTTTCAAGGCACCACTTGTCATGTACATTCATGTACATGAGATGGCAAGTAGCCATCTAGAAGTATGGGGGAAAGGGATAAGCTAGGTTTAGTTTAATTAAGCCGTCTGCACACATTTAAGAGAAATTAATGATTGATTACAAAAGTAATAAAAATGGACAAATTAGGTAATTAAATAAATAGATATATTTATTTAATTTTTTTGGAGATGAATGTGAACTATAGTCTTTAAATGGATTTTTTATTTTTTGACTATAGTAGGAGAAAATGATTTTTGTGATAGGAAGAGATGAGAAAAATATTAATTAAATAATTAAAAATTATTTAATTAACATATGCATTGGGTGGAATAGTGGAAATTATTTGATTTTGATTGATCTATTAATTGGATGCTAATAGAAGGTGGTCGTGACCATTTTTAGGTGTCTAGATTTTGCCCCTCTTTGATGTGGCATCATAACTGTTAGGTGTTGGTGGCATATCAAAGAAATTTTGGATTTTGAATTTGTCCCAGTCGGCCGATGGGAAAGGAAAATGTGGTGAGGTGATGCCCCCTTGAGAGATCACCAGAAAAATTATTGTTTTCGTCAATGTCTTGAAAGAGGGAGGAGGGATGATGGGATGATAGGGTAGGAAGAAATACGCTTATGGGAGAGGAAATGAGCACAATCAGAGGTGGAGGAGAAAAAATGAGTACAGGGGGGGAAAATAGGTCATGGAAGAAAGATTAGGGCAAACGAGGCTATAAATAGGGGTTTGGGGGGCCTATACCCCTCATTTGTTTATAGCCACGTGGAGAATTTTGAATAGATTAGAAGAAGGTGATTTGGATAAGATGGTGTGAATTCCACGTGAGGAGCATCAAGGGGAACATGTATGTGAGTACATGGGATGGATAATGGGATGTAATAATAAAATGCAATCATGGGATGGATATGTTGTGATGTTCACAACACGCCCCATTATGCTCCTTAGCAAAATGGGGACCCCCGCTGTTGCTTTGCTTTTTGCTTCTGCTTGTGTTGTTTTGCTTGGTGGTAAAGGGAAAAAAGAGTCAAATTTGCAAACCTTGTTAAAAATATGGAAAAATGCATTTTTAGTACCCTTGCATGATATGGTTGGATTCCTTGTGAAAAATGAGCCAGGGTTGCTTTTTGAACCATCTTAAAATTTGCCATATTTTGCAAGTTATGATCATTTCGGTAAAATGTACATTCAGGTTTGTCTATCGCTTGGCATATACAAAGTCCTTTGTATGTGCAAAGTCATATTTTTTATGCTTGGTCGCTTTTGTACATTCAGGCTTGTATATTTTAACATACAAGACAATATACAATGCAGAATATACATAGCGGACCCGAAATTATTATCAAAAACTCAAAGGTCATTGTATATTCGGGCTTGTATATTTTCATATACAAGCGGAATATACAAGCGGACATACATAGCACTGTTCACATACAATGCACTATTCACATGCAAGTGCGAAAGATGCAAGCGCCATATACAAGTACCGGACCCGAAGTAATTATCAAACAAGGTTAAATCCTTGTATATTCGCGGGCTTGTATATTGGCGATATACAATCAAAATATACAATGCCGGAATTGAAAGGTTATCAAATGGAGTTAATGGCTTGTATATCCCGATATACATAGGTTTTGAAAGGAGAAAGACTTGGTCGAATGCATTACGAAATAGACATCGGCGAAACTCTTGCCGATAAAGGAACATCGGCCAAGGTATGGCCATCGGCAGAGGAAGTTTGTGAGTTGCCGATGGGCGATCTCACGCCGATGGAGAACAACGAGGGGGTCGTCGGTAAGAGTCATACTGATAAAGGACATCGGTAAGAAGAGAATGGTCGGAGGAAAGAATATAGAGTTCGCCGATGGCGAATCTCTCGCCGATGAAGGGAAATACAAGCCGATAGAGGATGAACGAAGCAAAAGGGCCATCGGCCAAACCATAGTGATCAGCGGAGAGGTTTTTTGTCACGCCGATAATGTAAGACATGCTGATGGAAGAAAACAAAGGAATAAACAATAGAAAAAGGCCGTCGGCCAAATAGCGAGCATCGGCCAATGTATTTTTGGACGCACCGATGGACAGTTTCACGCCGATAGGCGGGAAATGCATAGCGATGGAAATTTTAAACTATATTTTTGGCGCCCGTGGCATTTTCCTGGTCAACGATAGTTGACCCGATGATTTTGAGCAGTCTGTATGCATTTTTGAACGCGTTTTGGAGGTTTTTTGGACCCAATTTCCATATTTTTTTGCACAATCACCTGGATTTAAACATTATTTTAATCTCCTGCTGTTTATTTGGTAAATTGATACTTATTGCTTGTCTTGTCTTGCAGGCTTGCAGTTGAGGAAGCAGCTGAAACTTCAACACAGTGACATCATGGAGGAAGGAAATCTGATCTTAGGAGCAGGAGGCTAAGGATGAAGTGCGAGGAAGTCAAGGCCATTCAAGTGAAGGACAAAGTTGTAGCTGAGAGCATTATTGCAACAGACAAACAGAAGTTATTGCCAAGCTGCCGGAACTTCTCAGAAGGGGCAATATTTTGCCTAGATTTGACACTACTCAGAGATATTTTGGAGGACTGGTTCATCTGTATTTATTGCTATAACCAGGGGTTTGAACCAGAGGTAGTTAGGTTTTTTTGCTGTAGTGAGGACAACAAGAAAGTCTATATATTGTGCCTCTCTACACTGTAAATACTTTACAACAGGGGCTACAACAAGGATTTTAGGAAAACACAGCAAGTTAGCTTAGCTTAGATTAGAAGTAGAAGAAGGAGGTCGCCTGTTTGTCTGCAGTAATGTGCGCGTGGAATGTCTGGCTGCCTTACTGTATCTGTAAAGCTTGTAAGTTCTATGTAGTATGATCAATGAAACTAAGAGTCATTCCTACATTGTAAATCATGTATGACTATTTGTTTCTAATACAATAGAATCTGGAGTTCTGCATCTATCTTCTGAGTGTTCTCCTGCTCTTCTTTGTGTTTTGAAATATTTTCTTTGAGAGCTTGCAATTTTAAATGTATGTTTGTGAAAATGCTCAGAACTTGCATTTAAGGTTTTTACTGTGGATTTGATCAAATTATTGTAGTATTTACATAGTGCGTAACAGAAACAATTAGATCCTTCGGTAGATTAAATGAGGTATAGCTTAGATCTTTCTAACTTTTCCCAACCCATCTGAAATATTTAGCTGAAAAAGTAGAAATCTAAAGGAAATTGTCTCAAATTTAAAGAAGCATGCATAACAGAGTTAAAAGTAGACAGTTTTCATAAATGTATAAAGGAGAAGGCTACAATAATTCAAGAAAACCATCTGAATTTGCAACACAGTAACACTTGTATGCAAATGAACAAAATACTTGTTGAAATCTATGATTCTTTTGCATATTCTTAGTCCATTAAACCACCAAACAACCCTAAACTACGTAAGGCCCCTTGAACATTACAGCTTCACATTGACCAACTAAACTTGACCAACCGAACCATTGTAGACTTGGGATTAGTTGAATCTCAAATGATTCTTTCTTATCTTTCAAGTATAGTTTCAGTTCATTATATGTGAATTTTAACTTATTGTTATGATTGCATCAAAACAATCATCAACAGTTTTTTGGCACTAGAAGGAGGGCCTTCCTGAGTTAGGGTTCATTTCAAACTGGCTAATGACAGTAATAGAGTGACTAGGTCTAGATCTAGTTCAGAAGATATATTTGTGCAACTACCTGATACAAGGCGAAGTAAAAACCCTTTAATTTGGAATCCAAAGATATCGTAAGTAGGAAGTTCATCTGGAACACCTCCTAGGTCACCTTTTAACATCCGTATTATTGTGAGTCCTGACAGATCACTATTCAAATCTTTAAATCTTGGTTCAGGCACTCCTGGAGGTCTCAATCCTTCTGTAAATCCTAATCCACCAATCAATCCAGGTATTCCTACAAGTTCAAGTCAACCTCAAACACCTGCAATGGCTTATTTCGATGTCAATTCTCCCATACTCTTCAATGATTATCATGAGATGCCCAAAAATCTAGAAAAGATATGTCCCAAATACCAGTTGCATCAGGACCCAGAAGATCATATTAGAATATTTAAGGAAGCATGTTTTAGGGCTATGTTAGAGCACGAGGATGTTGTGTGTAGATTATTTCCTTACATCTTTAATGAGCAGGCCTCTAGCTCGTATGTAAACTTACCCAATGGTTACATTTCTTCCTGGGCACTTATGGAAGAAGCATTTCTGTCAAGATTTAGAGGACCCATTGACCCTTGTGCTTTGTATCATAAATTGGCTGCTATAAAATGAGGTGAGGGAGAGCTAATTGATAATTTCAATGACAAATTTCAAAAGGCCTATTCTAGGCTGGTAACCCCTTATACCATAGATGATGCTCCCTTGTTGGCTATGTACTATGCTGCCTTGGATCCTTTAACTACCATGTTTGTCAAAAGAAAACCTGACATAGATTCAATATCCAAAGCCTATAAAGAGGCAGCCTCAGTGAACCAAGAGATGAGGCATACAACTTATAGTCCATTTGTCAATGGAGGAAATTTTGGGGTGCAGAATTAGGCACACCCATGGAATAGAGTCCCTGTGCAGCACGCTCCACTAGTAAATCCAGTTCCTTCTTACACACCTGTGTATAATCCTACTCCAATCCAAGCTATAACTCCTTACACAGCTAGTACTTCCAATAACAGTCAAAATAATGGTCAGCCTTTCTTCCAACTTCCTAGGGATGTAACTGTGGCAAAAGCACAAGAGGATAGGGAAGAAATCAAAGAGATTACTACACATTTGAAAAGGTTAACAACCGAAGTGACACAGCTAAGAAATGAGAACCTCTATGGAAGAAGCAACCAAAACTACAATCAACATCAAAATCACAACCAAGGCCAAAATTAGAATTATAGTCTCAATCAAAATCAGCAGTACAATCAGAACCAAAACTACAATCTGCATCAAGGCCCCAGTCAGGGGCAACCAATGCAAAATAGGGGGCCAGTGATAGATAATAGGACCTGGGGCAATAATAACAGAAATCAGAATCAACCTAGGCCACCCAAGACGTGGAACACTGGGCCCAACAACGGTACTCTGGCTTCTCCTTTTGAGAATACAGATAATCATGATGCAAAACAAATGACTAGCATACAAATGGCCAGTACAGCACCCAAAAATTGGTGCAGATTTCACAATACCAATGCCCATGCTGAGCACGACTGTCCACAGTTCCACTTGGCAGCTAGTATTTTCAACATAGATGTACAGCCTCCTACCTCTGAATTTCTCATTCCTAAGGGTAATGAGGTAGTACCCTCAGGATATGACACAGCATTAGTCTTAGAAACGTTTACCTTTGCAACTGCAGAAGAGAAAGAGGATGAATTGCTAGAGGATGAACCATACTGTTGTGAAAGTCTTTATCCTGAATCAGCCTTTGTGTTAAATGCTTTTCAGTTTCCTTTTGAATCTGAAAATGAGATATTAAATGAAACAGAAGAGGTGCAGGCCTTTCAACAAACAAATAAAATCCACACCTACAATTTGAGGAACAACCCTAGGCCGGGAGGACCTTTCACCACTTCCACTCCTCCGAATAACATCAATACACCCCCAGATCAGAATGCTAGCAACAATCCTGCCATACTTAAAGCTAGTCAGCACACAAATAATGGAACAACAATGCAAAAGGATCAAACAAGTAAGACAGAAGCAATAGAGACAACAAGATTAATGAATTACTTGTCAGAGGAAATAAAGAAAATTAAGGTCAGTATACCTCTAAATGAATTATTAAAGACCCCAGGGATCAGAAATGCTTTTTTAAAATCCCTGGATACATCCATAACAAACGAGGGGTCTGCTGATATAACTGTTCCTAATAGTGATTCACCACCTAAGGAGAAGGGTAAGAAAGTTGAGCAGCCTTCCAATACAAATGTAGTAATACATGCGGATAAGAGGGATACTCACCCTTTCTTGTTAACTGTTAGGTTGTGTGGGAAGAATATACATAATTGCATGGTAGATTCTAGTGCTTCAGCCAACGTAATGCCCTTAGGAATATGTAAAATTCTCGGGCTGACTCCCACCAAATCTGCCAAGGTTGTCACGCAATTAGATAAGACCGAGGTTAGCGTGATAGGAGAACTCATGAACATTCAAGTGCAATTAGCTTCAGACCCTAGGGTAAGCCAAATCATTGACATTCAAGTAGTGGATATACCCGTAAATTATGGAATGTTGCTAAGTAGGGATTGGTCCAAGACATTAAACAGATATATGGCTACTGACTTTTCACACATGTGGTTACCATGGAGAGGCATCCCAAACCAGATCAGAATAGAGGCAGAGCCCAGAATGAAACATATGATAACAGAGTATAATCAAACTAATGAAATATTATATGCTGCTGTTGAACCAGGTGTCTACAGAATTACCAACAATGGGGTGCAGATTGAAGATATTATGATGTTAAACATTAGAAAAAAGTGTGTCAGCAATAGAACGGCACTATTCATTGAGTCTGACGGAAATTCTTCAGATGAAGAAAACAATGCAATAGACAAATTTGGTCATGCCATTAGACAAGAGGTGGAAGAGTGCGTTAAACATAATCTCCCAGTCCAATGTAAGTTATGTAAAAATAGGTGTAGAGTCCATGATAGGCAACATTCTGAGGAGAATTGTGAAATATGCAAAGACATCATTGAATATGAATACAAAAAGTGCATAGGGAGGGTAGAGTCACAAGAGGAAAATGAGAATCCTGATCCAACACAGAGATATGTTCAGGATAATATAGATGCCTTGATTCCAGATTTAGGAAAAGAAATAGAGGACAAGGGTAGTTATCTTTCTGAGTTGCAAACTAAAAACACACATACGCAAGATAACCAAACGGAGAAACCCATGAATAAACAAGACAACACCCCATAGGCAATAAAAGGGACGAAGTATGCCAAGGTAAAAGATCAGAAAAGTAAAGATGGCATGTGGACGTTAAAATGTGATGGGTCCAAATCAAAATAGGGCGCAGGTGCGGGTATTGAACTCATAGATCCTCAAGGTAAATCACATTTGGCAGCATATATATTACAATTTTCCTGCACTAACAATATTGCTGAATATGAGGCCCTAATTTTAGGACTTGTCATGGCCATCAAGAAAGGGGTAAAAACCATCAGAGTATTTTCAGACTCTGAATTAGTAGTCAGACAAGTGAGGAAACTATATGCCTGCAATTATAAGAAAATGATTAGTTACAAACATAGAGTATGGGGTTTAATGGATTCGTTTGATGCTTTTAACATAGAGCACATCCCTAGAGAGCTGAACCACAGGCCAGATGCGTTAGCAGTTGTTGCTAGTACATTAGAACCATTGACACTGTCAGGATTAAGATGATTTGCTGTTGAGCTAGTTAATGTGCCCAGTATACCAGACAACGTTACACACTTTCAGGTATTTGGAGGGGATCAGCAAATTATTAATTTTCTGACTTGTAATGAGGCATTTGAGGCCCAAATCATTGATGAACAAGAAAGGCCTGAAGTAACATGGGACGAAGAAGATATGATCAACTTAAAGAGCAACTTCTTACCAAAAGGAGTAATTGAATTAGAACACATCTTTGACTTCGACGGAGTAATAAGATAGAAAGACTTACCCAAAACAGAAGGGAGTAGGTGTGATTTACATAACCTAGGGACTGAGCTAAATCCACAAAATGTACTAATTGGGAAAGCTTGCTCTGAGAAAATTAGAAAAGAGGCTCTGGACGTTCTGAAAGAATATAAACATGTCATAGCATGGACTTATGAAGACTTGAAAATATTTGATGAGTCCATCATAACTCACGTAATACCTTTAAGAAAAGAAGTCAAACCATTTAGGCAGAAACAGAGGCCTGTAAATGCCATTCTAGAGCCTTTAATCTTTGAGGAAGTTAAAAAATTACTGTCTGCTGGAATAATTTTCCCGGTCAGACATTCTGTCTGGGTAGCTAACTTAGTACCAGTGAGGAAGAAAAACGGAGACATCAGGTTGTGCGTAGACTTTAGAAATTTAAACAAGGCATCTGAAAAGGATAATTATCCTTTGCCCCTAATAGACGAAGTACTGCAAGCAGTAAATGGCGCAAAGATGATGTCTTTTTTAGATGGTTTTTCAGGTTATAACTAGGTCTTAATTGATA
Organism: Cunninghamia lanceolata; assembly: GCA_027924645.1. NCBI lineage: Eukaryota > Viridiplantae > Streptophyta > Pinopsida > Cupressales > Cupressaceae > Cunninghamia > Cunninghamia lanceolata. The sequence goes on along the minus strand of BSBN01000585.1, from coordinate 10,108,994 downwards.
GAGAAGATAGACTAAAAACCACCTTCACTTGCAAATGGGGAAATTATGCGTATAGAAGAATGCATTTTGGTCTAATCAATGCAGGTGCCACTTTTCAGAGGGCCATGGACGTTGCATTCCGTGGATTATCAGGTAAATGCATTGTTGTGTATATGGATGATTTAACTGTGTATTCCAAGGATGCATCCACCCACGCTGAAGACCTCAGAAAAGTACTCAAGCGATGTGAAAGGTATGGGATTTCCCTTAATCCTAAGAAATGTATATTTGGCGTAACTGAAGGTAAATTATTAGGCCATGTCATTTCTGAAAATGGAATTTCAATTGATCCGGATAGAATAGAATCCATAAAAAATTTGCAAATACCAAACAGTAGGAAAGAGTTGAAATCATTTTTTGGTAAAATTAACTTTGTTCGGAAGTTTATAACAGGTTTTGCAGAGATCGTGCAACCGTTGAATGCCATGTTGAAGAAAGATGCACAGATGGAATGGACGCCAGTGGCCAAAGCCGCATTTGAAGATATCAAGGAGGCAATTTCTGATGCCCCTATATTGGCAAGTCCAGACTACACAAGCCCGTTTTACATCTACTCCTTTGCATCTTCTCATTCTGTCGCGGCTGCCTTGACACAGAAAGGTGAAAATAATGAAGAGAGGCCCATAGCATTTATGAGTGTGCCTCTGAAGGATGCACAGCTGAGATATCTAGATATCGAAAGACAGGCATTCACATTAGTAAAGGCTGTGAAAAAATTTAGACACTACATTCTGCGCAGCCATATCAAAGCCATAGTACCAGACGCAGCAGTAAAAATGTTGCTGATGCAAAATGAGCCTGGAGAAAAAAGAGCCAAGTGGATCACCACACTGCAAGAATTAGACATGGAGATCATTCCTATAAAGCTGGTCAGAGGGCAGGCATTGGTGCAGACAATAGCAAACATGGATCCAAATCTGATAAAACAACAATATGTATTGAATTCCCAAGACGCATCAGGCTGGTACGATGATTTAAGCACCTTCCTGATAGCTGGAAAGTACCCAAGCAGGATGAAGGCTTCTCAGAGGAGAGCTTTGAAGATTAAGGCACAAAATTATATGGTGCAAGGAGGTCTTCTATTCAGGAAGAACCATGATGGAATTTATCTGAGATGCATAAACAAAACTAAAGCTGATAGAGTGTTGACAGAACTACATGACAAGTACGGAACCGGCCATGGTTCCCATTTAGCTACAACACACAAAATACTAAGGGCAGGCTATTACTGGCCCACTATGTTCAAAGATACTAAGAGTCACATCAGAAGTTGCCACACCTGTCAGACTACAACAGACAAAGGGAGAAATCCAGCCAATCCACTGCAACCTGTGATCGAATCCAGACCGTTTGCACAGTGGGGCTTGGATTTTATCGGAGTCATCAATCCCCCATCTTCTGCAGGACACAAATTTATATTGACAGTAACAGACTATTGTACAAGGTGGACTGAGGCCACCTGCTGCAAATTTTCCACAACTGAGGTAGTTATCAAGTTCCTTGAAGAAAACATTATCACCAGGTTTGGAACGCCCTATTCATTGGTATGTTATAATGGCCCTGCTTTCTCTTCTTTAAAGTTTTCTAAATGGGCATTTGAATATGGGATTATTCTAAGGTTTTCTTCGAATTATTACCCTCAAGGTAATGGACTGGCTGAATCAACAAATAAAATTTTATTAGACATAATCAAGAGGTTAATTGCCAAAAGTCCTAGAGAGTGGAATACCCTGTTAAGATATGCATTATGGGTGGACAGGACCAAGTTTAAAATAGCTTTTGGTAGCATACCTTATCATTTAGTTTATGGGACTGATCCCATACTTCCAGTAAATCTGAGAATGTCAACCTGGAAGTTTGCCAATGAATATCTAGGCTTTGATAACCATAGGGAAGCCAGAATAGTGCAAATGTTACAACTAGAGGAGAAAAGAGGTCAAGCCCTCGAGAAGTTTGCCAAACACCAAGTGGTTGTTAAGAGGTGGTTTGACAAAAGAGCAAGAGTCAAAACATTTAGGATATCAGACTTAGTGTTGTGTTGGGACAAAGCACATGAAAAGAAAGGAAGCCATGGAAAATTCGATAAATTATGGCTAGGTCCATTACAAGTCTCAGAAATAATAGGAGATAACACCTTTAGACTTAAGACCTTGACTGGAGAAGATGTGCCATTACCAGTTAATGGCCAGCATTTGAAACACTACTTCCAGGCTTGAGGTAAAAGGGGGCAGTCCTTTTTTCTTAATGTAAAGTGCTAAGGGTAATGTACAGTTCTTCTTTTGTGTTTTCTTTTGGGTTGGCTGTTTGTATAGTTTGTCTTCTGTTTGTTTCTGCTTTTTGTTTCTTTCTGTTTGTACAGTTTTTCTTTTGTTGTGTTGTTTGTACAGCCTGTTTGTTTGGTTTGTTTGTTGTCTCTTCAGTAGGGATCTTTATTTTACTTTAGAGTATTAAGGAGCAAAACTAGCAACCATTCAAAACAGTATAAAATTTAGGGTATTCAAGTTAATCATTTACAATTTACACATAACTTGTTACTGTCATGAATGTAGAGAGTTGTTCATCTTCTGAAGTTTTGTATTCAATAAATGTGATTGAGAATTTGAAGCAAGTTTCTCATGATGACACACCTAAAATCCTTGGGTTTGTTGAACTTACCAGTGTAGATATTAGGTGAAAAATCAGAGGTTACCCTTGCTACCATTACAATTCTTAGCTTAATTTCAGCAAGTGTCCACTCCTTGCATCATGAAGTTACAAATTGTTATATCTTATGAAGTCTTTCAAAATATAAATTAAAAATAAAAAAATAAAAAATAAATAAATAAATAAAGCGGATTATACTGAAAATCTAGATTAAGCCATCTAAGTAACCTTACCGGGGCTATGGACGCTCGCTGGCAGCAAGGCTCTATCCGGTCGGCTATGAGGGAATATCCTCACCTACGTAGGCTAATGTCAGTCACTAGTTTGTTCAACCGATCTTCAAGATGAGGATAATTAATCACGTGCACAAAACTAAACTGAAAATGGAAATTCATGCATCTTTATTGAATACTTTGAGTCTCTAGCTGAATAGTAATTTGCAGGAAAGATAGTCGGAAGTTATGGATTCATTTCATCTAGTTTTCTTGAACACTTTGAATTTAATTGTTTTGTTTTGGTTGCTAGTTGTTGTGATGTTCACAACACGCCCCATTATGCTCCTTAGAAAAATGGGGACCCCCGCTGTTGCTTTGCTTTTTGCTTCTGCTTGTGTTGTTTTGCTTGGTGGTAAAGGGAAAAAAGAGTCAAATTTGCAAACCTTGTTAAAAATATGGAAAAATGCATTTTCAGTACCCTTGCATGATATGGTTGGATTCCTTGTGAAAAATGAGCCAGGGTTGCTTTTTGAACCATCTTAAAATTTGCCATATTTTGCAAGTTATGATCATTTCGGTAAAATGTACATTCAGGTTTGTCTATCGCTTGGCATATACAAAGTCCTTTGTATGTGCAAAGTCATATTTTTTATGCTTGGTCACTTTTGTACATTCAGGCTTGTATATTTTAACATACAAGACAATATACAATGCAGAATATACATACCGGACCCGAAATTATTATCAAAAACTCAAAGGTCGTTGTATATTCGGGCTTGTATATTTTCATATACAAGCGGAATATACAAGCGGACATACATAGCACTGTTCACATACAATGCACTATTCACATGCAAGTGCGAAAGATGCAAGCGCCATATACAAGTACCGGACCCGAAGTAATTATCAAACAAGGTTAAATCCTTGTATATTCACGGGCTTGTATATTGGCGATATACAATCAAAATATACAACACCGGAATTGAAAGGTTATCAAATGGAGTTAATGGCTTGTATATCGCGATATACATAGGTTTTGAAAGGAGAAAGACTTGGTCGAATGCATTACGAAATAGACATCGGTGAAACTCTTGCCGATAATGGAACATTGGCCAAGGTATGGCCATCGGCAAAGGAAGTTTGTGAGTTGCCGATGGGCGATCTCACGCCGATGGAGAACAACGAGGGGGTCGTCGGTAAGAGTCATACCGATAAAGGACATCGGTAAGAAGAGAATGGTTGGCGGAAAGAATATAGAGTTCGCCGATGGCGAATCTCTCACCGATGAAGGGAAATACAAGCCGATAGAGGATGAACGAAGCAAAAGGGCCATCGGCCAAACCATAGTGATCGGCAGAGAGGTTTTTTGTCACGCCGATAATGTAAGACATGCCGATGGAAGAAAACAAAGGAATAAACAATAGAAAAAGGCCGTCGGCCAAATAGCGAGCATTAGCCAATGTATTTTTGGACGCGCCAATGGACAGTTTCACGCCGATAGGCGGGAAATGCATAGCGATGGAAATTTTAAACTATATTTTTGGCGCCCGTGGCATTTTCCTGGTCAACGATAGTTGACCCGATGATTTTGAGCAGTCTGTATGCATTTTTGAACGCGTTTTGGAGGTTTTTTGGACCCGATTTCCATATTTTTTTGCACAGTCACCTGGATTTAAACATTATTTTAATCTCCTGCTGTTTATTTGGTAAATTGATACTTATTGCTTGTCTTGTCTTGCAGGCTTGCAGTTGAGGAAGCAGCTGAAACTTCAACACAGTGACATCATGGAGGAAGGAAATCTGATCTCAGGAGCAGGAGGCTAAGGATGAAGTGCGAGGAAGTCAAGGCCATTCAAGTGAAGGACAAAGTTGCAGCTGAGAGCATTATTGCAACAAACAAACAGAAGTTATTGCCAAGCTACCGGAACTTCTCAGAAGGGGCAATATTTTGCCCAGATTTGACACTGCTCAGAGATATTTTGGAGGACTGGTTCATCTGTATTTATTGCTATAACCAGGGGTTTGAACCAGAGGTAGTTAGGTTTTTTTGCTGTAGTGAGGACAACCAGAAAGTCTATATATTGTGCCTCTCTACACTGTAAATACTTTACAATAGGGGCTACAACAAGGATATTAGGAAAACACAGCAAGTTAGCTTAGCTTAGATTAGAAGTAGAAGAAGGAGGTCGCCTGTTTGTCTGCAATAAGGTGCGCGTGGAATGTCTGGCTACCTTACTGTATCTGTAAAGCTTGTAAGTTCTCTGTAGTATGATCAATGAAACTAAGAGTCATTCCTACATTGTAAATCATGTATGACTATTTGTTTCTAATACAATAGAATCTGGAGTTCTGCATCTATCTTCTGAGTGTTCTCCTGCTCTTCTTTGTGTTTTGAAATATTTTCTTTGAGAGCTTGCAATTTTAAATGTATGTTTGTGAAAATGCTCAGAACTTGCATTTAAGGTTTTTACTGTGGATTTGATCAAATTATTGTAGTATTTACATAGTGCATAACAGAAACAATTAGATCCTTCGGTAGATTAAATGAGGTATAGATTAGATCTTTCTAACTTTTCCCAACCCATCTGAAATATTTAGCTGAAAACGTAGAAATCTAAAGGAAATTGTCTCAAATTTGAAGAAGCATGCATAACAGAGTTAAAAGTAGACAGTTTTCATAAATGTATAAAGGAGAAGGCTGCAATAATTCAAGAAAACCATCTGAATTTGCAACACAGTAACACTTGTATGCAAATGAACAAAATACTTGTTGAAATCTATGATTCTTTTGCATATTCTTAGTCCATTAAACCACCAAACAACCCTAAACTACGTAAGGCCCCTTGAACATTACAGCTTCACATTGACCAACTGAACTTGACCAACCGAACCATTGTAGACTTGGGATTAGTTGAATCTCAATCGATTCTTTCTTATCTTTCAAGTATAGTTTCAGTTCATTATATGTGAATTTTAACTTATTGTTATGATTGCATCAAAACAATCATCAACAGGATAATGAATATATGTAATAATAAAATGAAATCATGGGATGGATATTGATACCTAAGTCAATGTTGTATGTGAGGGACAAGGTATGCACATGGCTTATGCAAGTGTGGTTTTGTGTTTTTTTGTTGATCATGATACCTGGGTCCTAAAAATGGTCATAGAGAATAGTGTAGGTGGTGTGAGAGTGAAGGGAAATACATAGGATGGGTGGGTAGGAAGATATTGGAAAGGAGGATGTACATATGGGATAACTTTGGCAGGATGGAGGGTTGTGTCAAGATATTGAGGAAAGGGTTGTGGGCTCCAATCTAAGTCCTTACAAGGAAATGGCATGGAGGAGAAGGTGTAGGAGATGACATGATGGGAAGATTTCTTTGATGAAGCTTAGAGAGAAAGGGGGATGGATGATGGTGATGGGAAGGAATGTGTGATGTAGATATCCATAAAGGATGTGGGTTGTGAATCCAAACCCTTTAGGCAATACCAAACATCAAGATTCCTATGGGAAAGGGGGATTTTTGAATGTATTAAAAATATGGAGTAGATTATGAGCACTTATGTTGATATAGCATGAGATGTTATGCACCATCATATGAGGAACCAAGGTGACAATGTATCTCATGCATAGGACTTGATGTAGAAAATAAAGGATGACCTTACATGTCTAAGATAATACAATCTTGTCTAAATGTGTGAGGAAGAAAAACTTAGAGCATAAGTCCTTAGTGCACAAAAGCTATTAAGGAACCTTAGATGCAAAAGGATGACTAGTATGCAAGAATTCATTCTAACACACACAAGATATGAATATTAAGTTGGATTAACAAGAACAACATACAAAAAGTAATGACTATGCCACATTCTAGGTCCTTCGCGGCATGCCAAGATATAGAAAGATCAAGGTGGTTGGGAAGTAATCAGGGAATGAGACAATAGATAAAATTAGCAAACAAAAGACCAACTGACCAACCATACAACCATTATATCTCTCACCAAGAGTTGGGCAGATTTAAGATTTTGTCTATTGTAGGAAGGATTCATCCATAAGGTAGGGATTTATGATGATTTGGATAAGTCGAATGATAAGCAGATATATATGTAGGCAAGATGCTATGGTCAAGGAGAATCTCATTGTATGTGATTTAGATGGAAGCATGATGCTGTGGAAGTATGTGTAGTATGCCTGTCATATGAGGGTCAAGTCTATTTGAGTATGAGATGGTATGGGATGGTATTTGTTTATTATGAAGCGAGTGTGTATGGGTGATGGAATGTGAACGGTTGGAGAAATCAATCTTAGATAGTAGGGACAACCAAAAAGGATGGAGAGGTGGCATCCTATGTACCTACGTACTAGATACATCCTTCATATTCTAGATTGCCTACATACCTTGTATCCATGGGATCAAGGCACACTAGGATGCATGTGGTGATGTACGTAGTTTTGGTTGATTGATGAATGGGATGTTAGGATAGTTTGTTGTAGTGGTAGGGGTGAATATAGGATGAAATTATCAGTTTTTAGAGTGTACCATGGTATTAAAACCACAATGGGTAGTTTGAGGGAAGAAAGGGATATAAGGGTGGTGTGGTAGGCTTAGTGGATGGCGAGGGATAGTCCAAGTGTAAAGATTGACCGTGGGTTCAGTCATGGTAGAGGTTGATTGCTTCTTTTTTGTTACTCACTCTTTTCTTGGACATATTAAAAAATGATGAAGGAATAGTGAGTTGATAGAATGAGTGGGCAAATTTGTGAGGGATGGGAAATTAGGGAGGTTTGATGGACCAAGTATGGACAAGGGGATGGAAGCTCAGATAGCGGGGATGTCCTAGGGGATTGGAAGTTGATGAAGTGGGTAGGGATGATATATGTAGTAATGATGGGAAGGGGATCAATAGTGGATCTAGTTTGAGACTACACATGATGCATGTAAGTAGGTTTTCATCATGGTATTTTCCCAAGGCACCATAGAAAGTGGTTTTCACCATAGGATGAATGATTTTTCTTTGCTATTTTTTACTTTTTTTAATTTTTTGATTTTTTTTATATTTTTTGACAGGGTATTTAGAAACCTAGGAATAGAACCTTTTAAGATGGATGATGTTCATGGGTTCTTCAAGTTCTTTGCCTTCAAGAGTGTTGAGGCAATATGCCTTTAAACCATATTTAGAGACAACCATATAGGGTCCTAACCAATTAGGTTCAAGACTAGGTCACCTACTGCAAATTCTCTAGCACAGATTTTCTTATTGTAGGATCTACAGAGCCAATTTTGGTATGCTTGGAGATGATTCAAGGCATTGAGGCATTGTTCATCCAACAACTCTAACTCTTGTAGGCATGCAACATAGTATGCTTCCTCAGTGATGACATTACACAAGAAAATGCGCAAGGAGGGAAGTTTGATCTCAATTGGAAAGATGGCTTCATCTCCAAAGATAAGTGAGTATGGAGTGGCTCCAATTGGGGTATGGATGCTAGTGCGGTAGGCCTGAAGGGTGGGATGGATGTGGAGGTGCCAATCATGACCAATTTCATTGACAACTTTCTTGAGGATTTTGAGTAGGGTCTTTATTAGTTGCCTTGGCTTGGTCATTTCCTTAAGGGTAATAAGGGGTGGACCAATGATGTTGAATGTGGAATTGTTCACAAAGAGTACAAACATCATTGTTTTTGAAGGGTTTTCCATTATCTGTGACAAGGGCGGATGGGATGCCATACCAAAAAATGATGTGGTAGAGGATGAATTTAGCGATTTGTGAGCTAGTGGTAAAAGTGAGGGGAATAGATTCAACCCACTTTGTATAGTACTCAGTGGTGGTGATGATGAATTTGTGGCCATCAGAGGAGGGAGGGTGAATCTTGTCAACAAGATCTAGGCCCCATTGAGAAAATGGCCATGGTGGGGTGATGAGAGGGAGTGTGAATGAGGTCCCTATGCTGCTGACAAGGCTTACATTTCTTCACATACTCACAAGCATCATGTTCCATTGTGGGCCAATAATATCATTTGTATGATGTTTTTGGCTAGGACAATACCGCTTGTGTAAGAACTGAAGATACCTGCATGGACTTTGAGTAGTGCAAGTAAAGCTTGTTCTATATTTAAACATCACAAGAGAGTGCCATCATAGCTTCAGTGATAAAGGGTGTCAGCGAGCATAGTGTAGCAAGAAGCTTGGCAAATAAGGGACCTTTTTTGATGCGAGAGAATTCGAATGGGATAGTATGATGTCAGAGATAAGCATAGATGTTATGATATCAAGGGGTTTCAGGACCAATGATCTCACATATGAATTCTGATTAGGCAACCCTATATGCTGGCAGGAAGAGTTTTTCCACAAGGAATTCACATTGATGGCTATCATGGGGCATATCCAAGAGGGATCCAATGGTATCCATGGCATAAACTGCTTTGTTATGGAGTTGGGGCAATTGTTCAAATTGGATGTAGGTGAAGTCAAGTTTGTATTCATCCACCATTTTCTTGTAGGGGATCAACTTGTCATCCTTAGTGTGGTATTCATCATTGACTTGTTTGATGATCAATTTAGAGCTTCTGTAAACCTATAATTGTTGGTTATTCCATTGGGATATCATCTTAAGACTGATAATCAAAGCTTCCTATTCAACCACATTATTGGTGCAAGGAAATGTAAGCCTGTATGCTTTAGGGATGTAGTCTCTTTGGGGAGTGACCAAGAGTATTCCATCTCTGAAGCCATCATTTGTGAATGATCCATCAAAATATAGTTCCAAATTGTTGATTGTGTTGTTGCCATGATGGATTCATCTAGAAAGTCAATAGAGAGTGGTTGATGGTCAATGAGAGGTGCTTTTGCTAATTGATCTAACACAACTTGACCCTTGATGGTTTTGTGATCCACATACTCAATGTCAAACTTGTTGAGTAACATAACCCTTTTTGCCATTTATCATGTGAGTGAAGTTCAAGAAAGTAGGTATTTGAGAGGGTCAACTTTAGAAATGAGCTTGATTGAGTGACTTAGCATGTAGTGTCGTAGCTTTTGGGAGATGAAAATAATAGCTAGACATGCTCGTTCCATGGGTGTATAGTTGAGATCATAGCCGACAAGCATCCTATTGATGTGATATATAGCTCTTTCACAGTCAGTTTCATCATTTTGTGCTATAAGTGTCCCAGTACTACTGACATTTATGATATATACAAGAGTAAGGGCTTTCCAAGAATGTGTGCCATGAGAACTAGAGGTGATGTCAAATATTCATTGATGTGATCAAAGGTTTGCTGACAGTTTTGGTCCCAATTGAAGTGTGTATCTTTTCGTACGTAGCAAATGAGAGAAAGATTGACACTTGTCTGCAAGTTGAGATATGAACCTATGGATATCTTGAAGCTTGCCTTGTAGGCTATAAAGTTGTTTCAAGGTTCCTGGTGGTGGCATTTCTGTGATGGAAATGACTTTCACTGGATCTTCAATTCCTTTGCAAGAGACAATGAAGCCCAAAAGTTTTCCTGATGCGACCCCAAAAACACACTTCTTGGGATTGAGGCATAGTTTGTATCCCTAAGGCATTCAAATATTTGTTGTAAAACCACAGGATGTTCTTCCCTTGATCTTGATTTCCCAAGGAGGTCATCTACATAGTCTTCCATGATCTTGTGTAGCATGTCATGGAAAATGGTGGTCATGGGGCATTGATAAGTTGCTCCTATGTTTTTAAGTCCAAAGGGCATGATTTTCTAGTAGTAGGTGACCTAGGGACATGTGAAGGTTGTCTTGTGTTGATCTTCGAGAGAAATTCTAATTTGGTTATACCTAGAAAATCCATCCATGAGAGAGAATTTCATGTCCAGTCATCAAATCCACAATGATGTCAATGTTAGGAAGTGGGAAGTCATCTTTTAGACATGCTTTATTTAGATCTCAGAAATCTATACAGACTTAGATGCTCCCAAGCTTCTTAGCAACTGGAATAATATTTGAAACCTATTCAGGGTAGTCTATATGGCAAATGAAGCCTACTTCCAACAGTTTTTGCAGTTCTTCTTTGACGAGAAGGGTGACTTGAGGATGCATCTATTGGAACTTCTATTTGACTGGTTGTGCATATAGATGTACTACAAGATGATGGACCACCAAGGAGGGGTCTAACCCTGGCATATCTACATGGGACCAAGAAAAGACATTTGGTGTCTCTCGAAGAATGGTTGAGAGGTTGGATTTCTCTTTGATAGTGAGAATTTTTGCAATGTGGGTGATCTTGGGTTGTTCCTTGGTGCCAAGGTTGATTTCTTGTGTGCCATCAATCAAGACGGTAGAGTGTTCCTGCCAGTATGAGGGTGTGGGAGGAAGATGGTGTTCCTCATCTCCTAGCGCCTCAGAGAGGTTTTCACCAGGAGATACATCCTTATTTTTCTCTTTTGTGTCCAATAGCGCCTCAAAGAGGTTTTCACTAGGGGACATTTTTCTACTTTTTGATTTTTTATTTAGACTAAGGGTCTCCTCTTCCCCAAAGTAGGCATCATCATTCAAGCATATATCATATTGTGAGGTGTCGTAGAGTTCCAAGAATGTAGTGAGAGCCTCATCATTTTGGAATGTATTGAGAGGCGGTGGTCCTTGGTGACCCCAATCAATGAGATTGGGGTGGATAAGGGAAAGGTCGATGAGGAAAATGGCATTATCAGGAAAGATGCATGAGAGATCAAGGTCTTCACATGAAGTTATGATGATAATCAGTGTAATGTTTTCAACATTAGAAGAGGATTCGACCACGTCTGCTGAGTTTTTAGCATGACCTTGGATTTACATAGTGGGTGGAGCATATCCTAGGCCAAAATACTTGGTGTATTGTTTGGCAGATGTGGGATCAACTGGAATCAGTTCAGTAAAGCCTTACTCGTTGATGCCAAGTCCTTTCCCATGATAGGGTATTTTCATGCACATTTGATATGGTATAGGATATTTCTCTTTGAAATATTCAAGATCTACTTCTGTTGGGTCAATCTCATCACGATATAACCAATCATTCAAGGATTCTTCGATCTCTTCTTCTTCTTGGGAGACCTGTGCTAGAACAAAGGGGGTCTTGTCATTTATCCTTTGCTTTTTGTCTTGGATTCTTTTCTACAATTGATGACCATGGGAGCGGGGAGACAAAGGCAATTGTCCCACATAAAAGGCGTTATGAAGCTCATATTCACTATACCCTTTGTCTATGATCTTGACCTGGGATACTCTAAGGACTAGGGTGGATGACGAGGTGGATGTGTGCAAAGGATTAGACGTAGTGAATTGAGCAGATGAAGTGTCTTAAAGGTTTTCCCCATAAGTGTTGGGACAAATAGAATTGCCTATAATAGACAACTTCCTAAGCTTTACAAAATTCAAAGGGTTGTTGATCAGCGGGAATAGTGACTTTGACTCCATTATGAGGAAACTTTTAACATTGGTGATAAGTGGAAGGGACGGCTTGCATGGTGTGTAACCATGGTCAGTCGAGGAAAATATTGTATGGTAGGTCAAGATCAACCACATGACATAGGGTGGGTAATGTTAGAGGACTTGCTTTGATGGGGAGACATATGGTGCCCTCTTATTCTTGTTATGTGTTGTCATATGCTTTGATGGAGATAACCAAGGGTTCTATGTCGCTTGCTGAAGACCCCAATAGTTTTATGAATTTTAATGTACATATATTCAAACCGGATCAATTATCCAGGAGGACTCTTTTGACTTTGTCATTGGTGATTTGAACCTCTATATGGAGGGCTTTATTATGAGTGGTGTCAATGGGTGGCATGTCGGATTGGTTAAAAGTGAGATGGTAGGAGGAGGAAAATTGGGCTACTAAGTTTTGGAATTGTGCAAGAAGGATGTCATTAGGGACATGAGACTCTTGAAGAGCTTTGTCGAGGATGTCGTAGTGGATGGGAGATGTCTTGAGAAGTTCCAAAATAGAGATTTGTGCTAGCGCTTTCCCAAGGTGATCAAGTAGGTTATATTTAAAAGGGGTAGTGGTAGTGGATGAAGAGGGTCCTTTGATGGTTACCCATCCACACCATGTGGTGACAATGCATTCAGGGGTGTTTCTTTTGAATTTGATGGTGGTGACATGAGTGGAGTCAAAATCAATCCAGCCCACCACATTGTCATAGGGAGGTGGAATGTTGTTGTAGTTGATGTTATTATTTTAATTATTGGGGTAGGTGTTGGAGGATGATGGATTGGATGAGGAAGTGTTAGTGCGGTTGGGAAAGGGATCCTAGTAAACTCCTAATCCATCATATGGTAAAGTATTGTTGGTTCCTTCCACTTGGATATCACCTCGATCAATGAGGTCTTGGATATAGTTCTTTAATTTGATACACTTTCCAATGGAGTGTCCTTTGATATGATGATACTCACAATACTCATTATATTTGTACCACATAGGCTTAGGTTAGTTTTCATCAAAAGGTTTGGTTGTGGGAAATTCAACCATATTGGCTTGTACCAATTTTTGAAATACAATTTCAAGAGGTTCACCTAAAGAAGTTTATTTGAATTTTGGATTGTTGGGAGGATTTTATTTTGGTTGACTAGATAGTAATGAGACATTGTTTGAAATGTTTTCTACCACCTGTGTTTCTTTTGGTTTGGGTTCGGCTACCTGAATGTACTTAGAATCGATAGCACCATCTCCTACAACATTTTTGTTCTTGGCCCAAAACTTTGGTCTATCATTTGATGGTTTATCGTTGTTCTTTCTATTGTAGATTTTGACTAAACCTTTTGTTATGAGGGCATTTTAAATAGTAACACCCTTCTCTATGATCTCATCAAAGGTTGATGCATAATGTACTTGCAAGTGGAAAGCCATTTCTTGGTTTAAATTTTGAATGAAAATATGGACAAGTTGTTTTTCAGGTGTGGTCCAAGGTAGCCTACTAGAAAGTGATCTCCATCTTTGTAGGTATGTAGAAAAACTTTCACCATTTCAGTGTTTGGTATTGTAAAGTTCAAGCATGGCGATCTCATGTTCTACATTGTATGAGAAATGAGTGACAAATTTTTTTGACAAGTTGGCAAAGGTGGAGATGGTGCCATAAGGAAAGTCTATAAACCATTCTAAATCTTGTCCTCCTACGCTTCATTGGAAAAGATGAAGGAGGAATTAGTCATCATAGGATACTTCTTGGCATGCCATGAAGAATTCCTTGATATGGTCATGGGGGTCTCCTTTTCCTTTATATTTATCAAATTTAGGGACCTTAAAATGTTGAGGAAAAGGTATGGTTGTCATGTTTCAATCAAAGGGGTAGGGACATAAGTATTCAAACTTATAATGTTTCTTTTGGGTCCCTAGTTGAAGGTTCTTGAGGCTATTTTTCATTTCTTTCCATTCTTGATCAAAAGGATTGGCAAGGGGAGGTTGTGGCACAAGTTAGAATGGTGGTTGTGATGATTATTGTGAGTATTGTTGAGGGTTTTATGGTGGTAGTCCCATGGTTTGTGAATGGATAAGGGGTCCATATGTTTGATGTTGTGGTTGGGTGAGTGGAAGAATGATATGTATGATGTGTTTGAAGAGGTGGTTGGTGTTGTTGAGCGATGTTTAGGTGTTGCATAGAAGAAACATTAGGAGTTTGTTAATGAGTGGTGGAATAATATATTTGTTGTGTATGTGTGGGATGTGTATAACTTGTTAAGGGATTTTGAGATTGATGTGGTGGTTGTGAGGTGGATAGATTTTGTGATTGGAGAGGTGTTTGTGAAGGTACGGTAGGGGGTAATGTTGTTTGGGTCATAGTCTTCCTTTTTGGGATGACTAAGGGGGGGAAGTGTTTGTAGAATGGTGAAGATATTAGAAGTGTTTTGAGGAACATTGGATATGTTTGTGTTTAATGGGTGTTGCAGAAAGAACACTTGGATTAGTTGGTATGTTGGTAGAAGTTTGAGTAGTGGATGGCATCATATGTGGCGGCATGCCATAAGGGGGGTCCGATACTTGTGGTTGTGAGGTGGTATTACCCCCTAAATGTTCATCAATGGTATAAACAATGTTAGTGGTTGTAGCGAAGTGAGCCCATGGATTACCATAGAACAAATTGTTGGGATTAGAGACATGGGCCCATGGGTGATCATGAATAGGTGATGGTGGTTTGTCATGCATGATTTTCTTGAGCTTATCTTGGTCAAATGAGTGAGTGAGACATGCCCCATGTTTAATGAGTCGTTCGATGAATTCATCTTTGTGATTGTCAAGGAATTGTTCAAATTTGTAATGCAATCTTCTTTCATTAAGGAAAACAATGAAGGTGGGAGAATATATGTGTGTGGGTATAGAGGTTTCACCCATTTTGGGTCGATTGACATATCCCTCCACATTGCTTGTGGTAGAGCCATGTGGAGAGAGAGGTTGATAGAGAGAATCCATTTTTCTTCTATCTTGTGATCATGTGATGGGAGGCATAAAATGGTGAGCTTGTAAAGGAGGTTTGTTTGAAGTTTGATGATGTGAATGAGTGTTTGTAGGATTGATGATGATTGAAAGGTTTGGATGATGGATGATGGTATCTTCAAGAGGAACCTAAGTTCAAATATAGATCTTTGTGAGCTTTAATAGGATTTTATCCTTCCTTAGGGTGAACAAAGAGCCTAAGCAAGAAGATAACGGGATTGCCTTTCTTGGGGTAGACAAGACACACCAAGAAAAATGGGATTCTTGAAGTCCACCAACTTAGGAGTAGTCTAAGCTCCTAAGCTAGCGTATCCAAGTGGGATGATATCTAATTCACACTAAACTTAAGATAGACAAACTTTAATTCTAATGCAAACTAGAAAAGGATAAAGAGATCTAGATTCTAACCTTGGTGTGTGATGGATTGGATTTGTTTGATCTTTGGATGATGTGTTTTGAGTTTGTCAAAATTGATTAGATTTGGATGATTTATTTGATTTGACTTGACCAAGGTAGGAGAACTATCTTGGATGGATAAATGGGATGATTTGATCAAAGTTGGTTTTAGGTGGAGGTTAAGGTATGATGATGAAGAGAAAATAGTTAATAAATCACAAGCTAAGGTTCAAATGAATGTGGCAAGTGATATCTTCACAAGGTGGAGATACCCTAATGAGGAGTACAAATGTCAAAAATGTAGAAGATTTTATAATTTTGAGGATGTGAGGGATGTTTAGATGAGATGATGGATTTGAATCAATGTATGAAATAGTGAATACCCTCAGATTTGTGTGGTTTCTGAAACAGACACTAAGATAGGAGGTATAAGTGTTGACAGACTAAAATAAGCACTGACATATGATGGATAGGCATTGATAGATGATGGATAGGCACTAACAGATGATAGATGGGCATTGGGACAGAAGGTCTAAGCACTAAATCTATGGGTATAAGCATTGACAAATGAATCTGGGCGCTAACAGATGATGGATGGGTGCTAATAGATGAAAAATAGGTACTAAAAGATAATTTGTTTCAATTGTTGATCCAGGTGCTAATTGAGACAATCAAAGTGCTGATACTCAGGTTTTAGGCACTGAGAGATAGGTGTAGGCACTGATGGAGTGTGTTTTGGTTTTCAAGATGTTTCTTGGGTTGACTTGGCAAGAGACATTAAAACAAACAATCACAATGGTTGATTTGACAATTTTGGGAATAAGGCTAATATGGCTTTCACGAGTATCACACCAAAAGACACACCAAGCACTTGATCACAATCCTAAATTATTCAAGTGGGAGTGACAAACCTTGTGGATCTCATGAAATGGTTGTGGATCAATTTCAACTCAAAATAGAGAAGTGATTCCCACCCCCATTAATACCATAATGCTATAGCTTGGTGGTGCAGGAGCACCAAGACATCAAGGTTTTATTTGATCTTCAAGTTGTTTATTTTGTTTAATGAGGTCCTTGAGACCAGTCAATGTTGTAATGAGGCTTGGAAGCCATGCTTGTAGTGGACTATGTCCAAATAGCTAGAATCTATTCATGTTGTAATAGGTAGTTTGCAATAGTTTTTATGTAAAGCCTTTGTGAGGCATTTAGGACAGTCACTTTAATCTTCATGTTTTATAAGCCTTTAAAGGCATAACAAAGGTGTGTTGATGAGTTCAAACCTAGTCCAAAGGTTAATCCAAGGTTAATAAAAGCTTTCTAAACCAAAACAGTCGGTGGAAGAAAGGACAGTTTCTATAACAGTTTCTAAAACAGTTTCAAAGAACAGCAGTTAGAAAGCAAGAAGAAGCCCGATGATGGGGCAGTTATCTTAGCCCCCAAATGACTTCAAGCATTGTAAAAGGCTATTTGAAGCCAAAAATGATTCATTGTATGTAGACCACTCAAGAGATTGGAAAGAAATAACAAAAGAGAACTATTTTTTTCTGTATTTGCTGCATTTTCTGTATTCTTGTGTATTGTAAGCCGTACCAATGTACTGTACGGTCCTGTCAAGGGATGTTGAATTCTTGAGAATAAAGGTTGATGAATGGATTGTTCAATAATGTGAGTTTGAGCCTTGAAGTTGAAGGAGGATAGGATAGGATCTTCAAATACCCAAGCTGCTCTTTAAAATTGTTGTGACAGTCAAAAAATACACTGTTTTCTGCCTTGTTCTGTACCTATACGGCCTAGTGGAGGTTGGAATCTTTGATGGTTTGTTAGGGCAGAGAATTATCCATCCCTTGCAAGTGCTTTAAAGACTTGACACTGCTTTAGGGGGGAGAAATTATTTGTTTTCTGTTGACTATCCTAAAACCCTGAATTAGGGTATCTCTGAGTAACCCGATGGGTATTCCTTCTTTTCACTGATCTTTCCTATTGGTGATCAATGGAATGGTATGCATGGTAGTTGGCCCATAGCCTTGTGAAGGTTGCAGAGGCAGGAGGATGGTGTAGGGTAAGTGTGGGCAAGTGTGAAAGACCTCTACAGAATCATGTGTTAAAGGATTAGAGAAGGACTGCAGTCATGTCAAGAAGGTAATAGTTTTGTTCATCATGTTGTTGTTTTATCATTGAAGGCATTAAGAGTTTGGTAGGTTACTGAGTTGGTATACTACAATGAAGTTGAACTTGTGTTGATAGAGACCATCCCAAGGTGGATGTTGTGACTGTCTTTAATACACAGTGTTGAAGACTGTTATCTTGCATAGTGGGTTGAATAGAAGTTTAGATGGAGTCTTGGTTGGAGTTAGGAGTCTTGGTGAGAGGAATCTTGAAGTTTGTCACTTTGGTTTATGAACAAGTGTAGTTGTGAATAAGAACCCTACCTTATGTGAAGGTTGATCTCTATCAAAAAGGAAAACTGTGAACTTTGAGAGAATGGTTCCATTGAAGTTTTGAATCATGAAATTGCTGACCTAGATGCTCTGCATCACTTGGATAGAATAGGAATATATGGTCATGTACCACCATATACCCCTTACCTTGGAGACTTTCATCTTTCCTAAAGTATCCCCTATCTCAAGTATAAAAATGCATGTGAGCTTCTTCCCCTCCTACTACAGTGGTGCACCACAAGGTATGATGGCTAAAGGTCTTAGCTAGGATATACAAGTTGCTAAGGGATGTCCCAATATACAATAGGTATGGGAGACAAATCTATGAATGGTTGTGTCCCAATCATCTAACCAAGCACCAACCAAAACACGAGTCTCAACAAAATGAGGGTCTCGATGTGTTTGCTTAGGAGGAGGGGGTCCTTCCTTTGAAATGAGTCTTTTGATTCTCGTAACATTTGTATACCATGGTAGAACACGCACTCGAGGTCATCCCCTTGGTGATGAAATCCAAGGTAGGCCTCCTAAAGGGAAGGAATGTTGATCACTTTTTCTTATGTTGGAAAAATGCACCCTTGGGGGCTTTTTCCTATTAAGTTTTAGCTCCTGAGTCCTTAGATTGCATTTAAAGCATCTCGCATGATAATTTAGACTCCCAATGAGAAAACCCTTGGGTCTTGTGACAAATAGGACCTAGGGGTGCTAATTTAATGATCCCAAAATAAAGACAAGGGGTGGACAAGGGTGCTAGTGCCCTAATCCATCCCTATTTTGGGTCTTCCCTAAATTCAAATGTCAAGTTTCTGACCATTATTTGGATCCCAGGCCGACATCATACATTTCAATTATGAAATTCTTGGTGGGAATTTTAGTAGTTGCATATATAAGCATTTTTAGGTTACCATTTGCAAACTAGATGGACATTGTGATTCATGAGCTTATGTTAAAGTGATCAAGGCATTCATTGTGTTTTAGAGCATAGAATTGTTATTGTGTTTGTTTTTGTAGGTTGGATTCCATCTCCTCTACATGTAATTGAAGTGTGTCTTCCTTTCATGAGAGATTCATCATCAAGGTGACATCTATTGTGTTTTATCATCATTATCATTTGGATTTTTGCCTCTATCCCACAAGGATACATACTCTCTCTCTAACAATGGTGTTCAAAAGACTTGAATGTCTCTTTGGGGCTTGACTGAGGTAAGCCTCTAAACACCACAACCCCCTCCCACACTCTTTGTGATTGCAAGGTACAGGTTATGAAAGCAAAAGAAGTGGAGTTGTAGGGAGTAGGAGGACACTGTGGAGATTCTGGATCCTGAAGGAGGAGCCTGCTTGGACTAGGGTGCCATCAACATTGTCCTTCATAGCTAAAGCCACAGAAACAAACTGGACAGTGATAATCAAGGTTTGCAGAGTTTTTGACATCCAACAGAAGATCCCTCAGTGGACTAGGGCATCATCAATATAGTCCTCTACATTTACATTGCTAGAATATGAAGATACAATAGAAATCAGTGTCGGAAGGAGATTGGGATTCCACATAAAAAGTAGCACATTGGACTTGCGCACCATCACCATTGTCCCTGACATTTCTGTTCTCTGGACTACAAAAAATAGTGAGTTAAGGTTCTCTACCCTTTGCCTAATTCCAGTAGTATTTAACATAATTTGCAGATGTACTTACTATTTTTCTTAAATTAAGGTTTCAAGAGCATAAAAGCATTAATTAGCAACATTGTGTGATAACTTCTAAATTTCCCTACAGAAAACCAAGTGGCAACCCAATCTGATAGATGACTCTCCTCTCAATAAGACAAGCACTCAGTTGAAAATCCCTTGGAATGTTTTGTGGAAATGAGGATTCAAACTAAAACCCCATACAACCACACACCCTCTTTTCAATATTAAACACTTTTGATCCCCAAGATCATGCAAAGCTCAAGGGGAGAGCATTTGTGAGCAACACCCTAAGATTAACAAAGTAACAAAAAGAGCTCAAGGTTCTTGATCCCCAAGATCACCCAAGGGTGCAAGGGGAGAGCATACACCTTTCTATAACTCAACAATCACGGAAAACAAGTTAATTTACCAACTAACTAATTTAGTGTCTAATGCTAGTAAAAAAATAGGCCTTTGACATGTGGGGCTACAAGCACAAATCATTAGTAGTTTGAAAAGGAGCCATGGACAATCGAAATATGTTGTAAAACTAAGGGTTAGTCCAATAAAGTAATGGCAAGTTGGCAATTAATCCCAAACAGAGACCGGCACTAAGACAATCGATATCAGCACTAACAGAAATTGGTGCTAAAACGAAGACTATAAGTGTTAAGCTAGAGACTCCAAAAATATTAAAACTACTAGTTTAAACATTGAGACAGAGGGTGAAGGTGCTATAATAGAAAATAGGCACTAAAAATCAAGTTGAAAGTGCTAAAAACAAAGGTTTATACTGACCAAATGGGCGTTGAATAGTTTTATGTAGGCATTGATCCGACCCCAAGACAATGATGGCTTGGAATTTTGATAAAACCTACAAAATAGAATGTTATAATCCTACAAAATAGATTGTTAGGGCTGTTAGGGGAAAAAACATAAATCAATTTGAACCCTTATGCATAAAATATTTTTTAAACAAAGGTTAAATTGACTCTAAACTAGGCACTAAACTATGGAAGATGGGTGTTGATTTCTATTGTCTGGACGTTGAACTAGTGTTGGAAGAGTGATGGCTTGCAAATTCACCTACACCTACAAAACAAAATGTTAGGAGATATAAAAGATCAAAAAAATAATTCAAAGTGTGTCAAGCATGAAATTTACATCCAAATCAACAAATGAAATCTCGCTGGACTTGGGTGCTAATGCCTAATGTATAGGTGCTAAACAGATGAATTTAGGTGCTAATCTCTAAAAAATAGACTTTGAACGATGGAAACTTCTCACCGTAGGAAGAAGGATCTAAGCACTAAATAGAGAAGCATAGGCAATGAGAAGTGAGGTGTAAGCGTTGTTCTAGATGTTAAAGTGCAACTGTAACTTACACAACAAAAATTCAACAAACCCTCAAAGAAAACATGGAATTAGGAGGTGGATGTCCCACCAGGCATGCCAAAAATGTGAGAACTAAAGAGATTAACCAAAAAAGGATGGTTAGACAAGTATAATTCACCCAAATTCACCAATCTAAGTCACCTCAAGACTAGGCTAAAGAGTAATGCATAAAGTAACTAAATTGCACCCTATCCACTATGCAATACTCTTGATTTGCCCTATGATTATGCTAGACTATATGTAAATTACGAATACTAATGCTATGTCAAGTGTTCAGTGAGGTAGAATTTTATTACATTCAAATGTTTTGTTGGAAATGGAGGGGAAGGGCTCAATTTATAGATTTTTGGATGGAGGGCTAGGATCAATTTTGAAGATCAAGGGCTCAGATTGCTTCAAGATCCTCAAACAAGGAGAACTAGACAAATGGCACATGGAGATTGCATGAGGGATATACTCCAAGATTCAAGGAGAGATCAAGGGATGGGATTGAATGGTTGAATGGATGGATAGATAGGATTAGGTAGGTGTATGACATGTAAGGTGTCATTTATGAAAAGGCATGGTTTGGATTTTGTGAGGAATTTAAAATTGGGAAGAGAGGACAAGTGTAATTTTTTATTCCATGCAATAAAGCCACATGTAATTTAAAATTGGGGGAATAGTGGAAAGAAGGAAAAGTATGACAAAAGGAAGATTTGCCCATACTTTCAAGAAACCACTTGTCATGTACATGAGATGACAAGTGGCCATCTAGAAGCATGGGGGAAAGGGGTAAGCTAGGTTTAGTTTAATTAACCCATGTGCATACATTTAGGAGAAATTAATGATTGATTACAAAAATAATCAAAAATGAAAAATTAGGTAATTGAATAAATAGGTTTTTTCTTTTTTGGAGATGAATGTGAACTATAGTCTTTAAATGGATATTTGATTTTTGGACTATAGTAGGAGAAAATAATTTTTTGTGATAGGAAGAGATGAGAAAACATTAATTAAAAAATTACAAATTATTTAATTAACATATGTGTCGGGTGGATTAGTGGAAATTATTTGATTTTGATTGATCTATTGTGTGGAAGCTGACAGAAGGTGGTCGTGACCATTTTTAGGTGTCTACACTAGTAAACTAGCAAATTCATGTAGAAGTGGCAAATTTATCTATGTTGTCCATACACGTGATTTATGTTAGGAAATGTGTCTCAACCTTGCATCTTAATTGTTAGGATTTATTGTGATTATCACCTTTCAATCCTATGTGTAATATATATTCTCCATGACAAGTGGGCCCAAATAGCTCCAACCATAGGGGCATTTGGGGTAGTAGCACCCTTGAAAAAATGTTTTTTTTTGGTCAATTTTGGGTGTTTTTCATGTTGTTTTCTTAGCCCATGGTTTTGGGGTCCATGGTATTATAAATATACCTTTTTAATGTATATATTAATATTATCACATGCATTAGAAGTTCATATAATATGTTTTATAGGTATTGTTATGCTACCAGAATTACTCTAGATCTCTTGTTGGTGATACTTTATTAAAGGGTTAGACTCTACAAGTGTATTGTAACCATTGATTACTAAATAATACATTTAGTTTCTTTGAAGTGTGACATTTTTCTCCTGAAAGGGTTTTCCCCACATAAATCATTGTGTTATGGTATGTTTCTTTTTGCATTTATTTCCTAGTAATTGTATGATCAATTTAATTTTTGCACATATCTCCTCTCATAGATTAGTGTAGGAAGCATATTATGCACCTTTTCTTCCTTTCATTTGGTAGCAAAGCTTGATCACCTTGGGTCCTAAGTGGACAATGCTTTTTATTCTAATCTTGGTTGAGTAGTAGCTTACATAGAAGGAGATCTTGTTGCAAGAAAATAGAAATCACATCAAGGATAGAGATGGAGAGGTTTACTGGCACTAACTTTGAATTGTGGAAGCTCAACATGGATGATATGCTTGTAGATAGAGATCTATGGGTTGTTGTATCCAAATCCAAACCCACTGCACTACCACAAGTCAACTAGAATCTATTGGACATAAAGTTGAAGGGCCTCATTAGGCTCTACTTGGTGGATTCTAGTTTATTCAATGTACATGAAGAAACCACCACACAATCTCTTTGGAAGAAGTTGGGAGACTTGTGCCAGCCTACATCCTTGGTTAACAAACTTTTCTTGAGAAAAAAAATGTACACCTTGAGAGTAGATGATGGTGGTTCTATGGTTGATCATTTGAACGTGTTCAATATGATTGTGACCCAATTACACTCTGATGGAGTGAAAATAGAAGAGGAGGATCATTTCATGACACTTCTATGTTCTTTTCCAAACTTGTGGGGTCACTTGGTGATGGAAATTGGGAGCACTAATTTGAAACTTAAAATGGATGATGTAGTGGTTGCTTTACTCTTGGAGGAGATGTGGTAGAAAGTTTCTAAATCTACTAAGGAATCTATAACTAAAAAGGAAATGAAGAAAAGGAAAAAACAAGGACAAGAAGAAACAAAAGTTTAGATCCAAATCTCCTAGAAAGTCCAAGGCTATGTTGGAACTATGGCAAGACTAGGAACTTCTATAGAGACTGCAAAGATTTAGCAAAAGAAAAAGAAAAATTATTCAAATGATGAATCTAAAAAAAATTATCAAGATGATGTAGATGCCTTAGTTGCATCCTTGGCAACTCATTCATCAAAAGGTGAATGGTTAATAGACTCAAGATCTTCCCTCCATATGGCCTCCCACCAAAGGTAGTTTTCAAATTATGAAGAATATGATGATGGGAAGGTGTACCTTGGTGATGATTCTCATCTAAGCATAGTTGGCCATGGTAGAATTTGGATTCAATCCATTTCAATGGACAATTGAAGGGTATCAATGGTGTATTGTACATCCCTAGTTTGGCATGGAACTTATTTTTAGTTAGTAAACTCAATGATATGAGTGTGCAGGTTGTTTTCACTAGTGGAGGGTGTAAGATGGTGCAAGGAGCTATGGTGCTTGCTAAGGGTGTTCATGTTGGAACTCTATTTTAACTAGATGCATGCACTGTTTAGTGCAATAGTTCTTATGTTTTTGTAGTGAAGAGATCTATAGATTCTACACCTTCACCATCAGAACTAGTAGTAAAGAGGAGTGATGTGTCTACTTCATATGGTCATGCTTTATGGGTACCTAAGTGAGCTCTTGCTTCAAGGAGTAAGTTATATTTTAGAAAACAATGCTATGGAACTAGAGAATGGGACATGTAGGTGAGAAGGGTCTAAGGACCTTGAAAAATAAAAATCTTGTTGAGGGGAAAAATAATTGTACTCTTGAATTTAATTTTTGTGAACATTGTGTATATGAAAAATAAAACTACGTTTAGTTTTATTCGAATTCTCACAAATATTTTGGAGTGTTGGATTTAATTCATTCAAATTATTTGGTCATGTTAATGTTCCCTCAATTTCTAAGTCTTTGTACTATGTATCTTTTATAGATGATTATCCTAGAAGGACATGGGTGTATTGTTGGATCTAGGGCATACAACTGAGAGGGGGGGGTGAATCAGTTGTATAAAACTTCTTGTTCTTTCAAACACTTGATTCTTGGTTGTTAGTTAACAGCATATCAATTAATCATCCATGAAAGCATAATACATAAACACAAGAGCAGATAAACATCAACACATTGAACACCAAGATTTTGACGTGGAAAACCCGGTTAAGGGAAAAACCACGGGGTGATTAACCCAAGAATTATTCTCTGTTAGAAGAATAAGAAAAAGAATGGCACTTGCCAATTAGGGCTCACTGCCCGAGCACACTGCTCACAAAGAGGCCCACTGCCTACAAGGAGACACACTGTCTACAAAGTGATAAGAATCACAGTCTTGAACTGGAGAATGACATCTCTACCATGTCCGGATCAGTTCCATTTAAGCCCAAAAACTTCTGCTCTGCCTTTCGCACTTCTCTTCACTATGCCACACTCATCCACACAAACCACACATCGAAATGAACTCACAAACCATTATTTATACAAGACATCGACTTAGGAACAAACATCTAAGTCGGCAAACAACCATAAGAGTATCCGCAAGATGAATAACACATCCGGTCGGCCACCACAAGAACATTCGCAGGATGAACAACTCATCCGGTCGGCTAAACAGAGCAAGAACTTCATCCGGAAGAATAACTTCAATTCCGGGCTTTACTATCAATGCGGACCAACAACACAACCTCAACATGACCCAAAAAACCTTCACAAGCCTGTCTGAACGACCGGATACATCCGCACTTCCTTTACTTACTGGAATCTCTTGTCTTCCTCATCCGGAACTTCAAGAACACAGTTTGTCGCCTCTGTCATAATGCAAAAGGTACTTCCGGACCTCCAAATCATACAAAAATTAGGATGACACATCACAAGGACATCCCAAACACTTCCTTCCAATCCGCAGATTAGGATAATACAATTCCGGACCTCACCGGACCTTTTTGTGATCCTCTGTCACCTCTGAATACTTGCCGGAACCGGTTCTACACCGACAGTCACAACTCCTTCAGATCTTCATGCGGACCTCTGAAATTTTAACTGAAGCATCTCAAGACTCATATCTACAAACCCTTTAATCCGCATCCTCCGGTTCTCAACCTATACAATACATTTGCCTTCTTCTCATCACTGTTCTTCATTGTTCCTGACTGAGGCTAATTTTCTCAATGTCCTCAGCACACAGCTCATCCAATCCTTCTTGTCAATGCAATATGAGTATGTTGACATCAATGACAACATAGGCTCACCTCATACTTGCAACAATCTCCCCCTTTGTCATTGATGGCAACATATGATGTGAAAAACCATCAAGACAAGAACTTCTCCTTTCTGTCACAGCTCCCCCTATCAACAACAACTTTTCACATGTCTTCTCTTCCTTTACTGCTCCCCCTTTGATCATCAACCACTTGTTTTTCACATGTCTTCTCTCCCCCTTTGACATCAATGGCAAAGGGCTCATACTTGCAATTCTCATACATCAGAATCATACCAGCTGCTCCCCCTTAGTTGCAGCTCCCCATCATCAATCCGGATCACAAGATATGACTGTGATATCCACCGGACTGATGCACATCAGTGCATCCTAGTTCATCACCGGAGGGGCCATGACCCCTAACTTCTCGCGGAGATATTCAAAAGAGTCCTTGGGAATAGGTTTAGTAAAGATATCTGCAATCTGATCCTTGGAGGGAACATACTCCAATCTGACTTCTTCCTTGTTCACTTGTTCTCTCAAGAAGTGAAACTTGATAGATATGTGCTTAGTCTTAGAATGCAATACCGGATTCTTAGAAATATTGATTGCACTTGAATTATCACAGAAAATTGTGATAGGCTCCTCATATTCAACTTTAATGTCTCTTAGCATCTGCTTCATCCATAAGATTTGAGTGCAACTACCTGCTGCTACAATGTATTCTGCTTTAGTTGTAGACAGAGATATTGCATCTTGTTTCTTGCTTGACCAAGAAACCAATCTCTTCCCTAAAAAGAATGCTCCACCACTAGTGCTCTTCCGGTCATCCACATCTCCTGCCCAATCTGCATCTGTGTAAGCATGAAGAGAGAAATCCGGATCTCTAGGGTACCATAGACCATACTCAACTGTTCCTTTCAAGTACCTAAAAATTCTTTTGATTGCCATAACATGAGATTCTCTAGGATCAGCCTGGAATCTTGCCACAAGACCAACAGCCTGCATTATATCTGGTCTAGTCTGAGTGAGATACAACAATCCACCAATCATTGATCTATACTTTGTCTGATCTGCCTTTGGAGAATCATCATCTTTGCTTAACTTACATCCGGTTGCCATAGGAGTGTTCATTGGCTTTGAGTCTTCCATACCAAATTTCTTTAACAATTCTTTCACATATTTGGTCTGAGAAATGAAGATCCCTTCTTTTGTTTGAGTAATTTGCAGACCCAAGAAGAAATTCACTTCACTAAGCATAGACATTTCAAACTCACTTTTCATCTGATTTGCAAAAGTTTTGCACATACTATCTCTTCCTCCAAAAATGATATCATCCACAAACACTTCAACAATCAAAATGTTTTCATGATCAATTTTGAAATATAAGTTACTGTCAGCAGTACCTTTGTTGAATCCAATCTGCACAAGATGCTTATCCAACCTTTCATACCATGCTCTTGGGGCCTGCTTTAGTCCATACAATGCTTTTTTTAACTTGCAGACCATATCATCATTATCAGACAATTGAAATCCATCCGGTTGTTCAATGTAAACTTCTTCTTCCAGATCACCATTTAGGAAAGCAGACTTGACATCCATCTGATATACCTTGAAGTCTTTGAAGGCAGCAAATGCAAGAAGTAATCTGACTGCTTCAATTCTTGCCACCGGAGCAAAAGTCTCTTCAAAGTCAATTCCTTCTATTTGAGAGTACCCTTTGCAGACCAATCTAGCTTTGTTTCTGATTACTTCACCAGCTTCATTTAGTTTGTTCTGGAAGACCCACTTGGTTCCAATTACATTCCTGTCTCTAAGTCTAGGAACAAGATCCCAAGTATGATTTTTCTCAATTTGCATCAATTCATCTTCCATTGCTTTGGTCCAGTTTTCATCATTGCAGGCTTCATTTATTGTTTTAGGTTCAATCTTTGAAATCAGACAACATTCATCCTGATTTTGAGCAACATTCCTTCTAGTTTGTACACCTTTGCTTCTGTCACCTATGATCTGATCTTCAGAGTGGTTCAGTCTTACATACCTTGGAATTTTGGGAGTATCCTGCACTGCTGCTTCTTGATCAGGCTCATTCAACCCTATCTCTTCTTCCTGATTTACCGGATCAGGCTGACTCTGTCTCACCGGAGAGGATTGAGTTCCTTGAACACTGTCTTGGTCATCTTCATCAAACTCATAAAATCTTGAAGGCTTCTCAATTCCTTCAGCAACTTTCACATTGGTGCTTTCTATCATCTTCCTCAATCTCTTATTGTAACACCGGTATGCTTTGCTTTGAGTGGAGTAACCCAAGAAAATTCCTTCATCACTTCTAGCATCAAACTTTCCTAGATCTTCATCTCTTTTAATATAACACTTGCTACCAAATACTCTGAAATATTTCACAGTAGGAGTGATGCCAAACCAGAGTTCATAGGGGGTCTTACCGGTGTTGTTTCTGATTTGAACTCGATTGAGAGTGTAGACTGCAGTGCTGATAGCTTCTTTCCAAAACATCTGAGGAACATTTGCTTCCAACATCATTGTCCTGGCAGCTTCCTGGATGGTCTGGTTCTTTCTCTCAACTACTCCATTCTGCTGTGGAGTCCTAGGAGCAGACAACTGTCTCCTTATACCCTGCTTCTCACAAAAGTCAATGAACTCACCAGATGTAAATTCACCACCTCTATCAGACCTTAGACACTTTAGTTTCAATCCGGTTTGATTCTCTACCATAGCTTTGAAGATTTTGAACTTCTCAAATGCTTCTGATTTTTCTTTTAGAAAGGTAACCTACATCATCCGGGAATGATCATCAATTAACAACATGAAATATCTATCACCTTGCAGACTCTTGATTCTTGTCGGACCACAGAGATCAGTATGTACTAATTCCAACAATCCAGTAGAAGACTGATCTTTGCTTTTGAAAGAGACTCTGCTTTGTTTACCTAACTGACATTCTTTGCACACACTATTTGTAGGTTTCATCAATTTTGGAAGATCTCTTACAGCCTGAGTATTGCTTATCTTGATGATGTTATCAAAATTTACATGACACATTCTTCTATGCCATAACCAACTCTGATCAATTTGAACAAACAAACAACTTTTATTTGAACCAACCAGATGAAAGATATTACCTTTTGTCTGAGTACCGGATGCAATTTCAGTTCCGGAGCTTGTAAAGATTCTGCATTTTCCATTCTTGAACCGGAGATCATAGCCTTTGTCCACTAACTGACCAACACTGAGAAGATTGTGCTTCAATCCTTCAACATATAGTACATTACCTGTTTTGCTCTTTCCATCAAAGGAAATAGTTCCCCTACCTCTGATTCTGCCAACAGAATTGTCACCAAACTTTACCATTCCTCCTTCATATCTTTCCAAATCTAAGAACTTATTCTTGTCACCAGTCATATGGTGAGAACATCCACTGTCAATAACCCAATCATCCTTTTCTTCCACTTGAGCAGCCAAAGCTTTTTCAACAACTTTGTGATTGACAGATTTAGAGAGTATTGAATCTTCTTCCTTGATGGCAATAAACACCCACTCAATTCCGGATTTGCTTCCTAGTTCTGATTCATCATCTGTTACTCCTTCATTGTCATCTTCTTCATGAACATAATAGCAATTCTTTTGAAACCTTTGTCTGTTAGTATTAGACCTTGCAGATCTTTCCAGACATCTTGAAGCAAAATGACCAATCTTATTGCAGTTGAAACACTTAAAGGGTAGTTTTCCTTCATACTTACCGGATCCTCTTGGCAGTCTCTTTGCAATGAGGGCTTCAAGTTGAGCTGTTTCTGCTTCTTCTTCTTCCATGTCTCTTCTTGCTTGATCATACCATGACATCTTCCTTGATGAGTTTTCTCCCGGATCAATTCTCTGTTTGCCTTTCACATAGGTACTGGCTTTGAAAGCAGATTCAGTCTTGGGAGGATCATCTCCAAACTCGATCATTTCAAATGCAGCTAGTTTGCCAGCCAGTTGTTCTCTTGTGATAGTTGTGTGGCCTCTGAATTCATCAATGGCAGCAACCTTGATTTTGTAGGCAGCAGGAAGGGATCTTAGGATTTTGCAGACAATCTCATTTTCATCTAGAGTTCCACCAGCATTTCTAATTCCACATACCAGCTCATTCACTCTTGGCATAAAGGTAGTGATGTTTTCATCATCTCTCATTTTCAATCTTTCAAATTTCCCTTTCAGACTTTGCAACCTTGCACTTTTGACAAATTCATCTCCTTCATACAGAAGTTCCAGTTTAGTCAGGATCTCATATGCAGTTGGTAGGTCAATAACATTCGAGAGATCTGAGTCATTCAATGCGCTTAGAAGAGCTTCCTTGGTCCGCAGATTGTTTTCAGCTTCTGTGATTTCATTCAGAGTTGTCGGACCACCTTGTGGAGGTACATATGGTTTTGAAACCATAGCCAAGTATGCTTTTCCCATACATTCCAAGTGACACTTCATGCGACCTTTCCAAAGAGTGAAGTTGGTTCCATCGAACTTCGGACTATCCTTCTTGTAAGACGACATCCTGGATCTCCTAAAGCGGTTAAGCTCCTTTCAGAGGAACTTGGCTCTGATACCAATTGTTGGATATAGGGCATACAACTGAGAGGGGGGGGTGAATCAGTTGTATAAAACTTCTTGTTCTTTCAAACACTTGATTCTTGGTTGTTAGTTAACAACATATCAATTAATCATCCATGAAAGCATAATACATAAACACAAGAGCAGATAAACATCAACACATTGAACACCAAGATTTTGACGTGGAAAACCCGGTTAAGGGAAAAACCACGGGGTG
Source organism: Cunninghamia lanceolata (assembly GCA_027924645.1). NCBI lineage: Eukaryota > Viridiplantae > Streptophyta > Pinopsida > Cupressales > Cupressaceae > Cunninghamia > Cunninghamia lanceolata. The sequence continues at coordinate 10,078,206 of BSBN01000585.1, read as the reverse complement.
ATTAACCCAAGAATTATTCTCTGTTAGAAGAATAAGAAAAAGAATGGCACTTGCCAATTAGGGCTCACTGCCCGAGCACACTGCTCACAAAGAGGCCCACTGCCTACAAGGAGACACACTGTCTACAAAGTGATAAGAATGATAGTCTTGAACTGGAGAATGACATCTCTACCATGTCCGGATCAGTTCCATTTAAGCCCAAAAACTTCTGCTCTGCCTTTCGCACTTCTCTTCACTATGCCACACTCATCCACACAAACCACACATCGAAATGAACTCACAAACTGTTATTTATACAAGACATCGACTTAGGAACAAACATCTAAGTTGGCAAACAACCATAAGAGTATCCGCAAGATGAATAACACATCCGATCAGCCACCACAAGAACATTCGCAGGATGAACAACTCATCTGGTCGGCTAAACAGAGCAAGAACTTCATCCGGAAGAATAACTTCAATTCCGGGCTTTACTATCAATGCGAACCAACAACACAACCTCAGCATGATCCAAAAAACCTTCACAAGCCTGTCTGAATGACCGGATACATCCGCACTTCCTTTACTTACTGGAATCTCTTGTTTTCCTCATCCGGAACTTCAAGAACACAGTTTGTCGCCTCTGTCATAATGCAAAAGGTACTTCCGGACCTCCAAATCATACAAAAATCAGGATGACACATCACAAGGACATCCCAAACACTTCCTTCCAATCCGCAGATTAGGATAATACAATTCCGGACCTCACCGAACCTTTTTGTGATCCTCTATCACCTCTGAATACTTGTCGGAACCAGTTCTACACCGACAGTCACAACTCCTTCAGATCTTCATGCGGACCTCTGAAATTTTAACTGAAGCATCTCAAGACTCATATCTACAAACCCTTTAATCCGCATCCTCTGGTTCTCAACCTATACAATACATTTGCCTTCTTCTCATCACTGTTCTTCATTGTTCCTGACTGAGGCTAATTTTCTCAATGTCCTCAGCACACAGCTCATCCAATCCTTCTTGTCAATGCAATATGAGTATGTTGACATCAATGACAACACAGGCTCACCTCATACTTGCAACATGTATTTCTTGAAGTCTATAGTCAATTTAAGGAGTTTAAGGCTCTTTTAGAAAATTAGACTGGTAGGAAGACTAAGGTTTTGGGGACTGACAATGGTAGTGATTTTTGTTCTACAAATTTATATAGATTCTATAAAGGTCATGGGATTGAGAGACATAAAACAACTCCATATACCCCTTAGTAGAATTGAGTTACAGAAAGAATGAATAGGATGTTAATGTAGAGGGCTAGGAGTATAGTTAATGGGGCCAAGTTAGAACAAAATTTCTAGGTAGAAGTCATTGCTATGGATTGTTACCTAATTAACAAATCTCCTACTTCAACTCTTATGGATAAGACTATTATAGAGGCATGGATGGGAAAAAATCCCTCATTACAACATCTTAGAGTTTTTGGTTGCAAGGCATATGCACATGTATCTAAGAAGAATTAGTTAGAGTTGAAGAACAATTTAGTGAAATATATCTTTATTATTTACGGTGTTAGCATGAAAGGTTACAAACCTTGGGACCCTATGGCCGAGAGAGTTCTATATCATGAAAGTGTTATTTGCAAAAAGATTAAGCCATCCTCTATAGTGTTGCATCCAAAATAGTATGGAAAGAAAGATGTGGAACACCTTCAACTAACCCCAATGACCATGAAGGTTAAACTAGAAGCTCATGAAGGACTTGAAGAGGAGAGCTTAGATAGTTATGATAGTTTAGAAGAGGAGGTAGAACCTCCACCTCAGCTCTTGAAGAGGTCCACTTTCTAGAGACAACAACCAAATAGGTATACTCCTAATTGGATATGTAATTTTGTATTGATTACTAATATCAATGAGTCTAGAACTATGGAGGTGTTGGATATGGGTGATTCTGAGTTTGAGAAAGTGGCTATGGATAAGGAGATGGTTTCATTGAACAAGGATAATACATGGTACATGGTATGGTTACCCAATGGATGGAAACTCATTGGTTGTAAATGGGTGTTCAAGAAAAAGATTAGTTCAGATGGTAGTTTTAAATAGTACAATTGTATAAGGCAAGATTGGTTACAAATGGACAGCCTCATGTTAAGGGGGTATAATTTGGTGAATTTTCCTCAATTGCTAAGTTGACACCTACCAAGTTATTATTATCTATAGCAATAGCCTTTGGTTTAAAGATAGAACAAATGGATGTCAAAACAACATTCATGCATGGCAACTCAGAGGAGGAGATCTATATGACATAGCTAGAGAACTATGTTGAAAAAATTAAAGAGTCATTGGTTTGTAGATTTAAAAAGTCAGTATGGTCTCAAATAGTCTCCAAGAATGTGGTACTGTAAGTTTGATTCTTTTGTGTTGTGATTCAGATGTTTGAGATCCAAATTAGATCATTGTGTTTATTACAAAAAGGATGGTGATCATTTCCTTGTTATCACGTTGTACATAGATGATATATTATTTTTTGGTAATAGTAAGGATGTGATTAGGGATTTGATGTATTAGTTTTCATTACAAATTGAGATGGACTTGGAGTTTCTAAGTGTATCTTAGGAATGAAGATCAAAATAAATAGAGAAAACAACAAACTTTGGTTGGGATAGAGTAAGTATGTGAACTCTATGTCGTATCATTTTGGTATATAAAATAGTAGATTAGTGATTGTTCTATTTCTATGGGAACTAAGATTTTAGTTGGATAGTTTCCTATGACACTTGTAGAGATGGAGGATATGACTCAAGTTTCTTATACTAGTGTAATTGGTAGTTTTATGTATCCTATGTTCTACACCATACCAAACATTTCCCAAGTAGCGGGAGTCTTGATCCATTTTATGGATAATCCTAGACATGAACATTGTGTTGCAATGAAGAGGATCTTTAGGTATTTGTGAGGTACTTGTGAGTATTCCATTTGTTATCATGGTGATATTTCAAGAGACTAGTAGTCAATGGACATATAGATTTATGTGGTCAAATTGGATAGAGGATGTTGATAGTAGATCTACTAGAAAATATGTGTTTCACCTTTTTGGTGGAGCAATGAGTTGGATGAGCAAGTGGCAAACTATGGTCACTTTGTCCACTATAAAGGTGTAGTATATAGTAGCTACTTATACTTGTAAGGAGGCCATTTGGCTTATGAGATTGTCTTCAAATGTGGGGCTAAGTCAAATATCTATTATATTTTAGTGTGATAGTTAGAGTGTCATATGTCTGGAAAAGAACCCAACATTTCATGCAAGAAAAAAGCATATTAATATTCAATACCATTTTTCGAGACATCGTACAGGATGGTGTTAGGACCCAATTTAACAAGTGCAAATTTATCTAAGTCTAGTTCTCCATTTTTGTTACCTTAGACATATTTTTTCCATCAATTATAACTAATCTAAGAATTCCTTAAACTGGCTATCCCTTGGTCATTTTCTACCTTAATGTTGTGCCTTACCTTCCCCAAGTTTCTACCATATGTTAGAAGTTGAAAGAATCCTAAAACATTCTAAGTCTGGGGATATTTGGTCATTTTATGGTTTCTAGGGACTAGTAAACTTCTTCCACTTTTCCTTCTTTTCATTAATTTCCCTCATTTCCATTTTTCCTACATGTTTGCAAGTTTTTGGAAAACTTCTAGGTTTCTCTCCCTTTGTCCAAAGTCTAGATGTCCTTCCTTTCACTGCTTTCCCATCTCTTTCCTTAATTTTGTGCACTTGTGGGCTTTTCCTAAACTTCTATTTTTTTTCCTTTTCATCCTAAGTCCAAATGTCCCTTTTAATTCTACATTGGATCCCTACAAACTTCCCATTCCTTCTTCACCCTATTTTATTCCCCTTTTGTCATTTTGTGGACTTGAGGGCTTCTAGTGGACTTCTTCCACTTAATCATTTTGCCCAAAGTATGAATCCCCTTAATTTTTCATTAATGATAAAATAACTTGATTTGTAGACTTATGGGTTTTCAATAGACTTATTCCACCTAATTCATTCTTCCCAAGGTCTAGATGTCCAGTTGAACTCTGCATTCTGTTGATAACTGAGAGGGGGGGGGGGTGAATCAGTTATCCTAATTATTTCTTCTTTTAAACTTTCTTATTAATCAATGCAGCATTGAATCAAACAAACAAACATTACCATGAAATGAAAAACACATGACACAGTTTTTTGACGTGGAAACCCTGTTAAGGGAGAAAACCACGGGGTGATTAACCCAAAGATTATTCTCTGTTAGAAGAATAAGGAATTACAAAATGGCACTTGCCAATTAGGGCTCACTGCCCGAGCACACTGCTCACAAAGAGGCCCACTGCCTACAAGGAGACACACTATCTACAAAGTGATAAGAATCACAGTCTTGAACTGATTGGAAGCATCTATATATGCTGGAGTTCAGTTCTGATTAGGCTCAGTACACTGATCTGCTGCACTTCATCTTTCCTCTGTTCTTTATTCTGCTATCCTTTCACATACCGGATCTTTCTTACTACTTTTGTTCTGTTCTGCACTTATTCGCATACTCCATCACACAAATTACACACTTCACAACTAAGTCCATCCTCTATATATATCTGCACAAGTAATTTCATCTCCTTTCTAGTCGGCATCCGGAACAGTCTAGTTTCTTACAAACTCTGTTCTGTCGGCTAAATCCTTGCTCACCAAGCAATGTGGATCAAGCATATACTTGTAGATATCATTAATCATGTCAGCCAAACATGATTCATGCCTTCACAACCTTTACCATCAACAGTAACACATCCAGAAAATAGTCTGATACTCTGTCAGTCAGTTCTTCCTCTGTTCTCACTGTCTCTCAGGAATCCGGTACTCAACTATTCATATCTTTTTCTTTGTTCATCACCGGAGGCTAAATCCTTGGAATATACTACTCAAGGTAGTCCTCTTGACTTCCCCAAATCTGCACTGCACCAAGACACTTCCTCTGAGAGATCCGGACCAATCTGTCGGACCTTGCCACATGCTCTGTTCTTGTTCACCAGACCACAACAATCTTCATTCTTACTTCCAGTAGAGACACACCATAACTTGCGGATATGTGGGATGACCTTTGTTGCCATCAATGACAACAACCATGAATCCATATAGTGTCTCTTGCCAACAATCTCCCCCTTTGGCATTGATGGCAACACTTAGTGAAAAATGACTAAGTGTTTATACTACGCTCCCCCTTGGCTGATGCTCTATATACAATTTCTGGAACTCCCTCTTAGTTGGATTCCTCATTTTTCACTGCTCCTCACTCCCCCTTTGACATCAATGGCAAAGGGTAGGGTCCGCACACCAAAATTTTCAAAATTTTTCTATACATAGCCGCATATTTACATACTCACATATACTGAAGAATGTCTGCAAAAGATGTCTTCAGTTGGATCAGTTCTATAGCCCAACTTTGCTTCATTCTATCCAAAATTGAAATGTGACCACTCAACAAAAATGCAAATGCATCTGCCCTTTTTAGATCTTTCGGATCACTTGTCTGGGCTGTGATTTGAGCTTCTGCTATGGCCTCATGCATGGCCTCTAGCTTAGGGACAATTAACCCCCTAAGCTCACTCAACCTGCTTATTCTATTTTTCCTTTCCTTCTCCAATTTCTTGATTTCACTCAAGACTGCAATAGTCTGACATTCTTGATTTGTTATAGAGGAAGAAAGAGGATCAAAACTTTGAGACAAGCTTAGTAGTGTGTCCTCTTGCGCTTTTATTTTCTTCTCAATGTCCACTGTTACCTTGGACCAGGAGATACAAAATTTGTATATTTCACCGCCATCCTTAAGAGCATTTTCTAAGCTCTTTATCCCAATGTTCATGTTTCTCCTATCATTAATGATCAAACCCTGAACCTCGGAGAACCTTTTATCCAAAAACTCCTTCCGGACCTTTTCTTCAGCTGATTTTTCTAAAGATTCAAAATGTGTATTAACACTGCTGACTAAGGTTTTGAGATTACTGGAAGAGGAGGCTGCCGGATCTATCTGGACCGATGGCATAATCTTCTCAAGCACTCCGGAAGTAGCCTCTATCAACTCACAGTCTTCCATATGAGACTTTAGGAGCTTTTCATTTGCGTTAGCATTTGCAAATGAGGCTATCTTCATTGTCTGCACCGGAGAGAGGGAATCAAAGTTGAATGGGCCTTGTAGTAGCTCCGGTTCATCGATCTCTATTGTTTCTTTGCTCAAAAATTGTTGAACAGTTTGTGCAGTGTCTCTTGCCGGAGACAGATGTTTCTTTTCTTCAGCAGTCTTGGAACTGTCCTTTGGGATTTTCTCTCCTTCCACATTCTTACCACTATCAGTCATGGTCTTCTCTGATGGAGTCTTTTCTTTCTCTGCACCCTTGGTACTGTCAACCTCTTTCTCTTTCACCACTGCTTCCTTCTCCTTTAATTTCTCTTCTTCTTTGGATCCAGAGACTGTAGGGGAAACCGGAGGAGAGATGCTAGCCTATTCATAGGCCACTTCTTCTGGAGCAGAGGGTTCCAAGTCCACAACTGTTTCTGCACCTAAGTCCTCTACAACAGGAAGATTGAACCTTTTGAAGGCCTTCTGGAGGATCTCTTTTGTCTCTTTGGCCACCTTGTCAGTCTCACCAAGCATGAGTTGATTCATCCTGGCTTTACTTCTGAACTCATCTTTGCAGTCTTTGAATATTATGTTCATTATCTTGGGATCAATTTGAGGATATAGCTGAATAGCTATCTGCTCCCGGATCTCAAGATCTTTTGCCTGAGCATTATTCTTTCTTAATTCTAATTCCTTTTCTAGGCTTTTAGGGATTTCAGAGCTAATCTCAATAAAAGCTTTATTGTAGATGTTCAAGTACCTTATTATAGCTTCTTGCAGGATCTTTTGATCTGCCTCATTGTAGTCATCATAAAATTCAGCCACCGGTTGAAGGTTCCCATCCACAGTGACTGATTTGACTACACTGTCTAGGGATAGAGTGGGCTTTTCAGCAAATTCTTCTGCCATTTCTTCCTTGTCTTGGCCTGTGGAGGGTTTCCCGGATCCTTTCTTCTTCTGCTTCTTTATTTCTTTTACTCCCTCATCTGACTTAGTTTCCTCTTCATCCTTTTGGCTTTCATAAGCCCTTGTGGCTTTTGTCTTAGATCTTTTACCGGATGCCTGGACTTCCGGTTTTGAACTTTTGGTTGTGGGAGGTGCAGATCTTTTTGATGATCTGGTCCGGGTGGAAGTTTCAACCGGAACACTTTCTTTACTTTTCTTTTCTGCCTCTTTCTTTTCTTCCTCAGATTTTCTTCTCTTTTCCCGGCTGGCATCAAGTGCCTCTTTTGAGATGCCTAGGCCTTGAGCAATGTGCTCTACTTCTTTTCTCACCTTCCTCTTTAACTCAGGTTCCCTGAGTTCTACATGGATCTTTACACTCAGCTCCTCAAAGGTTCCAAACCTTTCTGCCTTTGGATCTTTGGGCTGACTTAGCATGTGTTGAACATGCAGCTCCACTATCTGTTCATCCACTTCATACCCCATGGGCATGATCCAGACAGTCCTTGGCTCCACTGCCTCCATTAGGCACTGATCAGTGTCCACCATAAAGCACACTGAGTCTTTGTATTTTTCAACAAGAGACTGGGGAATTCTTTCTCTTGCTTGCATCATGCTTTGGAAGTGTTTGAAGTATCCCCATAGGGCTGTATTTCTTGCTTTGGCATCCCCAAGCCCATGTAGATAGTCTCTTATTTGGACTGCAACAGGTTTGTCATTCTGCCATGCCCATCCACTTGATCCGGGCAGCTCATTCATGAAGTAGAAGAATAGACATAATATAAGAGTACCATACTTAAAGGAATTCTTCTTGTCCTTCTTGATTTTCTGTATATTTTCCATTAATTGGCTTAAGAGCAGTTCGCAGAGATCATATTCTGCATTCTTCCTTAGCATTTCATAGGCAGTATATACTGCAGTTCCGGATACAGAATTCTCCCTGCTAGAGTGATAGATCTTGTATCCTATTATCATGGACGCATACTTGATATCCGGATCAGAAATATCTTCAATGGTCATTGCCCTCTTATCAAATTTTGATCCGGTGGCCTCAGTTACAATGTTATTTTTGACAGATTTGAGGATAGGTATCCCTCCGGAAGAGTATAGACCAGTTACTGCTCTAATTGTCTCTTTTGTGATCTTGCAGGGTCTATCCAGCCATAGGAAGTTGTCATGCATCCTGCTCAGTACATACTGGACCCATTCATCTTCTTCAAAGCAGGGGAAATGAATGAATTGATCAAATTGTTTCTTCTAGATACCCTTATACTCTGGTTTAAGCTCAAAAGCACTGTCTATCAGTTGTTTGTGATAGAGATCTCTCAATTTGAATTCCCCAAATTCCTCAATGCTTGCATGTATGTAAACCCTAATGTCTTCTGTGTGTAAAACTCCGTGAGGAACACTGGAAAATGCTCCTAAGGGATCTACTTCCAATGACTTGTATGGATGTTTCTTAAATTCAGGTCGGGGCCTATCTGAGATTTTTACTATATTTGGAGTAGCCATTTCTTCAAAAGATTTGTAGCAAGATATCGAAAGTGGAAAATACCTTTTGCGTCTTCGGTTGCACGGAGTAGCTGGATTGATTTCTGTATGTAATGACTTCGGCAGGAGATCTTCGGTGTGCTTGATGAGTCTTGTTGCAGAGCTCCACTTTTCGCTTCTTCTTGAGTGCATAATGAGCAAATGATTTATGAGAAATCCCTTATATCATTTCGCAAACCCTAATATCTGTTTGCAATAAATGCTTCACCTATATTATTCTGGTTTGCCTTGTCCGGATAGCTTGGAGTATCCCGGATTAGTCCTGATCTATGAACATCATGCGGATCTTTCAATCATGGATAAATCAAGATGACACATTACAAGAACATCCCAAACATTCTGTCCAGTCCGCAGAGTAAAATAATGTACTTCCGGATCTCTCTGGACCCTTTTGTAGTCCTCTGTCATTCCGGAGCATCTCCCGGAATAGGTCTTTACTTGATCGATCACAACTTCTTTATATCTTCATGCGGACCTCTGAAATCTTGTCTGGATCATCTCAGGACTGGTATCTTCAAACCCTTTACTCCGTATCTTGTGTCACATCCAGCACCACTTGATTGGCTAGGGGAACAGGATTTTCTTTGAGTCTCCCCCTGAGCCAGAGCTCACTTTTTAATTTCTGGAAGAAATATCAGCACCAGAGTCTGGTGCAGATCCAACCTCTACATTCTCTGAACTTTTCTTCACCCAAATCTTGTTCATCTGATTCCTAACTTCATCCACATTCATCTTTTGTTTACCCTTGTCTTGATTCTGATTGTATACCGGACCTCTTTTGTCCTGATTCTTGCTTCTGCAGACTTTTGCACTATGACCGGACCTATTACAGATTTGGCAAATAACATTTCTTTGCATATTTGACTGATAACCTCTTGATCTGCATTGATTAGCCATATGACCTACTCTATTGCATGTAACACATCTACCATTGAATGATTTGTTTACTTGCATATTTCTACATTCATGAGACTTGTGTCCATACCTTTTGCAGTTAAAGCACTGTCCGGAGAAGGATGGACTAGTTTGATTCATCCTTTTTCTGCACTGATTAGCTTTGTGACCAAAGTGATTGCAGTTGTGGCAGTATCCATTGAAAGATGGATATCTTTGAGCATTGGGCTGTCTTACCGGAGGTCTTCTAGGCCTATTCCTTGGATTTTCTGATCCAAAATTCTTTTGACCGGATCCGGAGCTTTCTCTTTTCTTATATCCCAAACCATACTTGTCATCTGTCCTCTTTTGACTTCCAAGAAGTACTTCAAGTTGGGCAGAACTTATCTTGAATTTTTCTTTATATTCATTTTCTGTTTGAAGATCTCTTTTGAGAGAGACAATTTGATCCTCAAGTTTTTCTTCATTATCTTTGGCATCTTCAAGATCAGATTCAAGATGTCTGATAATCCTGTCCATCTGGTGGCATTCTTCTGATTTCTCTTTAAGAGATTGTCTTAGATTGTCTTCAGCTTTTCTTTTTTCTTCAATCTCTTGAGTAAATTTTATAGTTCCTGATTCCATTTCATGTCTTAACATAATGACTTCTTTTGATAACTTTTCACATAACTTGGTTTTCTTAGTCAATTCTTCATCTGTATTGCTTTCTTCACTTTGTCTTGCCAATTGTTGGAGCAGCTCCTTTCTCTTTTTCATAGAGAGACTTAATTTGTCCTTTAATTCTCTCATGAATTCATCAGCCTGTTTGAGTCTTTCCTTTAATTCATTGACTTCAGAATTTGACTGTTCAAGATCCTCAAGGGTAGTCTTGAGTTGCTCCCTTAAACCATATGCATCCATTTGAACTCCCAGATCTTCCTCAAGCTGTTAGGCTCTATTAGGAGGAACCTTGCTCTGATACCAATTGTTGATAACTGAGAGGGGGGGTGAATCAGTTATCCTAATTATTTCTTCTTTTAAACTTTCTTATTAATCAATGCAGCATTGAATCAAACAAACAAACATTACCATGAAATGAAAAACACATGACACAGTTTTTTGACGTGGAAACCCTGTTAAGGGAGAAAACCACGGGGTGATTAACCCAAAGATTATTCTCTGTTAGAAGAATAAGGAATTACAAAATGGCACTTGCCAATTAGGGCTCACTACCCGAGCACACTGCTCACAAAGAGGCCCACTGCCTACAAGGAGACACACTGTCTACAAAGTGATAAGAATCACAGTCTTGAACTGATTGGAAGCATCTATATATGCTGGAGTTTAGTTCCGATTAGGCTCAGTACACTGATCTACTGCACTTCATCTTTCCTCTGTTCTTTATTCTGCTATCCTTTCACATACCGGATCTTTCTTACTACTTCTGCTCTGTTCTGCACTTATTCGCATACTCCATCACACAAATTACACACTTCACAACTAAATCCATCCTCTATATATATCCGCACAAGTAATTTCATCTCCTTTCTAGTCGGCATCCGGAACAGTCTAGTTTCTTACAAACTCTGTTCTGTCAGCTGAATCCTTGCTCACCAAGCAATGCGGATCAAGCATATACTTGTAGATATCATTAATCATGTCGGCCAAACATGATTCATGCCTTCACAACCTTTACCATCAATAGTAACACATCCGGAAAATAGTCTGATACTCTGTCAGTCAGTTCTTCCTCTGTTCTCACTGTCTCTCAGGAATCCGGTACTCAACTATTCATATCTTTTTCTTTGTTCATCACCGGAGGCTAAATCCTTGGAATATACTACTCAAGGTAGTCCTCTTGACTTCCCCAAATCCGCACTGCACCAAGACACTTCCTCTGAGAGATCCGGACCAATCTGTCGGACCTTGCCACATGCTCTGTTCTTGTTCACCGGACCACAACAATCTTCATTCTTACTTCCGGTAGAGACACACCATAACTTGCGGATATGTGGGATGACCTTTGTTGCCATCAATGACAACAACCATGAATCCATATAGTGTCTCTTGCCAACACATTCTACTAATGCATTCAAAGAACTCATTGTTGCAGGTTTGTGGGCTTCTAGTGGACTTCTTCTATGTCTTCAAAGTTCCTAAAGTCCCAACCTCCCCTCCACTTTAGCATTTTCCCATGTCTCGAACCACTCATATTCCTTAATTATTCACTCCTTTTGAAGACTCTGCCAAACTTTTGAACATTTTCCACTTCTAAATCCCCTTCATTTCCACACTTCCTTTTGGACTTCCTTTGCAAATTTTTCTTGGATTGGTGGACTTCTTCTGCTCTTCCTTCCAACTTCAAAACTATTAATATCCACCCCTTCCCTGCATTCTCGCATTCCATTCCTTGTCTCTTCCTACCAATTTTGTGACTCCCTCTAGCATGTCCACTTCCAACATCTAGACCTACACTAAATTCCTACAAAATTGCTAAATGCTTCAACAAGTCTCTAGGATGCCTTTAATGGTTGGATTTGACCCATTACAATTGTATATTTGTGTTTTTTCTACTAAGATTGATGTTGATCATTCAATGGAGGAGGAATATGGTGATGATGTCACCATTAATGTTGAAGTTGAAACCTAGCTATTGATAGTCTACGCACAGGTTCTAGGCCATCCATTTCAAGTAGGAAAAAATTGTTTGGATCCTACCAGCTTTCCCTAGACATGGCTCAAGTTGGATTTCCATGGATTTGGTGCATTTGCATGTTTTTAATCTCATGATTTGGAAAGAATCTTAGGAGTGCCATTTGGTTGCAAGTGGCATGAATCTAAAATTCATAAATAGAAAGTTGCATGTTGTAAAAAGGTTGATCATTCTTTGTCCTCCAAGAGTCTGTAAGTGTCAAAGGTCATATAGGGTTTCAATTTTTGCAACTCCAATTTGTTAACAAAACAACATATTTCATAAATCATCAAGGGGTAGATATGGTAATCATGTTTGTAACTAAATGTCTCCATGGTGGTTTGTGAATCTTTAGGAGAACCTTTGAACCTGGTTGGGGTTTCCTTTTACCATAATTGTTATATGACTGTAATAGGGATATAAACAATGTGACAACATTATAATTCATTACAAAAATTTTGAAATGGTCAATTATTTGTTTCATATGAACTTTTGTAGTATGGCAATGGATTATTAAGTATGCTTAGTTATATGACACCATATCTTTGATGTATGTCTATGCATAGATCTATTTCAATTGTGATTTACAAGTTCATTTGTTTTCTTTGCAAACCAAGACTCTATTACCCATTGGAATAGGCACCAATCTTGGAGGTTTAAGGTCAATTACAATCCTAAATAATAAATGATCTTTCACCAATAGTTTAGGAGTAGGTTAGTGATTTGTATGCTCTCATGATTTAGTGGTATACCCACAAAAATATCTTAAGTGAATTGTAGGTCATTATCTTAGAGAATCATGTTTTGTATACCTTCATCTTGCATATGTGCAATGATGTCAACATCAGCTTAAGAAGAGGTTTATATGAAGTTGGTGTTGATAACTGAGAGGGGGGGTGAATCAGTTATCCTAATAATTTCTGCTTTCTGAACTTTCTTAATAATCAATGCAACATTAATTCAAATAAGCAAACATAAACATGAAACAGAAATACACATGACACAATATTTTTGACATGGAAAGCCTGTTAAGGGAAAAAACCACAGGGTGATTAACCCAAGATTGTATTCTCTATTAGAAGAATGGAAATACAAAATGGCACTTGCCAATTAGGGCTCACTGCCCGAGCACACTGCTCACAAAAGGCACACTGCCTACAAGAGACACACTGTCTACAATTTATAAAGAGTGTAATACAATACTTGAACTGAGAAGGGGCATCAACATATGCTAGAGTTCAATTCCGGTTAGGCTCAGTACACTGATCTCTTGCACTTCATCTTTCCTCTTCTTTTGTGCTTCTCTCCTTTCACATACCGAACCTTCCTTTCTACTTTTATTCGGGTCTACTTCTTTTCTTCGCACATTACACAAAACCATGACACACCTCATAACTAAAATCATCTTATATATATGCAAAAGTGATTTCATCACCTTTCTAGTCGACATCCAGAACAGTTAATAATTTCCTCAAACTCTGATCTGTCAGCTGAATCCTTGCACACCAAGTAATGTGAATCAATCATATACTTGTAGAAGTCATCAATTATGTTGGCCAAACATAACTTACGCCTTAAGAACCTTTTCCATCATCAGTAACACATCCAGAATAATGTCTGATGTTCTACCAGTCAGTTCTTCCTCTGTTCACATTGTCACTTGGGAACCTAACACTCAAGCATTCATATCTCTTTATCCTTTCCACACCGGAGGCTCAAACCCTGGAATCTATCAGTTAAGATACTCCTCTTGACTACCCCAAATCCGCACTTCACTGAGATACTTCTACTAAGAGATCCGGACCTGTTTGTTAGACCTTACTGACTACTCTGTTCTTACTTACCGGACCTCAACACTTCTTCAATCTAACTTCCGGTGAGGACCTATCATGTCTTGAGGATGTGTGGGATAACCTTTGTTGCCATCAATGACAACATTCATGAGTCCATATAGTGTCTATTGCCAACAATCTCCCCCTTTGGCATTGATGGCAACACTTAGTGAAAAATGACTAAGTGTCACACGATACTCCCCTTTGGTTGATGCTCTGTCTCTATGTACATTTACTGAAGCTCCCCCTTAGTTGATTCCTCATTTTTCACTGCTCCTCACTCCTCCTTTGACATCAATGGCAAAGGGTAGGGTCCGCACATCAAAATTTTAAAAATTTTAACTATACTTGTCTGCATAAGTATATACATATGGCATACTTACATATACTGAAGTATGTCTGCAAAAGTTGTTTTTATTTGATTGAATTCTGTAGCCCAACTTTGCTTCATTCTGTCCAAAATTGATATATGACCGCTCAACAGGAATGCAAACGCATTTTCCCTTTTTAGATCTATTGGATCATTGGTCCGGGCTGTGATTTGAGCTTCGTTTATGGCCTCATGCATGGCCTCTAACTTAGGGACAATTATACCTCTAAACTCACTCAACCTACTAATTTTGTTTTTCTTCTCTTTTTCAAGCTTCTTAATTTCATTCAAAACTACAACCATTTGACATTCTTGATTTATTATGGATGTAGTAAGTGGATCAAAATTTTGAGAAAGTTTTATCAGTTTATCCTCTTGTTCTTTCATTTTCTTCTCAATCTCCACTATTGTTTTAGACCAAGATATACAAAATTTGTATACATCACCTCCATCCTTAAGGACATTTTCTAAACTTTTTATCCCAATACCCATAACTCTTCTATCATTTGAAATTATCCCTTGTAGCTCGGAGAATCTTTTATCCAAAAACTCTTTCCTAACCTTCTCCTCAGCTGATTTCTCTAGAGAACCAAAATGTGTGCTAACACTATTGACTAGAGTTTTGAGATTACCGGAAGAGGAGGCTGTGGGATCCTTCTGAAAAGATGGCATGATCTTTTCCAACACTCTGGATGCTACCTCTATAAGCTCACAGTCTTCCATGTGAGATTTCAGTAGTTTCTCTTTGACCTTCGCATTTGCGAATGAATCTATCTTCATTGTTTGTACCAGAGATAGAGAGTCAAAATCTAATGGCCCTTTTAGTAATTCTGGTTCATCCATCTCATTAGCTGCTTTTGTCAAGAAGTCCTTGATAGATTCTGCAGTGTCTCTTGCCGGAGACAAATTCTTTTTCTCTTCTACAGTGTCACTTATGTTCTTTTCAGCTTGACTTCCTTCTTTACTTTTCACCTCTTTTTCTTTCTCCTTTATTATTTCTTCTTCTTTAGATCCAGAGCCAACAGGGGAAACCGGAGGAGAAATGTTAGTCTAATCATGGACCACCTCTTTCGGAGTAGAGGATTCCAAGTCCTTAGTTGTTTCTGCACTGGTATTCATTACCTCTTTTGTCATTTTCTCAATAGACTCTTCTGCAACACTTGTGGTCAAGGGGTCAGTACCCAAGTCCTCTATAATTGGAATGTTGAATCTTTTGAATGCATTCCAGAGGATCTCTTCTGTCTCTTTTGCAACTTTGTCAGTCTCTCCAAGCATAAGTTGATTCATCCTTGCTTTACTCCTTAACTCATCCTTACAATCTTTGAATACCATATTCATTGTCTTGGGATCGATTGAAGGATATAGCTGAATTGCTATCTGTTCCCGGATTTCTAGGTCTTTGCCTTGGGCATTGTTCTTTCTTATTTCTAGTTCCTTCTCCAAGCTTTTAGGGACCAGAGATATAATTTCAATAAATGCTTTGTTGTATATATTTAGGTACCTAACTATGGCATCTTGCAATATTTTATGATCTGCTTCACCATAATCATCATAGAATTCAACCATTGGCTGAAGATTTTCATCCACTGTGACTGATTTGATTATGTCATCAATGTAAAGAGTGGGTTTTTCAACATATTCCTCTGTCTTTTCTTCTTCCTTTTGTCTAGTAGAGGGTTCACCGGATGTTCTCTTCTTTTTCTTCATTTTTCTGATTTCTTCATCAGATTCAGTCTCCTCTTCATCCCTTTAACTGGCATAAGCCCTTGTGGCTTTTGTCTTGGTTCTTTTCTCTCCTTTTCTGGATGATTTTGTTTCTGGTTTTGATGGCCTTGAGCTTTTAACAGTGGTAGGTGTAGATCTCTTTGATGATCTAGTCCGGGTAGAAGATTTCACCGGAACACATTCCTCACTTTTCTTTTCTGCCTTTTCTTCTCTTCCTCAGCCCTTTCCATCTTTTCCCTATTGGCATCAAGTGTCTCCTTTGAGATGCCAAAGCCTTTTGCAACATCTTCAACTTCTTTTCTCACCTTCCTCTTGATCTTTGGTTGTCTGAGTTCCACATGAATCTTTACACTTAGCTCCTCAAAGGTTCCAAACCTTTCTGCCTTGGGATCTTTTGGCTGACTTAACATGTGTTCAATATGCAGCTCAACAATTTTCTCATCAACTTCATACCCCATCGGCATGATCCATACCATTCTTGGTTCCACTGCCTCCATAAGGAACTGCTCAGTTTCTACCATGAAGCAAACAGTATCCTTATACTTTTCAACTAGAACTTGGGGGATTCTCTCTCTTGCTTGCATCATACTCAAAGTTCTTGAAATATCCCTAGAGTGTTGTATTATGTGCCTTAACATCACCAAGTCCATGCAAGTAATCCCTGATTTGTATGGCAACTGGTCTGTTATTTTGCCATATCCAGCCACTAGATCTGGGTAACTCATTCATGAAGTAGAAAAATAGACGCAATATCAGTCCACCATATTTAAAGGAGTTCTTCTTGTCCTTTTTGATCTTCTGTATGTTTTCCATCAGTTGACTCAAAAGGAGTTCATAGAGATCATACTCTGCATTCTTTCCCAGCATCTCATAGGCAGTATACACTGCAGTTCTGGATACTAAATTTTCCCTACTGGAGTGATATATCTTATACCCTATTATCATGGATGCAAACTTGATATCCGGGTCAGTGATGTCTTCAATGGTCATTGCCCTCTTATCAAATTTTGATTTGGTGGCCTCAGTTACAATGTGGTTTTTGACAAATTTAAGGACAGGTATCCCTCCGGAGGAGTGTAAACCAGTTATTGCCCTAATTACTTCCTTAATGATCTTGCAAGGCCCGTTCAGCCATAGGAAGTTATCATGCACCCTACTCAGTACATACCGGACCCATTCATCTTCTTCAAAGCAGAGGAAATGAATGTACTAATCAAAATGTTTCTCTTGGATGCCCTTATATTGTGGTTTAAGTTCAAAAGCATCATCTATCAATTGTTTGTGACAGATGTCTCTTAGTTTGAATTCCCCAAACTCTTCAATATTCACATGTATGTAAACCCTAATATCTTCCATATGCAACACACCATGCGGAACACTGGAGAATGCTCCTAGGGGATCTACTTCCAAGGATTGTATGGATGTTTCTTGAATTTAGGGTGAGGCCTATCAGAGATTTTCACAATATTCAGTGTATCCATCTTTCAAAATATTTGCAGAGAGATATTGAGAACAGAAAATACCTTTTGCGCTTCTAGGTTCTACGAAGTGAGCTGAATCAATTGCTGGATGAATTAAATTCTGCAGATGATTTTTGGATGGGCTTGAGGAATTTCTGTTGTAGAGCTTCTTTTTGTTTCTTCTTGAAAGCAGAATGAACAAATGCTTAATGAGAAAACCCTTATATTGCTCCACAAACCCTAATATCAAGTTGCATTAAATGCTCGACCTAAGTCATTCTAGTTTGCCTTATTCGGATGACTTGAAGAACCAGATCAATCTTGATTTTAAACATCTTGCAGATCTTCCAAATCTTAACCATAGTTTACTTAGATGTTTCTCTTATGAGCCTTTTAATCTGCAACTCTCCCTGTGCCAGTTCCGACACCAATTGACTGGCTGGGGGGATAAGGTTTTCTTTGTGTCTCCCCTGAGCCAAAGCTCACTTTTTAATTTCTGGAAGGAATATCAGCACCAGAGTCTGGTGCGGATCCATCCTCTACATTCTCTGTACTTTTCTTCACCCAAATCTTGTTCATCTCACTTTGAACTTCATCGACATTCACCTTTTGTTTTTCCTTATCTTGATTCTGATTATGATATACTGGACCTCTTCTATCCTGATTCTTGCTTCTATAGAATTTTGCAATATGACCGGATATATTGCAAATTTGGCAAACAGCATGTCTTTGCATATTTGATTGATATCCTCTTGATCTGCATTGATTAGCCATGTGACCCATTCTATTGCATGCAAAGCATCTACCATTGAATGAATTGTTCATTTGCATATTTCTACATTCATGAGATTTGTGACCATACCTTTTGTAGTTAAAACACTATCTAGAGAAGGATGTATTAGTCTAATTCATTCTCTTCTGCACTAATTAGCTCTATGACCAAAGTTATTGCAGTTGTGGCAATATCCATTGAAGGATGGGTATCTTTGAGCATTAGGCTATCTTACCGGAGGTCTTCTCGGCCTGTTTCTTAGATTTTCTGATCTAAAATTCTTCTGACCGGATCCAGAGCTTTCTCCTTTCTCATATCCCAAACCACACTTGTCATCTACCCTCTTTTGACTTTCAAGAAGAACTTCAAGTTGAGCAGAACTTATCTTGAATTTCTCTTTATATTCATTTGCTGTTTGAAGATCCCTTTTGAGAGAGATAATTTGATCCTCAAGTTTTTCTTAATTATCTTTAGCATCTTCAAGATCAAATTCAAGATGTCTGATAATTCTATCCATCTTGTGGCAATCTTCTGATTTCTCCTTGAGGGATTGTCTTAGATCATCTTCAGTTTTTATTTTCTCTTCAACCTCTTGGGTAAACTTCATAACTCCTGATTCCACTTCATGTCTTACCATAATGATTTCTTTTGATAACTTTTCACATAACTTGGTTTTCTCCTTCAGATCTTCATTTGTATCATTGGCTTCACCTTGACTTGCCAATTGCTGAAGTAGCTCCTTTCTCTTTTTCATAGAGAGACTTAATTTGTCTTTTAGTTCTCTCATGAAATCATCAGCCTATTTTAGTCTTTCCTTTAATTCATTGACTTCAGAGTTTGACTGCTCAAGATCATCAAGGGCAGTCTTGAGTTGCTCCCTTAACCCATATACATCCATTTGAATTCCCAGATCTTCCTCAAGCTGTTAGACTCTGTTAGGAGGAAATCGGCTTTGATACCAATTGTTGATAACTGAGAGGGGGGGTGAATCAGTAATCCTAATAATTTCTGCTTTTTGAACTTTCTTAATAATCAATGCAGTATTAATTCAAATAAGCAAACATAACCATGAAATGGAAATACACATGACACAATATTTTTGACATGGAAACCCTGTTAAGGGAAAAAACCATGAGGCGATTAACCCAATATTGTATTCTCTATTAGAAGAATGGAAATACAAAATGGCACTTGCCAATTAGGGCTCACTACCCGAGCACCCTGCTCACAAAAGGCACACTGCCTACAAGAGACACACTGTCTACAATTTATAAAGAGTGTAATACAATACTTGAACTGATAAGGAGCATCAACATATGCTGGAGTTCAGTTCCGGTTAGGCTCAGTACACTGATCTGCTGCACTTCATCTTTCCTCTTCTTTTGTGCTGCTCTCCTTTCACATACCGAACCTTCCTTTCTGCTTTTATTCGGGTCTACTTCTTTTCTTTGCACATTACACAAAACCATGACACACCTCATAACTAAAATCATCTTATATATATATATGCAAAATTGATTTCATCACCTTTCTAGTCGGCATCCAGAACAGTTAATAATTTCCTCAAACTCTGATCTGTCGGCTAAATCCTTGCACACCAAGTAATGCGGATCAATCATATACTTGTAGAAGTCATCAATTATGTCAGCTAAACATAACTTATGCCTTAAGAACCTTTTCCATCATCAATAACACATCCGGAATAATGTCTGATCTTCTGCCAGTTAGTTCTTCCTTTGTTCACACTATCACAAGGGAACCCGACACTCAAGCATTCATATCTCTTTATCCTTTCCACACCGGAGGCTCAAACCCTGGAATCTATCAGTCAAGATACTCCTCTTGACTTCCCCAAATCCACACTTCACTGAGATACTTCTATTGAGAGATCTAGGCCTGTCTGTCGGACCTTACTGACTGCTCTGTTCTTGCTTACCGGACCTCAACACTTCTTCAATCTAACTTCCGGTGAGGACCTATCATGTCTTGCGGATGTGTGAAATAACCTTTGTTGCCATCAATGACAACATTCATGAGTCCATATAGTGTCTCTTGCCAACAGTTGGTTAGTCTTTATTCTAGTGACAAATCTCGGGGCCAAGTTGTTAGATTCTAGAAGAAGTGAGAATCTTAGCTAAGATCTGTTCCAGTGTAGATCACATGCACTCCAATCAACAAATGATCGAAGATCAAAATAGAAGAATGGAGATATTATCCCAAAAGAAAGAATTCAAGAGACAAAATTACAAGAGAACATAAAAAATGATCACATTACTCTCTCTAACTAGCAGAGGTGAGAGGTGAGTATTGTATATATAGAAAAATATGGGCATATACATCCAAGATGTAATAATTGGGGAACTACCCAAAATAGGTGGGAGTTTTACTACTTGGCAAATATCAAATTACATGGTTGTACCTACTCAAATAAAGACAAACAAATAGTTATGGGAGGTGGTATATAAATCCAAAAGAGGGTGTGAGACTCAACTATCCAAGAGTGGATGAGAGCGACATATGTAACTGATGGATTATGCCATGTGGTCTCATAATAATCATGCCTAAATAACCTAAGAAAGATTAATAATATGCGTAGGAAAAATAAATATCCCCTAACATAAGGCAAAAAAAAACTTACACTAACACCCCCTTAAGCATTAGGTGGGTGAAAATTTGGGTCCTGGAAAATAAAACCTAATGAGGTTTCCATGTACAAATTGTTTGCACTAGAATATAGATTTTGCAAAACGATTTGAAAACTATTACAAAACCCTAAAATCTATACTATGAGCAACAGAAAAGATTAATGATAAAAGCTATAAAACTGCATGAATATAAATGTTACCGAAGTATTAAAATGTGGTTGCTTGCATAATTACATAACTCCAATATAACTTTCTAGGGTAATAAATGAAAATGAGTTTGTTTTTTATAAAGTTTTGGGGACGGTTTCAAAAGTGGTTTGATCGGTTGAACGAGAAAACGTAGGTAAATAATGAGTTTTTGGTTAAGTGAACCATAAATAATAAATTAAGTTTATTAATCTTAATTTATTATTTATAGGAGGATTTTAGGTTTAATAAATAATAAATTAATTTTAATTTATTATTCACGGGATATGGTAAAAGGTAAAAAGATTTAATTAATTAATTAAACTTTAGGGAATTAAGGGTGGATTAAAGATAAATGGAAATTTGATTAATTAATTAAAATTAATTAAATTTCATGTGAAGGGAGAAATTAGGAAAAAAATCATAGGTCAATTTTTTTATGTCTACATTTTGCCCCTCTTTGAGACGATGTTGCGAAGCAATGTTGTTTCAAAGAAGATTAAAACATAATTTAGATTCGGATCTTGGGTAGGTTGGGGCTTATATGGGGCTCATAAAAGTGAAGCATTGGTAGATAATGCCCCCTTAAGAGGATATGCAGGGACGAAGGAGGTGGATAGGCTCTTGAAAAAGGAAACAAAGGGGAGGATGGGGAGTTATGTTGATTAAACTTGGAGCAACCTGATGTTTGATATAGCACCTGACATTATGCACCAAGGTATAAAGACCAAGGTGATGATGTGTCATGTGCCCCAGCGTAATACAACCTTGTCTAACATATAAGGAAGGAAACTTAGAGCATTAAAATCCTAATGCACAAAAGGTATGATATGACCTTAGATGCGAAGGATAATGCAAAAAGATATTCCAACATACACAAGATATGAATATTAGCTAGAATGTGATTCAAATGCAACATGAAATGATGACACACACAAGCAAACAAGCAAACAGGTACAAATGATTCAAAAACAAACAAGGTGTTGCCTCTATCAAGCTAAAAAATTGATGATCGATTGGATTGATTGATGTTGATAATGATGATGATTGACTGATAGCATTGTTGATGTGGGAACAATTTATCCTGAGAACAATGCAAGGATTGATGATTGAGTGATAGCATTGTTGATGTGGGAATGATTTATCCCAAGAACAACGCAAGGATTGGGAACGATATATCCCATTGATGATGATGATTGATCAAGTTCACAACAAGGCTAGGAACAAGACCATTGATGTGATTGGATAAACTAGCTTGATTGATTTACTTGATTGGTATGGATTAAGGATCACTTGCATGTGATTGATTTGATAGGTTGAGTTGATGGTGTTGATAACTGAGAGGGGGGGGTGAATCAGTTATCCTAATTATTTCTTTTATTGAACTTTCCTTTTAATTGATGCAGCATAAAATCAAACATAAAACATTAACCATAAAACAAGAAACACATGACACAGTATTTTTGACGTGGAAACCCTGTTAAGGGAGAAAACCACGGGGTGATTAACCCAAAATTATTCTCTGTTAGAAGAATAGGAAATTACAAAGATGGCACTTGCCAATTAGGGCTCACTGCCCGAGCACACTGCTCACAAGAGGCCCACTGCCTACAAGAAGACACACTGTCTACAAAGTGATGAGAATCATAGTCTTGAACTGATTGGAAGCATCTGTATATGCTGGAGTTCAGTTCCGGTTAGGCTCAGTACACTGATCTGCTGCACTTCATCTTTCCTCTGTTCTTTATTCTGCTATCTTTCACATACCAGATCCTTTTTGCTACCCCTGCTCTTTATCTGGACTTATTTGCATATCTCTCCACACCAACAACCCCTTCACAACTAAATCCATCCTCTATATATATCCGTACAAGTAATTTCATCACCTTTCTAGTCGGCATCCGGAACAGTCTAGTTTCTTATAAACTTTCATTCTGTCGGCTGAATCCTTCCTCACCAAGCAATGCGGATCAAGCATATACTTGTAGATATCATTAATCATGTCGGCCAAACATGATTCATGCCTTCACAACCTCTGTCATCAATAGTAACCCATCCGGAAAGCAGTCTGATACTCTGCCAGTCAGTTCTTCCTCTGTTTTCACTGTCTCTCAGGAATCCGGTACTCAACCATTCATATCTTTTTCCTCGTCCATCACCGGAGGCTAAATTCTTGGAATATACCACTCAAGGTAGTCCTCTTGACTTCCCCAAATCCGCACTGCACCAAGACACTTCTTCTGAGAGATCCGGACCAATCTGTCGAACCTTGCCACATGCTCTGTTCTTCTTCACCGGACCACAACATTCTTTATTCTGACTTCCGGTAGAGGCACATCATGACTTGCGGATATGTGGGATGACCTTTGTTGCCATCAATGACAACAACCATGAATCCATATAGTGTCTCTTGCCAACAATCTCCCCCTTTGGCATTGATGGCAACACTTAGTGAAAAATGACTAAGTGTTTTCACTATGCTCCCCCTTTGCTGATGCTCTGTCTTTATATACAATTTCCGGAACTCCCCCTTAGTTGGATTCCTCATTTTTCACTGCTCCTCACTCCCCCTTTGACATCAATGGCAAAGGGTAGGGTCCGCACACCAAAATTTTCAAAAATTTTCTCTGTATAGCCGCATATTTACATACTCACATGTATTGAAGAATGTCTGCAAAGGATGTCTGCAATTGGATCATTTCTGTAGCCCAACTTTGCTTCATTCTATCCAAAATTGAAATGTGACCACTTAGCAAAAATGCAAAAGCTTCTGCCCGCTTGAGATCTGTCGGATCTTTTGTTTGGGCGGTGGTCTGAGCATCACTGATGGCCTCATGCATTGTTTCCAACTTAGGGATTATAATCCTTCTAAGTTCTCCCATCCGGTTGGTGATGTTCTTCCTTTCCTTCTCAAGATTTTTTATTTCATTCAAGACTGCAATGGTCTGACATTCTTGATTTATTATAGAGGAAGAGAGAGGATCAAAACTTTGAGATAAGCTTTGTAGCTTATCCTGTTCCTCTTTTATTTTCTTGTCAAATGCTGCTGTTGCCTTTGACCAGGATATGCAAAATTTGTAGATGTCACCGCCATCCTTAAGAGCATTCTCTAAGCTCTTTATTCCAATGCTTACAATCTTCCTATCTTTAGAGATTAATTCTAATATCTCTGAAAATCTTTTATCCAAAAATTCCTTCCGGACCTTTTCTTCAGCTGATTTTTCTAAAGAATCAAAATGTGTATCAACACTGCTGACTAAGGTTTTTAGATTACCGGAAGAGGAGGCTGTCGGATCTATCTGGATTGATGGCATGATCTTCACAAGTACTCCGGAAGCAGCCTCTATCAACTCACAGTCTTCCATATGAGACTTCAGGAGCTTTTCATTTGCCTTGGCATTTGCAAATGAAGCTATCTTCATTGTTTGTACCGGAGAGAGAGAGTCAAAATCAAATGGGCCTTTTAGAAGCTCCGGTTCATCAATCTCTAAAGTTTCTTTACTCAAAAACTGTTGAACAGTTTGTGCAGTGTCTCTTTGATGATCTGGTCCGGGTGGGAGTTTCAACCGGAGCACTTTCTTTGCTTTTCTCTTCTTCCTCGGCCTTCCTCCTCTTTTCCCGGCTGGCATCAAGTGCCTCCTTTGAGATACCTAGGCCTTGAGCAATGTGCTCTACTTCTTTTCTTACCTTTCTTTTAATCTCAGGTTCCCTGAGTTCTACATGTATTTTTACACTCAGCTCCTCAAAGGTTCCAAACCTTTCTGCCTTAGGATCTTTGGGCTGACTTAGCATGTGTTGAACATGCAGCTCCACTATCTGTTCATCAACTTCATACCCCATGGGCATGATCCAGACAGTCCTTGGCTCCACTGCCTCCATTAGGCACTGATCAGTGTCAACCATAAAGCACACTGAGTCCTTGTATTTCTCAATGAGAGACTGGGGAATTCTCTCTCTTGCTTGCATCATGCTCTGAAAGTTTTTGAAGTATCCCCATAGAGCTGTATTTCTCGCTTTTGCATCCCCAAGTCCATGCAAATAGTCTCTTATCTGGACTGCAACAGGTTTGTCATTTTGCCATACCCATCCACTTGTTCCGGGTAGCTCATTCATGAAGTAGAAGAATATACATACAATCAGAGTACCATACTTAAAGGAATTCTTCTTATCCTTCTTGATTTTCTGTATATTTTCCATTAATTGGCTTAGCAGTAGTTCGCAGAGATCATACTCTGCATTCTTTCTTAGCATCTCATAGGCAGTGTATACTGCAGTTCCGGATACAGAATTCTCCCTGCTGGAGTGGTAGATCTTGTATCCTATTATCATTGATGCATATTTGATATCCGGATCGGAGATGTCTTCAATGGTCATTGCCCTTTTGTCAAATTTTGATCCGGTGGCCTCAGTTACAATGTTGTTCTTGACAGATTTGAGGATAGGTACTCCTCCGGAAGAGTATAGGCCAGTTACTGCTCTAATTGCCTCTTTTGTGATCTTGCAGGGTCTATCTAGCCATAGAAAGTTGTCATGCATTCTGCTCAGTACATACCGGACCCATTCATCCTCTTCAAAACAGGGGAAATGAATAAATTGCTCAAATTGTTTCTTCTGAATATCCTTATACTCTGGTTTAAGCTCAAAAGCATTGTCAATCAGCTGCTTGTGATAGAGGTCTCTTAATTTGAATTCCCCAAATTCCTCAATGTTTGCATGTATGTAAACCCTAATGTCTTCGGTGTGTAAAACTCCGTGGGGAACACTAGAGAAGGCTCCTAGTGGGTCTACCTCCAATGATTTGTAGGGATGTTTCTTGAATGAGGGGCAAGGTCTATCAGAGATCTTAACTATGTTTGGAGTAGCCATTCTTCAAAGATTTGCAGTGAGGTAATGAAAAACGGAGAATACCTTATGCGCCTTCGGTTTGCACGGAGTGGTTTGATTGATTTCTTTATGCAATAGCTTCGGCAGGAGATCCTTGGTGCTTGATGAACCTTGTTGCAGAGCTCCACTTTTCGCTTCTTCTCGAGTGCAGAATGAGCAAATGACCTTTGAGAAATCCCTTAAATTGCTCCGCGAACCCTAATATCTGTCTGCAATAAATGCTTCACCTACATCATTCCGGTTTGCCTTGTCTGGATAGTTTGGAGTATCCCGGATTGGTTCTGATCTGAGAATATCATCCGGATCTTTCAATCATGAATAAATCAAGGTAACATATTACAAGAGCATCCCAAACACTCTGTCCAATCCGCAGAACAAGATAGTGCATTTCTGGATCTTTCCAGACCTTTTTGTAATCCTCTATCATACCGGAGCATCTCCCTGAACAGGTCTTATTTGATCGATCACAGCTTCTTCATAACTCCATGCGGACCTCTGAAAACTTGACTGAAGTATCTCAAGACTCATATCTACAAACCCTTTGATCCGCATCTTGTGCCACATCCGGCACCACTTGTTTGGCTGGGGGAACAAGATTTTCTTTGAGTCTCCCCCTGAGCCTGAGCTCACTTTTTAATTTCCGGAAGAAATATCAGCACCAGAGTCTGGTGCGGATCCAACCTCTACATTCTCTGAACTTTTCTTCACCCAGATCTTGCTCATCTGATTCCTAACCTCATCCGCATTCATCTTTTGTTTACCCTTGTCTTGATTCTGATTATACACCGGACCTCTTTTGTCCTGATTCTTGTTTCTGCAAACTTTAGCATTATGACCGGACCTATTGCAGATTTGGCAAATAACATTTCTTTGCATATTTGACTGATATCCTCTTGATCTGCATTGATTAGCCATATGACCTACTCTATTGCATGTGAAGCATCTACCTTTGAATGATTTGTTTACTTGTATACTTCTGCATTCATGGGATTTGTGTCCATACCTTTTGCAGTTGAAGCACTGTCCGGAGAAGGATGAATTAATCTGATTCATTCTCATTCTGCACTGATTAGCTTTGTGACCAAAGTGGTTGCAGCTGTGGCAGTATCCATTGAAGGATGGATATCTTTGAGCATTTGGCTGTCTTACCGGAGGTCTTCTAGGCCTGCTTCTTGGATTTTCTGATCCAAGATTCTTCTGACCGGATCCGGAGCTTTCTCCTTTCTCATATCCCAAACCATACTTGTCATCTGTCCTCTTTTGACTTCCAAGAAGAACTTCAAGTTGAGCAGAACTTATCTTGAATTTCTCTTTATATTCATTTGCTGTTTGAAGGTCTCTTTTGAGAGAGGCAATTTGATCCTCAAGTTTTCCTTCATTATCTTTGGCATCTTCAAGATCAGATTCAAGATGTCTGATAATCCTGTCCATCTGGTGGCATTCTTCTGATTTTTCTTTAAGAGATTGTCTTAGATTGTCTTCAGCCTTTCTTTTTTCTTCAATCTCTTGAGTAAACTTTATAGTTCCTGATTCCATTTCATGTCTTAACATAATGACTTCTTTTGATAACTTTTCACATAACTTGGTTTGCTCAGTCAATTCTTCATTTGTATTGCTTTCTTCACTTTGTCTTGCCAACTGTTGAAGCAGCTCCTTTCTCTTTTTCATAGAGAGACTTAATTTGTCTTTTAATTCTCTCATGAATTCATCAGCCTGTTTGAGTCTTTCCTTTAATTCACTGACTTCAGAATTCGACTGTTCAAGATCCTCAAGAGCAGTCTTGAGTTGCTCCCTTAAACCATATGCATCCATTTGAAATCCCAGATCTTCCTCAAGCTGTTAGGCTCTATTAGGAGGAACTTAGCTCTGATACCAATTGTTGATAACTGAGAGGGGGGGGTGAATCAGTTATCCTAATTATTTCTTTTATTGAACTTTCCTTTTAATTGATGCAGCATAAAATCAAACATAAAACATTAACCATAAAACAAGAAACACATGACACAGTATTTTTGACGTGGAAACCCTGTTAAGGGAGAAAACCACGGGGTGATTAACCCAAAATTATTCTCTGTTAGAAGAATAGGAAATTACAAAGATGGCACTTGCCAATTAGGGCTCACTGCCCGAGCACACTGCTCACAAGAGGCCCACTGCCTACAAGAAGACACACTATCTACAAAGTGATGAGAATCACAGTCTTGAACTGATTGGAAGCATCTGTATATGCTGGAGTTCAGTTCCGGTTAGGCTCAGTACACTGATCTGCTGCACTTCATCTTTCCTCTGTTCTTTATTCTGCTATCTTTCACATACCGGATCCTTTTTGCTACCCCTGCTCTTTATCTGGACTTATTCGCATATCTCTCCACACCAACAACCCCTTCACAACTAAATCCATCCTCTATATATATCCGCACAAGTAATTTCATCACCTTTCTAGTCGGCATCCGGAACAGTCTAGTTTCTTATAAACTTTCATTCTGTCGGCTGAATCCTTCCTCACCAAGCAATGCGGATCAAGCATATACTTGTAGATATCATTAATCATGTCGGCCAAACATGATTCATGCCTTCACAACCTCTGTCATCAATAGTAACCCATCCGGAAAGCAGTCTGATACTCTGCCAGTCAGTTCTTCCTCTGTTTTCACTGTCTCTCAGGAATCCGGTACTCAACCATTCATATCTTTTTCCTCGTCCATCACCGGAGGCTAAATTCTTGGAATATACCACTCAAGGTAGTCCTCTTGACTTCCCCAAATCCGCACTGCACCAAGACACTTCTTCTGAGAGATCCGGACCAATCTGTCGGACCTTGCCACATGCTCTGTTCTTCTTCACCGGACCACAACATTCTTTATTCTGACTTCCGGTAGAGGCACATCATGACTTGCGGATATGTGGGATGACCTTTGTTGCCATCAATGACAACAACCATGAATCCATATAGTGTCTCTTGCCAACAGATGGATTGATTGATTTTATGATTGGAGAATTGATTGGAAGAATTGATTGGATTAGATGTGGATTGATTGATTTGATTTTTATTGGATATTTGATTTTTTTGTATTTTGGGAATATTGTGAGTTTTTTGGCTTTTTTGGCATGAGATTGTGTGTAGATAGCCTTTGGATAGATACCAATGACAAGGGAAAACCAAACAAGGCAAGGATCAATACTGAATAGGGATGAACAATAGGGAATACGGGCAATAGGATCAAACTTGTAGGAATAAAAAGATTGGTAATGGGATAAATGTAGGATTGGTAGGAGTACGGATGGATATAAGAACTGGTGATAGCATAAAGGTAGGGTGGATACTAGGAATGGTGATAGAAGGATAATGGATGGGAGATATATGATAGATGGATGAAAGGAACCAAGGATGTGATCTCCAAGGACTACGTTGCATAGGAATAACCTACCCCCACTCTAGGTATTATACCTGAGGATTTAACAAGGTGATTCTAATTAGGATGCATGATAGGAATAATGGTTGGAAGGGATGAATGGACTGAGGATGTAGATGGATGTACGGAGGATATTTTTGGAAACATATGGATGGAATTTAGAGTATGACAAGAGGTGTCCAAAAGCATTTTTTAACATTTTTCCCCTATCCTCATCAAGATCAAAAAGGAGGAAGGAAAGATGGATGGTGCAGTTAAGGAAGGTACAACAGATATGATGGGTAAGGATGTCAAGATAAGATGGAAAATGAAAGGATAGGATATGCGATGGGATAGATGTGACAACATGCCCCCAAGTGTAAAGCACATAGAAAATCACCTACGCATGACGCTTGTTTGCCAGGTTTTCATCATGGTACTTATCCAAGGCGTCTATTTACCAGGTTTTCACCATTGGATGAAATGGTTTCTCTTTACTATTTTGATTTTTTTTTTTTTTTGTAGGGGATAGTTGGATGGAACAGATGGGGGACTCAAGAGTTTGTTCCCATAGAAATGTCCCAAGATGGATAAATCATAGATCATGTCAAATGTCGTTATGTTCATAAATGTTGGTAGGGAATTACATGAGAGGGAATGGTTTTTGATGTGGATTATGAAAGGTTCATGCAAGGAATTATAGGGGATAGGAGAGTATGATGTGGACGATGGTCGAATGATAGTGGATGAGGATGGAGTAAAAGAGATAGATATGGCTTATGCAAAAGCATGGACCATAGGATTATGATGGAAGAGATAAGTAGGATAGTAGATGGGAGATGGGGAGATGCAGGTATGTTCAAATGTTGTGGAGTGAAAGGGAACCAAGACCAATGGTTGCACACACTGAAATGGATTTTAAAGCTTAGAAGGGGGATTTGGCAGTAATGGAGATGTTATCTGAGGGGATTGCCTAGTCAGGTCTTTAGGGACCCAAATGGACTTATGAATTTTAGGATTTTGTGATAGGGAGTGGGATATTTGGGATTTTAGCATTGTGGATGCTCCATTTGAACTAGATACTTTTTGCTTGGGGACCCAAACCATTTTCATTTTGAGATTAGCTTTTTGAGATGTGGACTTGGGTAGCCTCTTTGAATGTTGATTTTTCTTTGATTCTTCGCATTTGTGCCATATGGCATGAAAATTATTGGTATTTTTGGCTTTATGGGTGGAGGCATCCAAATTTTTATTTTTGAATCCCATAGGGGTGTTTAGGATAGCTTCATGTTTATTCAATGTGTGCATTTGTTGGTCATGATTAGGAATTGTAGGGGATTTATGGGAACGGGATGTATGAATGGATTTGTGGCTAAAGAGATAAGGAGATTGGAGGATGGGAATATTAGGAGTTGGAAGGAGTGGAGGTAAAGTGGGTGGAGGGATGTTAGGAGTTGGTAGAAGTGGAGGTAAAATGGATGGAGGAAGATGAATGGTCACATGTTTTTTGGGTTTATAGGATAATGGAGAAGGAATGGAAACAGATGTTTTATGGATGCAATGAGGTGTACTTAGTTTGGGCTTAGATGGAGTGGATTTAGGAGGTGGAAATGTGGTGTCAACATCTTGATATTTACTTCCTTGAGAGACATAACCAATACCATATGGTTTGGGAGAGACGTTGACATAGATGGGTTCCAAGATACCTTGCTCATGAAGGCCTAAGCCTTTACCTTGATAATTCATATTTTGGAACATATGATGTGCAATGGGATGCTTATTTTTGAGGATACAAGACACACATTCCTTATTGGATGAGAAGGGTGAGATGGTAGATATAGGTTGCTGTTCTCCTAGGGAACAACATTCATTTAGGAAGGTAGTAAGAACAATAGGACATGATGGTGGATTTGAAATGGTATTGGTATGACATGGGGAAGGAGCAATAGGATCTTGATTATGCTCATTATACTCATGAAGATTCAATGTATTTGTTAGATTATCTATGTGCTTGTGGGAACCAAGTGTCTCATCAAGGGAAGTCGATGTTGTGGGATGATGGATAGGAGTGGTGGAGGTTTCTTGAACATGGATACTATTGGAACCGTGAGTGGAAGAAGTGAGAAGCTCTTGATCACAGATAATATCTTGATCATAGAAAAGATATAGGTTATGAATAGGTGGAAAGGAAGAACTTTGATCTTGATTTGGTAAGGAGCAAAGTTGATCATGCTTTAGATTTGACTCTTGACATAAATCTTGAGTTTGGATAGGAATGGAAGTCTCTTGGATAGATTCAATGTAGAGTGGAGAGTGAATTGGGCTTATAGTAGGTGGATCTTCAAGAACATTTGAAGGTTCTTGCATACTTTCAAGGATAGGCATTTGATGGCATGAAGGTGGTAGTTGATTCCTTGCTAGTATCCAATGGATCACATCCTTCATTAGTACATGGGTGGATGAACAATATAATGGATGGAGAATAATGATAGATGGTGTAGGCTTAGAATGTAATGGAAGGATAATGGCATTAGGTATGATAGGAGTGGGATTAGCATCAGGTGGATGGACAATAGGATTGGATATAACAGGATTGGGATCTGGGTTAGCTGGGGAGATGATATGATTGGATATGATAGGATCAAGACTTGGATTGGGCTCAGGTAGAAAAGTTGATGGTTTAAACTTTAAGTGTGGGAATTGGCTTAATGGATTAGGATTTGGAAGGTTGGAAGGATTATATGATGGAGGTCCCATAGGAATGGATGGATGGGGAGGACTAGTGGATGGATTGGAGTATGAATCCAAACTTGAGGTGGTATCTCCCTTGTCAAGAGTATCATTAAGATGACTTACAAATTCTTGATCTTGGTGCAAGGAGGGATTAGTTCTAGTATACTCATGTTGTGGAGGATTTTGGGATGGATATTGAGGAATATTCATGAGATTGGTTGATGTGGAGGGACTAGGTTGGCATGATGATGGGGGTGACTCATAGAATTTAGGTTGAATTTGTTGATGTTGTATGGATGATGGTGGTGAAGGTAACAAATGGATTGATGAATGAGAAGGCTGGGGGGCCAATGGATTAGGATTGAAATTAGATGGAATTTGTTGTTGTTGCATGGATAAAGGTATGGTGGATGATGTGTTAAATGAAGGTTGTGGTTTTTGGGCTAAGATTTGTTGTTGTTGAAGGAGGGCTTATTTTTTTTGGCTTTGTTGTTGAAGATATAAGGTGAGGGGACTTGGTATGTGTGAAGATGAAGCATGCGTAGGGATTCGGACCTATGAGGTTTGAGGTAAAGTTATTGCTGAATAGGTTTGAGGTATGGATGCATTGGGTTGATATGAGTGGTAGATTGGTTGTGATAAAGATTTGTATGAGGTGGATGGAGATGACTCATAGAGTTGGGGTGTTGACGTGGTAGGATGTTGAAATTGTGAAGATAATTGTGATAGTTGTGCCAATTGAAATCTAAGATTAGCCTCTTGTTGTAGTGATTGAGCGAGTTGTTGTTGTAATTGAAGGACTTCAGGATTAATAGATGTTGAGGTTGAGACCTGGGTAGGATTATAGTTTTGTGAGGTTGAGGGCATGGAAGGAAAATCTGGCATTGTGTTGCAATGATAAGAATGTTCTTGTGGATAATGATCATCATAGATATGTCAAGGCTCTTGTATTTCCTCATATTCTTGGGATGATAGTGATGTTGGTGGAGGCCAAAATGGAGAGATATATGGTTCATGGGTATTGAAATATGCATCATGATCTACCAAATTCTCATCATTATTATATCTACGAGGGCCTCCGCGAAGTGTGAGTTTTGGTTTTTGATTTGTCCTAGATTTGTTGATGGTCACAACCATTTTGACATTGATGAATAAGGATTGGACTAGGTGGGAAATGAATTACGTGTGAAATGGATGGATCAATTGAAAGAGCTTCTTAGGATAAAACACAATATGATGATTTGAAATGAATGGATGAAAAGAATGTCTAAGGGTGATGATCAGGCAAGCACGCGCGTCAATCATATAAGACACACAACAATCAGATTGGTTGTTTTGTTTTGATGATATCTTGATGTTTTGTAAACACTTGTAAACATGCACAATCCTAGGCTAGGAAAGGACAATACTTGCTGAGTTCCCACTTGGTTTTACCCAGTCACACCTACTTATGGTGTATAGCTCCAGGAACTTGGGGCACGGGCTCCCCCTTACAGTGCACTCACTTCTCAGGCACACCAAGTTCCAGGTCCTAGGACACGTAGATCCTAAGGTACCTTGCTATCTCTACCATAAGTCATGAAAATATGGGACGGCTATCAAAGTTTCCTCCTATATCAACAAGTAGAAGGTTTTTGGCCACTAAACAAAGGTTTGTAGTGAATATCTAGGAGACCGGCACCCCACGAGCATCCAACAAGCCACTTAAGGCTCTAACTAACCCTACTAGGAGTTTAATATACATTAAGGTACGCCTCCATTCGAGATAACACTATATGGTGAGCGCTAATACCAGTTAGACTTGGCTTTCGCCTTATCCTCAATTTATATACTGGGCCAGACGAAAGTCCCACTTGGGGTCACAAGTGAGTTCTCCTTTTGGATGTGTCTCAAGAGCAGGCCCACTCTAAAGGGTAACAAAAGCAAGGAAACACGTTGTTTTTGATCTCCCAGATCACACAAAACGCAAGGAGAGAGCATACACAACGCCTTTGCCTCACACTCGCATAGGGTTCATTTTAATTCCAAATCCAAATGTGTGGGTGGTTATACAAAATGTCAAAGGAATGCTTTTGATTCTCAAGATCACCAAGTGGTGCAAGAGAAGAGCATATGCATTCAATACAAAAATGCAAACCACAAGACATGGCAAACACTTGTTAATTTTAACCCTTGCTTATGAGGAGACAAACACTTGAGTTTATTTTTAGACCAAGGAATCCAAATGTGATCTAATCAATAAAAAAAGGAGACACAATGTTTCGAGATTAGATTTTTTGACAATCAAACCTACAACACACTAATTAGTAGTTTGAAAAATAGTCTTTGACAGGCGTAAAGCTGCAATGAAAACATTAGAACAAGACCAAACAATCTAGAAATTTGAAGATGAATTTGAGTAAATGGGTTATACTACGATGTACTTCTCTGAGTTATCTTTCCAAAGCCTGCAAAAATGTGAAAATATGATGAAAAACAAAAAAGTTATGCTAGTTTGATTGAAATAGCCTCCTAGGGCTAAAAATGAGCACTTTGGGATTTTCAAATTTGGTTGTTTGGCAGTTTGGCACTTTGGGCAGATTCATATTTGATAGCCATGGTTTGTAGTACTGGCATTAAATATCAACGATGGCTAGCCAAGCTAGTTGTTATGACTAAGAGTCACACTTATTGTAAGCTGCAACTAACATTATAATATTGACTGAAAAAGTCTTAACAATCACGGTCCATAACAACCATTATTAGCAATGAAATTGAAAATTATAATTTTCATTAAAAGCTAATGCCAAAGAATGATATGGTTTCAAACTTAAAAGCCTTTTAACCGTAACTAAACCAACAATTTGGTGTATAGGCAATGACCAAGAGTCCACGAAGGTTTTATAACCCTAAATATTGACACTTTGGTTTCTCTATTACAATGCTATAGGCAATAAACGATGATGTTAAATGTAAATCAAAACAATGAAGCTAATGATTATCTATCTTGAATGCTTCAGAAGTTCCTCTAGTTCGTGACATTTTTTTAACACCACCATTGTATCCAATGCAACGGCAATTGTAAATGGAGATGATGCTTGGGATTATGGTGGACACTGTAACTACTCAAAACACGGAACAACAGACAAATTTAGAAAGTTTCCTAGCATTAACTTGACAGTGTGACTGAATTTTCTAAGCATTATAACGATCATGGTAAAATAAAAATAAAAATTATACCAATAAAAATAGACAAGTTCAAAGATTTTTTCGATAGAAACAAGCAACTACACCCATAGGAGGCTCAAGAAATACGCCAAGGAATAACTAACGAATTTAGAAAGTTTTCAGGGACTAGCACTTGCACCCATAGGTTGTTCACCGAATATGCTCATAAATCAACCGACGAGTTTAGAAAATTTTTGGCCTCAATAATTAACTTGTACACACAGAAATTACAACATTAGCATTTGCAACTATTAAGAGGTTTAAGGGATACGCCGATAGGAGAAATGAATGAGTTTAAAAAATTTTCCAGCGTGAGACAATGTTTCCGACAGGAATTTAACAAAATATACTAGTAGGAACAAAAGTTTTCTGGCAACATGCTAATAGGAACAGCCAAACAAGTTCAGAAAACCTTTGATAAGAATAGGCAACGAGTTTAGAAAAATCTTCTAGCTTGAATCTTTGAATGAGACAAAATAATTTTCTAGGGTGAAATTTTAGGCGCTTCGAGGAATATGCTGATAGGAACAACAAACAACATCAAAAAACATTATCAGCATTAAATTCCTTTTTAAGGTGTGAGAAAAATTAATGAGTTTAGAAGATTTTAAATCAAATCCAGACCACAGTCATTCACCATAACACAATGATTTGAGGTAAATATAACACAGTATTAGTTATAAGTCACAAATGCATGATTTTGTTGATTTGGTTTACATTTCACAAAAAGGTATTGACTTTTCTCAAGATGTTAACAGCTCTTGTAAGCATGAAATACAGAATGAAACACCAAATTTTTATAGATCAAGAAAGCATGCTGGCATTTTCTTAAAAATCAATGGAGTCTAAAATTGGTGTACATGTAGAAGTAGAAGTGAAAATTTAAATGAATGTTCCCAATGAAATATGACAACTTGCAAGCGAAGCTCTAAAAATAATAATAGTGAGATTGTTCTTCTATTGACAAAGATTCCATTGATAGGGTAACTAATTTAAATTATACCAAATTAGTGTAGGTACATTCATGACTTTTAACAGCAAAATGAATGCAATAACATGATGGCTCTCCTCACATCTGCAAGACAAAAACCTCAACAAAATCTTGGAGACACAAAGATCATTAAGCAGTGATATCTAGCCTTACCGTGGTTTGAAATCAGTTACACGCCAATAATGCATTTTGCTCAAAACATCCATTCTTGCACTGTCGAAGCCATTGCAGTGATGACAAGCCATTGCAGTGATGACAGGCAGTTACTACAAAATTGCATGGATTTAGAACCTCCGAGGTGCTCTGGAATTGATAGTGGAGTCATATTTAAGTTAGGAGGAATTCGGCAAAAGACAACCTCCAAATCTTGGCAAGAAACCTACACCAACTCAACTAAAATGCTTGCAAAACCAGTGATTATGAAGGAGGTTTCATGTCAGGTTCACCATTGTTTGCACCAGAATATAGATTTTGCCAAACGATTTGAAAACTATTACAAAACCCTAAAATCTATAGTATGAGCGACAAAAGAGATTAATGATAAAAGCTATAAAACCGCACGAATATAAATGTTACCAAAGTATTAAAATGTGGTTGCTTGCATAATTGCATAACTCCAATATAACTTTCCAGGGTAATAAATGAACATGAGTTTGTTTTTTATAAAGTTTTGGGGACA
The DNA here is from genome assembly GCA_027924645.1 of Cunninghamia lanceolata. NCBI lineage: Eukaryota > Viridiplantae > Streptophyta > Pinopsida > Cupressales > Cupressaceae > Cunninghamia > Cunninghamia lanceolata. The sequence continues at coordinate 10,041,142 of BSBN01000585.1, read as the reverse complement.
GTTTCAAAAGTGGTTTGATCGGTTGAACAAGAAAACGTAGGTGAACCGTAAATAATAAATTAAGTTTATTAATCTTAATTTATTATTTATAGGAGGATTTTAGGTTTAGTAAATAATAAATTGATTTTAATTTATTATTCACGGGATATGGTAAAAGGTAAAAAGATTTAATTAATTAATTAAAATTAATTAAACTTTAAGGAATTAAGGGTGGATTAAAGATAAATGGAAATTTAATTAATTAATTAAAATTAATTAAATTTTATGTGAAGGGAGAAATTAGGAAAAAGATCATAGGTCAATTTTTTATGTCTACACAAATAATTCCCCCCAAAAGAGATGAAGCCTACCCACAAAGGAATAGTCCCCCCTCCCAAAATAAAGAGAGAAAATACACCCAGAGTAGAGAGAGTGAAAGTGAAGGACTAAGAAGTCCCTCCCAAAGTAGACAATTTTTGCACCCCTAGTAAAGTTGTCAAATGAAGGAACTTGCTTTTAGTGAAGGGTTTGGTGAAAATGTTTGCAATCTATTTTGATGTCTAGCAGTACTTGAGATCAATGATGTTTCCATGAATCAACTCCTAGATATAGTGCATGTGTATCTCAATGTGTTTGGTCCACTAGTGATGGATTGGATTCTTTGAGATTTGTATTGCACTTTGGTTATCACAAAATATGATTGTAGGATTTCTAAATGGAATGCCAAACTCAATGAGAATATTGTAAATTTATATGGCCTCAATGGTGGCATTAACTTCCCTTTGATACTCAGCCTCTATAGATGAAAGAGCAATTCCAAACTACTTCTTTCTCAACCAACAAACTGGACTGAAACCAAGTGAGAAGAAATACCATAAAGTAGACTTGCGATCTTAATAACTACATATCCAATCTAAATTTGTGTGTACCATCAAGTTAATATCCATACCCACTACATACTAAATCCCATAATTATGAGTGCCCTTAACATAGTGGAGTATCCACTTAGTTGCTTTCCAATACAACTCAAAGGGCTCCTACATGAACCAAGAGACCATGCCCGTGGAATATGAAATTCCAAGCCTTGTGTGAGTCAAATATATGAGACTCCCAACAAGATTTTATACAAAGTACCATCAACCAAGGGTGAGGAACACTTAGCCTCAAGTTTGACCCCTGATAGAGATGGAGTCGATGCAGGATTATAGTTAGCCATGTGAAATCTAGAGAGCATATCAGGTGCATACTTAGGTTGTGTAATGAAGATACCAAAATATGATTGGGTGGTCTCAATCCCTAAGAATTGGTTCAAAAGAACCAAGTCTGACTTCAGAAATTGATCATGAATAGCAATTTTCACTACCTTAATGGTAGATGAGTGACTCCTTGTGATCAACAAGTCATCAACATAGAGAATGAGAAATATGAGAGTATCATCCCATTTCATAATGTATATTTTTGGATCAAAATGGCATCATGTGAACCCAACTAATAGAAGGAAGGAGTCCATCTTAGTATACCAAGCTCAAGGATCCTATTTGAGGCCATAGACTTCCAAATTTGACAAACTAGTGAAGGATCCTGAACGAACCCCTATGGTTGCTCCATGTGGATTTCTTACTAAAGGTCACCATGAAGAAAAACACTCTTCATAGCTATCTGATGAACTTCCCAACAATGGGTTGCAGCTATAGCAAGGACAAGTCAAATGGAATTCATTTTGGCAACTAGCACAAAAGTTTCAGAATAGGCAATCCCAGGAACTTGGGAGAATCCTCTAGTGACCAACTGAGCCTTATGCTTATCAACAAACCCGTCTACTAAAATTTTTGTTCAATAGATCCACTTGCATTGAACAAGTTTCCTTCCCTTAGGAAGGGGGACTAAATCCCATGTATGGTTCCTCTCCAAGGAACTAAACTCTTCCTACATAGGAACATCCCACTTGGGGATACTCGAAGCTTCTCAAGAGGACTATGGATTACAAGCTAATGCAACGAAGAGGTGTGAAGCCTACTAAAATTTTAACCATGTTCTTCGATTATCTAAAGGATCACCAACCCAACCACCTGTTGAGTGCAATGTCTGATGAGCCTAAAGAGGTCTGGTGGTAGGAGAATCTAGAAGAGAATCATCAACCTTTGAATGATGAATAGGAGACAAAGGTGGATCCTCATCATCATTGTTGCCATCTAAAGGGGAGGAACAAGGATTCTCATCATGATTAGGAGGATTAAGGTCCTCTTAAGAACTTTAATCATACTACAGTGTCTCCAATGTGATGATAGATGGAGAAGTGGTAGGAGAAGAATTGGAAGAGTCCTCCTCAAAACGAACACTCCTCTTGATGAACATCTCATGTGTGTTGGGGTGGAGAATCCTATACCTTTAACACTATTTAGATACCTGTTGGTCATGATGTTAGTCATAAACAAACATAGAATAAAAGTTACACAATAGCCTTTACTCATCTTGAAAGATACGATGAACTCAAAGAATTCATGATCCCAAGTCTCCGTTGATTAGTTCTTAATCTTCTGACGTTACTCAGTGGTTGATGTGTGTTGCTGTTTCCATTCAGGGGCCTTACATTCTTCAGAAATTTCTACAAAGTTCATCATTATTTCTCCAAATATCCTGTCCTATATGTCTGCTCTGCATAAATCCCCAACAATTTTACCTCTGCACTTATAAATTCAGTCAAATAATGTGCCTACAGGTTAATATTTACATGATTTCTACCATTATTTACAATTCTTTGCATGATATTTTCAATATTACATGCATTTAGCTCAAATATGCTAATGATATTCAGTTGTATATGAGATGTCAGCGTATTTCATGTTACTTGCTTCTGATTATCTGTTATTTGCAATTACGATGGGGAATTACTCTAAAATTCAAAGAAAATTAAAAGAATACTTCAAATTTGGTGAATCTTAGCCATTGAACCACATACATACCAGATACAGTCATGATGAGAAGAAATCAAACCATATTTTCACCAGGATGTTCCACAGCTAGATACAGATGATGCTAACTTTGAAGGAAAAGGAATGAAGACAACACATACAGACTGATAAGCACTCCAAGGGACACGGCAAATCAAAGCATGTATCAAGAATTCAAACACTGACTACTAGGGATTTATGATGATTTGTAATCAAACAGTCTTCTCTTTCATTAAGTATGCAATGATATGTATGCTTACAATAATTTTGAAATAAGCCCTGATATTTCAGCAGTCAAATTTCAATTAAGCTTCTGAATGTTTAAAACAAGGTACACCTGCACCTTTTATAGAATAAAGTGAGGGAGTGGTTACAAATGACCTATGGTTAGGATTTATCTATTAAGATCAACAGTCCAGATGAATAGCACGTGCCTGCCAATTGGCAACTACACAGCCGACATAGAATATTCCAGCATCTTTGACCTAGTCCATCCTCCAGCTAACAAATAGCATATTTGACAATATCCTTCTCAGCTCCAGTTCATGTTACCTCTGCATGCAACTCTGTAATTTTTAGACATCCTGATCTTAGCCTAAAATAGCTCCACCATCCTGCATTAAACAAACAAGAAATAAGCATCGGCTTCATTTAATAGCCAGCAGGAAGATAAAAATTACATTAAAACAGGATGAATGTGCAAATCTATATATATCGGGTTATGAATATTAAGCATCTGTGAAAATTTGTGTAATTAAATGTCCATAGGCAGTCAAGAGGGTCTGGGTGACTATCGTTGACTAAAAAACATGCTATCAGGCCCTAGAAAGGCTCAATATCTGATCAAGTCCAGGGTCATTTGAGTGATTTTTTGATAAAAATATCGAAAATATGATTTTCGGTATTTTCTACATCTTAGTAAATTGCATTTTCGGAGGCCTTCGGAGCAAAATTAGGGCTCAAGACTTCGTCAGTGCTTGGTGTTAATCCTAAGCGACCGAGTTACTCAAACTAGATAACCAGTTTATCTTTCCAATGAGTCCAAAAAGTTTTAAATTCTGACACAGTAGCTAGGAGTTATGACCCTGCCAAGGAGAAGATAAAAATTTCCTAATTTTTTGAGTTTCTGTGAATTTTTGCAAATAGTTTCACCTTTCGGTAGCTCTTTTTGTATTCCAAGGGTAATGTGACCCTTCATATGATATGCAGGCCTTACATTTTCAGTTATCGCATGCATAAAGATCATGCATATGCAATAAATGCGCTTTTGTTCACTAAATTCCATTGAATAAAACTATCGGGTCCGGGTATGCACATTAGTTAATATGAGGGATATTAACTAATATGACTCTCTTCATAGATCGGGATATGATGATGATGTCATCATCATGGACGGGCTTTGTTAAAATGTGAAAGGCTGGCATCATGGTCATGTTGAAGGAAATCGGGTGATGTTAAGAAATATGACCCTGATATTGAGGAATATCACCCTCCAAATAAGATGACGTCACAGTCATGTTGAGCTTCTTACATCGGGTCAGAATGACATCACCGTCATGTTAGGAAAGATCAATCATATTAGAAAAGATGACTGATGTTAGAAAATAGACGAGCTTTGGATGTCCAGCCGATTGATGATGTCATCATCATATCAGGTCCCTTGTGAAATGGGATAAGCTGACATCATCATCATGTTATTTAAAAGGGTGATCATTGGATACGTACCCCCGCGAGGTAAAAGGATGATGATGTCACCGTCAGGGTGATTTTCTTTGTTCATCAGGATTGGATGACGTCATCGGCATATTGGCACTGGGGTGATATTCTGCGGCAGGGTGATATTTAAAATATGATCGTCCCTCGTAATATGACCATCCGCACCATGGCGGGAAAATGTATCGGGTTATGTTTAGACCATCGGGTCATGTTGTATAGCTCGGGTGATGTTCAAAATATCAGGTGATATTTTGCAAAGGATGATGACCCTAAGCATTCTTTAAGTGACCTTTCTCAGAATGTCATGATGACGTCACCATGATAATGGCTGAGTTTATCGTTGAAGCACTATGACGTCATCGTCATGTTTTGGTGAAAAGATGATGTTAAGAAATATACCTCCGCTAGGTAAAATGATGATGACATCATCATCATGTTGATTTTCTTTTGTTATCGGGATCAGATGATGTCATCATGATAATTTCTTCAGGGTGATATTTCGAGACCGGGGGATATTTGACATATAGGGTGATATTTAGAATATCGGGTGATGTTTTGAAATATCGTCCCCACGAAATATATGATGCTGCTGATAGGTAAATATCACTACCACTTAAGTTTGACGTCCGCATGTCACAAAACAAATGATTTATCGGGTGATAAATAGGATCAAGGTGATCTTTTGAAAGATGACTGATATTAAGAAATATGATCCCCCCTCGAAATATCAGGTTTGACCAAGACTTTGACTCACCATAACTCTTGTTCCCTGAGGAATATTAGGGTGATCCAAAAGGCAAACCTGCATGAAATTTTGTACTCTTTCCAATCATGAGGCTATTAATATGAAATATTAACTTTGAAGAACTGACCTCATCATGATGACTTACCCAGCTCCCTTATGCAGGGTCATCTGTATTGACTTACTTTTACCAGACCACCAGCAAGCAGAAGACACAAGCCAAGCCAAGCCAAGCAAAAAGTTGGGTCCCTGTATTGTCAAGTCAAAATGGGGCGTGTTGTGTAACCACACAACAACTTGCCACCAAAGAAAACAACCAAATTCCAATGATTCAAGTGAGGTGAACATACTCTAACATAGTATTCTAACTCTTTCTAAGTATAAGCATCATAATCTTTCTAAATGACAAAGTTTTTGTCATGGCAACAATGCTAACAAAGGATCAGCTATGTGCAAATGATTAATTATCCTCATCTTGAAAGCAAATTGAAATCATGAGTAACTGATGTTAAGCTACATAGTTTGGGAGCATCCCTCATAGCCAACCTAGATAGAGCCTTACTGCCAGCAGGCGTCCATAGCCCCGGAAAGGTTATCTATACAATCCCCCTAAGTAGAGCCCCACTGCCAGCAGGCATCTATAGCCCTGGTAGAGTTACTTAGATGGCCTAATTTTATTTCTTTTCTAATTTTTCAATATTTTATAGTCTATAAATCTGATGTCATCATGTAAGCTTAGTGTGCAAGGTATGGTCACTTGCTGATTTAGGTTGGAGATTGTATTTGTAGCAAGGAAGTCCCTTTAGATTTTTCACTTAACACCTATACTTGTGTGTTCAACAAACCCAAGGCTGTTAGGTGAGTCATTGTGAAAGAGTCCCTTTAGTCAAGAAAAGGCACCCTGATGAAAAAATATCACAGACCTGATCACAAGTACTTCTCAGAATGAATCATAACCTATTTATGAATTTGTTCTCATCACTTGAATCTTAACAATTCAGTTATTTTCTTAGGATGATGAGCTGCATCATCTTGACTAACCAAAACAGAACTCAACAAGCAAACAAACAAAAGTAAACACACTAAGCAAACTGTACAAACAACTAACTACAAAAGGAAACAACAGAAAACAAAACAAGAAAGCAAAGAAAAGAAACAAGACAGCTACTCCACCAAACTATATACAAACCCCACAAGGCAAATAAAACCCAGGAGAAGACCCAAAGACACCTATATTTGCATACTTCCTTATATTGTGCAGGAGCATCAGGGCACTAGTTATGGTTCTAATCCTAGCAAATTCATCCTTGTATTCTGAAAAATATTCTTGTATTCTAAATTCATTGTGTTTAACAGAATAACCTCTGATTATCAGCAACTGAGGAAGCTCATCATGTTCATGATTAATCCATATGCATGTCTTATCTCCTAAATTTCCATAATCAAAATAGTATTCAACACTATTCACTGTGGAAAGGAGAAATACAACCTGATGTATTTCTGATCATGTTGAATATGCTTTTTCATTGACAGCTAGTCCTCCATTTGACTTGGCACTTTCACTTCTTAGCTCAGTATTCAGTCTCACTTCAAATTGAAGGATGTATGACTCTTGAAGTATTAATCCTCTGTCTTTATCCAGCTTTGTCTCCTCATTCTGGATGTATGTCTGATTCTTGACTTTAGGCAGCACCTCACTGTTTTCATTAAATCCCTGCACAGCAGCATCTAAATGAGTATTTTTATTTTCATAACCTGATATACAGAAATTTATCCCTTCTAAATCATTTAACTGTAAAGGTGAAACAACTCCCAATTGATAGGAATACTCCCCTATTTCATTTTCAAAATGACATTGGATTGGCATCTGATTATGCACAACAATACCAAAGCTTTCTGCATCTTCAACTTTCATGAATTGTTCATCAAATAACTCACATTTTCCATCCAGTAAGGTATCTGGTTCAATTGACCTGCAACATTCTTGCATTTGATCATTCAATTTGGACAAGTTAGATAGTAAATCAGCATTTATTCTCTTTTCTACAACTCCCTGGGTTACTATCATAGGAACTTCATCAGCAATAGTGCATTTAAATTCTTCCACCTGTCTCCATTCCTTTTTACCATAAAATGACTCAAGGAAAGATGTTTCACTATCCTTATCAAAAGCAATAGGATCAGAATCAAAGGCTTTATCCTGACAAGTGATTTCTTCTCCACAATTTTCAAAAGATTCATACCTGCACTCTGCCTCACCCTTACCTACATTAGGAAGTAGAGAACTCCAGTTCTCACCATAAAATGAATCAAGGAAAGATGTTTCGTCTTCTTTACCTTCTAGAACCAATTCAGCTATTGTATTTTTTAAAGTCTTCTTCAACATGACCAAGCAAACGTCACAATCCCTTTCTGAATGCTCTTCGTCATGTAATCTGCACCAACTTTCAATCAGGACATCATCAGTGGGTAAACCTAATATTTGACTACACTGTATATTTCTAGACAAGTATAATTCAAAATCTTTAAAGCGGTCCACTTTAATGTCTGAACAACTAATAACTTCTGGTGCTGCATCTGCTTGTTGCTCCAGAATTTCTTCATTTTCCTGCCAAACTTCATCCTTGAACACATCTATAAAAAATATTAGTCCTTTCAAATATAAATCCAACCTTGTGAGGAAAGTTAAACAATTAATTTCACTGTGCTCTACAGTCTGGTGTATCCTGCAACAAGTAGATAAACCAAAGTCAAATAAATTATGAGGATAAAGCTGCCTATTCAAAGTTTCCTGAAATAAAGGAATGTTAACCTGACAATTGTCCTCATATGCATCCATCAAAATGAGACTTTATTTTCAATTTTTTTTTTTTTATTTTGAAATTTTAATGAGATCTATCATATCTCAGAATAAAACTTTGAAAGCTCTAAAAATTCAACGAATCTTTGAAGCTTTGAGCTAGATCTTTGTAAAGATACAGTCAAAACCTCCCGGATAAGAGATATTTGCAGACATTAAGCTCAAATGATGAAATATTTGCAGAAAATCCATAGATTCTTTGTTCAGGCCCTCCTTCTAGTGCCAATTTATGTTGGTCATGATGTTAGTCATAAACAAACATAGAATAAAAGTTACACAACAGCCTTTACTCATCTCGAAAGATACGATGAACTCAAAGAATTCATGATCCCAAGTCTCCGTTGATTAGTTCTTAATCTTCTGACGTTACTCAGTGGTTGATGTGTGTTGCTGTTTCCATTCAGGGGCCTTACATTCTTCAGCAATTTCTACAAAGTTCATCATTATTTCTCCAAATATCCTGTCCTATATGTCTATTCTGCATAAATCCCCAACAATTTTACCTCTGCACTTATAAATTCAGTCAAATAATGTGCCTACAGGTTAATATTTACATGATTTCTACCATTATTTACAATTCTTTGCATGATATTTTCAATATTACATGCATTTAGCTCAAATATGCTAATGATATTCAGTTATATACGAGATGTCAGCATATTTCATGTTACTTGCTTTTGATTATCTATTATTTGCAATTATGATGGGGAATTACTCTGAAATTCAAAGAAAATTAAAAGAATACTTCAAATTTGGTGAATCTTAGCCATTGAACCACATACATACCAGATACAGTCATGAGGAGAAGAAATCAAACCATATTTTCACCAGGATGTTCCACAGCTAGATACAGATGATGCTAACTTCGAAGGAAAAGGAATGAAGACAACACATATAGATTGATAAGCACTCCAAGGGACGCAACAAATCAAAGCATGTATCAAGAATTCAAACACTAATTACTCAGGATTTATGATGATTTGTAATCAAACGGTCTTCTCTTTCATTAAGTATGCAATGATATGTATGCTTACAATAACTTTGAAATAAGCCCTGATATTTCAGCAGTCAAATTTCAATTAAGCTTCTTAATGTTTAAAAAAAGGCACCCCTGCACCTTTTATAGAATAAGGTGAGGGAGCGGTTACAAATTACCTATGGTCAGGATTTATCTATTAAGATCAACAGTCCAGATGAATAGCACGTGCCTGCCAGTTGGCAACTACACAACCGGCATAGAATATTCCAGCATCTTTGACCTAGTCCATCCTTCAGCTAACAAATAGTATATTTGACAATATCCTCCTCAGCTCCGATTCATGTTACCTCTGCATGCAACTCTGTAATTTTCAGACATCCTGATCTTAGCCTGAAACAGCTCCACCATCCTGCAATAAACAAACAAGAAATAAGCATCGGCTTTATTTAATAGCCAGCAGGAAGATAAAAATTACATTAAAACAGGATGAATGCGCAAATCTATATATATCGGGTTATGAATATTGAGCATCTGTGAAAATTCATGTAATTAAATGTCTATAGGTGGTCAAGAGGGTCCAGGTGACTATCATTGACTGGAAAACATGCTATCAGGCCCTAAAATGGCTCAATATCTGATCAGGTCTAGGGTCATTCGAGTGATTTTTTGATAAAAATATCAAAAATATGATTTTCGGTATTTTCTACATCTTGGTAAATTACATTTTCGGAGGCCTTCAGAGTGAAATTAGGGCTCAAGACTTCATCGGTGCTTGACGTTAAGCCTAAGCAACCAAGTAACTCAAACTAGATAACCAGTTTATCTTTCCAATGAGTCCAAAAAATTTTAAATTCTGACACAGTAGCTAGGAGTTATGACCCTGCTAAGGAGAAGATAAAAATTTCCTAATTTTTTGAGTTTCTGTGAATTTTTGCAAATAGTTTCACCTTCCGGTAGCTCTTTTTGTATTCCAAGGGTAATGTGACCCTTCATATGATATGCAGGCCTTACATTTTCAGTTATCGCATGCATAAAGATCATGCATATGCAATACATGCACTTTTGTTCACTAAATTCCATTGAATAAAACTATCGGGTCCGGGTATGCACATTAGTTAATATGAGGGATATTAACTAATATGACTCTCTTCATAGATTGGGATATGATGATGATGTCATCATCATGGACGGGCTTCGTTAAAATGTGAAAGGCTGGCATCATGGTCATGTTGAAGGAAATCGGGTGATGTTAAGAAATATGACCCTGATATTGAGGAATATCACCCTCTGAATAAGATGACGTCACGGTCATGTCGAGCTTCTTACATCGGGTCAGAATGACGTCACCGTCATGTTAGGAAAGATCAGTCATATTAGAAAAGATGACTGATGTTAGAAAATAGACGAGCTTTTGATGTCCAGCCGATTGATGATGTCATCATCATATCAGGTCCTTTGTGAAATGGGATAAGCTGACATCATCATCATGTTATTTAAAAGGGTGATCATTGGATACGTACCCCCACGAGGTAAAAGGATGATGACATCACCATCAGGGTGATTTTCTTTATTCATCGGGATTGGATGACGTCATCGGCATATGGCACTAGGGTGATATTCTGCGACAGGGTGATATTTAAAATATGATCATCCCTCGTAATATGACCATCCGCACCATGGCGGGAAAACGTATCGGGTTATGTTTAGACCATCGGGTCATGTTTAATAGCTCAGGTGATGTTCAAAATATCAGGTGATATTTTGCAAAGGATGATGACCCTAAGCGTTCTTTAAGTGACCTTTCTCGGAATGTCATGATGACATCACCAATGGCTAAGTCTATCGCTGAAGCGCTATGATGTCATCGTCATGTTTTGGTGAAAAGATGATGTTATGAAATATACCTCCGCTAGGTAAAATGATGATGACATCATCATCATGTTGATTTTCTTTTGTTATCAGGATCAGATGATGTCATCATGATAATTTCTTCAGGGTGATATTTCGAGACTGGGGGATATTTGACATATAGGGTGATATTTAGAATATCGGGTGATGTTTTGAAATATCGTCCCTGTGAAATATATGATGCTGCTGACAGGTAAGTATCACTACCACTTATGTTTGACGTCCGCATGTCACGAAACAAATGATTTATCGAGTGATAAATAGGATCAGGGTGATCTTTTGAAAGATGACTGATATTAAGAAATATGATCCCCCCTGAAATATCAGGTTTGACCAAGACTTTGACTCACCATAACTCTCGTTCCCTGAGGAATATCAGGGTGATCCAAAAGGCAAACCTACATGAAATTTTGTACTCTTTCCAATCATGAGGCTATTGATATGAAATATTAACTTTGAAGAATTGACCTCATCATGATGACTTACCCAACTCCCTTATGTAGGGTCATCTATATTGACTTACTTTTACCAGACCACCAGCAAGCAGAAGACACAAGCCAAGCCAAGCCAAGCAAAAAGTTGGGTCCCTGTATTGTCAAGTCAAAATGGGGCGTGTTGTGTAACACACAACAATACCCAACAAATATGCAAGGCTTGCTTTATAGATCCATAGGCATTTCTCTGTTGGAATGTGGGCCCATGTAGAAGAACCAAACAATCAGAAGTGCTTTAATATCAGTTTTCAACCAGCCCAAGCTTGGAAAGGAGTTACCACCTTCATAGCTTAGTGAGGAATTCAATTATGGATGTAACACGCATAGTTGATGGCCTCTATCCAGTACTGAGGTGCCAATTATCTAGAGTGAATCATACTTTTGGCCATCTATTTAAAGGACCTATTCTTGCATTCTATAACACCATTTTGTTGAGGACTATATGTAATTGTGTGTTATAAGTCAATACACTCTGAAGCACAAAATTATTCAAACCAATGGTTGACATATTCACCCCCATTGTCTATACACAGAATCTTGATGGCCTTCCTTGAATATTTCTCTACAAAATCTTTGAAGTCCTTAAAAGACTTAAAGAACTCAAACTTTTGTTTGAAAATATAAACCCAAGTATATATCTAGAAATATCATCAATAAAATTCAAAACATATCAAGCCCTACTAAAACATGGATGTGGAAATGGCCCTTCCAAGTCACTATGTACTAACTCTAGACGTTGTGTGGCCCTCCATGCTTTGCCTTTGTCATATTTCTCTTTAGGATGCTTACCAAGAATGCATCCCTAGTAAACTCCATCATAAAATCAATAAAAGGTAACCTTGAGACCATGTCATGTTGATTGAGTTCTTGCAAGTAGCGTTAATTCAAGTGGCCAAATTGCTAATGTCAAAAATGACTCACCTAGTTTGAGTGAGTGAGTAATATTGTTAAAGGAGATTCAAGAACAAAATGAGAAAAGTGATATAGTCTAGACCGATGATCTGCTTTCCACATGGTAACTATAGACCCACTGTGCACTTCACTGATTACCACTATATCTGGTGTGAACTCAACCTGCTTGCCAAAGCTTGTGTGAGTGATCTGATAGATAAATAGGAGATTAGGTGGAAAAAATGGAATAGAGAGGCTATCTTGAAATGTTCCTTCACCCATGTCAATAGTGTTGGCAATATGTGTTGTCATTGATGTCAACTCAATATGTGTCAACTTGAGGATAGGCTTGTATAGAAGTTGATGAGGCTGAGAAATGTTTAATGGACAATGGAAAAATTGAGAGAGATGGTTTGACATAGGGTCAGCATGATTGATACAATGGAATATTTGAGAGAGACAGTTTGACTCAGTTAAAGACATGGGGTCAGCATGTTTAAGGCAGGTCAGTTTGGAAGACCTAGTAGAACGAGTGAAATTGTCTAACTATGAGGAATGGTAATCAGCCTGATGTCTAAGTGTGCTATAGAGGTGAGTGCACTTGTTCTAATATGTTTCCTATATTTCTATATTGATATCCAACCAGTTTGGTGTACCACACTTAGAGACAAGTTGCAGAAGTATTGCTAAGACATTTCCAGTGTATACCCTAAGACAGAGTCATAGTGTTTTGGTCTGCATTCCTCCGTAGAGAAAGATTTAGTGTTACAGTTCAAAAGATAATATCATTGGCATATGAATGTGTTATATCCAAGAAATTAAATCTTTATACCCTTAGCAATGAAAGTTACAAGTGACAGAGTTCTGGTCTATGATTTGATAGAGTAAAGTAATGGTGAAGACTTGTTGAAATGCTCTGCATTCCTCCAGAAGTAAATATTTGTTCATGCAGTTTTGAGGACATGCTTAGAGATGGTTAATGCATTCTTCCTTGTAGTATCAAGTAATTCGGTGGTCCGCAAGTTCATTTTTCAAATGTCAGAAGTGCTACAGTTGACTCTGGATACCTAACTATTCTCAGAACACATGTTTGAGTACTTGCGCCAGTTGGAGAATGTACATATTGGCTATAAGAGTTTATGTGAACATTCTACATATCTCAATATGTCTCAGGGATGAAGCACATGCAATTCCTTCTTGTTTCCAGTACCGCATGAAGTGTTTAAGTCACCTTGAGTTATATGAATGTTGATTACAGTGCAACTAAGTTAAATATTCTTGAATTCCTCTTAAAGTGATAGGTGTGGTTGTGCGGTTTTATATACATGTTCAGAATGATGCATAAGTCCATTCACAAGAGTTTCAGATGTCTTAGTGGTCTACAATACAACATCCTAAGTTTTCATGTCACAGGCAGTCAAGGTTGCTCTTTTTTTAGTAGTTCAAGATGTTTATCTTCTTACGGTAGCACATAATTATTAGATACTTTAGAAGAATGGTGTAAGGATAGTGTTGATAAGGTACATTTCTCATTTCTTGATCCACATGATGGTTTTAGTGTCTCCCCAGTAATCCAAAGATGGACAGTGAGCAATGTTAGTGTTGTTTGGGCCAATAGTCTAGTTTCTTTCATGTGTGGTTGATCTTGATCAATCAGTTTGGCATTAAAGGATGTGTTATGATGTATCTGATCATGTTATGCAGTGTGAAGTGATTTACAACTCATAATGTACTTATTTTAAGCTAACCCATGGAGAATCACACATTCCATCTAAAGGTCTTTTTGGTGCCAACCTAATTGAGGATTTGAGTTTTTGCAGAGGGTATATATAGAAGAACAAAGTCATTTGTGAAGTGTGTGAATGAGAAATATGAATATCAAGGATGAAGTACGCGAAGTTACTATGATGGAGTAATTGTGTGAAATAAGGGACTGCAACATCAGCATATGACAGATACCTTCTTTACAGCAGTTTAGGTTCCTATTTTCATGTATCCTGCTATCAAACAATGAGTCTCCTTATCAGGTCTTTGTATCTTTCCCTAAGGTTGTAGCCTTAGTTTGCAAGTTAGCAGGGAGTAGTAACTTCCTTGGGTTGTAGCACTAAAACAAAGTTGTAATCCTTTATAGCAGTGATCTTATTATATTGTGAGTTAATCCTTATCATGGTTTTTCCCTCATTGGGTTTTCCACGTAAAAATCTTGGTGTCTTTGTGTGGTGCATGTTTTACTTTCTATTCTTCATCTTTTGGTTAAAATGATTTAATGGTTATGTTGTAAATGGAATTAATTTGAAGTTTAAGTATAGACTAATTCACTGCCCCCTCTCTCAGTCTTCGGATGTGTTCAACAATTGGTATCAGAGCCAAGTACCTTTGAGAAGCCTAACAGCTAAGGTAGATCTTGCACTTGAACACATGGAATCTAAAGCAATGTCTAATGATTTGTTTACTCCAGAACCAGATCTAGAAGCAATTGAACCTAAAGGTTGGGACCTCAATCTAGATGAAGTACATCTTGAAGGAGAACTCTAGTCAGATCTTGAAGATCTAGATGAAGCAAGAGAATTAAATTTGAAATATGAGGTCATGCTTGAAAAATCAAAGGAGATAATTGCAAAATGGAAGACACAAGCTAAAGAATCAAAAGGAGAAATTGGAAAACTAAAAGATCAAATAGAGGGAGATAAAGGATATGATATTTTACTCAAGAAGGTATAAGATATGATCTCTACTTTGAAAGTCTTGGTTGAAGAAGGCAAGAGGATTGAAGATTGCTTAAATATCAAGCTCAATGAGAAAGTAGTTGAATGCTCAAAAATTGAGGAAGAAGTTGTCACTCTAAGAAAAGAACTAGAAAAAGCAAAAGAATAAATTGACAAGGGGTTAAAACTAAAAGGAGATTCTAAAATTCTTGATGAATTGATTAACTCTCAAAAGCCATCAAAAGAAAAATCTAGTCTTGGTTTTAAAAAGGGGAAAAGTCCTATCATCAATGCATCTGCAAAATTATATGATAATTTCAAAGTAGAAGGAAAGTCTAAAACAAAGGCTGAAAAATCCTGCACTGAAGATCCTAAGAAGAATGCCTCCGGAGATGCAAAAGAAGATGGATTCACTCTTGTCCAGAGATAAAGAAAGAATAAATCCACACAAGTCTAGAACAAGAAGAAGAACTTTAGAAAGCCTACTCCTAAACAAACTGCTCCTACCAGGTATACTCAAGCTTTCAATGGTAATTGTTATGCTTGTAATAAGTTTGGTCACAAGGTTGTTGAATGCAGAAGCAAGATGAATCAAAATTCATTTAGGCCTCCAAGGTACAATGTTGTGAACTCTCATTCATTTCATGGTTAGTGTTATGCTTGCAACAAAGTTGGTCATAAGGCTAATGAATACATAAGCAAAGTGATGAGGAATGGTTTCATGAACAATAAAAATGCTATGACTTCTCAATTCTTTCATGGTTACTACTACACATGCAACAAGTTTGGTCATAAGGCTGCTAATTGTAGATCTAATGTGAGAAGAGGTGGTTATGCTCCATAATCCAATATCACCTGCTACAATTGCAATAAATCAGGACACATTGCAAGGTTCTACAAGGGAAAGAATGTAAGATCTGCTCTTTAAAAGAAGGAAATGGACAAAATATGGAAGAGGGAAGAAGGTGAAGTAAAGGAAGGATCGATACCTCTGCCTGGAACAGATGGATCTTTTGGTAACTAAAAAGGGAAGTATTGGCTCAAGGGGAGTTACAATTGCAAATCCTTTTCAAACCCCTGAATACATAAGATGCTGAAATCTTCATCATAATGGTTAATGGTGACATGGAAAGAATTGTCTAGTGATTACATGACACTTGCTCAAAAATCAGGAGCAAATACACTCTTTATGGAGGTATGTTGAATGATCATAGATCCCTACGATAGTAAAAAGTTGATTAGGCCAAGAACAAAGAGATGCATTTAATGTGGAGCAACTAGGGCAGATATGAAGCATTCAAGAGATAAGAAGAGAAGAAGGTCTGCAATGAAGTGTGTGTGCAAACCCTAATGAAAACATTTATAGATATTTCTTAAATCTTCTTGTAAACCCTAGTCTTTTGGAAGAATTATCATGGTAACACCAACAGTTATTGATATTGTGGAGAGGTCGAGGCTAAAGTTCAAGAAGCATTCATACAAATCCACTAAAACCAACAAGGATGGATCATTTTCCCATGTTCCCATCAATGTATTGCATACAGAGGATGTCCGCATATACATCCACTCACAGCTAAATGAATACAACCATTTGAAGCTAGAACAATTCAGTAACAACCATCTTTTGGGGGATGATTTTTAGCTAAAACTGGAGTATGCAAATGTTGAAGCTAAATGCTTAGATGTATGGAAGGGTTTTCCCAATTTCTACTATGAGGATGATTAGGTTAAAATTGTTTTAAGCCAGATTCATGAAGAACTCCTTTGTCTTGATCAACCCTATATGATCACAAAAGAAGCCATTAAAGTTGTGACTGGGTTGTACTCCTCTGGACCTGTGCCAGTTCTAAAACCCATAAAGAATGAGTTGGTTATGAAGCTTACCAGTGATAAATTCAACAAAAGAACCCTTATAGTGGATGATATCACTGACCTAGGGGTCTGGTATGCCACAGTGGGCATTACATATAAAGTATATTACACAAATAGAGAAGGATCAGCTACCACAATTGCCATCTACATTGTACATCAGATGGTTAAGGAAGAAAAGGACTATGACTTGTGCGAGCTAATGTGATAGCAATTGTTAGACAATCTGAAGAGAACAAACGAGACACGTTATCACTTTTGGTATGGCTCTCTGATTGTTTATCTCATGATTTATCATGAAAGAATTTCTTGATATGAAGAATGTAGTCTAGATAAGAGATATCCCTGTTGCACAGCAGATTAGGGATCACACACAGAGACTTGTAGAATCTAAACAATGCAACACTATGTAATGGGGATTCTTTAAAAAATTCCAAGATGATATGATCAAAAGTTGTAGAAAAATACAAGAATGATATAACTTTCATGGTGGATAAGGACAATTTCTATATGGAGGCAGTTGAACCAAGGACTTTCTGGATAACCACCTTGCCTTATGAGGTCTCTAAACCTGATTTGATTGGATATGCTGATATCTTTCTTAGCAAGCCTAAAGATCCTACTATGGAGAGATTTGGCACGTATGAATAAATAACCAACAAGAGAAACAAGGAGGTAGAAGAGAAGGTAGAAAAGATGAAATCAAAGTCGGAAGAGATTCTTGATACTCTTGAGGGTCCAATGGAAGAAACACAAACCACCTTTGCCTCACAAACTCCTAAAAGGACAAGTAGGTCTGTTGAAAGGCACAAGACAACTAAGAGGGGGGTGAATCAATTGTATCAAAACTTCAACTTCTTTAAACCACAATCAATTTCTCAATCAATTAACTTATTTCCTTATTCTGTTATGAGCATTAAACATGAAGAATAGGATTAAAACATGAACACATCAGCACCATACACACATCAACACTAGATTTTTACATGGAAAACCCTAAATAGGGAAAAACCATGGTGAGTGTTAGCTCACAATATAATGTAGTAACAATATCAAATATCAAAAGGTGGACCACTGCCAAAGGGCTCACTGCCCAAAGCTTACTGCCCAAATTGGTGGCTTACTGCTAAGGGTGGCTCACTACTGAGGGTGGCTCACTACCAATGGTTGAACTAATTTAGTAGCATCTACACCATGCCTAAGTTTAGTTACATTGAAGCACAAATTATCTCCTCTGCTCTGCTCTACTTTTACACTTCGCACTTATCTTTTCATCTTCACACACTCACACCTCAAACACAAATTCATTACATGTATTTATACAATTCATCAACCTTGGAATGTACATCAAGGTCGACATTACAATCATCAACCATTGGAACATTCTCCATGGTCGGCATTCATACATACATCAAATTAGGACTAGACCTAAATAAACTTTTGAATTAAATGAATAAAGGAGGAAAACTTCATGCCTTAGCCTAGACTCAATTACATTTTCACATACTACCACATGCTTCTACAATTCATGAAATTTATTTACAAGGAGTGTTAATCATCCAAGTCAGCCAAACTGGTGTAATCATCACAACCCCTTGAACACACGCTTCCAAGATCTTCATTACAGCTTGCAAATCAAGCACACACCTTCAATGCATTTAGGGGACATCCATGAACATCATAGAATCATTTGGAAACTAGAAAATCCAACTGCAATAGATCTCAACATATTTTACTTGAAGATGAATCATAGACTCCTTATTGGACACTGTCAACCTGTTAGAATTGGAAAAAATTCACACTTTTCACTAGCCACCACTAACTTATCCTCTACATACCATAGAAATTTGCCACACATTAATCTTATGATTAATATAGATTATCAAAATTTGTGTGACAAGATCCATTTTGTAACCCATAACAACTGATGATTCCATCTAAGCATCTCCCTGATCACAGTTAAGCAAAATGAGCAATTGATCCTTATCGGCAAGATCATGTGCATGTCTTTCTGATAAAAAAACTATAGCTCTCTATTTGAACATTTAATACATATTAGGAAGACATGAAGGAAGTCTTAGCGATCAAAGGTTTCAAAAGGGTAACAAGTGCCCATAATCAGGAAGACATTACATAATGTCTTGCCGATAATAACTCATCGGCAAGAGAAAGGAAATCAGAATGAAAATATTAAACTATGCCGATCTCAGAACTCATACTGATGGAAACAAGTTCGGCAAGAGATATATGTACTCTCACTGATAATTCGAGACACCAGTTGTATCTGAGTGACATATACCATCAGAGCAAATTTTTTATATCTTTCCAACTATACAAGTCACTCCGATTAGAAAGACTTGAAAAGTTCGGCGAGAGTCCCACCGATGTACCCCAATGAACAAAAGATATAAAAGAAACATATCAAGGAGACTTAATACATCAGAAGATCATCTTATTTTCTTACCGATGGTATTTTTTAGCCTGATGACTACAAAATGATTACTATTCATCAGGAAAAACACTTGCCGATGTTCAAAAGGAGTTCCAATGGTCCAGACCACCCCAATATCGGGGTAAAATTCATAATGTCTCCCTGAAATATTAACAAAAAAATGATTGAAATAAAAGAAAAAGGGGATTTGTGCAAGGTTGATGAGAGTATCAAGAAGTCTTCTTGATCAAAGAACTAAAGGGACACTTCGCATCAAAAAGACATTAAATGGGTCTTGCCGATCAGTTATAAAAGTATAAACAAAAGATGGCGCCAAACTGAAACACACAGATCGACATGAGATTAGAAAAGTTTCACCGATACAAATGCATTGTATCGCCCTGACATTTTGAAACCTAAGAAATCCACTGCATTCAATTCCATTGGTCAGCATTAATGGCTACCTGAACAAACCTTATTTGAACATTTTTGATCAGGGATTGAACCAAAAGAAATCTTCAAGAGTTGTGGTGGAGAAAGCAGGGAATTGATTGAAGGTCGAGAAATTCAAGACGTCAGGGAGCTAGCACATACAAGTAAGCATTACTACACTTATTAGATTGTAGTCCAGTTTTGATACCTAGTAGAGATTAAAAATGGAAAACCCTACAAAAATAAAAACTAAAAAATAACCAGTGGATAGTGGCCAATCTAAAAGTAAAAAGTAAAAAATAGAGTCAAGATAGGAAGAGAAAACAAAAGAAAGAAAATTAAACCAAGACCTCATAGATCAATTACCTAGTTTAGGACCAAAGGTTAGGAGAACTGCATAGTTAAGGGTTGTTGTTGAGAGGTTAGAGGATAAATGCAAACACATAGGAAATGTGTGGACCCCTATCAAGGGATATGAACTGCTTATGTTTCGTTACTGTCAAAGACATAGATTCAAACCTGTCTGCAACCCTTAGATCTTCAATTTGGGGAAACTAGTTGTCACTGACGTCTTTGTGAATATTGATCTTGTAAAACTCTTGGCCTAACACAATAATCCAAACCTTAAAGCTATATGTGACCTGCAAGGAAAACCTTTCATACATGTGTCTAAAAATGCATTATGTGAATTTTTCAACTTGGATAACACATGCGATATGCCTATAGTACATGAAGATTTGGAAAAGGAATACTCAAGAATGGACACTACTTATAAAGGCTAGAGATTGCCATTGTACAGGCCTAGACAGGATGGAAATTTAGTGCCACTTGAGGAGAATGACGGGCCTCCCTTTCATGTCGACTTGTTTGAACCATATTTGAAGTATACCTACTATTTAGTAGGTCAAGTGTTGGGAACAGAGGTCCCTAAGTTTATGTCTATAGGGCCTATGGTAATTGTTGTAGACCTCCATTGCCATAATGCAAGAGCCTTTGACTACACTGCACATGTTTCCAGAGGAATAGATTCAGGATTGATGGCTATCAAAAATTGTTCTCCTACAATGTCTTTCAAACATTATTCATCTCTTATGGATGTGATACTATACTATGGATAGGAGTTAGAGATGTGGCCCGGTGAATTGAAAATTACACCATTGGATAAAGATGGTCAGTCACTGCCCATCCAACTGTGGACTTCTATTTGGGATAGTAGATTTGTTAATTCCAGTTACATTTTGAAGAATTCTTTGTCAAAACATTGTACAAACTTTATGGTTATCCATGTAATTATTCTTTATCTGATGAGATCAAAAGATTTTTAAGGCCCAAAGATTCTAATGGGCCGCCAACTGTGAATCATAATTGGGGAGATTGGTACTATTTCCTTGACTCCACCATGGTCAGAGTTTATGGTTTTGAAGATACACCTTTTTTATTGCCAAAAACTGTGTCAGATAGAGTTGCATACCTTGAAATTGTCAGGCAGCTAGACTACTCTAATGTTATGAACTTGAGTGCATACGAAGAGCAATCATTTATGCCAAGTACATTATGTTTCAGAGATTTTACTGTATTATCCAAAAAAGGATATGATCTTATTTTGGACAAATTGTCCCATTTGAACATGAGGAAAGCAACACCAAGAAAAGGATTTGACCCTGAAGGATTTATTGATTATGCAAGAAGGAAACAAAATTTGAGTGGATATGTTCATGTGCCATTTCCTCACAATGATTTCATCAGGAGCCTAGAAGAAGTAGACGCTGATTTGGCCATTGATGAATATAATCAAAAAGTCGAAAAGAAAATGAGGGAGACACAAGAGATTAAAGTGTTATCTTCTAATAGTGAAGGATCTTCTAATGAAAGACCCCAAGGACCACCTAATAAAATCTCCAAACAAAGAATTGAGGAATACAAGCCTCCAAATAGAGAATAAGAAGTTGAGGAAACATCTGATACTAATGCTCGGAAGTTAGCTTATAAATCTTTTATCTCAAATGATCATTTCATTCAGTCTCCCAAGTTTAGATCTTTCTTGTATAAGCACAAAGGCAAAGCTATCAGGGAATCAGTTTCAGATATTACACCAAGTAATGAAAAACAATTTTTGGATGCCTTGAAAATAGATGTTGAAAATGAAATGAAAAATATGACTCTAGAAATAGGAAGAAAGTTATTAGAGGAGTCCGATGTAACTATCTTTCCTAGTTTGGATTTAAAGTCTTCTTTAGTTTTTGATTGCTTTTTACATAATGATGACGCTAAACATAAACTCAATCCAGAAGGTGTGATAGAGGTGTATACTAGATTAAGATACAATCTAGATGAGAATTCTCTCATGATCTAGGCCCTATGCCCTCAACACAAAAAGCTTGCAATTATTGATACAGAAAAAGCATTTGGTCACGTAATGACATTGAAAGTGGGTGAGACTTATCCTGTGGTTACTACAAATATTGCCATTAATGTGGCAAAATTGAATAAGGAACAGATTCAAATGTTGATCAAAGAAAGGGATATGTATAAATTGAATTGTGAGAGAATGCATAAAGAAAATGATTTTCTAAGAGATTCAATTCCTACCAGAATGTTAACTCAAGGGGAAAGCTCTCAGACAAAGGACATGGGTGAAGCATCACAAGTAAATGCTCAGATAGCCTAGGCCAAGTTTGATGCACTTTATGCAGTGTTCCAAAAAAGATATGCTAACATGATGATATGGATAAATAAGTTATGGATTACTTATTCTAAAAATCAACCTACTATCCAAGAACATAGAATGTTGACTGATAGACTTCAAGAAAAGCTCCAAGAAATACATAATAGAGACATTCCTAATGTTGAAGCTATTACCAATGTCAAAGACCTGATCAGAAAACATATAGATTTTCATGAGGAACTTCATGTAGAGGCTAATGAATTCACTAATGCTTCCAAGGAAGGAGTGCCTGCATTGTTTAGTGGTAACAAAATTTTGAAAAGTCAGCAAGAATGGATGAAGGAATGCCAACTGATCCTACAAAAAGCATTGGAGGTAGCTAAAAGTGAAGATCTAGCATTGGAAGAGGCCTGTGTATGCATGGAGAAGATGATTACCATGGAGTTTGCTGCAAAGAATGTTGTGGAATGTGTCGATACCCATTTAAGTCAAAAATACTTGGATCATGTTACTCAAACCGATTTATGGCTCATTAGAACTTAATGATAATTTGTAATTGTTAATTAAAAATCCAAAAGAGGCTTATGAAGAGGTGCATCCTCTTCAGAATATTGCTATATAAGTCAGAGAAGTAGCAGTTAGATGATCATCATTACCATTTCATATTTTAGGTGAGGCATTAGTAAGAAGATAGATTGCATCCATCCCACTCATCCACTTTTTCATATTTCAAAGACTTATGCAATTAATATATATATCTAAAGCAATATAATGGAGCAGATTGTTCTTACATGGTGATCTATTTTTAGTGTTCAATTGTTGTGATTGAGTTTCATGATTATATGCTGTTGTACTATCTCCAAAGTGGTTATTTTAAATTATTCAAATTCAAATATATTGTCACAACACATTTGTTGTTGGTGTGTGATCAATTTAGCTAGTTTCTGCAAGAAGTTTATTTAAGTCTCCCAAGTAGTTCATGTTCATTGGTCTCTGCCAGGAGTTAAAATCCTTTAAACAAACAAGCTTGGTTAGGTTTCCTTCTTACCATAATTAAAATTCCTTTTAGTTGTTCATAGTAGTTTAGGAGAATATCATTGGGATTTGATAAGAAGAGTATAGTAAGTTACAGACCTGCACATTTGTACAAAGTGCAAACATTCCAAGTACCCAACAAGCTAGAGTTAAGCTACAAAATAGATTTACCTATCCTACACATCTGTCTCCATAATCATCATCCATCCGTTGACTCCATCCACCCAATAGATTAGGCACTGATCAACTTTAGAGTATTTTATCCAGTTCCAATTTACACTCTTGATAATTCAAGTATTCTTATTAGAAACTAGTTAGTAAGCTCTACAATTATCTCACATTTGTGTGCCATAGTGAGTAGAATTGCCTAAATTAGAATCCATTTAGATTTTCAAATTTGCTTTATCATTTAGGTATACCTGCCTAGGCCTGGAAGAACCTAAAGAGTAGGGAGTTTCTAGTTGCACAAACCTTGTCTTGTTGACCAAAAATGTATCAAGAGATTGGCACCCTCTTGTGGTCTAAAACCAGCATTTTTGAGATCCAACAAATTGGCGACTCTACTGGGGACAATGCACAAGAAGACCTGGTAAGAGACCATATCCTTAGAGTCAAAAAATTAAAAGTCATAACTCTGCTGGACAAAAGAGAACCCAAAAGAATAATCAGTCCTCTTAACTGAGGTGGCAAATCTATAAACAATATAAATCATTTTATGTCTTGAATTAGCATGGACGGTAGGAGATCTAAAATTGATGGTAGAAAATTACAATCATCCCCACCCCTAAGAGCTCCTTCAAAGAAAAATTGGTCATCAAACCAATCACAACAAAACAATAATCAGAATACTTAGGAAAATACTTCAAAACAACCTATTATAACCCATAATAGTTTCACTCCTCTACATAAGTCAAATGAGAACTTGTACTAGAGTTATGGGTTATCTGATAATGTTTTAGACCAATATAGGCCTAACCCTCCAAAGATAACTTGTGTATGAAACTCAAGTCATGAGGGAAATAGATCAGAAGTAGGTAGAAAATGACTATGAAATGTCATTACAACAAGGTGGAGGAATTCAACAAGGGCTCATAAGTCAAGGAACTCCTATACAAATGGATAACAACCCACCAAAGGATATGAGAAGCAAGGATGAGATGCAGTAGAACCTGCTCAAGTTGCAGGAAGAACTTGAACTAGTTAAGTTAAGGGAAGCTAAAGATTGATTGAAACAGGAAATACAATAGGTAAAAGATAGAACTAAAGAAGCTAACCAGAAATATGTACCTCCACACAAATAAGGAGGGTATGTTCCAAGGAATGTACAACAAAATGTACACTAGAATGTAGGTAGCTCATCTAGTCCACAACCACCACTCGGAAGTTATGTTCAACCGAATGTTCCTCCAAGAAATCCAAGACCGCCCATCACCTATAACACCTCTCAACATATAGCAAATCCATATCCATCCCCTAGCCAACAATATGTTATGCCACAACATCAAAATGTAAACCCCCATCTAAATCCACAACAGTATCCTCCTCATAACCAATACCAACCAAATCAACAACCTCATAATTAGTACCAATTAAATCAATGACTACAAGGGCTGCTTAACATCAATAGATACAAACAACTAGACTTGTCTGGATTTCAAATATGTCCTAATCCTATTCATAATGATCTAAGGAATGTTCTCCCAAAATTTGTTGGAAATAATGCCATCTCTGCAGAAGAACACATTAGAAATTTTGAAACAGTCATGGATAATTTCAAAGTGCATTATGAAGATGTCCTAATGAAGTTATTCATGTTGTCTCTTATTGAATATGCCAGAGACTGGTGCAAAAATCTGCCTGATGCATCAATTTTCTCTTATGAAGACTTCAAGCATCAATTCAAAGAACAGTATGGGAGCTAGTTTGATCCAAATTTTGTTGTTCATGAATTGACTAGCATTCAAAAGAATCATAATGAATCCACGATGGATTTCAACTAGAGGTTTACAAAAATATATCATAAAATCCCATTAGAGTTGAAACCTTAGGATCGTATGGCCCTAGTTTTATACTTAAATGCTTTTGATCCTAAGACTGGATATGAGCTCAGAAACAAATCTCCTCTAACATTGGCAGAAGCTCAGAAAGTAGCCATTACTTTTGAAAACAATAGAAGAGTAGCAAGAAAACTTGGGAGAAGAGAAAATCCAAAGGTTTTACCAGCTCCAAACAATAATCAGGCAAAATGAAACAATTATTATAGAAATGAAAGGCCAAGGTTGCATGACATGCCTTATAATACCAATTGGAAAGATGGAAGGCCTTTAGAAAATAACAAAAAGAAGAACTATGGGAAGGATACTCCTAATCCCCTAAAAATAAATGGGACTCATGCAATGGCAAATAACCCATGGTGCCTACCATGTAATCTACCCCACTCACCTGATTATTGTGTGGTACCACAATCGGTACAGGAGCAAGAAACATCTTATGGTCAAAAAAGAGATAACCATACTATAAACATGCTAGCATTCAGACCTCATCAGATTGATGAAGGATATTCATCCATGGAGGAGGATGGATATGAATATGAAGTAGGAAATCAAAGATATAATGCTAGTATGGGAGGACAAGAGGTATTCTTAGATCAAGAAGATAATTATGAGGAAATTATTTATAATCATAATATACCACCACGTGACCAATGGAGAAAACCAACTGAGGAAGAAAGGATGGCTCTTACAATGGTTGCAGTGGCATAGGCAAAGAGTAATTATAATCTAAGAAATAGAACAGTTAACATAGATCAAGGAGTACCTAGGAGTGTGTTTGTGAAAGATCAAATTCATAATAAAGACAATATGAGACATGTACCTAAAGAGCCAGTAAAGACTAAACAGGGTAAGACAAAAGACAAAATACCAACTGAAGAAAAGGGGCATAACAAAATAGAAAAAATGGATCAAACAATGACCCCCTCATTTGATATAGCCCAAGTAGTATCCCAAGTAAAAATATCAGTACCACTTCTTGAAATGATGAATATAGATCAATACAGAAAAACAGTGGTCAAGATGATTTTAGAAATACTGAAAAAGAGGCAAGAAAAACCTGAAATCAAAATAAATAATGTTCAAATTGAGGCTACTAGAACTCCTGAAGTATATTTGAGTGACACCCTGTCAAGGAACCCCTCTTAGGTAAATTCATTCTACACCACTCTACTGATAAAAAATAGACTAGTGAGAAATTACATGATTGACTCAATTGTAGCCATGAACATTATGCCGATGGTTGTCATGAAAGAATTAGGTATGTGGGTTGACACTACATATGGTGAATGTTATGCAATGGACAACATATTCATCCCAGTTGTAGGCATTATGTGGGATGTGGAGATAAGGCTAGCTACTTATCCTGAAGCAACATATAAGATTGACATCACTATAGTGGATATCACACCCTACTATGGAATTTTGTTATCCAGACAATAGACTACAATAGCCAGAGGAAATTTCTAGTTGGATCTATCTTATGCTACTATACTAGTGGGAGGAAAAGAAATTAAGCTTTGCAAAGAGCCAAGATATGAGAATATCATAGAACGCATTGATCAGAATCAAGTAAAAATTTTCTGTGATATAGACCTTGGTGCATTCAGAATTAAAAAAAGTCAACCAGAATTATAGAACACTAATCCTATACATCAAGAGGCCCAACTTGATGAGTGTGGTGTGTGGAAGATGTACTTTGATGGTGCATGTAGCAAGGCTGGTAATGGAGCTAGGGTATTATTTATTTCACCTACTGGCAAAACTTTTAAATATTCATTCATGTTAACATTTGAATGTACCAATAACATAACAGAATATGAAGCTCTGCTCATAGGATTGAACATTGCCATAAAGCATAAGATAAAATGCCTTGCTGCTTATGGAGATTCAGAACTGATTATATCTCAAATCAAATGGAAGTACTCATCCAAGAACAAAGATTGAAACAATATAGAAATGTTTTCTGGGATGATATTGAATTGTTTGATGCCTTCTCCATTAATTGGGTGGACAAATCAAAAAATATAATGGTAGATTTTCTAGCCAATATAGCCTTAAAAAGGAATGATGTCACATTGGCAGGCATTACTAAAGTTGAGTTCAAAACCAGACCTGCAATCCTAGACAATATCTATAATTAGCAAGTTTTTAATGATGACACAATCTGATTAAATTCTTACAATGCATTGACCAATATGAGTCTCAAGAAACTGATTTCAATGCATTTGTGGAGGAAGTAGATGGCAAGAAAACCTTATTTGGAAAATAAGTTGTGCAACTCAAAACTAACAAGATTCCTAAGGGACTTGTGGCATTAGAGAGGGTGTTTGATGGAAATGATAGAGCTCTCATGAAACAAACACTAGTAAAAAGAGAGGACATTGAGGAAATTAACTTGGGCACTGAAATGGCACCAAAAAAGGTATACGTTGGGAAAAAGATAAGCCCTACAATCAAAAAGATGTTGATTGCATTATTAAGGAAGTATAAGCATTTCTTTGCTTGGTCTTGTGATGATCTTAAGGCATACAGAGAAGATTTTTTTCAACATGAAATTCCACTCAAACCTGATGCAAAACCCTTCAAACAAAAATAGAGACCCATAAATCCTACCTTAGAACCCAAAATACATGAAGAACTCATAAAGCTTAGGGAAGGGGGTATCATCAAGCCTATCAGACATTCATCTTGGGTCTCTAACTTAGTCCCTGTCAGAAATAAAAATGGAGAAATAAGACTCTGTGTGGACTTCCAAAATTTGAATGTATCATCTCTCAAAGATAACTACCCACTTCCAAACATGGAGGCCTTGTTGCAAAGGGTCACAGGATGTGAATTACTATCTATGATGGATGGGTTTTCAGGTTATAACCAAGTAATATAACCAAGTAAAAGTGAAGGAATCAGAACAATACAAAACAGCTTTCACCACTCCATGGGGAACATACTTATATGTTAGGATGTTGTTTGGACTTACAAATGCTGGTGCAACCTTCCAGAGAGCCATGGATGTTGCCTTTTCTGATTTGATCAATGTAATAATGGTAGTGTACGAGGATGATCTTACTACATATTCCAAAAAAGCAGAAGATCATGTTGTATACCTTGAAAAAATATTTATTAGAGCATTGGAATATGGCATTTCCCTGAATCCTAAAAAATGTCATTTTGCAATAACAGAGGGAAAGTTACAAGGACATATAGTGTCCAAGGATGGAGTAAGGATTGATCCAGAAAGGTTGGAATCCATAGATAAAATTCCTACTCCTAAGACAATTAAAGTCATTCAGTCCTTCTTTGGGAAAATTAATTTTGTAAGGAGGTTTATATCAAACTTTCCTGAACTAGTGAATCCAATATCAAAGATGTTGAAGAAGGATGAAAAGATTAATTGGACAGCTGAGGCCATAGATGCATTCATATCCATTAAAAAAGCAATTAAAGAGGCCCCAGTCCTAAAATCCCTTGATTTTAATAAACCATTCTAGATTTTTTCATTTGCATCTTATCACACAATTGCAGCAGTATTGCTACAAAAGAATGATGAAGGGTATGAGTAGTCTATTTCATTTTTCAGCAAATCTCTCCAAGATGTAGAGTTACATTATGAGATTGTAGAAAAATAGGCATATGCATTAGTAAAGGCTATCAAAACATTTAGACCATATCTGGTAGGAGCAAAAGTGATAGCCTATATACCTAATGTTGCAGTTAAAGAATTGTTTGTCCAAATAGAAGTGACTGGGAGGAGATGTATATGGATCAATAGAATTCAAGAATTTGGCATAGAGATCCAAATCACCAAGTTAGTAAGAGGATAGAGTCTTGCTAAATTAATGGCTGAAACAAATATTGAAGCTACCCAGGTGTACAATTTGAATAATGAAGATAACATGATCTCTAGCATTGAGCATACACCATGGTACACTCATATTGCATACTATCTTAAACATATGAAATGTCCTGAAGGATTTGATGATAACAAGAAAAGGACGCTTAAGCTACGAGCTTCAAAATATGTATTCATGGAGGGAGATCTCTATTGGAAAAAATGGGATGGTGTTCTATTGTTGTGCCTAGATGAAAATCAAGCAAGGCATGTTCTGAAGGAAATGCATGAAGGAGTATGTGGTGGGCATTTCTCAGCAAAAACTACTACTCATAAGGTATTAAGGGCAGGATACTATTGGCCTAGGGTTTTCAAAGATGCTTATGATTATACTAGGAAATGTGAAGCATGCCAAAAATTTTCTGGAAAATTGAAGTATCAAGGGGCATTGCTTTTAAGACCTTTGTAATTTGAGGCTCCATTCCACCAATGGGGGATTGATTTCAGAGGAGAGATTGTAGAAAAATATACTGGGGGACATAGGTAGATATTAGTAGCCACAGACTACTTCACAAAATGGGTAGAAGTTGTACCTACAAAACAAGCAACTAGTAGAGTTGTAACAAACTTTCTAATAGAAAATATCATCACCAGATTTGTAGTGCCAACCAGAATTAATACTGATAATGGGATGTGCTTTAGATCAGATGAGTTCAAAGCATTTTGACAATCCTATGGTATAATTATCTCATATTCTTCACCATATCATCCACAGGCAAACGGGCAAACTGAATCCAACAATAAGAGCATCCTGAAGATCATAAAAAGGATGTTGGATAATAATAAAAAGGCTTGGGATTCCAAATTGAGACTAGCCTTATGGGTAGATAGAATCACTGTGAAGAAAGCCATTGGAAAATCACCTTTTGAGCTTGTGTATGGGACTCAAGTTAGGCTCCCTTTGCATAGTTTCTTACTAGTGTATAAATTTATCTTGTAAGAAGATTTAGAAGTTCCTGAACCTATGGAGGAGAGGATGGGAGAATTAATAGAACTTGATGAGGTCAGGGACTAAGCTCAACAACAAAATAGAAAGAAGCAATCATAGATGAAATACCTATATGACAAAAGAGCTAAAAATAGAAAATTTGAAGTAGATGACATAGCTCTCATGTGGAATGCCAGGAGTTAGGACAAAGGGAAACATGGGAAATTTGAAGCCCTGTGGTTGGGACCATTTGTCATTGTTGGCAAGGCTGGTGAGGATTCATATTACCTTCAAAACATGATAGGAGAAGAACAAGAATTGCCAGTACATGGATAGTTCTTAAAAAAATTCTTTTCTTAAAATCATAAAGAGGAATAAGAATTGTGTGTGCATGGTCAATTGTTAACAAACCTCTTAAAAAAATTTCCATGCACAATAGTGTAGGATTCCACTTTTGAGAACAAGAATTGCCAGTGCATGGACGATTCTTGAAGAACCTCTTAAAATAAAATTTTCCATGCACAATAGTATAGCATTTGACTCCACTTCCATTTCTCATCCATAATAACTCCCACTTCAAATTCCATACCATATAAATAACACATTTGGTCTACTTCCCCAGAGACCTAGATTCTTGCTATACCCATAAGGAGTATACATCCCCAATCAGAGCCAGTGTTAGAACTAGAAAAAATTCACACTTTTCACTAGCCACCACTCACTTATCCTCAACATACCATAGAAATTTACCACACATTGATCTTATGATTAATACAGATTATCAAAATTTGTGTCACAAGATCCATTTTGTAACCCATAACAACTGATGATTCCATCTAAGCATCCCCCTAATCACAGTTGAGAAAAATGAGCAATTGATCCTTATCAGCAAGATCATGTGCATGTCTTTCCAATCAAAAAACTATAGCTCTCTATTTGAACATTTAATACATATCGAGAAGACATGAAGGAAGTCTCAATGATCAAAGGTCTCAAAAGGGTAACAGGTGTGCATAATCGGGAAGACATTACATAATGTCTCCCCAATAAAAACTCATCGGCAAGAGAAAGGAAGTTAGAATGAAAATATTAAACTATGCCGATCTCAGAAGTCATACCGATGGACACAAGTTCGGCAAGAGATATATGTACTCTCACTGATAAGTTGAGACACTAGTTGTATCAGAGTGACATATACCATCGGAATGGATTTTTTATATCTTCCCGACTATACAAGTCACTCCAAATGAGAAAGACTTGAAAAGTTCTGCGAGAATCCCACCGATGTACCCCAATGAACAAAAGATATAAAAGAAACATATCAAGGAGACTTAATACATCGGAAGATCATCTTATTTTCTTACCGATGGTATTTGTCAGCCTGATGACTACAAAATGATTACTATTCATCAGGAAAACACTCGCTAATGTTCAAAAGGAGTTCCAATGGTCCAGGCCACCCCAATATCAGGGTAAAATTCATAATGTCTCCCTGAAATATTAAAAAAAATGATTGAAATACAAGAAAAAGGGGATTTGTGCAAGGTTGATGAGAGTAGCAAGAAGTCTTCCTGATCAAAGAACTAAAGGGACATTAAACAGGTCTTGGTGATTAGTTATAAAAGTATTAAAAAAGATGGCACCAAACTGAAACACACAGATCGGCACGAGGTTAGAAAAGTTTCACTGATACAAATGCATTGTATCACCCTGACATTTTGAAACCTGAGAAATCCGCTACATTCAATTCCAATGGTCAGCATTAATGGCTGCCTAAACAAACCTTATTGAAACATTTATGATCAAGGATTTAACCAAAATAAATCTTCAAGGGTTGCAGCCAAGAAAGCGGGGAATTGATCGAAGGTCTAGAAATTCAGGACGTCGGGGAACTAGCACATACAAGTAAGCATTCCTGCACTTATTAGATTGTAGTCTAGTTTTGATACCTAGTAGAGATCAAAATTGGAAAACCCTCAAAAAATGAAAACTAAAAAACAACTAGGGGATAGTGGCCAATCTAAAAGTAAAAAGCAGAAAACAGAGTCAAGACAGGGAGAGAAAACAAAAGAAATAAAATTAAACCAAGACCTCATAGATCAATTACCTGGTTCAGGACCAAAGGCTAGGAGAACTACACAGTTAAGGGTCATTGTTGAGAGTTTAGAGGATAAATGCAAACACATAGGAAATGTGTGGACCCCTATTAGGGGATATGAACAGTTTATGTTTCATTACTGTCGAAGACATAGATTCGAACCCGTCTGCAACCCTTGGATCTTCAATTTGGGGAAACTAGTTGTCACTGACATCTTTGTAAACATTGATCTTATAAAACTCTTGGCCTATCACTATAATCAAAACCTTAAAGCTATATGCGACCTGCAAGGAAAACCTTTCATACATGTGTCTAAAAATGCATTATGTGAAGTTTTCAACCTAGATAACACATGTGATATGCCTATAGTACATGAAGATTTGGAAAAGGAATACTCAAAAATGGACACTACTAATAAAGGCTAGAGATTTCCATTGCACAGGCCTAAACAGGATGGAAATTTAGTGCCACTTGAGGATAATGACGGGCCTCCCTTTCATGTCAACTTGTTTGAACCATATTTGAAGTATACCTACTATTCAGTAGGTCAGGTGTTGGGAACAGAGGTCCCTGAGTTTATGTCTATAGGGCCTATGGTAATTGTTGCAAACCTCTAATGCCATAAGAGCCTTTGACTATGTTGCACATGTTTCCAGAGGAATTGATTCAGGATTGATGGCTATCAAAAATGGTTCTCCTATAATGTCTTTCAAATATTATTCATTTCTTATGCATGTGATACTATACTATGGACA
Organism: Cunninghamia lanceolata; assembly: GCA_027924645.1. Lineage (NCBI taxonomy): Eukaryota > Viridiplantae > Streptophyta > Pinopsida > Cupressales > Cupressaceae > Cunninghamia > Cunninghamia lanceolata. The sequence continues at coordinate 10,007,761 of BSBN01000585.1, read as the reverse complement.
GGAGTTAGAGATGTGGCCAAATGAATTGAAAATTACACCATTGGATAAAGATAGTCAGTCACTGCCCATCCAACTATGGACTTCTATTTGGGATAGTAGATTTGTTAATTCCAGTTACGTACATTTTGAAGAATTCTTTGTCAAAACATTGTTTAGACTTTATGGTTATCCATGTAATTATTCTTTATCTAATGAGATCAAAAGATTTTTAAGGCCCAAAGATTTCAATGGGCCGCCCACTATAAATCATAATTGGGGAGATTGGTATTGTTTCCTCGACTCCACCATGGTCAGAGTTTATGGTTTCAAAGATACACCTTTTTTATTGCCAAAAACTATGCCAGATAGAGTTGAATACATGGAAATTGTCAGGAAGCTAGACTACTCTAATGTTATGAATTTGAGTGCATATGACAAGCAATCATTTATGCAAAGTACATTATGTTTTGGAGATTTTACTGTATTATCCAAAGAAGGATATGATCTTATTTTGGACAAATTGTCCCATTTCAACATGAGGAAAGCAACACCAAGAAAAGGATTTGATCTTGAAGGATTTATTGATTATACAAGAAGGAAACAAAATTTGAGTGGATATGTTCATGTGCTATTTCCTCATGATGATGTCATCAGGAACCTAGAGGAAGTAGAGGCTGATTTGGCAATTGATGATTATAATCAAAAAGTCAAAAATAAAATAAGGGAGACACAAGAGATTGAAGTGTTATCTTCTGATAGTGAAGGATCTTTTGATGAAAGACCCAAAGGCCCACCTATTAAAATCTCCAAACTAAGAATTGAGGAATACAGGCCTCCAAATAGAGAACAAGAAGTTAAGGAAACATCTGATACTGATGCTAGGCAGTTGGCTTATAAATATTTTATCTCAGATGATCAATTCATCCAGTCTCCCAAGTTCAGATCTTTCTTGTATAAGCACAAAGGCAAAGCAATCAGGGAATTAGTTTTAGATATTACACCAAGAAATGAAAAACAATTGTTGGATGCCTTGAAAATAGATGTTGCAAATGAAATGAAAAATATGACTCCAAAAAGAGGAAGAAAGTTATTAGAGAAGTCCAATGTAATGATCTTTCCTAGTTTGGATTTAAAGTCTTCTTTAGTTTTTGATAGCTTTTTACATAATGATTGTTATGCCCTTACTTCCATAGCATATATGGTTATGAATAGTCGGCTTGTGGCTATCATAACTCTTAATTAAGTCATATTATCATTAGTATATTGGTATTTAGTTGTTTAGGTTGGCCTAAGGCTTCTATAGGGCTATCTAGGTTGGCATAGGTGATATCCTAGGCATAAATAGGTATATCTAGGGGTAGTGAGTCTTATTGGATCATCATATTGTGTATTGTGTTCTCATTGAAGACTATTGGAGGTATCCCCCTCAAAGTGGTTTTGGAGGTTGCCCCCTCGAAGTGGCATATTATTATCAAGTGTTTGCAGCATATTTACTATTATATCCAGATATTGTGCAAGTTGTTTCATTACAATGATGATGCTAAACATAAACTCGGTCCAGAAGGTGTGACAAAGGTGTATACTAGATCAAGATACAATCCAGATGAGAATTCTCTCATGATTTGGGCCCTATACCCTCAACACAAAAAGCTTACAATTATTGATACAGAAAAAGCATTTGGTCACGTAATGACATTGAAAGTGGGTGAGACTGATCCTATGGTTACTGCAGATATTGGCATTAATGTGGCAAAATTGAATAAGGCATAGATTCAAATGTTGATCAAAGAAAGGGATATATATAAATTGAACTATGAGAGAATGCATAAAAAAATTATTTTCTGAGAGATTCAATTCCTACCAGAATGTTAACTCATGGGGAAAGCTCTCAGACAAAGGACATGGGTGAAGCATCACAGATGAATGCTTAGATAGCCTAGGCCAAGTTTGATGCACTTTCTGCAGTGTTCCAAAAAAGATATGCTAACATGATGATATGGATGAATAAGTTTTGGATTACTTATTCTAAAAATCAATTTTCTATCTAAGAACATAAAAGGTTGACTAACATACTTCAAGAAAAGCTCCAAGAAATACAAAATAGAGATGTTCCTGATGCTAAAGCTATTACCAATGCCAAAGACCTGATTAGAAAACATATAGATTTTCATGAGGAACTTCATACAGAGGCTAATGAATTCACTAATGCTTCCAAGGAAGGAGTATCCACATTGTTTAGTGGTAACAAAAATCTGAAAAGTCAGTAAGAATGGATGAAGGAATGCCAACTGATCCTACAAAAAGCATTGGAGGTAGCTAAAAATGAAGATCCAGCATTGGAAGAGGCCTGTGTATGCATGGAGAAGATGATTACCATGGAGTTTTCTGCAAAGAATGTTGTGGAATGTGATGATACCCATTTAAGTCAAAAATACTTGGATCATGTTACTCAAACCCATTTAGGGCTCATTAGAACTTAATGATAATTTGTAATTGTTAATTAAAAATCCAAAAGATGCTTATGAAGAGGTGCATCCTCTTCAGAATATTGCTATATTCAAAACTGCCATTACCCTTTCTTCTTTTGATGAACCCACAAAAAAATGGCTTCTTCCCGCCAAAGAACTCACCCCCCGCATTTATGGCATCCCAAAAATCCACAAGCCCAACATCTCGCTTTGCCCAATTGTTGACACCATAGGTTCACCCACCTACAAGCTCGCTTTCCACCTAGCGAAACTTATCTCTCCTCTTGTGGGCAAATCTAGCTCCTTCATCAAGAACTCGGCTCATTTTGTTGAATTCATCAAGGACAAAAAAAGTCGAAGACAACGACCTCCTAGTCAGCTTTAATGTGGTCTCCCTATTCACCAAGGTCCCCATCCCCGACTCCATTGAGATTATTAGATAGAAGACCAACAATGAGATTGCCTCCTTGGTTGAACTGTGTCTTAGATCCACCTTTTTCTCATTCCAAGGAGTTGTTTATGAATAGTTGGATGGTGTGGCCATGGGTTCCCCTCTTTCCCTGATTGTGGCTAATCTTTGCATGGAACACTTTGAAGATCTAGCCCTCCACTCCTTCCCCCTCAAACCTAAATGGTGGAAATGCTATGTGGATGACACCAACATTTGTTGGCCCCACAGCCGTGATAAACTTGAAGAATTCCACTCTCACCTCAACCAAGTAGCCAAGTGTATATCCTTCACCAAAGAGCTTGAAACTAATGATATGCTCCCGTTCCTCGACATTCTTCTCATCAAGAAGCTTCACGGCTCCTTAGGCCGGAGTGTGTTTCACAAAGCCACGCACACTAACCTTTACCTGCACAGTTCCTCTCACCACCACCCAGCCCAAAAAGCTGGGATCCTCAAAACTTTGGCCACTAGAGCTTTTGGCATATGTGATGAGGACCACATAGACCAAGAGCTAAAGCACCTCACCAAAGTCTTTGAATTAAATGGTTACCAAAGGAAACCGATCTTGAGAGCCTTCAAACAAGCTAGGTCTTGCTTTAGCTCCAAACCTAAGGATACCAACCCTTCCAACATCCCTTTGGCCACTCTTCCATTCATTGAAGGCCTTTCTAACAAAATTTCTAAGATTCTCCTCAAAAAGGGCCTGCAATGTACTTTCAAACCTGTTTCTACTCTCAGGAATCATATTCCCTCTCCTAAAGACCCCAAAGACCTCCTTCTCAACTCTGGAGTTTACAAGATTGTTTGTTCCTGCAGAACCCCCTACATTGGTGAGATAGGTCGTTCCCTCAATACCAGGATCAAAGAGCATAGTGCGGACCTTAGACACAAGCGGGTCCAAAAATCTACCCTTGCTGAGCATTCTTCCTTAACCAAACACCACATCCAATTAGAAGACACTCAAATTGTTGTCAGTGAAGATAATTACTTCAAGAGAAAACTTAAAGAAGTCATAGAGATTAACAACCACCCATCCAATCTCAATCGTGATGATGGATGGGGTATAAGTTTCTCCTGGAACCCCTTGCTAACCTGCATTAGAAACCGCACTCACTCTCACATCTGATCCCTTTGTCTTCCCTCAGTCTCTTATTTGCCTTCTTTTTTCCTCTCTCCCCCTCCTAGGTCCACCTCGTTTTCATTTCTTCCTCCCGTTGGTCTCCTCTCTCCCCCTGCATTTTTCCTTTCTGGTCCTCTTCTCTCACCTTCTTGTTTCCTCTCCATTGGTCCCCTTGTTGCCCTCTCCCTCTTCTGCTTCCACTCATCCCTCCCTTCACTCTTCCCCTTCCCTGATGTCTTCACTCTCTTCCCCGTCCTTGATGTCTTCACTCCCCTACTCTCCTCCTCCTTGTCCCGCTTCGCTCATGTTGTTTCTTAGATTGTTAGCTTGTTGTCAGCATGTTGTTAGATTTCTTAGGTTGCGATCTTGTTCCCCCCCTTCTTTTTGTTTTTGTTCTGGTTTGGTTGACTCCTTGTTCTTTGTCCTTGTCTTTTGTTCTCTCCGTCTTAGTTTTTTCATATCTCATTGTCCAATGTGTCCTATTTTTATTTTTATTTATTTTTTCGCTTGCTTAATCTTTTTTCTTCTTTTTTCCCCCTTTTGGTCTTTTCATTTCTTAGTGATTTGAGTGTCTTTTTTTCCTATAATTTTTTTTATTTTTTCTACTTTTCTATTTTCTTCTTATTTTCTATTTTCTCTTATCTTCCTTGTTCTTTTATCCGGTGTGTGGGTTTTAGTCTATGTTTATGTTTTTTAGAGTGTATGTGTGTGTGACATACATCTTTCTCTTTTAGTTTGTGGTTTTTCATGTCTTTATTTATAGTTTTAGTTTCCTTTCGTCATTGTTTTCGTCTTGGTTGATCCTTTTTTCTTTTGGAAACTTCCCCCTGGTTGGTGCACACACACACTTACACTATATATTTATATATATATTAACTTTGTTTCTTATGTTTTTGTTCTTTAGTTGCTCTAGTTGGTTTGGTGAGCTCCTTGCACTCGTCTATGTTCTTGTTTCTAACACTCTTGCTCTAGTTCGTGCACTCAGTATCATTGTCCCTTTTATAGATTTTTGTTTTCATTGTTCCCTCCTCTTTTTTCCCTTTGTGTTTCTTTCCAATTTGGGTTGGTTTTTTCTCTCTTTGTTTACCCTGTCTCTCACCGTGTGGCTTTATTTTTTAGTTCTTGGTTCTCTTATCTGGGTTCTTTGCGGTTCATTTTCCCCTTTTCAATCTTTTAGGTGGTTGAGTCTTTTGGGTGTTTGTCTCTTTGAACCTTTCATTTTCTTGTTGTTTGTGTTATGCTTTAGTGTTTTTTAATGAATAGGATTGTGCCTTAGTTTTTAATTTTTATTTTTTATTTTTTATTTTTATTTTCTTTTTTATATCTTATTGTTTATTCTTTATTTTTCTTTCCTTGAGTGTTCTTGGTTCCCGCATTATCCTGCCCTCTATTTAGTTGTCTTGGTCTGCAAAAATTTTATCATTCTATGTTTCCTCTATTGTTTTTTCTCCTGATGATGGATCACAGAGTGTGATCTGAAACGTTGAGGTAAAAAACTCACACATAGTTTAATCCTGAAATACAGATCTTCAAGCACTATGGACTGTGGAAATTTGATGTCTATTATTGCTATATAAGTTAGAGAAGTAGCAGTTAGATGATCATCATTACCATTTCATATTTTAGGTGAGGCATGAGTAAGAAGATAGATTGCATCCCTCCCATTCATCCACTTTTTCATATTTCAAAGACTTATGCAATTATTATATATTTGAAGCAATATAATGGAGCAAATTGTTCTTACATGGTGATCTATTTTTAGTGTTCAACTGTTGTGATTGAGTTTCATGATTATATGTTGATGTACTGTCTCCAAAGTGGTTCTTTTAAATTACTCAAATTCAAATAATTTGTCACAACATGTTTGTTGTTGGTGTGTGATCAATTTGGCTAGTTTCTGTAAGAAGTTGATTTAGGTCATCCCAAGTAGTTCATGTTCATTGGTCTCTGCCAAGAGTTAAAATCCTTTAAATAAACAATCTTGGTTAGGTTTCCTTCTTAGCAGAATTAAAATTCCTTTCAATTGTTCACAGTAGTTTAGGAGAATATCACTGGGATTTGATAAGAAGAGTATAGTAACTTATAGACCTACATGTTTGTACAAGGTGCAAACATTCCAAGTGCCCAACAAGTTAGAGTTAAGCTGCAAAATAGATTTACCTATCCTTCAGATCTATCTCCATAATCATCATCCATCCATTGACTCCATCCACTCAATAGATTCTAGGCACTGATCAACTTTAGAGTATTTTATCTAGATCCAATTTACACTCTTGATAATTCAAGCATTCTTATTAGAAACTAGTTAGCAGGCTCTGTAATTATCTCACATTTGTGTGCCATAGTGAGTAGAATTGCCTAAATTAGAATCCATTTATATTTCCAAATCTGCTTTATCATTTAGGTATACCCGTCTAGGCCTGGCAGAACGTAAAGAGTAGGGGGTTTCTAGTTACACAAACCCTGTCTTGTTGACCAAAAACATATCAAGAGATTGACACCCTCTTGTGGTCTAAAACCAGCATTTTTGAGATCCAAAACAACCTCTTCTACTTAGAAACTTACTTTCCAGAGCTTCAAATCACATATCCTTTGGAATGAAGATGACTAAGGACCTTATAAGTTTAAGTCTAGAACTGCAAAGCCAAACTCCAATCTGCGGAGGTATGTGGAGAAAAATACTTCCTCTCTATCACACTGCAAACTCTATTAGGCACAGTCTTCATACTGGTGAATAGAACTTTTGTTGCACAAAAATCTGGACCACCAAATTGTGGATTTAGCATCTTCAAATATTTCTCTAAAACATATCCCAATCTCATATTCTAGTCTTCAATACAGAGGAAATGCGGAGCAAAACATGAGATAGTATTCTTAATAGGAAAACTCAATCTCTCAATAAATAGTAACATCAAAAGGCACAATTGGCACCAATGAAAACATAGACATGTTGACATCAATGACAACACCTGTTAGCACATACTTGCAACAATCTCCCCCTTTATCATTGATGGAAACATTGATGTGAAATGCCATCAAGACATAATGTTATTTCAGGACTCTCCCTTTCTTTTTACACATCTGCACTCTTACTCCCTCTAAGTTTTTCACATGAACTCTCTACCCCTTTGACATCAATGGCAAAGGGCTTCACATCTCTTCTACTGCACATTCTCTTCTACTACACATACTTGTACAATACTGCTCTGATTAGTCTGAAACCATTCTCTACTCCCCCTGAATGCAGCAATCATCTCAAATCACTACCTAGTCCTCCTGAGAGGTAGCCTCCAGCATCAGTCCAAAAAGAGAAATGTAATTTGAAGCACATTGGATTGATGCACCTTCCTATGCATCTAGTTCAAGGAGGGAGGGACAATAACCCCTAATTTGTCTCAAAGATACTCAAATGTGTCTTTTGGAAGAGCCTTAGTGAATATATCAATAACTTGATCTTTTGTAGGTACATACTCAAGCTTTACCTCATTCTTTGCAACTTTCTCCCTCAAGAAGTGATATTTGATTGAAATGTGCTTTGTCTTTGAATGCATCGCTAGATTCTTTGAAATATTTATGGCACTTGTGTTATCACCAAGAATAGAAATTGGTCCATCAAATTCAACTTGGATATCATTCAAGGTCTACTTCATCCAGAGCACCTAAGTGCAGCAAGATATTGCGGCAATATATTCTGCTTCTGTTGTAGACAAGGAAATTGATTCTTGTTTCATGATATGCCAAGACACTACCCTATCTCCAAGGAAGAATGCACCTCCACTTGTGCTTTTCCTGTCATCAGTACATCCAGCCCAATCTGCATCTGTATAGGCACTTAGAGAAAAATCATTGTTCTTAGGATACCACAATCCATGATCAGGAGTACCCTTGAAGTACCTGAATATCCTTTTAACTACCATCACACGTGATTCTCTGGGAGATTGAAATCTAGCCACAAGACAAACTGCATGCATAATATCTAGTCTAGTAGCAGTTAGGTAAAGCAATCCTCCAATCATTGATCTGTACTTGCTTTGATCAGCCTTGGGAGATTCATCATTCTTGTTTAGTTTACAACTAGTAACCATAGGAGTGCATACCAGTTTGGAGTCCATTCCAAACTTCTTCAATAATTCTCTGACATATTTTGATTGAGAAATGAAAAAACCTTTGTCTGTCTGATTTATTTGTAGTCCAAGAAAGAAATTCATCTCACCACACATAGACATCTCAAATTCTTTTTGCATCTCATTTGCAAAATTCTTGCACATCTCTTCATTCCCACCAAATATGATATCATCTACATAAACTTCAATAATCAAGATTTGATCTTTGCTTACCTTGATATACAAATTACTATCTGTGGACCCTTTACTGAACTCCTGCTGCAACAGATATTTATCTAGTCTTGCATACCAAGCTCTAAGAGCTTGCTTCAATCAATGCAAGGCCTTCTTCAATTTGCACACCATGTCTAGTTTGTCTGATAACTGGAACCCATCTGGTTGTTCTATGTAGACCTCTTCTTCTAGCTCACCATTCAAGAAGGCAGATTTCACATCCATCTGATATACTTTGAAATCTTTGTGTGTTACAAATGCCAAAAATGGTTTGATAGCCTCTATTCTCGCTACCAGAACATAGGTCTCTTCATAATCAATTCCTTCAACTTGGGAGTAGCCTTTACATACAAGTCTTGCCTTGTTTCTCACAACTTCTCCAACTTCATTCAGTTTGTTCTGGAAAACCCACTTTGTTCCAATCACATTCTTGTTTGCAGGTCTGGGAACAAGTTCCCAAGTCTTTTTCTTCTCAATTTGTTGTAGTTCTTCATTCATTGCCTTGACATAATGTTCATCATTGCATGCTTCATTTACTATTTTATGTTTCTCTTTTGACAGCAGATAAAGATTCACTTGTTCTTCTGCAATCTTGCTTCTTGTCATCACACCTTTCCTTTTGTTACCAATAATCTAATTTTTAGAATGATCTCTCTGCACATACCTTGGAGTTTTAGGTGTTCTTACTAGAGCCTCAGCTTGAGTTTCTTCTTCTTCCAAATCTTGTTCTTTAGTCTGAACTTCCCTTTCTTTTCCTTTTGCAACCTTTTCTATATTAGCAAGTTCATCTGACTCATATCCATCTGGTTGGATGTCTTCATCTACCTTCACATTTACACTTTCAATGATCTTTCTCAGTCTTTTGTTATAGCACCGGTAAGCCTTGCTCTTAGTGGAGTACCCAAGGAATATGACTTCATCACATCTAGCATCAAACTTCCCTAATTCTTCATCTCTTTGGATGTAGCATTTGCTTCCAAAAACTTTGAAGTATCTGACAGTAGGAGCTCTACCATACCATAGTTCATAAGGTGTCTTTGTTTCTTCTGCTCTAATTTGTACTACATTCTGAATGTAGACAACAGTATGTATTTCTTTTTTCCAGTACACTTCTGGTAGGTCTGCTTCTTTGATCATTGCTCTGGAAGCTTCTTGAACAGTTCTATTCTTCCTTTCAACCACTCCATTTTGTTGAGGAGTCCGGGGAGCAGACAAATGTCTCTTTATCCCATGTTCTTCACAAAAAGCATTGAACTCATTTGAGGTGAACTCACCACCTCTATCAAATCTTAAGCACTTGATTCTCAAATCCAATTCATTTTCAACTATATCTTTGAATGCCTTGAACTTATATAAAGCTTATGCTTTTTCTCTACGGAATGTAATCCAAGTCATTCTTGAAAAATCATCAATAAGGAGCATGAAATACCTTTCACCTTGTAGACTTCTTGTTCTTGTGGGACCACATAGGTCTGTATGCACTAGCTCCAGCAAACTGGTAGAGGATTGTTCTTCTCTTTTGAAAGTAGTCTTTTTCATCTTCCCAAACTGGCATTCTTTGCATATAACATTGGCAAGCTTCACAATCTTAGGTAGATCTCTTACAACTTGAATAGTGCTTATTCTCACCAAATTATTGAAGTTAATGTGACACATTCTCCTATTCCATAGCCAACTTTCATCTGACTTAGCCAACAAACAACAATTTTCAGCACCTTTCAAATGATAAACATTACCATGTGTCTTCTTACCAGTAGCAATTAGGATTCCAAAGCTATTTTGTATTTTACACCCATTGTCCTTGAACACAAGATTATATCCTTTGTCACACATTTGTCCAACACTTAGTAGATTATGTTTTAGGCCCTTGACATACAGAACATCATCTGTATTATGCTTTCCATCAAAAGTAATAGATCCTTTTCCACATATCTTGCCAGCTGCATCTTCACCAAACCTAACAAGTCCTCCATCATACTTTTCAAACTTAACAAACTTACTTTTGTCTCCATTCATGTGGTTTGAGCATCTGCTATCAATGATCCATTCATCTTCCTTTTCAGCATGAAATGCAGACAACTCTCCCAGACTTTCTTCCTTCACACAACTTTCAAGATTAGTAGAGACAGGTTCTTCTCTAAGTGCAATAAACAAGCATTCACTACTATTGCCATCATTAGAACTAGATTCATCATTAGTTACACCTTCATCATCTCTAACATAATAACTCTTTCTTACCATCTTTCCTTTGCTTTCATTAATCTTCAAAGCTCTATTAGGACATCTTTAAGCATAATGACCAATTTTACCACAACTAAAGCATTTGAAAGGTAACTTACATTTGAATTTTCCTTTGTTGCCCCTCTTTATTCTAATTGAAAATTTGGCTTCCAACTCTACAAAGTCTTCATCATCTGATTCCATGACATATTTCTCTGATCTAGTAGTCTTAGTTGCTTCCTTGGCCTTGAAAGCAGTCTCATTTTTTACAGGGCCATTAGTAGTACCAAACTCTCTTATTTCAAAAGCAGTCAATTTACCAAGTAATTGATCTTTTGTAAGCTTTCCCAGTTCCAACAACTCTTCAATAGAAGATACCTTGTGACTATAAGATTTGGGAAGAGTTCTGAGTATCTTATCTATGACATCCTCATCCTTTAATTCTCCACCAAAACCCTTGATGTTGTTGACAACTTCATCAATCTTTTGTAAGTAAATTGTTATGTTCGCATCTTCACCCATTCGCATGGTTTCATGTGGTCTTAAAATTTTACAACTTGGCCTTCTTGATAGATGCATCACCTTCATAGATTTTATTTAATTTGTCCCAAATCTCATAAGCAGTTTCCATATTCACAACTTTTGCCATTTCAGTGTTAAACAAGGCATTTAACAGAGCATTTTTAGCTTTGTGATTAGCCTCAAACTCTTTAATTTCTTCTTCAGTATCTAGATCTTTAGGAACTATGTATTTATCTTTAACCATTGCCCAAACATTATAACTAAGAGAAATAAGATAACTCTGCATTCATACCTTCCAGTATGCATAGTCAGTTCCATCAAACTGGGGAATGTCTTTCCTATGTGTCATCCTGGATCTACCTTAAGCTATTAGACTTTCTTCAAAGGAACTTGGCTCTAATACCAATTGTTGAAAGGCATAGGACAACTAAGAGGGGGGGTGAATCAGTTATATCAAAACTTCAACTTCTTTAAACCACAATCAATTTCTCAATCACTTAACTTATTTCCTTATTCTGTTATGAGCATTAACCATGAAGAACAAAATTAAAACCTAAATACATTAGCACAATAAACACATCAACACAAGATTTTTACGTAGAAAACCCTAAATAGGGAAAAACCACAGTGAGTGTTAGCTTAGAATATAATGTACTAACAATACTGAATATCAAAAGGTGGCTCACTGCCAAAGGGCTCACTGCCCAAATTGGTGGCTCACTACCGAGGGTGGCTCACTGTTAGGGGTGGCTCACTGCCAAGGGTTGAACTAACTTAGTAGCATCTACACCATGCCTGAGTTCAGTTCCATTGAAGCACAAATTATCTCCTCCACTCTACTCTGCTTTTGCACTTCACACTTATCTTTTCATATTCGTACACTCACACCTCAAACACAAATTCATTACATGTATTTATACAATTCATCAACCTTGGAATGTACATCAATGTCGGCATTACAATCATCAACCATTGGAACAATCTCCAAGGTCGGCATTCATACGTACATCAAATTAGGACTAGACCTAAAAAAACTTGCAGATTAAATGAATAAAGGAGGAACACTTCACGCCTTAGCACGGACTCAATTACATCTTCACATTCTACCACACACTTCTACAATTCATGAAATTCATCCACAAAGAGTGTTAATCATCCAGGTCAGCCAGACTAGTGCAATCATCACCAATGCTTGAACACACGCTTCCAAGATCTTCATTATAGCTTGCGGATCAAGCACACACCTTCAATGCATTCAGGGGACATCCATGAATATCATAGAATCATTTGGAAACTAGAAAATCCAACTGCAATAGATCTCAACTTATTTTACTTGAAGATGAATCACAGACTGCTTCATATTGGACACTGTCAACCTCTGCTACTTAGAAACTTGCTTTTTGGAGCTTCAAATCACATATCCTTTGGAATGAAGATGACTAAGGACCTTATAAGCTTAAATCTAGAATTGCAAAGCCAAATTCCAATCTGTGGAGGAATGTGGAGTAAAATACTTCCTCTCTGTCACACTACAAACTTTGTCAGGCACAGTCTTCATACTAGTGAATAGAACTTTTGCTTCACAGTGATCCAGACAACCAAATTGTGGATTTAGCATCTTTAAATGCTTCTCTAAAACATATCTAAAACTTATACTCTGGTCTTCAATATAGAGGAAATGTGGAGCAAAACATCAGACAGTGTTCTTAACAGGAAAACTCAATCTCTCAATAAACAATAACATCAAAAGGCACAGTTGGTACCAATGACAAGATAGAAATGTTGACATCAATGACAACACTAGTTAGCACATACTTGCAACAAGGTCTACCCCTGCTACTGCTACATCTAAATCCTTTGGACCTGCTCATACAACCCCTACCAGGAGAAGAGTCGTTGCTGAAGTTCTAGTACAAACCAAGACTAGAGAGAAGAATAAGCCAAGACAAAAGAAATAAGAAAAAAGAGAAAAGATTAATCCAGTAAATGTGGATGATGATGAAGAGGATGAAGAAGAAGAAGAAGAAGAGGAATCTTGTATGTTGGAGAGAAGAAAGAAAAGAAGAAGAAGAAGAAGAAGAAGAAACTTCCAAAGGAAAGGGAAAAGAAAAAGCAAAGAAAACAAAAAGAGTGTTGGGATAACATGCCATTAACCTTGTAAATCCCAATATTGTATTTATTCCATTTATTATATGTAATTTGTAATTATCCATGAGGAGACGTACTAGTTTCACTGGTAGGGGTAATTTCAGAGTAACCGGAGTTAATTACAAAGTGACTTTTACTGTTGGCAAATGTAAAAACTCAAAGTAAATGTGGGTAGGCATGCTCCCTTGGAGAATATACTATTTTTGGCATGTATGACAACTGTCATAATGAACTTGGTAAGTGAATCTATGACAGCTGCAAGTTTTCATAAGATTTTGAGATTCTATGACGCATATGACGGATATGTTAGTTGTATATTTGTTATATTTAGCCCAAGGTTCCTATATTGAAAAGATACTCTTTTGTGGAATCTATGATAGTTATGACACATCATAAGATGTTATAAGAGGCCAGATTTAGTCTTCGGCCCCCAACCTTTGCATGGCTATTTTTGGACAAGTGTAAGATGATTGTAAGATGGCATTTAATGTTTGCATGTTGGGGAATCTCATGAGAGAGAAGGTGAATGCCTAGGATGAGTTGGAATATAAGTATTTGCCATGTTTTTGTTGCTACAATATAGATTTTAGGTACTTAGATGTTGCCGGAATGCTATCGAATTGAAGACTTGTGGAGAGAGTTGTGTAGTTGATGTATTGTACAATCTTGTTGAGATTAATACAAATTTTTGCCTCTTTCCTGGTGGAGATTTTTACCCACAAGGGTTTTCTCCACGTAAACATTATGTCATTGTGTCGATTTCTTCATGTTTGACATCTTTTTTATAGTGGGTTTTATGTTTTGTTACAATCTCCATTGTTAATGCACACTTAAAGATTGCTAAAATTTATCTTGAATCAGATTTCCATTGAAGTAGTGTTGCTTTCATTTCTAACATTTGGTATTAGAGCCTGGCCAGCTTTGACTCTTGGGTGGTAGTGTAGAAGCTGTAGCTATAGTGGGAGATTTGGTTGTGTTTGTTTTGTAGATCTTGTGTTGTTATTATGGTTGGATCCACCGTTGCATCAACGTCTCGATTGGACATTGAGAAGTTCAATGGAATGGGGTATGAGTTGTGGAAGCTAAAAATAGAAGATTTGTTGGAAGAAAGAAACCAATGGTTGGATGTTCAAAAGGAGAAGACATCTGACGATGTCTCTCAAGATGAGTGGGATAGATTGGATAAGAAGGCATGGGGAACCATCCGATTGTGTCTTTTAGACTCTATCCTGTTGAATGTCGCAAAGGAGGAGACCACACACAACTTGTGGAATCGGTTGGGTGAGATCTATCAAGCTAAGAGTATGGTAAATAAACTTTATTTTAAAAAAAATTGTTTTCCATGAAAATGTGAGAAGGTGAATCAGTTGCAGAGCATTTAAATTCTTTTAATTTGTTATTGAGTTAGCTTGATTCAGTAGATGTTGAGGTTAGTGAGGAAGATAAATGTATCTTACTTCTTTGTTCTTTACCTGAGTCTTGGGAGAATGTTATCCTTACTAACACTACTAACCTCGTGGATCCAAAGTTGGATGCTCTTGTTTCAGTGCTACTGTCACAGTAATTGAGGAAGAATAGTTCGGATAGTTCAGGGGATGCTCTTAGTATCAGGGGAAGATCTAAGGAAAGAGGACCTAAAGGAGATCAGAAAGGGGCTAAGGAAAAGTCGAAGGGTAGGTCTAAGACTCTTGGTAAAAAGAATAGAGTTAAGTGTTGGAATTGCAATAAAGGGGACATGTAAAGGAGTGCAGAAATCCTAAGAAACAGTGGGAGAGTGCTTTGGATAAGTCCTCGAATGCAGATGAAGAAGTTTTACTTTTTGCATGTAATCTTATTTCTAATGATCAGTGGTTGGTTGACTCAGGATGCTCATTTCATATGACCCCGCATAAGAAATGGTTCTCCACATATGAAGCATATGATGGAGGTAATATCTACCTTGGTGACAACTCTTCATATCTGATTATCAGGAAAGGAAAGGTATTGTTGTGTTTTAGTGATGGGAGGATTAAAACCCTCCCTGGTGTTTTGCATGTTCCTAGATTAGCTAGAAATCTAATTTCAGTTTTGAAGTTGAATGATTTGGGCATGCATGTGACATTTGACAAGCATGGCTGCAGATTGGTGAGAGGGAACTTGGTGGTAGCGAAAGGGAAGAGATTCGATAACTTGTTTAAGCTTGAAGCCACTACAGTTTGTAATGCCTCCTATGTATCTGAGGCCACTACTGAAAATATATGTATGTTGTGGCAGCGTAGATTGGGCCACACAAGTAATAATGTATTAAAAACTATTAAGAATAAAAATTTGTTGGATGGTTTCTCCTATTCTAATGAGCACTTTGATTTCTGTGAGCATTGTGTGTTTGGTAAACAAAATAGAAAATTATTTCCTTCAGGAAGCAATAAAGCAAAAGAGAAGTTAGAAATTATTCATACGGATGTGTTTGGACTTGTGGATTATGAATCTATCAGAAAATCTCATTATTTTGTAACATTCATTGATGATGTATCCAGAATTACATGGATTTATTTTATGAAGCATAAATCTGAAGCTTTCACTAAGTTTAAGGAATTCAAAGTCTTAGTAGAGAACCAATCAGGTTTAAAGATAAAAATATTAGGATCTGACAATGGAGGGGAATATTGCTATAAGGAATTTGATGAGTTTTGCAAGCATGCAGGTATCATCAGATAAAAGACAACTTCGTATACACCACAATAGAATGGTGTTGCAAAAAGGATGAACTAAACAATTATGGAAAGAGTCAGAAGTATGCTTAGTGATGCACAGTTGGATAAATGCTTTTGGGCAAAGGTTGTGTGTACTTCTTGCTACTTGATAAATAGATCTCCTTGTAAGGCTCTTGATTCGACACCTTATGAAGTGTGGACACGTAAGAAGCCTTCTGTTTCACATTTAAGGGTTTTGGGTTGTAAGGCTTTTGTTCATGTGCCTAAGGAAAAGTGATCTAAGTTGGATCCAAAGGTTGAAAAGTGTACATTAATTTGATATGGTGATAATATCAAAGGTTATAAGCTTTGGAATCCACTAACCCAAAAGATTATCTTTTCTAGAGATGTTATTTTCAGGGAACTTAGAGCTATTTCTAAACCTTAGTAGCCAAAATAAAAAGAAGAAAAGGTAAAGAAGGTGCACTTTGATTTAGAGCAGCAAGATGCACCTCGGGAAGAACAGAATGATGGATTGGGGGGTGAAGAAGAAGAAGAAGATTCAAGTAGTTCTGATGAAGATGAATCTGTTGTGATAGAAGAAGTTGGTGTAGATTATCATGCAGAAGAACGAGTAGATTCTCTTACTCCACCCTTGAGAAGATCCACAAGACAACAGAATCTAGTTGACAAGTATAGCCCACCAAATTTCTATTGTGTATATGCTTTATTGAGTACTAATGATGAACCTAGATCCTATAGGGAAGTTATTTCTACAGATAATAGTGAGTCTTAGCAATTAGCCATGTATGAGGAGATGATGGCTTTAGACTCTTGTAACACTTGGGATCTTATTCATTTGCCCAAAGGAAGAAAGTCCATAGGTTGTAAGTAGGTATTCAAGAAGAAGTTTGGAGCAGACGGGTCATTGGAGAAGTATAAGGCTAGACTGGTAGCTAAGGGCTACTCCCAGAGAGAGGTAGTTGATTTTGGTGAGATATTCTCTCTTGTTGCTAAATTAACTTCTATTAGATTTCTCTTATCCATTGTTGCAACTTATGATTGGGAGATTGAGCAAATGGATGTTAAGACTGCGTTCTTGCATGGAGATCTTGAGGAAGAAATTTATATGCAATAGTCTACAGGTTTTGAGGTAAAAGGAAAAGAACATTGGGTTTGTAGGTTAAAGAGGTCTTTTTATGGTCTGAAACAGTCCCCCAAAATGTGGTATCAAAAGTTTGATTCATTTGTGTTGAAATTGGGTTTTGTTAGAAGTGAGGAGGATCATTGTGTTTACATTCATTGTGTTGATGATTCTATACTGGTTATTGCTTTGTATGTTGATGACATGTTATTTTTCAGCAATAATAAGGGTATGATTAGTGAGCTTAAAGCCCAACTTTCAGGTGCATTTGAGATAAAGGATCTTGGTGCTGCAAGGTATATTTTGGGAATGGAGATCAGGAGGGACAAAGTTAACAGAAAGCTTTGGTTGTCACAAAGTAAGTATGTGAATACTATTTTGCAGAGGTTTAGTTTGCAGGACTGTAACCCAGTTAGAGTTCCTTTACCCATTGGTACTAAGATTTCATTATATGTGTCCAAAGACTGGGGATGATTTTAAGGATATGTCTAATGTGTCATATGCTAGTGTTGTAGGGAGTTTGATGTATGCAATGTTTTGCACTAGACTAGATATTGCCCAAGCAGTGGGAGTTTTGAGCAGATTTATGTCTAACCCTGGTAGACATCATTGGAACTATGCGAAGAATGTGTTTAAATATCTTGCAAGTACTCCTGATCATTGTTTGGTTTATTATGGTACTGATAGTGCTGATAAATCTTTGGACATATAAGGTTTTGTTGATGCAGATTGGGTAGGTGACTTAGATAGTCGAAGGTCCACTAGTGGCTATGTGTTTACTCTGTTTGGAGGAGTAGTGAGTTGGATGAGTAAGAGGCAATCCATAGTTGTTTTGTCCACCATAGAAGTAGAGTATATGGCTGCTACTCATGTCTCTAAGGAGGCATTATGGTTGAAGAGACTGTGTACAAGTATTGGTTTTGATTGCAAGATCATTCAGATTGGTTGTGATAGCCAAAGTGCTATATGTTTGGCCAAGAATCCCATGTATCATGCTCAAGCTAATCATGTTGATGTTTAGTATCACTTTGTTCAAGAGTTGGTTGCAAATGGAGAGATTGAGCTGAGGAAGATAGACACTCAAGAGAATGTTGCAGATTCATTGACCAAGCCTATGAGCACAGAGAAGTTCGTATGTGTAGAGAGGCCATGGGCCTTGTTTCTAGTGCCTAATTATTTTCATTTGATTTCTTATGGGTTGATTTACAATGTATAATGTCAAGTGGGAGAATGTTGGGATAAGGTGCCATTAACCTTGTAAATCCCAATATTGTATTTATTCCATTTATTATATGGAATTTGTAATTATCCATGAGTAGATGTACTAGTTTCACTGGCAGGGGTAATTTTGAAGTAACCGAAGGTAATTATGAAGTGACTTTTACTATTGGAAAATGTAAAAACTCAACATAAATATGGGTAGGCATGCTCCCTTGGAGAATATACTATTTTTGGCATGTATGACAACTATCATAATGTTTGGTAAGTGAATCTATGACAGCTGCAAGTTGTCATAAGATTCTAAGATTCTATGACACATATGATGGATATGTTAGTTGTATATTTGCTATATTTAGCCCAAGGTTCCTATCTTGGAAAGATACTCTTTTGTGGAATCTATGACAATTATGATGCATCATAAGATGCTGTAAGAGGCCAGATTTAGTCTTGGGGCCCCAACCTTTGCATGGCTAGTTTTGGACAAGTGTAAGATGCTTGTAAGATGGCATTTAATGTTTGCATGTTGGGGAATCTCATGAAAGAGAAGGTGAATTCCTAGGATGAGTTGGAAAACATTTCTATAAGTATTTGCCATGTATTTGTTGCTGCAGTACAAATTTTAGGTACTCACGTGTTGTCGGAATGTTGTCTGATTGAAGACTTGTGGAGAGAGTTGTGTAGTTGATGTATTATACAATCTTGTTAAGATTAATACAAACTTGTGCCTCTTTCTTGATGGAGTTTTTTACCTGCAATGGTTTTCTCCACATAAATACTATGTTATTGTGTTGAGTTCTTCATGTTTGACATCTTTTCTGTATTGGGTTTTATGTTTTGTTACAATCTCCATTGTTAATGTACACTTAAAGATTGTTGAAATTTATCTTGAATCAGATTTCTATTGAAGTAGTGTTGCTTTCATTTCTAACAAAGAGCTCCTCAAGAAAAATCTGAATATAAGCCTCTACAGCTTGAGGCCACTATCAATGCTATTGCACAACATGGTGCCCTGAAGGAAGTTGCAAAGCTTTATAATGAGATGCCTGACAATGATAAAGCTATAATTGAGGAAGCCATAGTCAAATATATGATGGCCTTTAATGTGGCCCTAATTGAGATTATTGATCAACTTCTGATAAGTCTTGCAAACACACTTACTAATAAAAGGAATGAAACCATGGCAAAAGAGGCCAAGATGAGGCAACAATCAGTTGAGAAGGTTGGTCCATCTATCTCTGATGAAGAAAAGGTTAAAGTTTCCCAAAGATAAGCACAAGAATTTAAAATGAAACATAGAATAAATATTCTAATGGCAAAGGATAAAGAAGAAATAGGTAGATTGGAAAAGGAGACAGTAGAGAAAATAACTGAAATTCTTGAAGAGATGAAGAATGTTGAGGTGATTATTGAAGATATATCTGATGACATAGACTTGTCAACTTTTGAAGATAATGTAACTGGTGATGATGAGACTATGAAGAATGATCAGCAGGATAAGGAGACTGCTCCTCTAGAGAACACTGAAGCACAAGATACAAAGGATCAAGGTAAAATGGGTACACCTCCACCGGAGAATACTAATTCTAGTGTTGAACATGACAATCCTCCTTCAAAAAATTTAGAGAAAGATGAGCAAAAGAAAGAGGATAATCCTGAGAAAATTCAAGATGAAACAAAGAAGACTGAGGAGAAGCAAGATGAGAAAGGTCAGGATGATTCTATGGATATAAGTCAAAGTTCTTTAGTGTCAGACTCATTCAAGGACCTATTAGGATTGCAAATGTAGTTTCAACCCGTGATTACACCTCAGCTTCTGCAAATACCCACTCATGAGGGGCAAGTAGATTTTTCAAATATTTCACCCCTTCATAAGCTACAACTTGGTGACATCCTGCATGCTTCTGCAAGGAAGGAGTTCCTGTAAGAAAATTTGAGGAAGACTAGCTTAGTTGAGGATGTAGTAAAGTTTGTTCAGGAAGGCTTACCAGAGGTAAATATTGATCCTTCCTTGGCTCTGGAGTAGAAATTGCAGCTTTTGATGGACTCCTTCAAGGATCACTCCTCTCATGTTGAACAAAACGAAGAATAAGAGGCCTTAAGAAAGATAAATGATAAAAGATTGGCTGAGATATCTGACAAGTGTGCCAATACACACAATAAATTGCAAGAAAATATAAAGATATTTGAGGATTGTATTGATGAAGCTACTTCCTTATATATATTTTGTTTGAATGGCCAAATTCCACCAAAAATATCAAAATTCAGATTGACTCCATTGAGTCACAAATCACAAAATTGGCCGAGATATCTGACTTGTCAAAGGACGAGGATGGATCAACCAATGCCCAAATAGAAAATCTTCACTCACAAATGTCACAGCTTCAGGACCAAAGAGAATAAATAAAGAAATACTTTGGTCAACTAAGGGAAGCAACCAACTTGAGACTTGCTTCATTATCCGAGTTGCTAGGAGAAGCTAAAAAGATTCAGAAGAAAATGAAGGCTCCAAATAGTATAGATGAGGCCAAGGACTTATATATGCAGTTTGAATGTCAGAATCATATTCTTTCCTCAGAAAAGGCAAACTGGGTATCCACTCTTGCTCAACTTAAGGTAATCTACAAAAGCATTCTACCTTCTAAGTGAGTTGCAAGAAGCATTGTAGATAAGATAAGTTTGGCTTTGTATAGACTTGTGGAGGCTTCTAGTGTCATTTTTTATGAAAAATTATGTGCATAGAATTAGTTTTTGAGCATCTTCATCTCAAGGGGAGTGTTGGTTATAAAAATTATACAGTAAGGGGGAGTACATACAGTTTTTGGGTTGTCATAAGTAGAAGACATTTTTCCCTTTTTCCTTGATGTCAAAGGGGGAGAGAGTGCTTAGGGTTGTCTTATCAGTTGGGAGAGAGGACTTGTAGATAAATGAATGTTTCCATCAATGACAAAGGGGGAGATTGTTGGCAATATGTGTTGTCATTGTAGGAGTTCAGGACAACACTGAGAGGGGGGGGGTGAATCAGTGTTGTATAAATTTTAACCTTTTGCAAATTTAACTTTCAATATATGAAGAAAGTAATATATCATTTGTTACACACATGTGCACATAACTGAGAATGAATGATGAAATTAAAATCTCATGAATAAATCATACACACAGACAGAGAGAAAAACAATATGAATCAAGACAAAAGAATTGCACGAGTGGAAAACCCTCCAGGGGTAGAAAAACCACTCCAGAACTGCCTCGCTGGCTTAACTGAAAAACATGCCTCACTGGCTACAATATGTGTCTCACTGACAATTGTTAAGGTCTCACTGACCATAAGCCTCACTGGCATACTGTGCCTCTCTGGCTTTTCTCAATCAATCAAAACAAAAAACTCATGTGCAAGAATTGATTGCTTATTCAATCTGATTTGCACCATTATATTACTTGTCTTCCCTTTTGCATATCTCTGTTCAATTACACTCAATCTGATCTGCATATTAATCTCATGATCTCTGCACAATCAATTCCCCTGATACACAATTAATTCACACTTGTATAGATTATCTCTCTACATGATTATCAATACACCTGATTATTTCTGCATAAGAATTCACTTGATGCAATCAATCCATATTGTCTTTCTGATGATCTATATAATCTTTGTATCTGTGATGTCATTTAATATTAGATGACCTTTCACATTCTGCACAGTCATCTTCATTTTCTCTCATTGAATATCATTTTGCCCTTTTATCTTCTCCTTTCATGTCTTCAAAAACAATTCATCTTATTAAGTCACCTACAAAAACATATATCTAATCCCCAAAAACCATTCACATTCTTATTCAATTTTCTTTCATAAATATTTCATCTTCATTAAGTTGAATTTCTTCAACAAAAATCCAACTAATTTTCTTCCAACTCTTCATGTTCTGTGTTCCTAAAAAATCTTCAAATAAAAACATACAATATCAAATCCCATTTGAAAAACACTTCATGTTCTCTGCAAAAACACATTTTCAAAAACCTTGATCTTCTCTGGAAAAAACAAACTTCAATCCTCTTCAAAATTCTCTGCAAAAAAAAAACTTTGTAACTTCTTAAATGAAATCTCAATCTGCCTTAGGAAACTCCCTCATTAAAAATCATCTTCATTTATTCCATTAACACCAAAAAAGATCTCTCTAGATCATATTCCTTTTGCATAAAAAATTTCCTCAAAAATCATTTCTTGGACTTGTTAAATTAGAAGAATTACTTTCTAATTTAAGAAAATATCACCACAAAGCTATTAAAAAGCCTTTTGAAATAAGACTTACCATTTAAAAATCTATAAAATATGGATATAGGCCGATTAAAGAAGTTTAATAATTAGAAAGAAATTTTAACGAAATCTCCAAAGATATTTGCATGTGGCTTATGGCTTATCACATAAAACTTCACCTCATTTTTCGAGCAAAAAGACTTTATAAACTTTAAGTTAAAAGCTTCTCCTTAAAAAAACATCGGGTCCCATGAAGACTTTTGAAATGCTTTTTGGCGCTCATAACATATTTAAACATATCCATTTAGTTTGATATGCTGCCCAAACATTTATGGGAGAGACCGAGGGTGTCGGTTAAACAAGAAGGGACCGGTCATAAACTATGACAAGAGACCCCTCTGGCAGGTGGCATAAATGAAATAACCTGCACTCGCAGGTCATTATTAAATTAAAACAAAAGTAAACTTTGTTTATGATGGGTGCAAAAGAAATGAACTTAGGTTTTTAGGGCACTATAATGACACTAAGGTTTTAGGAATAAGTTTGAAGACTTTGGGATTTAGAAATAGAGCTCATCAATGACCAACTTAGATATCAACACCATCATGCTAACAATGACCAACATTGAAGATGTATGAACCAAGAAGCACATCCTAAATTTCATCATTGTAAAGCTCATCAATCAACATCAATTCAATTTGTGACAACCAACCTTATGTCCTGATCTCTGAGTTATTCTTCATGACCTCACATCTGATCTTAACAACCTGTTATGACCTTATTAGATATGATGTGAACTAAAACATGAGCATGATGAACCAAGACCCTGAAGCATGAATAAATTTACAATATCAATATTGCAACAACTCAACATTCTGTGTGAAGAAATGATCAAACATAACAAACCAAATATGACATCTTTGATACTCCTGAGTATCTCTATTCTGATCCTTTCATATGAACTCACTTATCAACCTTTTGACATTCTATGCAACACATTGCAAACCTTTGAATACCAATCAACTGATATCATCAACCTTGTCAAGAACTTGATGAATAATGAATACCATGCCTACCAAGAATATGTCATGTTCACTGATAAATCATGGCATTGTGAAGAACACATCTCTTCAACTGATTGTATGAACCAAGTAAACCATGAATGAAGATCACACAAGATGATGTCTCATGCTCCTGTTCCTATCAACAACAAACAAGATGATGTTCTCCTGATGATGCAAGATCAAACCTGTGAAGTATAAAACCATTCTCTATATCTGCAAGATGATTTCTCATGCTCCTGAACACTTTTGACATCAATGACAACCTAACACCATCAGTCATTGATGTCAACTCAATATGTGTCAACTTAAGGAAGGGCTTGTATAGAAGTTGAAGAGGCTGAGAAATGGTTAATGGACAGTGGAAGATTTGAGAGAGATGATTTGACTTAGTTAAAGACATGGGGTTAGCATGTTTAAGGTAGGTCAGTCTGGAAGACCTAGCAGATGGAGAGAAATTGTCTGAGGAATGGTAATCTGCCTGATGTCTAAGTGTGATGTGGAGGTGAGTACACTTGTTCTAATATTTTTCCTATGTGTCTACATTGATATCCTATCAGTTTAGTGTACCGCACTTAGAGACAAGTTGTAGAAGTTTTGCTAAGGCATTTTTAGTGTATACCCTAAGACAAAGTCATAATGTTTTGGTCAGCATTCCTCCGCAGAGCAAGATTTAGTCTTATGGTTCAGAAGATAAGTTAATTGGCATATGATTGTGTTATATCCAAGAGCTTAAATCTGTATACCCTCAATAGTGAAAGTTACAAGTGATGGAGTTCCAGTCTGTAATTTGACAGAGTAAAGTAATGGTGAAGACTTGTTGGAATGCTATGCATTCCTCCAGAAGTAAATATTTGTTCATGTGGTTTTGAGAACATGCTTAGAGATGGTTAATGCATGCTTCCTTGCAATATCAAGTAATTCAATGGTTTGCAAGGTCATTTTTCAAATGTCAGAAGTTCTACAGTTGACTCCGGATACCTAACTATTCTCAGAACACATGTTTGAGTACTTGCACCAGTTGGATAATGTACAGATTGGATATAAGAGTTTATGTGAACATTATATATATCTCAATATGTCTCAGGGATGAAGCACATGTCATTCCTTCTTGTTTCCAGTACCACATGAAGTGTTCAAGTCACCTTGAGTTATATAAATATTGATTACAGTGCAACTAAGTTAAATGTTCCTGAATTCCTTCATAAGTGATAGGTGTGGTTGTGTGGTTTTGGAGACATGTTCAAAATGATGCATAATTCCATTCACAAGAGTTTTAGATGTCTTAGTGGTCTACAATGCAACATCCTAAGTTTTGATATGTCACGGTCAGTCAGGGATGCTCTATTTTCAGTAGTTCAGGACGTCTATCTTCTTGTGGCAGCACATAATGATCAGATACTTTAGGAGAATGGTGTAAGGATAGTGTTGATAAGGTACATTTCTCATATCTTGATCTGCATGATGGTTTTGGTGTCTCCCCGGTAATGCAAAGATGGACAGTTAGCAGTGTTAGTGTTATTTGAGCCAACAGTCTAGTTTCTTTCATGTGTGGTTGATCCTGATCAGTTGGTTTGGAATTGAAGGATGTGTTATGATGTATTTGATCCTGTTATGTAGTGTGTAGTAGTCTGCAACTCATAATGTACTTGTTTTAATCTGACCCATGGAGAATCACATGTTTCATCTAAAGGTCTTTTTGGTGCCGACCTAATTGAGGATTTGAGTTGTTGTAGAGGGTATATATAGAAGAACAAAGTCATTTGTGAAGTGTATCAATGAGAAATATGAATATCAAGGATGAAGTGTGTGAAGTCAGTATGATGGAGTAATTGTATGAAATAACAGACTGCAACATCAGCATATGACAAATGCCTTCTTTATAGCAGTTCAGGTTCATATTTTCATTGTAATTTTCAAGTATGCTGCTATCAAACAGTTCGTCTCCTCAGTAGGTCTTTGTATCTTGCCCTAAGGTTGTAGCCTTAGTTTGCAAGTCAATAGGGTGTAGTAGCTTCCTTGGGTTGTAGCCCTAAAACAAAGTTGTAATCCTTTATAGCAATGAGCTTATTATATTGTGAGTTAATCCTCACTGTGTTTTTTCCCTCATTGGGTTTTCCACATAAAAATCCTAGTGTCTTTGTGTGGTGCATGTTTTACTTTTTGTTCTTCATCTTTTGGTTAAAATGATTTAATGGCTATGTTGTAAATGGAATTGATTTGAAGTTTAAGTTAGACTGATTCACCCCCCCCCCTCAGTCTCCAAATGTGTTCAACAAACAGACCCTCTCCCATGTACTTCAATAGGACTGTCATCACACATTAGTATGGCTAGCATAGAGCATGGCTCTAAGGAGGCAAAACCACCCTATGAGCAAGCCATGTGGTACAAAACACCTGAGTCAATGATCTAGGTATCGAGCTATGAAGAAACAATAACTAGGGCCTTGTCCTTTCCTTTCCCTTTACCTTTATCTGTGTCCTTTGAAGACCCTTCTGATGAACCTGTTTGACAAAGTTAGGCACCTTGATGTTGTTATTTTCAAGAAGATGTGTTAGGTGATCAATCTGTTTCTATAAACATTTGTGTTCATCATGGCTAGGAATTTTACAATAGGCACACTTGACCTTATCCTTCTTCGGTTGTTCACTTTTTGATGAAGAGATCTAATTAGCTACATTTGCGGTAGCAAGTTTTTGATGTTTCTTCTTCTTGTTGACGTTTTAGCGGTGGGAGATATCCTTCTCCCAAATTTAAAATGAAAAGTCACATGAGGCCGACGCATATGAAGAGATGCATATGAAAAGATGCCTTGATTTGTATATATACAAGATGAAGACATGTCATTTGATCATCAATTCAATCAATTCATTTGCACCTGCAACAGAAGTTTGCCATTCCATTAGCAGCAAACTAGATTCCAAGGGGAAGCATATTTATTTGTATCAAAGAGAAGTGTCTCCATTCATTGTATATACTCAGCCTTGTGTAAGGCCTAATTCTATAAGTAGATTTCTGCTCCTTTTATTCTGATATATAAGAAGATATTATTTGCTGGGTTTTTCTCCCTTGAGTAGGAGGGTTTTCCCAAGGTAAACATTGTGTTCATTGTCTTATGTGTTGCATTTTCTGATTGCTTACATTTATGATCCTAAAACTAACACTTCTTTCCCTAGTTCTTTTGTTTATTATCCTATTTTCCAGACCCTTTATGTTCTTTCATGCCTTGATTTGTAGCCAAGGCATGTGACGTTAAGGGTTTAATTGTACCCATGTGAGCCAATTTATCTTTCTGCTTAGTGAGATTTGCAGCAAACTCATCTAGAGAAGGCATTTTGTAGTTGGAACCTAGAGCACATTTTGTGGCATGAAAAGTAGGAAAAATATTGAATAGTTCAAACCAAGCTAGAAAGAATACTTAAGATTAGTTGTGTCTGTCTTTTCTATTCCACATTGTTTTAACTATAGTCTGATGGCTTTTAATTTTGTGAAGAAGTCTTTTATGGTGTCAAAATTGCTAGGAATCAACCCTATGAGTTTGTTCACCAATTGATGACCCCTTAATTTATCCTACTTACCAAAGAGGTTTTCCAATGTGGTCCACACATTATTTGGTGTGGTGGTAGATTCAATGTGAAAAAGGAAGTTAGGAGACATAGACATACATAGAGTACCAAATGCTTCATCACATTTATTAAACCAGTTTGGCTTTTCTGCACCTGTGCAGATTCTATTTCAAGTCCCATTGTAACCTTGTTCAATCCTTGCCTTTTGAGATCTAGATTATCATTTTAGATTTCCATTCAAAATAGTTATATGGTGTTAGGACAAGAATTGTTGATGGATCCATTAGCGTGAAAAAAAAGACACACGAGACAACCCCCCCCCCCCTTTTTACTAGTTTCTAAAATCACCCCCCCCCCAAAAAATTACAATGTGTGGCACTTTATAATTAGTGTGATTTACAATGTAAATATCAAAATTTCAAACTCTGATAGGACCTAAAATGGCCAAAACACTAAAACTATAGCTCAAGTACAATATGAGATTAATTTAAGAGAATAAATTTGAAGTGCGCAAAAAATACAAACTTTAGAAAAAATGGGACCCAAAAAGGAGTTTGTTTGCACAAGTTATGGCTCCCAGAAGGTCTCAAAACGAGAACTGTGTAGCAAATTCTAGAAGAATATTCAATTTCTAAAAAAATGGAGTGTCAAATCTAAAAACCAATCTCACCACAGTGTAGAGAATGAAATTCTACCCCAAATAAAAAAAATTATACCAAGAAAGGCCTTCATATGGCTGAGAACGGGCCTCCTGAAGTTGTCCTATAAAGTGAGAAGCCCAATGAAGAGGGGGTAGAGTTGGGGAGGCTAGATGTTGAAATCATCACTAGAATATGCCAAATATCCACCAAAATATTCTCTTCATCTCTAATATTCCAAAACTACCATTAGAAATTTATGAAACCGCCTTCGTACCATAAAACCACTCAATTAAAATGAAGACTGCCAAAATCTGGCACAAAACCACCTATTAGAAAAAATAGTTATTTTATGCCCTTGGGGGTGGCGTAGGAGGGATGCATTTCTGGTGTAGAGGGAAACCCCTCTGCTTAACACACACAAACACACACACTCACACACCCAATTTCACAGGCCAATATTCTTTATTCAATTTGAAATATCTAATTGCAACAATTACAAAATTTATTCAATACAACATGAATAATGAAATCTACAATTATTGGCTCTCAATAGCCATCCTCTCCATGAAATCTTTCCTCAGCAATTTTTGATCACTCCTTTGCACACCTTCCCCTGATCGATTCCTTCCTCTTTATTAGGCAGTGACTGGTTATTTTATTCTCTGTTTCTTTCCAAAGGCAGCAAACTTACTTTCCAATGTTTAATTCTCTGGATTCTCTGCCAGAGATCGACTCTCTGTTCAACCCTCCACCTCTCTACTCACTCTCCTGCCACCTCTCTTATTTTTTTCATCTATTATTCCCTTCTCTGGCAGGCCAACCCAACTTCCCAATCGATCTCCTTTTGCAAATTTTTGGATATTATTTATCTTTCTAGCAAATCAACGGCCTCCTTTTTCAATTACCAAACTTCCACATTATCCTTCCATATGGTCTTCTCCCTGTGTGGCGTTTCATCTCCTCCAGTTCCTACCTCAAAAGGGCATTAAAAATTGGTGAAAAAAAATGCATTTAAAATTTCTAATTACAGCGCCTATAGCTGGCTTGCCAAATTGCCCAAGATTGGTCTTTTAAAAATAAAATTGACAGCTATCAAAATTGCAAGAAGGTGAGGTGATGGTTTTTAATTGTTTAAACAATGATTTGTCTTTCCTTAATCTTCCCAGTACATGCCACTTCAGACTTCACCTCTTTGTATTATGTATTCATTTCAAGAGATGCATTTTGTATTCATTTCAAGAGATATATATATCAGAATATATGAGGCGTCACAGATTTTGGTGATAAGAAAGTATTTTATATTCAATACATTGTCTCTGCATACACTCTTAACCACCAATACAATGGGATTTTTGCTAATAAGAGATTTATTTTCTCATGTGAAACTTCTTTTCACCTTGAGATAATAGTTCATCCATCTTATCAACTGCACTCTACATGAAGTCATTCACCAAAAAATTGAAAACATCATCTGACAACTTCTCATTCGAAAAAAATGATTTTGAGTTCTTCCCGAATCAACCCATTCAAACTCAAAATGTCTGCAAAACTTGCTAGTTTAATTTGGCCTTTGTTCTTATTGGACATTAGATACTGTGTATAGTATCAAGGACTATTGTTAAAGAAGCTTTTCGTCGACTTAGTAGCTGAGGTACAACAGTACCACTGTATGATTTGTCGTGTTGAAATTTGTAAAAGTTCACTTGATTGGATTAATCTAAAATTTGTTGTTCCAAGTAACCCCAAGTGTTTGTGGCATTGATATACTCTTCCTTTCACCATATGTTGCACCAATGTATGGATTTAGTCTGTACTCCTTCAATCGCCTGAATGAATGATTCGAACAATAATGATTCAAACCAAATATGTCGTCAACTCCTTTAGAGGGATGCTATTAAGACTTAGACAAAACAAATTTGATGAGGCCAGACATTTCATCAAACAGATGACAGGGAGTTGAAAATGCACAACCAAAACCACACTGAAACACCAAAATGCAACAACTCAAACCAAAACTGAAATGACAACTTTTTTTGGTTGACACATGATAGGGCCAACATCCCCGAGTGCTTCTGCATCATCTTCTGAGTAAATCCATCCATAACAGTGGATGGGAGGCACCTAGGTGGTAGCCAAACCAAGGTTGAAACCTTGTTCGCAAAGACTAGAAGGGGCCAGATTTTGGTCTATGTGGCCCCAAAAATGGACCTGTCCAGGATGGATCAACCTCTCCTGGCTGACTCAGCCTTAATATATATATTTTTTAACTTTTTAATTTCATAATGTATAGTGTGCACGAAGGGTTGTATGGCACTTGACAAGCAATTTTTTTTGCCTCAAAGACCAACTTCTTTGAAATTGATGATTTGATTGTTGATCTTTAGGTTTTTGAGCCTTCTAAGCATGATGGAAAGGTTTTTTTGGGCTAAAAGTGCTCCAAAATGATAGGTACCTTGTAGAACCATGCTTCAACCCATGTTTGCAACTTGGTCCTCTCATCTTTGATTTTGGTGAAACAAAAGCCAAGCTTGACTTTCTCAAGCCTTTTGGATGCTATGGAATAGCTAAAAATACCTCCAGGATTACAAAAAATCTACAATCACCCATATCTCACAAGAACACATATATGCAAACCAAAGTAATACATATGTTTATTTTTCTTCTACATTGTTTTGATTTTCTAGATTATCTGAGGATACAAGAGAAGAGCATATTGGATTTTTTAAAAAAAATATTAGTAATTATTAGTCTCAAATCTCTCAAAAAATAGGACTATAAAATGAACTATACCAGACAACTAGGCTCTGATACCATGTTAGATTATATGAGAAGTTAAAATCTTAGCCAGGATCTATTATCAATCATAGATCACACACACTTTAGTCAATAGACGATTGAAGATAAAAAATAGTGGAATGGAGAGATTATCCCAAAAGAGAGAATTCAAGAGAAAATTGTAAGAGAATTTAAGAAATGCTCACATTACTCTCACTAAATAGCAGAGGTGAGAGGTAAGTGTTGTATATATAGAAAAATATGGGCATATACATCCAAGAGGTGTATTAACTCCAACTACCCAAAATAGGTAGGAGTTTTACCTACTTGACAAATGTTAAATTAAATGGTTGCACCTACTCAGATAAAGATAAACAAATGGTTATGAGAGGTGGCATATAAATTCAAAAGAGGGTGTGAGACTCAACTACCCAAGAGTGGGTGAGAGAAACACATGTAATTGATGGATTATGTTATGTGGTCTCATAATAACTATGCCTAAATAACCTAAAAAAGCTTAATAATATGTGTAAGAAAAATAAATATCCCCTAACATAAGGAAAATAAAAAACCTACACTAATAATATAGTGGATATAGCTGCAACAATTTAGTTTTGCCTATCATTCCTTGCTATCAATCATGTTGAGGATACTTCTAAGAACACCCTCTTGGGTCTAACTGAGCCCAAAGTGAAGGAGAGCATACCTACTCTCAGAAATTAGTCTCTAATCAATCACATTCTGTTGATGAGTTCTTGATCTACCTTCATGAAGACAACTCCCTAGCCTTGAAGTATATTGATTGCTCTCGGATTGTGGAGATACAATTTCATGACCCAATAGATGGGAAAGTGATGCTGGAGAAAGTTAACACTTTGTAGAATGTTGCAAATGTATTGATGGATTTAGTGAACAGAAACAAGTTCAAGTGGTGTTGTGAATCTATGGACCTCTTGGCCCTAGCAATTAGTTGACAATGTTGATATTCCATTTGCTCTTGCAAGGTGTTTGATAAGTGGGAGAATGTTAGGAAATGTGTCTCAACATTGCATCCTAATTGTTACGATTTAGTGTAATTCTCACCTTGCAATCATGTGTAATAGATAATTTCCATGACAAATGGGCCCAAAGGGCCCCTCATTTGGAGTCAAAGGCTCCCTCCATGAGGGGGGTTTGCGAGGGGTATTGCCCTAAAAAAAGGTGGTCTTTTTTGGCCATTTTTAGATGTCTTTTATGTTTCTTTCTTGGCCCATGGTTTTGGTTCCCATGGTATTGTAAATATACCTTTTTGATGTGCATATTAATATTCCAACGTCCATTAGGGGTTCATATAGTGAATTTTATAGGTATTGTTATTGTTGGATTTATTACATCATTTTATATAGTTTAGTATGAAGTTCAGAATAATAATTAATTAATTAATTAATTAACATGTAAATGTTAATTTATAAATATATGTTAGTTTCTTGTTAGTAATTAATAAAGGTTAGTTAGTTTTGGGGAAGTTACATTCCCTTAGGCTGTTTTAGTTACATTTATGGGAATATGTATGGCTTTATAAGCCAATGTAATACAATGAATTTATTATCCAAAAAATATTAATATTATATCACAAATTGTTTTGTTGTATTTTTGTGCAATAATGGTTTGATATTTTGTAATTTTGTGCTTACCAGTATCAAAACAATGAAGATTTTTAACCTGTCCAAGAGCAATGACGATGTAAAGGCATTAATTTGAGTGTGAGAATTGGTGCAATTTTTTTTTATTTTAAAATGACGTTTTTTAAAATAGTCTAACGTAGTCTCGCCAAAACTGCAATATCTTTCTCATTTTCTTATCAAAATTTAAAAATTTAAGATGTTTTGGAAAGTTGATGAAGAAGAGAATAAAAATAAAAAATGTTGAGGATATTGTGAGTATTTGATGAACAATTTGATGTATAAAAGTGAGCAGCAAAATAGTGGCGTGAGATTCACCCAGCCATGAAAAATCAAGAAATATATGTGAAGTTAAAAAGGTGCACTTAAACTTTATTTCCCTTACTATTATCTTATATGAAGTTTAAAAACAAAAAACCATGTGAAAAGCTTTTAAAGTATTGAAGTAAAACAAAAAATTTGGAGAAAGTTAAAAAAACTTTTAAAGAGTGGATTCCTTAGAATAAGGAGAGTAAAAAACATGTGTGGATATAAAGGATGGAATATACTCATGCTTATTTTTTCATCAGCTATTGAAAAGGCAATCATGGAGTTAAGTATTAACTAGTTCCATTGATTTATTTAGAAGGTGAATAATTTTGCAAAACCCTCTTTTGTGATGTTTAAAAAATTAAAGCACTTGAAAGAGTTGGAAGTATTTTGGGCAAGCATATGGTTGTATTAAAACCATTTTTTCAAAAGTTTTTGATTGAATATGTATATTTTAAGTTTTGTTTATCTCTCAAAATTAGTTTTAAAGAAAGTTTGTTATGAGATTTCTTCAAAGGGAGAGCTAGTTCTATTGAGAAAAATAATTATTTGGAACTTAGAGGTGGAGGTAATGGGTTCAAAGCCCATTAAACAATATTTTATGCACCATAAGAACTACATTTATATTCATTTGGGAGGCATAAGGTTTATATTTTTGGCATTTTAAAATATATTTTTTTATAATCAAATATATAAGGTGATTATTGTATAAAAGGTGCATTTTCAGTGAAATCCGACACCTTGTCAATTTTATCATTGCTATACATTTATCAAATATTGCTTGTATTCTCGAGGTCATTTGTTCTACGCTTGGCAGGGGTTTCAAGACTCTCAACGAATCACATGCAACATCTAATGGCTAGAATTTAAAATAAGATCACATTGGAGGTTAGAGGAAAATGGAGGCCAGAGATTTTTTTCATCTCGAGCTAACTTCTCGCTCAGAGATTATCCACTGCATGAGAAGCACCATCTATTTGCATCCCTTCATAGAACAAGGGGGCTTGGTAGTTCTTGGAAGTATGTGTAGATAGTGTAACTTCTGAAATAGGGTGGAGTTAGTGTATCTGCACTTGCTCAGTCTGTGGATAGTGTAATCTCTTAAATAGGGTGGGATTGGTGTATTCATAGTGGTTCATTTTTTGTACACCAGAGGAGGGATTTGATTCTCATCGCATTGGAGGAGGGATATTGACACACTTGAAAGAAAGTTGTTCTCTCATTGTGCATGGAGGATGGGAATATTTATGTTCTCTCATGTTGTACAGAGGTTTTTGTAGGTTTGACAGTCAGGAGATCCGCTGACAGACTCAGCTTGGTGTTTCCTAGGTGAGCAAGGAGAATTGGTGAAGGTGCTTCATCAAAGTCTCCATAAGGGTTGTTATGTTCAGTCCTTGCAGTGTTTCGTCTCTTGTTCGAATTCATGTAATAAGGAGGGAATGTTGGATTTATTACATCATTTTATATAGTTTAGTATGCAGTTTAGAATAATAATAAATTAATTAATTAATATGTAAATGTTAATTTATAAATATAGGTTAGTTTCTTGTTAGTAATTAATAAATGTTAGTTTTTGGGAAGTTACATTCCCATAGGTTGTTTTAGTTACATTTACGAGAATATGTATGGCTTTATAAGCCAATGTAATACAATGAATTTATTCCCTGAGAAATATCAATATTATATCATATATTGTTTTGTTATATTTTTGTGCAATAATAGTTTGATATTCTGCAATTTTGTGCTTACCATTTCAATAGTTATGATGTCAAAATTACTTCAGATCTCTTATTGGTGATACTCTTATAAATTCTTAGACTCTACAAATTTATTGTATCCGTTGATTATTGAATAATACATTGAGTTGCTTAGAGTGTGGGGTTTTTATCTTAAACAAGTTTTCCTCATGTAAATCACTATGTTATGGTGTAACATCAAAAATTGCATACCCTTTCAATTTCACACTATATTTTGGCCTTGCTTTAGTGTCCATTCCCTTAGTTTGTTTGTAAGATCATTTTAGCACTTGCATTAGTCATTTTCCCTCCCGTGGTGCTTAGGCCTTGTTTCCCGTGTTACCTATTTGTCAAGTTTTGTTATCACTTTTGTGTCATCCTTGTGATGTTCTAGTGTCTCATCATTTTTGAGCCCAAACTATTTGGACACTAGCACTTCGCACGGACATTTGTGCAACGTGCTAGCATCCCATGACAGTTTCTTGTTTGGTAGCCATTTCTAAGCCTTTTACCACTTGTCACCTTTCCAGGTCAGTGGTAATGGCTCAGGACGAATCCAAACAGCTCATCATCTTCTTCCTCTTCCCTCCTCTCTTTTTAAATCTATCTTTTTCCCTCTTGGCTTTCTTAGAACTTTCTTTAATCTATAGCTCTCTACAACTCTCTACAATTTTCTACAGCATTCTATTTCAACTCTCTTGTCCTCTTGGCTTCTTCAAGGCTCTAAAGGTGATATTATTCTTGTTTCTTACTATTGCAAGCATTTATTTTGTTGTGCCCCTAAACACCTTGGGATACTCGCATCCTTCAATCTCTCATTTTAGTTACTATTCTTATTTCTAGATGCACTTAGATTAAGAACACACACTATTTTTTATTTATCTATCTTGGTTGTTATGGGGTTAGAAATATCAAAGTAGGGGTTTGACCTGAAGGCAAACCCCTAAACAACCCCAACATTTTTTCTTGTTCTTTTCATCTACATGTTTCTTTGGGAGATGATATCCAACTTCTTGGGGGTTTGGTGATATCTTCCTCTTCCTTTTCTTTGTCATTTCTTTATTATATTTAAATGACTTAGTTAAATCTTTGTTATTTTTATTCTTGTTAGTATTTGGTAGTTGCTTGTAGTGTTTCCTTTTCTAATTTTGTAGATTGGGTAAGCTGTTGGGTTGGATTTTCGCATCTTTTGGGAACTATTTAATTTCCTAAGCCATACAGACGACAACACTTAGTGTGGATGCCCATGTGATGCGTTGGTGTCCTAGGCAGTGGCTTTCTCTACCTAGCTCTAGGTTCCTCTCTTATTCTCTTTTCAACTCTGTAATCTATTTTTGTAAATTATTTTCCAATTTCCTATAAGTTAGCATTTTCCATTCTAGCTCATATTGAATGTAATGTAGAAGTTAGCAGTAGCTTAATTTTTATATTACATATGGTATATTGTTTTTTATGTTTATTTCCTTGTAACTGTATGATCAATTTAATTTTTACACATACCTCTTTTCATATATTAGTGTAGGAAGCATATTTCACACCTCTAATTCCTTTCAATTTAATTTTGAAAACCAAGTTTCCCTTCAGTTCTACGTTTGTCATTCACCCAATTAACCCATGTTAGATCCATAAATCATGCCTCAACTCCAAAAAAATATAAGGTTTCTACAAATAGATTATTTTTTTATAATTCACAAATCTAGATTTTGAAGGAGTCATTCTTGCACAACCCACTATGAAAGTTCCATTATTTTGAGACAAGTTATTTTTACAACCTTTGTTCAATGTGAATCCATCCATTACTAGCCATAATCATGTTCTCTATACTCATTGTCTAGCTTGTAAACCTTCCCCTATCTTGTTTTAGAGACTTACCATTAGTTGTAGATCACATAAGAGGGAAAGAAGCAACTGCTAGATCCTAGAAATTAAGGACCTTATTGCCAACTAAATCAACATTGCTCTACATTTAAAAATACTCTAGTTTGAGGTGTGGAAGTTCCTTTTAGTTTACTAGACTAGATTTGCTTTTAGTAGTTTAGAATTGCTTGTAAAAGATTATCTTCCTTAGAATAGATTCAATTTATTAATTTAAGAATTCATAGGGTAGGAAGCTTGGATTCTCTATGCTTTAAGTCTACTACATTAAAAGCTCTTTAATCATTTCTTTCATATTGCTTCACTAGAAGAAATCATGAAACAAATAACATAAAAAATACAGAAAACATAATTCCCTAAGAGGTTCACCTTGTAGTCTTTTTCCTCCAAAGCCTCTAAGAAATTAAAGGTAAATTTTAAGTAGAAACCGAGTCTTTCTCAATGGATTTAGCTATCTTCAAACAAATCAACAACTACCCTCAATTACTAGTTAAATTAGAGAAATTTTTATAGCTTCCATTAAAATATTTTGATCACTGCATTCAAGAAGTAATTTAATTCTAATAGAATAAAGATTGTTTTGAAAGGATTTTTTATTTGTTTACTACTTCTGAAAGAAGAAATTTACTTCTATTGAAACCAAAAAGAGGAAAATTTAGTGTTTCTACTACTCTTGTTTATTTTTTCAAAAAAGACCAAAAAGAAGTTTTATTTTCCAACAAGTAATTAGTTGGATTGTTTTAATTAATAATACTTAGTTATTGTTTAATTATTTTGAATTAATTAGAACAATCTAATTAATTTAATATAGTTATTTAAATATTCATTGTTAATTAAAATATTTAACTAGTTTAATTCATTCATCTATTAAAGATAAAAAAAACTAAAACAAATTCATTTAATTACATTTAATCTTTTTAATTAGATTAACTCATTCATTTCACTCGAAATAAACAAAACAAAACACTTAAATGGTCATGAACAAACCTTTCAAATTGTCTATCAAATGTTCTAACAATTCTAAACATTCAAACAATTCAACCAATGTATGCAACAATCAAATCATTTAAAACAACCTAGCACACTTAAAACATTCATTCAAACCAAGCAACTCGCTCAAACATCTAGTAGACCTTCTTTAACCTGATCTCACATGTGTTCCAAATTACAATCTGATTTGGTGAAAGAGATATTCGTAGAGGTCTTGCCTATTCTCCGTACTCTTCTCCTCAAACAAATTGTCTTAAAAAACAACCATCCATCTGCCAACATCACTTTTAAACAAATTCCATAAATTATATGGCTTGTCCAAACAACTACTTTACCACCAATCATTCGCCTCCAATTACATGAACATGTTTGTGTGTACCCATTTTAGTGTATACATCCTTAACATGATTTAATTTACATTTATAGCAATTTCACTTTCAGATTATAATTCTTCAATGAACAAACTCAATTAAACAAAACTTAGTTTAGTTTGTAAGTCTTTTTCCCAGACTTTGTAAACCTAACCCACAATAGTTAAAAGGGATCCTAGTGGAATGTCTATGGTCTTAACCAAGTATAATCAAAGAAAATCCCAAAAATATAACAATAGCCAGACTAATTTACAAAAGTTGCAGATTGCACAATTACCTTTTGTTATGTTACATTGATTTTATCTCAAATGTTTGAGATTGTATTCGTATAGTTGTTTCTCATGTTTGGTGGATGACAAAATGAATGCTACTACCCTATCACTACTGCATAAAACATTATTATTAATGATTATGATATGGATAGATTTATGGGTTTTTATATTATTACATGTCTTGATTATATAGATGAGTACGATGATTGTACTTATACAGTTTCGTGTTATATTGATTTTATTGTTAAGAGCATTTGTGATGAAGTAATGATTCTGTAAATGCACTTGTGATATATTTTGTATTTGAAGTGCAAGTTATTCCAGGTGTCATGGTAATTTAATGGCCAACTAGAGTTGGCATTCAATAGTTTGTCTTCAATATTAAATAATTTTATACTCTAAGCAAGGTTTGCAATATGTATATACTGTACAACAGAAATGATCTGCAATGTATTGTAGAGAACACAAAAAAATTACCCATTACAAGGAATTAATGACTCTAGTTAACCACCAACAGGACTCAATAATATGTATGAGCCCTGAAGGTGAAAAAAAACAAAATTTTACATTGAATTTGATCTTTGAATACAATCACATCCAAAAACCTATATCTTACTTTGGGTGTTGTATGCATAGATTTGATGTATATGTAATATAACCCTGTTCATTGCAGTAGTTCAAGGAATTGTTAGCTTTCTTGTACCTAAATATGTTTTCCCAACAGGTCTGTGCAAGCTATCCATCATATGGTTGTAGGACTGTGGTACCAGTAATCACTTAGGAATGTCTTGGCACCATCCACACTTGGGAAATAAGGAGGCTCAGAATATATTTGAGTTAGAGCATCTGAAGCACCTGTATATGCTGATCCATTCATTTCAACACTACCCATAACAACAATCACCAACTGCTGATAAGAGAAGAAAAACCTTTTCACTGCAGCTTCAATTGCCTGGAAGGCAAGCAGCAGATGAATTGTTCCATGATGATGAGCACATGAAGTAGCATCTGGGATTTCTCTTCTTGGCAATCTATGAGAATGAAACAAATGCATAACTGCTTCTTGAAGCCTAGGTCCACCCGTTGGATCAGCCTCGACACCCATAATTTTTGGTACAAGATGTTTTAATTCCCGGCACTCATCTTTAAGGCTCCTCAGAGCAGTAGATTTAAGGCAATATGCACCATTGGAGGTACAAATACCACTAGCCCCATTGATGGACAATTGGTGCTTAAGGCAAAAAAAATCATCTGGATCAACCAACTGGAACAGACTCTGAATATCTGTAAGCAATTTCCAAATCCTTTCAATTACCCAGCAATCTTTGGAAGCTCCTATTGAATCTTCACGGTTTATACTTTGATCCACTCTCTTCAACAACATTTGGGCTACAAATATCCAGGCCTCAAAGATCTGATGGACAGTGCAAAGTGTGTGATCCTCTGTATTGTGGAAATGTGTAGATTGCTTGAAGGAATACATGTAGCTTGGCTTGCAGATCTTGTCATATTCAAGAATAGGCTTGCCTGATAGATTTGGTTCCCCAAGGCCTAAAGTAAAAGGAACTCTCTGCATATAGCATTCAATTGCAAGCCATATTCTAGAAACCATATGTTCAGCCCTTTTCCACGTCCCCAAACGAGGAAGTAAACTCTCTTCGCTTATTCTGCTAACCACAGGTAAAACCCCCGGTCTCTGCCATACCTCTTGGGCAACTTTGGTAGCAAGAACGCCATTACTTACAGACAATTGAACAATGGGTGCATCCTTATCACCTTCACAAATCATTGATATTATTTCAAGCTGAGAACCAGTTAAGGATTCAAGCCTTCTTTTCCATTCTTCCTTGTCAATATAAGGCCTTGTGTCACACAGGATTGATGAAATTAACCTGAAAGTCATCTCCAGTGACTGCAAGGCTGGCTTTACCAGAGTCTCTGCAGGCCAATCAAGCCATTCCTTGGATTTCCAGTTTGCAGTGAGCTCCGACAGATTAAAATATTGCTCATATGCTGCACACTCACTTGGAGACGGATCTATAGTTTCTTCAATTAAAAAAGAATGATTTATGGGACCTGATGAAGACAACATTCTACTGTTACCCAAGCCATAACTATCCTGTATCACTTTCTTTGAAGTACCACTACCTTGAAAACCTTCCGTTCCTTCCATGCTATTGGTGCTTTTACTAACCTTCATCATATCAACAAATTGCTTCCTAGAATGAGTTCTAAACAACCAAGATCGAAGCCTCTGCAAAAACACATTTTGGGAAATACTTTCAATAAAGCCTGCTTAAAAATAAACTGGTCGAAATCAGAAAACTGGCATAAATTTTGCTTGTCATAGAATAGAAAAGCACAAGATTCGATTCCATAATGTAAAGTAATAATCTGTGCCCTTAATATGGTTCTCAAAATATCATATTGACACGGAAAACAAATCATGAAATCAACTGGAATTTGGTTCCGATGAAAGAAGAATTATAGAGTCTTGCTCCTAATGCATAAAGCTGAAACTGGGGTTTCCTCAAAACACAACCAACCACTAAACCAACAAGAATCTGATTTTAATGCAGAATAATACAGAGTTATCCCTGGACAGACAACTCAAATAAATAAGAGATTGTGTTTTTTCATGCAGAAAACCACTGCAAGAAGGCAAGCAAACAAGCCAGCAATTGGCCTACTGAGAAAGATACAGACAGAATGATACAAATATGCGCTGCCCAAAATCAGAATTTCCACCTATTTGGTATACTAAACCTTCTCCCAAACACCTCAAATAATAAATGATAAACGCAAAAGAAGTTTGTATAGAAAACTATTCATAAGAACCCAAATCACATCTGGTTATGCAGAACTTAAATGATAAACATAAAGACAAGACTGTTGGTAACACATACCTATAACCCTGTATCAGTAACTGGTTTTGTTTCTAGCCTCGAGGTATGTTGGTGTATTTGTTTGGTGTACAACTCTGAAAAATACTCCTCCTTCCAACTTTACAGCTTCCTCAGCACCGAACTTGATCTTCGATGAAATCCCTTGTACGGCCAAAAACAAGCTCCAAACTATCTGAGATCTTCAAAATAACTCCTCAATTGAATTTAAACAGATCCTGAAACCACCAAACATCAAGGGCCCAATATGCCTGAGATTTGTCACATCTGAAATAGCACAGGCCTAAATTCAATAAGGATCCTGAATTAATTGAAGCTTTTCTAAGGACACCCAAATCGAAGAACTCGGGGTTACTGAAAATCTGTAAGCAGGCACAGAGCAGAGAACAATGTTTTCTTGATACAAAATCGACAATAGTACGAAATCAAAGGGTGGGGATTGGAATTGAAGCTCTACAAGGATACACAAATCAAAACTTGGGATTTTTCCAAATTTGCAAGCAGGCAGAGTGCAGAAAACAAAGATTTTTGATGGATAATGGTATAAACCTTCTAGCAAAGATTGGAAATTGAAGCGTGTTAAGCACACCCAAATCAAGTTTAAGCCTTTGAAGGACTCCCAAATCAGGGACTCAGCATTATTGAAAAAGTTTGTAAGCAAGGAGAATGCAGAAAACAAGGATCTTAGTGTGTAATGGCATGAAACTTAAGGTGGGTATTGGAAGTTTAAATGTCTATGAGGAAATGAAATGGCGGAGAAGACCCATATATCAGATTTGGAGCTACCGACCACCAAATAACAGAATGTAAAGGATAATCCTTTTATCTCTGTCCTTATCTCTTAACAGAGTTGGCGGTGCTGCAGGTGTATCAACCCAATAAAAAAGGAAACCAAAGATTGAATTCTTGTACCAAATCAAAAGTCCTAATGTTCATATTAAGGCCAGATCTGACTCAAGTTGTATGATTTTGGGAGTCTTATAGGAAAGAGGGAGAGTTTAAAAACCGGGATTTCTCATAGAATTCCACACGGCAGAGCAGGAATAATTCAAATTCAAATGGCCTGGGAAAGTGGATGGAAAATGTAGTGTGGTAGGGGAAAACTCTGACCGTGAGTTAGGTTGAATTAGTCTTCCAAGCCGCCCTGATTGTGCGCGTTTAAAAGAGACTCTCCAGAACTTTCTACCTATTTGGTTACCTAACGTCAGTTACATTCTTTAAATTAGCAGCTCGACCACTATCGTTGGTTTCTCACCATCTTTGAGATAGGTTTAAAAAGCGATTGGGGAAACCTGATATTTGACAGTGAGACTTTTTATTACTGAATGTTCTGGACATGACATGAGTTTTCCTTCATTTTTTAACTGTTGTCAGCATTGCTGGATGAAACTGCCACCTGGTGCTGCCATGTCAGCATTGAGGTGGAATATTATCCCTGAGCTATGACCCTTAGGAGCTAATGATAAGGGCTTAGAAGTGTATTTATAGGCCTATCACTAAATAGTTTATATTTTTATTTTTATGGAAAGTCATTACATGTAGTTGTTGGTAGACAAGGCTATAAATACAATAAGAAATCCAATTTTTTTTTTTACAAATAAAAATAATTTTGTGGTATTAAATGAATAAGTGTATGAAGTAAATCATGAATTAAGTAAATAAATTTTAAGCAATCAAGAGATTAAGTGAACCGTACAGTACCTAAATAATGTAGGATAATAAAAATCCATGTTACTAATTTCTTATTGACCAA
Organism: Cunninghamia lanceolata; assembly: GCA_027924645.1. NCBI lineage: Eukaryota > Viridiplantae > Streptophyta > Pinopsida > Cupressales > Cupressaceae > Cunninghamia > Cunninghamia lanceolata. Next base: position 9,965,310 of record BSBN01000585.1, on the reverse strand, counting down.
GCATTCCACAAAATAACTCTTAAAAAACATATATGTATGAAGTGTGTGTTTGAATCAACTATGTGTGAAGTGATTGAACTAACATTGTGTGAGGAGTGTGCTTTAACTTTGGCATTCACTTTGTGTGTGTTTGTTCTTTCGCATATTTGAACTCAAGTGTTTACTTGTGTGTGATTGAACTAACTTTGTGCATAAGCATGTTTAAAATTTCGCACATGTTCACTTTCTATGTGTGAAGTGTGTGTTTTAACTTTGACATTCATTTTGTGTGAATTGTGTGTGTGAAATTTAATTTGAGCATTCATTTGATCTAGTGTGTGTATTTGAACTTTACCGTGTTTTATAAATTTGGCACCCACTTTATGAGTGTTCAGAGTTTGGAAAGTTTGAACTTAAGTGTTAGTGCATGTTTGTACTAAATTTGTGTGAATGAATTATGTTTGAACATTGGCATATTCACTTTTTGTTTATGTAAATTGTGTGTGTGTGGGAAAGTTAATTTAGGCATTCACTTTGTAGTGTGTGTTTTTAAAAAATATTTGGTATTCACTTTGTGTGGTATGTGTTTGAACCAACTTTAGAATTTGTTGTTTATCTATGTGAGCTTGAAAGAAATTTTACATTTAGTTTTCTTTATTTATGAATGACCTTAAGCTAACACATTTTGTGGAGTGAATGAACTTCAACTATCACATTTTGTGGAGTGTATGAACAAACTTTGATATTCACTTTGTGTAGAATGCAATTGAAAGATTTGAAATTCTTTATTTTGTGTGTACAAATGAGCCTTGGATATCATTTTGTGTAGAGTGTATGAATGAACTTTGATGTTCACTTTATGTGGAATGTGCTTGAAAAAACTAACATTCTTTTTTTTGTGTGTGTGCACGAATGAAATTTGGATATCATTTTGTGTGATGTACGAATAAACTTTGATTTTCACTTTTTGTGAAATGTGTCTACAAACAAACTTCAATTATGTTCCTTGTAAGTCTTTGTGTGTTTGAATAAATTTTGACATTCATTGTGTGTGTGTGTGAATAAACTTTGACATTCATTGTGTGCATGTTTGAAAGTTAACTTTCGCATTCACTTCATGTGAAATGTGTGTGTGTGTGTGAAAGATATTCAGTTTTGCCATTCAGTTTTTGTGAAATGTGTGCCTATGTATTTGAATAAATTTGTCACACTCCATGTGTGCATGCATGTGTATGTGAATGAGCTTTAGTACTCACTCTATATGTGTACAAAAACAATGATATTCACTTTGTGTCAAGTGTATGTGTGTGTCAATTAACTATGGTTTTCATTGTGTGTGGGTGGATAGGTTTGAAAGTTAGCTTTAGTATTCACTGTGTGTGCACATGTTTATGTGAATAAACTTTGGCATTCATTTTATGTGTGTAAAATGTGTATGAACTAACCTTCACATTCACTTTGTGTGTGTGACTAAACTAACTTTCACATTCACTTGGACTTGAGTCATTTATTGTTTGTGTATTGCCATCCAATTTGCTTATATGAAGCATATGTTTGAACTTTGGTATCACCTTAAAATCATATCATAAAATTAGAAATTAAATCTAAGTTAAGCTAAAAATAAAATTATAAACTCTAACCCTTAGTATAGACCTTTGAGTAGCCTCCTTCAAAATAGTATGAAGTATGCAGCTTCAAGGCTTTCTGAATCTATAATCATCCTCAAATAATTACTTTGTGTACCTTATTTTGATCTTTAGAATAATATTACATTTTGAATACATAATACATTTTTAATACCCTAATTCTAACCATGCTCCTAACCTAAACCCTATTTGTAGATCATATCCCTAAATGTAACTATAACCCTAACCCTAATTGTATCCCTAACATTACATAATTTACAGCTATAAGTTATTCTATTTAAATTATTTATGCCTTAAGTGAGGAAGTTATTTGATTTCTTTTCAATAGTTGGAAGTAGATAAAGTATTAGATGCTTAATTATATTTTCTATTTAAGGTCCACAATATTTCTTTTGGTCTAGATGGTGTCATTTATTAATGTATATTATAGGCCCTTTTTGGCAATTCCATGGTAGTTAAGAACTTAATTTTTTAAGCTATAATTTTTTAAGCTCAATTTTCTACCATTTTTTTAATCAGCAAGATTTTGTTGTTGAATTGGCTTTTTCAAAACACGAACACGCCAAAGGAGTGAGTTTTATTTGTTTTTTTGTTTGAATTTGCTTTTAAATAGGTAGGTTTGAGTTGTTTTTTGATGTATATTTTGTTAATTGTCAGGAAAGGTTAGTGCACCTCCTCCTCAAAATCCACAAAATCCTAAGGAGGAAATGCCTGCAGAACAACAACCTCCTCCATCCATTCCTCGACATGCCCCTGGAACACAAGAAAATATAACGGGGCAAATTGAAAACAATAAAAAAAAAATTGAAGATATAATTACAAAGTTGAAAGATCCTTCCACTTCAACCTTGCATAGGTCCACGCTTGCTGAATCTCTTGAATCTATGTTATCAAATGTAGATTCAATTAGCAAGCAAATAACTAGTTGGACAGATAAGAGGAGAGAGTTTAGAGACTATTATGCAGACAAGCTGTCATACCAAGATGTGAAAAAATTATAAATTACAAAATTAGACTTGTGTTCAATTTGCACAAACCCACAAACAAATCAACCTCCACCCATTACATGCAAGAGGTTCCCTATCCATTGGTGCAACAACCAAACGATAAGGGACAATTTTGGGTAGAGGTGGCAAATAGTTTTTGACCATCCTCCATGCAATAATAATGAGGTCCCACAATACTTTTTGAGGAAACTCTACTGCGAGTTTGTCCTCAATAAAGTGTCAAATTATTTTGATATGCAGGACTTCTAGGGTAGAGGTAGGAGGTCAGCACAAGATAGACCAGGAGCATGTGTTGACCCACAGCGGCTAGTGAGACGAGTAATCAGCAGACCAGCCTATGAGCATGTTTCTATCCCTTCCATTGTGAAGGAGAGTGTTGAGGTTGATACACTTCAGTCCATTAGTGCCTTGACCCAGAGCATCATAGCGCATGCCAGTCCTGCAGCACAGAGTGGGTTGGAAGATAGTGCGAGGAGTAGGGTCCCACCCCATACTTGTCAGACTTGTGGGTCATCTTGTGGTTATGACCCCATGGATAGTCAGGATGCAGGTGCACAAGCTACATCTACAGCTGAGCAGATGGTGATGACAGATACCCTCATGAGCGAGACTTTCGGCCTTAATACTCAGGTAAACATTAGCAAGTTTATTGAATTTAATTTATTAAATTTTATTTTTGAAATGCAAGATCAACTAATTTAAATTGATGATTTTAATAAAATTTCAGGGTCATAGCGTCGATGCAGTTTTCAATGGTTCGCCACCTGCATTTTATACTAGATCATCTACTGGCGAGGTATGTAACTAGTAAACAATTATAAATATTACATATGAATAGCATCGTTATATGAATGGTATTCTAATATCTAATTTTGGATGTTGAATAGGTTAATATTGTAGATTTCACGGCAACACCTGCTAGCGGTGGTGGACTTCAAAGTTTTACGAAGGTAATAAAATAAATAGTTTAATGAATGAATTGTACTTACTAGATTTTTTTATGTGACTTGTGTGCTTTATTGTGTGTACTTCCATGTTTAGATGAACGTGTGTGTATGTTAGAAGCCATGATTTGCATCACTATGATAGTTTTCGTAATTGAATAATGTTGTTTTATTTACAGATGATGCAGGCTGCGGAGACACCTCCCCATGTTCAGAGGGCAATGGAGCATGGTGTGGCCTCTACAATTCATAGCTCCATGGCATTGACAGGGATATGAGACAGATTAGTAGATTTTAATTTACATTCATTGTTATAGTTGTCTATTTTTGAAAAATCAAAAGATTATTGATTTGAAGTTTAATTTCTATCTGGATGGTTTCTATAGGACTTGACATCACTAGGGCCTATTCCTGCTACTGAGGCAAGTGAGGAGACAGATTATATGTTAGCGGTAAGTGATTATTTTGTTAAATGTTTCATTTTTTATAACATGTAATTTCTATATATTAATGTCTATACTTTTTATTGTAACAGGTAAAGATGCAGGAATAACTAAATATGAGGAGTAGCCCTCGGGTTCGTAGTAGACCACCCACATACGCGTCTCCATCCCCTAGAAGATCAAAGGCTGCCCGTGATTTATTCTCTTCACCAGCCAGAGGGGAATTCTTTTTTATTGTGTTCCTTTGTTGTATGCCTATATGGCATTTGTGGACATATATTTTGTATTGTACATAGTTGACATTGTATGCCAATATGGCATTCTTGTAAGCCTATATGGCTATTTTGTATATATGTTATACTTATATCGACAGATATTGATGTATGCCTATATGGATATTTGGTTAATACAATTTTTTTTTATTGATGGCGCCCATACTTGCATTATAAATCTACATTTGAATGGATATTTGTAGATGGCTACTTCAAATATTTAAAGTCTAATTGTATTACATAGGATGTTTGTTGATCCAATAAGCTAACTATTGTTATTTAAGTATCAACTAAACCTCATTTTGGAACTAAAAGATAAAAGTTGTATTTAAAAAAAAATGAATCATCATGTTGAACAGAAAATAATAATATTCTTTATGAGTAGCATAGAATGTTAACTATATGCAATACAAAAAAAATGAATCATCATGTTATTCTTTATGTTTGAGATCCTGAAAATGACTAAGTCTGGTAGCCTGATATCCTGAAACACTAGGATGAATATCCAAGTCATTAGGATGATTGTGCCTTGAGAAAAAGTCATTAAGATGAGTGCCTAAAGGAGACTTTCTTAAACATTCAAACATTGAGCAATAAGCATGAAGGGTTAAGGCGCAATTTGTAACTCATAAAGCCTCAAAAGAGCGCCCATTGACACCTATTCCACCATAAAAGTGCACCTAAGGTGGAAGGAGAACAAGCCTCTCGTAAGTGAAGCGCACCTGATGCAGAGGTAAACGCAACGGGAGCTTACTAACAGGAAGGAGGAGTCAATAATACAAACAGAATGTTAAAAAACCCTATCGGCTTAGCATCATCATCATATTTCCTGCAAACACCAACAGCATCATCATATTTCGGACGAGCACAATTATCCTCCTGCCGACTACTGTTCACTTCCTCCGCCTGTCGCCTATCATCATCATCATGATATTCAACGAGCGCAAACATCCTCCTGTTGCACTGTTCATCGGGCGCCAAACTCTATCGGCATCATCATGATATTTAACACCACCTTCGTCAGCAGGATATCAAATATCCGGTTGCTCCAAATATCCTGATGATGACAACTTTAGCACCTTCCCTTCGATGCCCCAATAGCCGACGATACAAACAACAGCATCATGATATGACTTATCCGATTCGATTGAAACATCCTGATGATGTTAACCCAACTTTCTGCCGAGGACTTCCGCCGATGCCAAAACACTTTAGCGACAGCAGGATAAACTTGCATGGAGTGATATCTCAATATCCTGATGACGATGACGTCATATCCTGATGACGAGGACGTCACACAATATCCTGATGACCTCTTCAATACTTAGCCAAAAAATGGACTCACTCCCGCATCCGATAGCGATATGCGGATGATGGGCACACCCGAGAGATGATCCTGACGACGATATATACACTGAGTATATATCCAACTTATAACATCCTGATGCACTTGCAACATGCAAACTTCAACAGTTTCATAACCCGATCCTGATGGCGATGCATTCACAGATGACGATGCGATTCGCTCCAACTGGAAACACACATGCAGACTCCTGTATATCCGTCCGCTGCATGCAAACTCAAAATCACACAATTTCACAAAGATAATATGATGATCGGGCCGGATCACCTTCAAACCAAAATTTAACAGCTTATCTTTCTAGACCTAGCACATGAGGATGCTAGGCTGATTCACAGCATACTACCAACTGATCTCTTGAACAGTGCAATGCATAAACAGAAAACAAAAATGCAAACTAAGCTATAATACAGGACCATTCCACCGATTCACAGGATCAACCGGTGGAAGGGTTGAAGGTATCCATTAACTTGCAAACAGAATGGAAATCAAAATACCAGCAACAGATAAACCACAAAATGCAATTGATGAGATCTTATTCAAATGAAATTCAAATGTCCTGCTTCTACAATACTGTCAAACAACAGTGCTTCTCAATATCTGGACTGTTCAATCACAACACCATAACATAACACTACTAACATATCATAACATCACATTCTTGCTAAACCCTAACAGATCGAAGGTATATATAGCAATATCCTGCGAGTACTACCAACTCACTTCCCAGCGGCTGGGAGCTTCCAAGCGGCTGGGAGAAAGGACAGCTCAGACTACCTGATCACGATCTCTAACTGCCTACACACTCTCCTAGGCTGATCTATTACATAGCATTGGTCCAATGGACCTTATTACATGATGAAGTCAAACATACTAAAAATAGACTAATGTCCTGTCATCATGTGGACAATTAACCTATATCCTGATCATGTACGGGTGCTCCTGCACCAGCACCTATTGTCTAAACCACTTCATTATGGCACCCTAGCATGAGGAGGAGTATATAAGTCAATAGGAAATGGCGCCTAGAATGCAAATGAAAGACTAAGTGGCATTTTCAATAAGCATCAATTCACCTTGAGCTTTCAATAAATACATCAAATTGAGCCCCATAAGCCTAGGCGCCCTTTGCCTTCAAAAGAACCTTGTATCGACGTCAAGAGTTGGATTGTTGATGACTTCCCAAGCTAGAGATAATAGTGAAAACAATCCTTCCACCATCAGGATATTGAAAAATAATCATAATGTAATGATATATGGGATAACTGACACACCCCTTGTGAAAAGTGATGATCATAACAAGAATGGTCACCTCAACTTAATGCCCAATAATTTTAATACTATCAAGCATCCACATAATAGTAGATAATCTTATCAAAAGTCACAGAGAAATTTCTAAGGACCATAGTGTTATCCCTATGACTTGACACATACTACTTGTTTCATAAAGCAAAGGGACATGATATAAATATTGTTGTTATATGGAGCCTAATCAGACTTGGAGGTTAAATTTACCCAACTTTTATCAACGTGGTTTCCCCCCAAATATTTTCCTACTAGTTTTGGCGTCTTGAAGTCTAAGTGCATGAAAATCATGAGGATGAGTGTTTAGGGATGAGATAGCCTTCATAAGAGTTTAAATAAGAACATCATCAAAATGTGCCTTGGTAGAGAGACTTGAGACCATCATCAAATAAGCCAAAATATCTATCTCTAATGACTTGACACGGATCCCAAAACCACCTATTGGACCAATAGGATCCTAGGCACTCACTTCATGCATTATGATTTCTAGGCACCAGTTTGATGCTCCATCACAAGGAAAGTGCGCCCACACTTGCAAGTATTTTTCTTCAGGATCTAGGCGCCAATTGAAGGTTGTAGTTGCCAAGAAGAGTGCCTAGCAAGAGGAAGTCTTTTGGATTCTCCAAAACACATCAAACACTTGACAAACAACAAGATAACTTTTTCCCAAGTTAGGCGCTTCAAGAGCGAAGTTAAAACATGAATAAACGCCAACTTGTCTAGGCGCAAACTCAAGCTTGTTGAGGATACACATGGCACCCAACATTCCTTGGTGATTTCACGAACTTCAAATGCTTAGAACTGTTCAAGGAATGCCCAATGCCCTTTCTTGATGATAGGCCACCAAAGTGAGGGTGGAATTACGCCTTGATGGCATTAGGCGCTATCTAGAGTATGCTACTCCATGGAAATGCGCCTTCTTGCTTAGAGTCTTAATGAAAAGTCCTGGAGGTTAAGATTCGCCTTGTCTTAATGAGGTGTAACTCTTGGGTAAGAAAGCTTGTAAAGTGTGCCTAACTTAGTGAAGAGGTTGATAACTTCTAAACCCTTCCTGGAACTTAGATTGCTTCAACTGAAGATCATCTTGCACCAATACATCACCAAACTTTCAATCACAAGATCAATTCAAACTTAGGCGCTCATTAAGAGTCTTTCCAATGTTGGCACATCTCAGAGGTTGAACTAGCAAGAGATGGCGCCTAGCTTCCTAGACCTTGTTTCAATATGTTTGAGTTCGAAAGCTGACTCAATGGTATCAAGATGGTGCCATAGAGTCTTTGGACTAGTTCCTTAGAGTTTCAAAAAAATTATGGCTCCTTGAAAATTCCTCCTACATGCTTGGGCACCATTTCAAGGTCCTAGATCCATGATGTAGTGCCTTATTGCTCTAGGCACCCATTCATGATTGTGCAACTTGAGATTGGCACCTAGAGTGAATAGGCTTTCATCCTGACTTAATTCACTAGGGTAACCTCATCTTGAAGGCCAAACAACTTTTCCTGCCAGAGCGCCTTGATTGAAGACTCCACATCCTTAGGCGCTCATTTGGACAATTTGATGTGAAATTGGTGCCTAGACTCCAAGAGTCAACTTTCTGCTTTCCAGACTTAGCCAAATTTTGAGTTTCTGACTTTGTTCCTGCAAAACAATGAGATTGAGTTAGTCAAAAACCAATTCATTCCCTCATCATTCTGAATTAGCCTCCAGGAATGAGCAATAGGCTACTCCATTCTTCACTTGATGATCAAGCCAGAAACGGGGATATGACAGGGTAAGTTGTATCTAATGACATCACCTAATTGAGCACCTAGGAGGTATAAAGCTTAACATTGACATGAGGACAAGCGCTTAGTAAAGGAGGGTTTCTCAAACATTTAAACATGTCAATGAAGTCATAGAAATGCACTAAGTCATCTAGGCACCATTTTCCCCTTATGTACCCTTACATTTGCGCCTAAGAAGTTGCAACTTTACACTACCTCCTTCTGACAATTTTTGGGGCAACACAAAACCTTTCACCATGAGCAAATGTCTTAGAGATATAAAAAACTAAGAGAGGTTATTGTAGAGGCACTCTACATGATCGCGTTGCCTTAAACAGAATGTTTCTAAGTGACACAGTTTTTGAGTAACATCTCGTCAAAGATTACTATCTTTTTGCACTTTGGACTCTTCAGGGATATCATCGGTACAATGTAGCTCGGACTGTTTCGACATGTTTGGGTGAAAAATAGGACCATGCCTAGCGTAAATGTACCTATCCGGACACATTGGAATAGTCAGTTTGGTTGCATCAGGATCAGGACGAAAGTTACACCTCTTTGCTACTTTACACTGCCTCCTAACAATTTTTGGGGTAGTAGAAAACCTTTCACCACGGGCAAATGCCTCAGAGATATAAAAACTAAGAGAGGTTATTGTAGAAGAACTCTACATGATCGCGTTACCTCAGATGGAATGTTTCTTAAGTGACATGGTTTTTGAGTAACATCTCATCAAAGATTGTTACCTTTTTGCACTTTGGACTCTTCAGGGATATTGTCGATATAATGTAGCTCAGACTGTTTCGACATGTTAGGGTGAAAAACAGGACCATGCCTAGCATAAATGTACCCATCCGGATGCGTTAGAATAGTTAGTTTGGTCACATCAGGAGCAGGACGAAAATTACACCCCTTTGCAACTTTACATTGCCTCCTTCTGACGATTTTTGGGACAGCAGAAAACCTTTCACCATGGGCAAATGCCTTAGAGATATAAAAAACTGAGAGAGGTTATTGTAGAAGCACTCTACGTGATCGCGTTGCCTTAGATGGAATGTTTCTAAGTGACACGATTTTTGAGTAACATCTCGTCAAAGATTGCTGCCTTTTTGCACTTTGGACTCTTCAGGGATATCGTCAGTACAATGTAGCTCGGACTGTTTCGACATGTTTGGGTGAAAAACAAGACCATGCCTAGCGTAAATGAACCCATCCGAACGCGTTGGAATAGTCAGTTTGGTCACATCAGGAGCAGGACAAAAGTTACACCCCTTTGTAACTTTACACTGCCTCCTTCTGACGATTTTTTGGGCAGCAGAAAACTTTTCACCACAGGGAAATGCCTCAGAGATAAAAAAAATTGAGAGAGGTTATTGTAGAGGCACTCTACATGATCATGTTTCCTTAGATAGAATATTTCTAAGTGACATGGTTTGTGAGTAACATCTCGTTAAAGATTGTTGCCTTTTTGCACTTTGGACTCTTTAGGGATATCGTCAGTACAAGGTAGCTTAGACTGTTTCAACATGTTTGGATGAAAAATAGGACCATGCCTAGCATAAATGTACCCATCTCGATGCGTTGGAATAGTCATTTTGGTCGCATCAGGAGCAAGACACCAAAAATGCATAACATGATGATGTAAAAATGTGTATATGTGTAAAAATGCAGGAGGAAATAAAAAAAGACAAGCCTTAATTATTAGTGTGCATACTTACAACTCAATGTAACATGACTTTACAAAATCAATATGAATACTTACAAATTAATCCAATGAATCATCCGAGTCTACTCTACTCTTTATTATGTCAAGTATTGCTTCATAGTCAAACTCACGCACCTTCCACAAAATTTTGTTCAAAGGTCTACCCCGATACTTTAGCAAATGAACATTAGATGCCACGACAAGGTTCGAGTAATGAAGAATCTTCTGATGTGTGTCAAAGTCCTGAAACAGCCAAAAATTAACACTCTTATGTGGGTACCTTCTAAGCCATGTTCCAGTAATAACCACTGAGCCTGTAGGGTATTCGATGTTTTCTCCATCTGTGACAGGGGCCTCCAATTTCTTTTTGGCCTTAACACAATGACATAAGTAATAATTTGTTCCCTCTTCGTTATCTTCATCTGCAATAACTACATATATGTGCCCTACATTAATATGTGTAGCAAATTAGATGAAATTAGTCAACATTACAAAAACACTACAAAGTAAGATGACATTACCTAGTTGAACTAGATGAAATTAGATGCATATATGTGCCCTATATTACCTAGTTGAACTAAATCTGATATGTGATCAAAGTCAACTGATGATTCCATCTATGTTAGTTCTAGTGCCGTCGAGGGTCGATACATGTCAAGTGGGCTAAGATAACTTAACTATCATTCGTCAACCCACTCCTTTGACTCGCACTCATCCCAAACTTGAATTGTATAGGAAGAACAAAAGCATAACATCTTTCACGTATGGATACTCCATGAACTTGCAATTGAGCTTCTGAAAGAGTGCATCTCATTTGATCCTGTCAGTGTACAACAGTCCTCATATGGTGCAATGTTAGTATCATCTATCAACCAAAATAATCTACGAACTGAAGACTTACTTTCATTACCTAGACCCATGGAAGCATTACACCACTCGACAATCAATTTTGCATCTATCAACTTTGCATTGTCTTTATACTTTAACTCTTCTCGTGCTATGGCTCTTTTGATACATGCTCCTGCACCATCATGCTCCCCCTTTCCATGCCTGGCCTCACAAAAGTTCTCTTTTGTAATATTGCACCTCACGCTGTGGCTGTAGACTACAGTTCTCTGCAAAGTCAACGACTAAAATAATGCTACCAACTGGAAATGTGTCCTTGCATAACTTGAATTGTAAGTCCAACCATCGAGCTCTATAGGCATGTCTTGCATACTCATACACTATGTTGTCATGAAATATAGGCATAAATTGATACACTATAATCTTTTCAATAACCAATTCACACCTCTTTGCTTCTTTACCATCTTTTGTATTGTATGCCATTGTTTTATACTTGCCAAACTCTACTAGTTTGTTTCCAACCGCGTGTGTTCTTTCCATATGTTCACATATTAGCAAATGTTGCAAGCCACCGCAACAATGACATGTGCCATCCAAGCATAATTTCTTGTAGAATATTTGACCTTCTTCTCTTTCACATAAAATTCTTGATATGAAGTCTCTTGAAGATGTTGGTGGGGCACATATGGCACAACCCTGCAAAACATTGTTAGTATGCATATCTAAACATATAGACCTATAAGCATCAAAATGGTTAGAAAATTCAATATGTAATCTACAACAAGTAGTGCGTGTGTGATTTATCTTGACATAGAAAGGTTTTAGCATTTCAAAATATCTTTGACAAATTTTAATTTGAGGATACTTCTCTAGAAATTTACCATAAAACTGTGTTTGAGTCTCATCCAAAAAATGCTTTGGATGTGGCTCACGGTTCTGACTACTGATTCTCCTTCTTACCACATCCCTTTGATTCGGAGATACCCTAGTGTAAGTCTTCTAGAAGTCTTCATTTAGTGATCTCAATGCTTCAACAATTGGTTTATCTTTTCATGGTAGTCTCCCTGAGAACGCCCATAATTCATTGGCATTAGTGTCCTTAATTCTTTGGCGTCTTCCAACATCTCTTGATAAAGTTTTCCTATTAATTCTCAATTCTTGACTCGTCTTTCTAATGAGACCAGCTTTCCTCGTTTGACTACTTACTATAGTCGATGTAATCTCACGCCGTGTTGCATTACTATCTTTTGTGCGTGAGGTGTTACCCACTCTCTCATATGCACTCATTAGATTCTTGACAATAGATTTTTCACTTGAAGCCTCTGATGTTCTCAACCCAAGAATCTTCATGATGGACGTATACTTTATACTTCGCATCATTTCAATGAATAGTTGACATCTTGCAGTCTCATTTAACTTTTCAAAGAACAATCTCCAAATCTTATGAGCATATCTTCTACAAGTGCATTTTGGAATCTTACCTTCCATTGGCTGCAAAATATTCTCATCAATTTCAATCAAATACTTTGGCTTTCTATGCAAAATTCTAGGTGGTGTTAAGTTAGGTAAATTCATCTCAACATTAGGAATTTCATCAATATTTAAATGAGATGGGCTAGATGGCATACCTTCGATCGAAGATGGAATAGATGACATACCTTGAGGTTGAGGTGGGAACAATGGCGTACCTCCTTCATCTCATGTGAGTGATGATGTACTCTCAACTTGAGATGTGGTAGATGGTGTCCATACATGTTGACTTGCGGTAGAGTAAGTGTCTCCAACTATGGTATTCAAATCTCTCGTAGCACAAAGTTTTTGCATTCATTCTCTTTGTGCCACCAATACCATATCTCTTTGTGATGGTTGTGGTTCCTCTTCAATTGGTATGTCTTCATTTATCGTGTCCAATTTCCTCTTCTCACGAAGTTCCCTCATAGCCACTACTTTCTTTACATTCTTAGCTTCTATCTCTTCCTGTGTTGGTTTAATTCTTGATCGTTTCCTCGGCATGACAGAGAATTTGTCTGTAGCATGATAAAGAGACTAATATTACTTCCTAAGAAATGAATACAAGATAATAGTGGGATTGTATTTTAATGATGTTGTAGGATTCATTCTTGTATAGTTTGGCATTATGGTATGTTAAGGTCTGTTTATTACACATAATTATTAAAGAGCCCAAGTGTAGAAAATATACATGGCATCATGTGAGATTGTAAGCTACTTTCTTGATTGGGAATGTGTCTATTTTAAACATGTATGATAAAGCATGATAAAGTAATTCAATCTGAATTAAGGAAAATGTAAAGAACATGCATGTAAAGACTTGGCATACCTAAAAAATGAAGATTCGAATGGAGAGAGTAGCCAATTACGTAGTGTTTTTTCTTCTTGCATCAAACTCCTCAACAATTTGAGTTTTTCACCACTTGCTTCCTTTTCAATGTTAAATTGAATAACACTCAAATATAATTAGTAACAATAATACTATTAACCAATCTATAATGTTAAATTCCTAAAATTGAATCACAATTAACATTGCAACACTACAAAAATTGAAACTTGAATAGATATATATCAAACTTGGTGTGAAAACTATGTTATTTCCTCCTTCTCAAGTTGGCAATGCAGAAAAGGTGGTGGAAAGATCATGCAAAGGTGGTACAATGTGTCAAATGTGCATGTGAACTTCCCAATAGCATGAAAGCACTTCTTTTTTGTCAGAGCACGCGCAGAATCAGTATGAAAACAGAGCATGTGGGCCTGGATCACAGGGTTCAACACTTTTTTACCATTTCTATAGCAAGAAAAAATGTGAGTGCATTATAACGCGCTCACATTTTGTCATGCTATAGATTGATCACATCTTGTGCATTTCTCTTTCCAAACCTTCCCCTTTAAACTTGAATGACCACAAGGTTTTTGAGGGAGAACATTTCTTGTTTCCTGCAAGAGCTTGCCAGATGCTCCACCATATGATAAGCATAACAATGAAGGAACAAGCCCTCATAATCAAGTTCTTGATAGAAAATGCCCATCGAGGAAGAAAGACAGATCTTCTTTAGAAGCAGAAGTTCTAGTTTGTGACAAATCCTTATCCAAGCATAAATAGTAGGGGTTTTGTCAAGCGATTGTCAATCCACTTCCACAAAGTCTTTTGAAGACTTCCTGATTGATTCCAAAACATCCACACCCCAAAACTAGAGAGGTAATCAATATAATCAAACCCATAAATCTACATTTGATGACAGAAACCCTCAACACTATACCTTAAACCCTAATCCCTCAACCCTCCAACCCTATCCCTAATCCTTATACCCTCCACACTCTACTTTAACCCTAATCCCTCGACCCTCAACCTTATCCCTAAACCCTTGACCCTCAAACCTCAACCCTCAACGTCAAATCTAAATCCCTCAACCCTTCACTCTAATCCCTCATCCCTAAACCCTAAATGCTATCTCTATTCCTAAACCCTCAACTGACTCGATACTATACCTTAAACCCTAATCCCTTATCCCTAAACCCTCCAACCTTATCCCTAATCCTTATACCCTCCACACTCTACTTTAACCCTAATCCCTCGACCCTCAACCCTATCCCTAAACCCTTGACCCTTGAACCTCAACCCTCAACCTTCAACGTCAAACCCTAATCCCTCAACCCTTAACTATGATCCCTCAACCCTCAACCCTATCCCTAAACCCTAAACCCTAAAGCCTCAACCCTCAACCCTCAACCCTCAACGTCAAATCCTAATCCCTCAACCCTTCACTCTAATCCCTCAACCCTAAACCATATCCCTAAACCCTCAACACTATACCTTAAACCCTTAGCCCTCAACCCTCAACCCTAAACCTTATCCCTAAACCCTAATCCCTCAACCCTCAACCCTATCCCTAAACCCTTGACCCTCGAACCTTAACACTCAACCCTCAACGTCAAACCCTAATCCCTCAACCCTTAACTCTGATCCCTCGACCCTCAACCCTATCCCTAAACCCTAAACCCTAAAGCCTTAACCCTCAACCCTCAATGTCAAATCCTAATCCCTCAACCCTTCACTCTAATCCCTCAACCCTAAACCATATCCCTAAACCCTCAACACTATACCTTAAACCCTAATCCCTCAACCCTCAACCCTAAACCTTATCCCTAAACCCTAATCCCTCAACCCTAAACCTTATCCCTAAAACCTTATCCCTAAACCCTAATCCCTCAACCCTCAACCCTCAACCCTATCCCTAAACCTTTGACCCTCGAACCTCAACACTCAACCCTCAACATCAAACCCTAATCCCTCAACCCTTAACTCTAATCCCTCGACCCTCAACCCTATCCCTAAACCCTAAACCCTAAAGCCTCAACCCTCAACCCTCAACGTCAAATCCTAATCCCTTAACCCTTCACTCTAATCCCTCAAACCTAAACCATATCCCTAAACCCTTAACACTATACCTTAAACCCTAATCCCTCAACCCTAAACCTTATCCCTAAACCCTAATCCCTCAACCCTCAACCCTCAACCCTATCCCTAAACCCTTGACCCTCAAACCTCAACATTGAACCCTCAACGTCAAACCCTAATCCCTCAACCCTTAACTCTAATCCCTCGACCCTCAACCCTATCCCTAAACACTAAACCCTAAAGCCTCAACCCTCAACCCTCAACGTCAAATCCTAATCCCTCAACCCTTTACTCTAATCCCTCAACCCTAAACCATATCCCTAAACCCTCAACACTATACCTTAAACCCTAATCCCTCAACCCTCAACTCTAAACCTTATCCCTAAACCCTAATCCTTCAACCCTCAACCCTCAACCCTCTCCCTAAACCCTTGACCCTCGAACCTCAACACTGAACCCTCAACGTCAAACCCTTAACTCTGATCCCTCGACCCTCAACCCTATCCCTAAACCCTAAACCCTAAAGCCTCAACCTTCAATCCTCAATGTCAAATCCTAATCCCTCAACCCTTCACTCTAATCCCTCAACCCGAAACCATATCCCTAAACCCTCAACACTATACCTTAAACCCTAATCCCTCAACCCTCAACCCTAAACCTTATCCCTAAACCCTAATCCCTCAATCCTCAACCCTAATCCATCATCCTTCAACTCTAATCCCTCATCCCTAAACCCTAAATGCTATCCCTATTCCTAAACCCTCAACTGACTCGATACTATACCTTAAACCCTAATCCCTTATCCCTAAACCCTCCAACTGTATCCCTAATCCTTATACCCTCCACACTCTACTTTAACCCTAATCCCTCGACCCTCAACCCTATCCCTAAACCCTTGACCCTCAAATCTCAACCCTCAACCCTTAACGTCAAACCCTAATCCCTCAACCCTTAACTTTGATCCCTCGACCCTCAACCCTATCCCTAAACCCTAAACCCTAAAGCCTCAACCCTCAACCCTCAACGTCAAATCCTAATCCCTCAACCCTTCACTCTAATCCCTCAACCCTAAACCATATCTCTAAACCCTCAACAATATACCTTAAACCCTAATCCCTCAACCCTCAACCGTAAACCTTATCCCTAAACCCTAATCTATGAACCCTTAACCCTAATCAGTCATCCCTCAACTCTAATCCCTCATCCCTAAACCCTAAATGCTATCCCTATTCCTAAACCCTCAACTGACTCGATACTATACCTTAAACCCTAATCCCTTATCCCTAAACCCTCCACCCTATCCCTAATCATTATACCCTACACACTCTACTTTAACCCTAAATCCCTCGACCCTCAACCCTTAACTCTGATCCCTCGACCCTCAACCCTATCCCTAAACCCTAAACCCTAAAGCCTCAACCCTCAACCCTCAACACCAAATCCTAATCCCTCAACCCTTCACTCTAATCCCTCAACCCTAAACCATATCCCTAAACCCTCAACACTATACCTTAAACCCTAATCCTTCAACCCTCAACCTTAAACCTTATCTCTAAACCCTAATCCCTCAACTCTCAACCCTAATCCATCATCCCTCAACTCTAATCCCTCATCCCTAAACCCTAAATGCTATCCCTATTCCTAAACCCTCAACCGACTCGATACTATACCTTAAACCCTAATCCCTTATCCCTAAACCCTCCAACCCTATCCCTAATCCTTATACCCTCCACACTCTACTTTAATCCTAATCCCTCGACCATCAACCCTTGACCCTCAAACCTCAACCCTCAATGTCAACCCCTAATCCCTCAACCCTTAACTCTAATCCCTCGACCCTCAACCCTATCCCTAAAGCCTCAACCCTCAATGTCAAATCCTAATCCCTCAACCCTTCACTCTAATCCCTCAACCCTAAACCCTATCCCTAAACCCTCAACACTATACCTTAAACCCTAATCCCTCAACCCTTAACCCTAAACCTTATCCCTAAACCCTAATCCCTCAACCCTCAACCCTAATCCGTCATCCCTCAACTCTAATCCCTCATCCCTAATCCCTAAATGCTATCCCTATTCCTAAACCCTAAATGCTATCCCTATTCCTAGACCCTCAATGGGCTTGATACTATACCTTAAACCCTAATCCCTTATCCCTAAACCCTCCAACCCTATCCCTTAACCCTCAACCCTATCCTGAAACCCTTGAACCTTGAACCTCAATGTACTCAATCCTCAACGTCAAACCCTAATCCCTCAACCCTTAACTCTAATCCCTCGACCCTTAACCCTTAAAACTTGAACCCTAAAACCTATCCCTACACGCTCGAAACTCGACACTATATCTTAAACCCTAATCCCTTAACCCTCATCCCTAAAGCCTCAACCCTAAACCCTATCCCTAATCCCTCTACCCTTAACACTCTTATTTAACCCTAATCCCTTGACCATTAACCCTATCCCTCAACCTCAACCCTCAACCCTCAACCCTGAACTCTCAACATTAAACCCTAATTCATCAACCTTAAACCCTAATCCCTCAAACCTAAACCCTATCCCTAAACCATCAAACCTCAACACATACCTTAAACCCTAATCCCTATCCCTCAACCCTTAACCCTTAAAACTTAAACCCTATCCCTACACCCTCAACACTTGACACTATATCTTAAGCCTTAAACCCTTATCCCTAAAGCCTCAACCCTCAATCCTTAAACCTTCAACCCTAAACCCTATACCTAATCCCTCTACCCTGGACACTCTAACCCTAACCTTGACATTAAATGCTAATCCATCAACACTAAACCCTATCCCTAAACCCTCAACCCTCAACACTATACCTTAAACCCTAATCCATCAACCCTAAAACCTAATCCCTCAACCCTCAACCCTAAACACTATCAATAAACCCTCAACCCTCGACACTATACCTTAAACCGTATGGGAAAAGCTTTGCGTATGGTACATCCACAGTGAATAATTAACAGTTGAAATCAGAAGGATGATCATTATGAGAAAAGATTTGCATTGGGGTACATCTATGTTTCTTGCTGTCCACCCCACACCTAGGGAAGGTATATTGTTATGAAACAGGCAAATAATCTCCCATTGTTTACTGGCTCTATCCACAAGAACTACTAAACTATACCTTAAACCCTAATCCCTCAACCCTAAACTTTCAACCCTAAACCATATCCCTAATCCCTCTACCCTCAACAATCTACCTTAAACCTAATCCCTTGACCCTTAACCCTAAATGCTATCCCTAAAGCCTCAACCCTAAACCCTAATCCCTCAAGGTCCTAAACTCTAATCACTTATCCCTAAACTCTAAATCCTATCCCTAAATGCTCAACCCTCAACCTTAAACCTTAATCACTCAATCCTTATCCACCCCTCTCCTCCCCTATCTGGCTCACTCCTATCTCTACCCTCCTCTGCCCTCGACACTATACATACATAAATATAGGCATACATAGATACATACATACATATAGGCATACATACATACATACATACATATAGGCATACATACATACATACGTGATTAATAGACTTCAATAGAAAAAAAATTAAGGGGAACATAACACGAGCGCATTATAACGCGCTCGCGTTATGTCTTGCTTTGGGAATCCCAAGCCTTGGGCTTGGGATTTTCTTTGGATTTCCAACCCAAAGGCTTGGAGTGCCTTTTGAACAGTCACTGACGTGTTTTTCCATATTCTTCAAGATTTCACATAATTTCATTCGTGCTAACCCTCAGATTTGCACGTGTTTCAAGGTCAAACAAATCAAACACCTGGGTAATGTTAGGCTTTCTCTTAGCTATTTGACGATGTGATTTTTTTCACATTTTAACAATGTTAAGCCTTTCATCTTTAATTTCTTTTGTTTGTGTATCCATTTTTGGGCAAAAACCACTGTTTGGTCTTTTTTTCATTGTAAAATAACTATTCATTAAAATTTCAAAAAAATATATATTTAGAAACTAGACTCCATTCTACAAATATTAAAAAAAGAAAAAAATTATTTTCAATTAGTTTTCAAAATTTATAGGGGTAGCACGGCCAAAATTCTATTTTTTAGGATGTGTCCAATTTGAAAATTAGTAAAAAATCAAATATTCATCAAAAAATTATCAGAAAAATCGGGCATAAACTACATGCTATTAGCTAATTTCTCATTGAAGCAATTTTAAAAATACCAAAAATAAGTTGACCTTTTGAGGGAGCCACAAAACATGCTATGTTATGTTTTTTTGACAGAAACAACACCAATTTCTATGGCTCCCTCTTTTGAACCCCTTAATCTATGCCATTTAAAAAAAAATAGTAGTTTAGAAAGTAGACTCGGAGCACTACGAACATTGTTTTGGTTGCATCTCCAAATTTTGAGTGTAACTATGCTCAATTTCTCATCCAAGGCCAGTATTTCCTGATTTCAGAAAAAAAAGTGGCCACTTAAGACCCCTTTTTGGCCCCCCATCTTCTTGCACTTACCCATAATGAAATTAAATCATCTTATTAGATTTTTGGAACTCAAATTTAAAAAATTGATAGAATTGAGGTTTGTATACTATGTTATTTTTCTTTTTAATAGTCATGAGCTTAATATGAATTGGCCTAATTTTGTTTTTCATTAATCAATTTTAATTGTGTGTATATTGGTTTTATTGCATTTTCAAATTAAATGCTTCATAAGATCGTTGGATATGGAATAACCTTTTAACTTTATCTACAACTTTGTGTGGTTCCAAGGATAAATTATTCCACTTATATGTTTCTCTGCATTTAAAATTTTTCAATTGTTTGTTTTGTTTGGTTTCCAATAGGAAGATGTAAGAACATAAAGTCTTTTGGCCTTTTATAAGGTCCTATGCTTTCACCTATTTACACATGAAATACTTTTAATCTTTGTACATGGAGAAACATGTTAATATTTAAATGAATAATTTTAAAAATTAATTTGAAGAAGATATGTCGATGCCTAGAGGAATTATTTACTATAGATACAAGTACTATAATCTTTGCCAGCGTAAGCTCAAAAAACATTAAAATAGAAGGATCATACGAAAGATGAGGGTGGATTTCATGGTATACAATGATTGCAGGACACACAAAAGATGGATTAATGACAAAATTAGATACTTTCAACCAAATGAGATCAGATGAAATAAAATCAATTATCCAGTAATGATGAAGGGAATCCATCACATCATAATGGAAGGAAAATATTTTACCGAAGTTGGAGTTGCAACTTCCGCGAGTAGACATGCATGCAAAATAAAGATTCAAATACCTAACATTTTTAGGATAGACACAAAATTGATCTATGGATACACACAAAATGGATACGTTGAACTGGTAAAAGTAATGACAATGTAACATTCCTGGCAAATGCTATCATCCCTCTTCTTATAGATGTAACTGCTAAATGCCATATTTAATGGTGGAAAATGGTAATACAAGTCCCTCTCATCATTCTTAGTCTTGGACAAGATCAGATCGTGGGTTAAGATTTCTTTTAAGAGCTTAATCTCTTTTAGGCTAGAGTTAACAATTTCTAAAAGAAAAATAAACATCACTTCTAAAAAAAATATTGAGGCAAATATGTTTAGAAATCAAAGACTAAGATTACCCTTTCTATAAAGAAAGAAGCAAGCATATGTCTCTGTTTCTATTTATTTGCAAAGAAATCATAACTATTGACATTTCGACCTAACCATGCTACGGCGATCAAGAAGAGAAGATGCAACTTTAAGAAGAAGAATACAACCGAGCTCCTCAAGACATAACATAACTAAATAAAATAAAAGAGAAAATTGAGAGAAAGAAGTATAAATAACCTTACCCTTGCTAGGATGATTTAAAGAAAGAAATTGTGAAACAAAAGAATTTTATCGACTATTTTGTGATCCATTATTTCAAATAATAATGATGAGATTGTTCAAAGATAAGTAACTTATATAATAACCTGTGGCTCCAGTAAATCCAATCCAACCCAAGAAAAAACCTTCGCTTGTCACTAACAGAAGGCTTGTGTTATTTGCACAGATATTTTATTGTAGAGACGGTAAAGTAGTGATGGAGAAATGTAAGCGAGGATTGATCCCGCACCCTATTGTAGTGTAAATGTGATTGTGAACTAAATAAGGAATGTAAAGGAGCATGTTGCGCATGACAAGCAGGCGTCCAGCACAAGTCATCAAAGCACAAACCATACACAAAACTTAATGCTGAGTAGACGGTTATATGGAATAGCTAGAATGATACTATTAATCTAATGACTGAGACTTTCGACAGTACATATATTACAAACCAGGATCAAATACTAAAATTCCCATTGACAAATGCACCACAATCTAATTGACGGGGCTGTGTATTGTTGATGCTTTGACAAAGTTGATGCCGCCCACTAGAATTCTTCAATCCAGAGTGATCTACTAACTCAAATGACATATTTACTTCAAAATTCTCATTCACACCAAAAACAAATGCTCAGTAACTTCTGTCATAATTAGTCGAGTAACACAATACAAAAAAACCCCTTCACAGGCAACATTAATCTTTCTTCCCCCAAAAAGAGCTCCAACTGGAGATGCAATGCAACATATTTGCAGTTAGATTCACACTTACCAATTCTAGACACCCCAATAAATGTGACCATTAAAGCTTCTAATAACGTATTTTTTGACACCTCAACTAATACCACCACCACTACTAAATAGAAACCGACAACTTCTAAATAAATCTTCTTGTAAAGAAACTGAAAACTTTAAAATCTTGTTTAAAATATGCATAAGACAAATGAAACACCAACCACCCATGTGCCATATTCTAATTTTAGTTGTGGCTTGACAGATTTTTAACAATTTTATTTTTTAAAATTTTGAAGCAAAAAAAAAGTGAAGGACTACCAAAAAATAAAGACTACCAAAATTTGGCAGTCACAAGATGTGTGCACATATAGAATGGCCTATTGGCCAAATTAAATAGGACCCTAAGACCATATCAATAAAATTGCCCTGGTGAAATTTACATTCTGGTGACATTGTTTATTTAGATCTGTGTTGGGTAGAATTTAACAAAGATCAAAACAAATAAAATGAAGATCAATCCAACCCAAACTCAAGAAATTAAACCCAAAAGACAAAATGAAGACATGCAAAACATAACAAATTCACCTAGAGTTTTTAGAGATTCCTTGTTTGAAGTGTAGATTGCTCTTGATCTGCAGCTTAACGTTTTGATTTAGATGATAAGATTGATGTGAAGAAATTAGGTAGGTGATGGATGAGGAGGAAATTCGGCAGAGTAACGGCGCTTAGAAGATTCATCCATGCAAATGGCATGTAAATAGGTCAATTTATAGATTTTTTGAGAAAATGGAAGGATAAAGTTTCCATTTTGAAAGTGATGGTGAAATGGAAAGTTGCTTTGTGCAACTTGAAAAAGGAAATGGAAAGTGGGTGAGTTCACTCAAGAGATAATTTAGAAGGTGAGTGAAATGAGTGGAGTGATGAGTGGAGAAGAAATTGGAAGGTGGAAGAGATAACTCAAAAGGTAATTAGAGTCATCTCGAGAGACAAAGATGGAAGGTGGACTTAATAATTTAAATAATTTAATATTATTTAAATTATGAGGAAATGTGAGGAGTGATAAATAAAATAAAATAAAATATTCATTTTATTTAACTTAAGAAGAAAGTGGATTAATTAAATAAATAAAAATTATTTATTTAATAATGTGAGGGATAGGATGAATTAAATAAATGTTATATTTATTTAATTTAATTAGATGAAAATGCTAGGTTAGGTGATGAAAAAGGATGCCTAGGGCAAAAAATGCTACAAGATGCTTAAGTAATGCAACGTTATGACAAGTGGACATTTTTGGGTGTCTACATTTTGCCCCTCTTTGAAATGATGTTTGAGATGATGCGATTTGTGTCGAGTAACATCATTTCAAAGAAGCTAAGACATGGATAGAGGAAAAAGATAATGATGAGAAGATAGGATAATGATGGAATGATGATGATGCCCCCTTGAGAGGATAGGCAGGTTGAACAAACATGGGTAGGCTCTCGAAATGAAATGGATTGATTGAAAAAGATTAGGGAAGGGAGGAAAGAGAAAGAATATGTTATGCTACAATGAAAGTGAGAAACCATATGTTTGATATAGCACAAGACGTTATGCACAAGGGTATAAGGACCAAGGTGACGATGTGTCTCATGCCCCAGTATAATACAACCTTGTCTAGATACAAGATATGAATATTAGCTAGGTAGATACAGATGCAAATGCAAGATGAAAATGATAACACACACAAGCAAGCAAGCAAGCATGCACAAATGATACAAAAACAAACAAGGTATTGCCCCTGTCAAGTTGTAAACCGATGATTGATGATGATGAAGATAGTGTTGTCATGGCAGGGAATGATATATCCCTAGATCAACACAAGGATGATTATGGATTGATTGATTGGGTTTACGACAAGGCTAGGATCAAGACCATTGATTGCGATTGGATAATTTGACAAGCTTGATTGACTTGATTGGTATGGATAAAGGATTACTTGCATTTTGAGTTTATTACTTAGATGATTGGAAGAAGTGATTGAAGAATTGTTTTGAAAGATTGATGAATTGATGAAGATAGATGATAGAAGAAGATGATGAGAGAAGAAAGAGGAATGCCTGAATCTGGGCACTTCCTTCATACTCCAGACTACCTACATACCCGTATCCACAGGATCAAGGCACAGAACAATAAAGATTGAATGTAGTTCTGATTGGTGTTTTGTTGATGATGATGATGATTGATTTGATTTTCGTTGGTTGATATATGATGTTGATGTGATTTTGATTGATTTGGTTTGATTTGATAGGTTTGATTGGATTTGTTTTGATGATGTGATTGGATGAGAAGAGTGATTTGATTTGATTGAATTTGACGATTTGATGATTGGATTAGAAGACTTGATTTGATGGATTGATAGATTGACTTGATTTGAATGATTTGATTACTTATTCGATTAGAAGTTTGGCTTGATTGATTTGATGACTTGATTAGATTTGACATGATGGATTGATGATTCAAGGAAGTGATTTTGATTTGATCAGAGTTAGATGATTTGATTTATTTTGATGATTGATTAGATTTTTGTTGGATTTTTTGTATTTTTTTAGGGCATTTTATAATTTTTTTTAATTTTTTCAAGACATTTTATGATTTGTTGGATTTTTTCAGGACTTTTTATTATTTTTTTGGATTTTTTCAAGGCTTTTTATGATTTTTTTGGATTTTTTAGGACATTTTGTGATTTTTTGGATTTTTTTTAGGACAGTTTGTGGTTTTTTGGATTTTTTCAGGACAATTTGTGATTTTTTGGATTTTTTTCAAGGCTTTTTATGATTTTTTTTGTGTTTTTGGATGTTTTAAATGTCAATGGATTTACAACTTTGGTAGACTTTGTGCTAGATACCAGTGACGAGGGAGGAAACCAAGTCTAGGTGCAAGGATGAAAGATAGGATTGGATGGATGAAAGGATGGGCGATAAGGGATGGAATGGAAGATTCATGATGAATAGATAGGTAAAGGATAGACTATAGTGGATGGGATGGAAGACTCATGATAGGTGGATGGATAAAAGGACAAGCAACATCGGATGTATGCACTATAAGGGAGTGAGGATGTGATCTCAAAGGCTATGTCACATCAAAATAACATGCCCCATTCTAGATAGTATACTTAGGATTTTCATTGACAATGCTTATGATGATAGGATAGTGATAGGATTAGGCTTATGACAATGGGATGCGGATAGGACAATAGGATGGATTGGAAGAGATAAGGTACATCAAGAGTTTTTTCCAAGCATGTTTCAACATTTTGCCCTCAATCTTTATCAAGATCAAGAAGAGGAAGGATGCATGAACTCAGTAGGGTGGGTGTATAAATGTAATGGATAAGGATGGTAGGAAATGGTATGGTAGGATATGATAGGATGGGAAATGATAGGATGAAACAAGGTGCCCCAAGTATAGGTGACATAGAAGATCAACTTACACATGACACCTGTTTTCTAGGTTTTCATCATGGTACTTATCCAAGGTGCCTATTTTCTAAGTTTTCACCATTAGACAAACAGATTTCTCTTTACTTTTTTCTTTTTTTTTTATTTTTTTTTGACTTTTTTTATTTTTATTTTTATTTTTTTTATTTTTTTGATAGGATAGGTGGATATGGATGGGAGGGACTCAAGTGTCTGATTCCATGTAAGAGAATAGTCCCTCTAGATGGATGTCGTCACATGGACCATGTCAAGTGTGCTCATAGATGTTGGTAGGGTGATTTCATGAAATATGGATTAGGTAGATGGTGGATTATGGAAGGTACAATAGTGGGTCATGATGTGGATTATGAAGGGAAAATAGTGGTTTATGATGTGGATTATGGATGACTTATGGATGGAAGGCTTATGCAAAAGCATAGACCACAAGGACGTGATGAGGAAGATATGTAGGATAGTGGACAAAGGATGGGGAGATGGAGGTCAATGGAATTGTTCCAGGATGGAAGGGAACCATGACCAGCGGTTGCACACACCACGATAAACATTGAAGCTTTTGGTTGGATGGTGGTGTAGGAAGCAATGGGGATGTTTGTTTAGGAGATGGATGACGTAAGCCTTTAGGAACCCACATAGACTTAGTATTTTTATGATTTTTGCTTTTCATGTGGGATGGAGGATTTTGTTGCTTTTGGATGGAATGGATGGAAGGAGATGGTTGGGATTCACAAGAGGTGGATGCCTCATTTGACTTGATAGCTTGTTGCTTAGGGACCCATACCATTTTAGTTTTTGACTTTGCTTGTGGAGGTATGGGTTTAGATATATGCAGCTTTTGTGCAACTTTTGAGGTAATTACTTGTTGCTTGGGGACCCACACCTTTTTCATTTTTGCTTTGAGGTGTGTGGGTTTATGCAGCTTTTGAGATGGATGTTTCTTTGATTCTTTGTTTTTGTGTTTTAAGGCATTAGGATTTGTAAGATTTTTTGCCTTATAGGTAGAGGCATCCAAATTGTGATATTTGAATTCCATGGGTTGAGTGGAAGGAGAGGAAGCTTCATGTTTAGACATTATGTGCATTTGTTGGTCATGATTGGGATTTTTAGAGGGCTTATGGATGGATGGATAAGGTGTTGGAAGTAGTGGAGGTAGATTCGATGGAGGGATATTAGGAGTTGGAAGTAATGGAGGCAACAATGATGGTGGAAGGTGAATGGTCACATGCTTTTACGATTTGTAGGATGATGGAGGCGGAATGATAACATATGATTTAGGTGTATAATGGGATTTGCAATGGAAAGTGGTGGACTTAGGAGGGATGGAGGAGATACCAACATCTTTAGAGTGTTGTCCTTGGGGTGTGTATCCAAGGCCAAATGAGCGTGGAGGGACCTTGACATGGATTGGCTCCAAAATACCTTGTTCAAGAGGGCCTAAACACTTACCTTGATAATTCATGTTTTGGAGCATGTGATTGACAATGGGACTAGGTGTAGGTGGAAAACTAGACACGAGCTCCTTATTGGATGAAGAAGGTGAAATAGATGATAATGGTTGGTGGTGTTCTAAGGAGGAACACTCATGGATAAAGGTGGAGAGACTAATAGGACATGATGGTGGAGTTGAAATGGAGTTGATGGTGGATGCGGATGGAGGATCATTAGGATCTTGCTTATGTGCATGTAGATCCAAGGTATCTATTTGATCTTCTATGCTTATGTGGGAGGCACATGTCTCATCACAACAAGTGGATGTTGGTAGGAAGGCCATGAAATGGGGTGAATGCTCAAGGCGGTCAACAAGACTTTCATTAGATGGAGCATGTAGGTCTAGGGTGTCTTATTCATGGATGGGTAGGGGATTATGGATAAGATCAAGGTACTCATGGATAGCTTCTTCATAGGTATCATCTTGATCATAGAAAAGATAGATGTTATGGATGGGATGAAGGAAAAGTATTTGATCTTGACTTAGATAGGAGTTAGTGTTTCCACATGCTTGGGATTATTTCCTTGACATACCTCTTGGGTTGCTTGAATGGAAGTATGAGGCTCTTGGATGGGTTCTTCGTTAACAACATGAGAGGGCAATGAGCTCACGGGAAGAAAATTTTCAATATGCTCAAGGGGTTGTGAACTGCATGATGGGGTTGTAGAAGTGAACATAGCATTTTAAGGTTCTTTGGTAGGCTCATCGATGGGTGCCTGACATGGGGATTGTTTATTCCTTGCTAGTAGTCCTTGAATCACATCCTTTGTAGGTGGAGGGTTGATGGGAGCCGAAGGCTCATGATTAGAATTAGGTAGAAGGCTAATTGAATTAGGGTTTGTGAGAAGGATAGTGGGATTAGATGGGCTAGGACTTGGGCTAGATGGAAGGATACATGGATTAGATGGATTGGTTTTATCTAACCCAATCTTACCACAATATTCTAGGTTCTTGATCAATCTTTTAAATTGTGTACAAGTGGATATGAGATGGCCCTTACACCTATGGTATGCATAATATTCATCATCTTTATACCAATGGGGTTTAAAGTAGATTTCTTCAAAGGATGTTATCAGTGGCAACTCAATCAAATTTTCTTGGACCAATTGTTGTAGGGTCATCTCTAAGGGATCCTTTAGTGGAGGACTTGATGGATTAGAAGGTTGACATGAAGCTGTTGGGGGAGGACTAGTTGACTCATGTGTTAGGATGTGACTAGATAATGAAAAAGACTCATAGGATACATACTCTAGATTGATTTCTCCCCTATCAAAGGTATCATGAGTATCGAAGGATATTAGGTCTTGTTGCAAAGGTGGACTTAAATCTATCAACGGTGCTTGATATTATTTTTGTGGAGGCCATTGATAGGCTTGGTAGTTGGTATTGGAAGAAGTTGGGTACGATGATGTGGCATTGTTATGGGAATATGTAAGATAAGGTGATGTGGAAGTGATTTGAAATGCAGCTGGATTAGATTGATAAGGAATAAGACAAGGTGATGTGGAATTGTTATGATATGTAAATGGAATAGATAGGTGTGAAATGGAAGGGGATGCCACATAGGAATGAAGTGGTATTGATTGGTGTTGAATGGATAAGGAATGATGATGTGAGGTTTGTGATTGGAAAATGGTTACAAGGTGTTGGATTTGTGCTATGAGGTGATGCATTTGCGGGGATTGGCTTGCTTGAAATTTTGGGATCATGTTATGGACCTTTTGAATGATGTATTGGTTAGAAGGTTTTGGCATTTTGTGAAGTATGTGAATGATCTCTTGTGCTAGGTCCTCTAAGGTCAACATGGTGTAGGAAGAAGATGACGTGGATTGGACTTATGTGACAAAGTTGAGACTCTTGGATTGAGTGGTTTTCTTGATTGATTGATTGGATTGGCTTGGTCGATTAATTGGATTGGTTTGATTAGTTGGTTGATTGGATAAGATTGTCCAAAGAGATAGACTCATGAACTCAAGGGTAGACAAGGTTGGTTGATAATGGTGATATGATCAAATGCTAGATAAGGACTAAAGCCAAAGGATAATGTTGGTTGACTAGATCGATGTTGGATAGCTAATGTAGAGTCTCAAAAAGGATGTAGGGCTCAATAAGTCCAATGATATGATACATGGGATGGTGTAGAATGATGTGGTCAGATGACTTGGGTCGATTAGGATGGGATTGATTGGATGACTAGGATGATCTGGTTTGGAAGGATTGGATAAAATGTAATGATTGAGAAATGTGTTAAGACAAGTGGAATTGAGGATGATGTGGTGATATCAAACACAAGATCTCACATACACATGCATGCACACCAAACACAATGATCAATGTGTACACCCTAGGATAGGCAAGGATACTATCTGTTGGGTTCCCACTTGGTTTTACCCAGCTACACCTACTTGTGGTGTATAGCTCTAGGAACTTGGGGTACGAGCTCCCTGTTGATAACTGAGAGGGGGGGTGAATTAGTTATCCTAATTATTTCTTTTATTGAACTTTCCTTTTAATTGATGCAGCATAAAATCAAACATAAAACATTAACCATAAAACAAGAAACACATGACACAGTATTTTTGACGTGGAAACCCTGTTAAGGGAGAAAACCACGGGGTGATTAACCCAAAATTATTCTCTGTTAGAAGAATAGGAAATTACAAAGATGGCACTTGCCAATTAGGGCTCACTGCCCGAGCACACTGCTCACAAGAGGCCCACTGCCTACAAGAAGACACACTGTCTACAAAGTGATGAGAATCACAGTCTTGAACTGATTGGAAGCATCTGTATATGCTGGAGTTCAGTTCCGGTTAGGGTCAGTACACTGATCTGCTGCACTTCATCTTTCCTCTGTTCTTTATTCTGCTATCTTTCACATACCGGATCCTTTTGCTACCCCTGCTCTTTATCTGGACTTATTCGCATATCTCTCCACAACAACAACACCTTCACAACTAAATCCATCCTCTATATATATCCGCACAAGTAATTTCATCACCTTTCTAGTCGGCATCCGGAACAGTCTAGTTTCTTATAAACTTTCATTCTGTCGGCTGAATCCTTCCTCACCAAGCAATGCGGATCAAGCATATACTTGTAGATATCATTAATCATGTCGGCCAAACATGATTCATGCCTTCACAACCTCTGTCATCAATAGTAACCCATCCAGAAAGCAGTCTGATACTCTGCCAGTCAGTTCTTCCTCTGTTTTCACTGTCTCTCAGGAATCCGGTACTCAACCATTCATATCTTTTTCCTCGTCCATCACCGGAGGCTAAATTCTTGGAATATACCACTCAAGGTAGTCCTCTTGACTTCCCCAAATCCGCACTGCACCAAGACACTTCTTCTGAGAGATCCGGACCAATCTGTCAGACCTTGCCACATGCTCTGTTCTTCTTCACCGGACCACAACATTCTTTATTCTGACTTCCGGTAGAGGCACATCATGACTTGCGGATATGTGGGATGACCTTTGTTGCCATCAATGACAACAACCATGAATCCATATAGTGTCTCTTGCCAACACTCCCCCATACAATGCACTCACTTCTCAAGCACACCAAGTTCCAAGTTTATAAGGCTTGCAAACCTTGTGATACCTTGCTATCTTTGCCATAAGTCACGAAAATGTGGGACGGCTATCAGAGTTTCCTCCTGTACCAACAGATAGGGATTTTTGGCCACTAAAACACAATTTTTAGTTCAAATTTCCATTCAGGTGGCTATACGTGTGATAGCGCTACTCTCCATTATGGAGTCTCCTAGCCTTCAAGGGTTGCGTCTTGGAGGGTTTTGGGGGAGGTTGGCTATCAGTATAGCTTACCAGCACCCATTCTCATAATGGGAAGGCAGGCCCGCCTAAAAGTTAGCAACACGTTCTCTTACACCCCAGATCTGTTGGTTAGGCAGGGGAGAGGATTCTTGTGTTGCTACCTTGGGTGACAATCATATTCAAACAAGCAAGCAAAGAAATTAAAAAACAAGCATGATGAAGACAAGGTTCATTTTAATGCCCAAAACCAAATGTGCCTATTTTTAGTGATAAAAGATAGATTCTTTGACCACTCAAACTTGCAAGAAACATGTGAGTAGTTTTAATCTGCCTTTCTTCGACAAACAATTAGGACAAGTTGCACAGATAGATCGTTAGATGTCAAAAAGATTAGGTCAAAAGCTATGATCTAATAAAAACCTACAAATGGTGATCTAATACAATAGAATAGACACCAAAAATAGAAAGTTCAGATGATTCCATGCAATTTTTTTAAAAAATTCATTAAATTTTGATGTATTTTGCTCTAGTTATGTTCATTTTAAGTTTGAAAGAAGGATTTTGGTTTCCTTGAGAAATTACCTATCAAAATGGTGAAATTACCTGATGAGACCTGCTCCATTATGAAGTTCATGGAATTACCTTTTCAACAAGTGTTTAAGTTTGAAAGAAGGATGAGGTTTACCTGAGAAATTACCTATCAAAATGGTGAAATTACCTGATGAGACCTACTCCACTATGAAGTTCATGGAATTACCTTTTCAACAAGTGTTTATTTGCTTGATTTTGTCTCTGTATGCTCCTGTTATGGCAAAAAGAAAAAAATACCCCCTTTGGCATGCTTGAGATGATAGTGTTTGACTTAGTTGCCTTTGTTTGAATTTTTGATATGTTGTTTGATTGGCTAACTTTGGTGTTTGTGAGGCTTTTAATCACATGTGCTTGTTTGTGGTTTGAAATTAAAACCCTAACCCCTTGATAAAAGGTGAAGATTCAAATTAACACTTAACTCTAAACATTGAATGCTAAATACCAACCCCTAATTGCTAAAGTCGAAAGCCTAAGTTACAACCTAATGACACAGTGACCCTATATTCCATCCATGCCGACTTGCAAGATTTTTAATGCTGACTTTAAAGATTAAGTTGCTGACTAAAAAGTTTAAACTACTGACTTTGCAATTTGGAATGCCGACTCAAGGGTCACTAATGCAGTTAATTTTTTTTAACACCGACTTTGATTTAGATGCTAGCGAGGAATCAAGATGTCGACTGAGACTAGCTTAAGAGTTTGGCATGTTGACCTTAAGGTTTTACATAGCTAAGATGGTGACCTTTAGTTTTGTTTATTGCTAACCTTAAAGACTCTCAATATCGACCCTAAGACTTTGAATGTCGACCCTAAAACTTTGAGTGCCGACCTTACAACATTGAAATGTTTACCAAATTTGAAAGAAGTATTAATAGTTAAGAATGCCAACTCCATGATTCAACAGAGATGACCACTTCAACTAGGTGTTAAAATGAAAGTAGATGTCGACTATGAGGCAAATTTCGATGGAAAAGCGTGCCTAAATCTGATCGATGGCAATGACAATCTAAAGTGTCGATGGAAAATTTAGTAAGAAACCATTGGTTGAGGGTGATAATTTTAGGAGATGGTCGGGATCAAAGATGCGATGCTTTAGGGGTTTTTGCAGGGTATATAAAGCATGGTGGTCAGTTTCTAGAAAGCTGACGGTAGGTGTTTAGAGGCAAATAGTCAACATTTTAAAAATAAGGCTCTGCGAATGGCGACCATCATCAAAAGACAACGCTAGGGTTTCCAAATTCTG
Organism: Cunninghamia lanceolata; assembly: GCA_027924645.1. Classification (NCBI taxonomy): domain Eukaryota; kingdom Viridiplantae; phylum Streptophyta; class Pinopsida; order Cupressales; family Cupressaceae; genus Cunninghamia; species Cunninghamia lanceolata. The sequence continues at coordinate 9,932,449 of BSBN01000585.1, read as the reverse complement.
ACCACCCTCATCACAGGTTGACAACAATTTTTGTGAGTTTTTTTTTCATTAAGGATGATAGAGTTTACAAAGGCAAAGCGACTAGGTATGGAAAGGGGCAAAGAATGAGGTTGACAGTAGAAGACTTGGGGTATTGTCAATAGCCACTCTACAAAATTAACAACCTACAACAAAGAACCAAAACCCCAGCACATGTAAAGATAAAGATTAGACCCAATTGCAGATCTGTGCTGTACGGATCTGTACAGTATGACTGCAAAATTTAAAAAAATTCAAATTTTTACAAAAAAATTTCCATGGCAAAATATATCAAAATTTATAATCAAATTTCATGAAAACAGGCCTCCAGACACAATGGCAATGTCAGATTCGGACCAGGAGATCACCTACAACATATTCTTGCAAAAAACTCACAAACGAGGGTTAGGTAAAAGTAAATTTTTAAAGTGAAAACCTGCAAAAACTAGTGATTCAGTCCCACCGGGTGTGCCATTTTGTGTTGGATAGAATTTAACAAAGATCAAAACAAACAAAACGAAGATCAATCCAACCCAAACTCAAGAAATTTAACCCAAAAGACAAAATGAAGACATGCAAAACATAACAAATTCACCTAGGGTTTTTAGAGATTCCTTGTTTGAAATGTAGATTGCTCACAATCTGTAGCTTAACGGTTTGATTTAGATGATAAGATTGATGTGAAGAAAGTAGGTATGTGATGGATGAGGAGGAAATTCGACAGAGTAACGATGCTTAGAAGATTCATCCATGCAAATGGCATGTAAATGGGCCAATTTATAGATTTTTTGAGAAAATGGAAGGATAAAGTTTCCATTTTGCAAGTGATGGTGAAATGGAAAGTTGCTTTGTGCAACTTGAAAAAGGAAATGGAAAGTGGGTGAGTTCACTCAAGAGATAATTTAGAAGGTGAGTGAAATGAGTGGAGTGATGAGTGGAGAAGAAATTGGAAGGTGGAAGTGTTGTAAGTATGGGCTTAACTAGTATTATCATTGATGTCAACATACTCCTGTTGCATTAATGATAAGGTTTGGATGAACCGTGAGCTGAGGATATTGAGAAAATTAGTCTCAATCAGGAACAGTGAAGAACAGTGATGACTGTAAGGAAAAAGTCCAAGATAGGATGATGATCAGAGGATGTAGATTAAAGGGTTTGTATATATGTGTCTGTAGGTGATCCAGTAGAGATTTCAGAGGTTCGCATGAAGATATGAATAAGTTGTGGCCGCTCATGTAAAACCGGTTCCGATAGGTATTCAGAGGTGACAGAGTGTAACAAGAAAGGTCCGGTGAGATCTGGAAATGAAGTTTCCTATTCTGCAGATTCAAGGGAGTGCTTAGGAAGTCTTTGTGGTGTATCAACTCTATTGGTTCGTGGTTTGAAGGTCCACAAGCATCTATTCCTTTGTAACAGTTATGACAGATTGTGTTCTTGAGGTTCCGGATGAAGGACAGAAGGATTTCAGTAATCAGAAGAAGTGTGGATGTTCTTGATGTTTCAGGCAAGCTTGTGGAGGTCTTTGGATCGTGTCCAGTTCGTGTCGGTGGCCCGCATTGAAGTTGGAGCTCACAATTGAAGAGTAACTTCTGCATGATGGTGTTCTTCTTGAGACAGGTCGACCAGATGAATTATGCATCTGTCAGATGATCTTATGAATGTTTGCTGACTTAGATGATCATTCCTAAGTTGATGCCTTGTATAAATAAGGGATTGTGAAGTCAGTTTGAACTTGCCTTTTTATGTGGAGATGAGAGTGTGGTAGCGAAGAGGAGAGCGAAAGGCAAAGCAGAAGTATTGAGCTTAATGGAATTGATTCAAGCATGGTGAAGATGCTATTCTCCAGTTCATGTATGTGATACTTATTTCTTTGTAGACAATGTGTCTCTTGTAGGCAGTGAGCCTCTTGTGAGTAGTGTGCTTAGGCAGTGAGCCCTAATTGGCATGTGCCATTTTGTTCTTTCTATTCTTCTAACAAAGAATACATTCTTGGGTTAATCACCCCGTGGTTTTTCCCTTAACCGGGTTTTCCACTTCAAAATCTTGGTGTCTTATGTGTTGATGAGTTTCTACTTTTGATTTGAATGCATTATGTTTCATATTTAATATACTGCTAATCACTAAGAGGATTTAAGTGTGTAAATTGGAGAAAGTTTTGCACAACTGATTCACCCCCCCCCTCTCAATTATGTGCCCTAAGTCTAATAAGAAGAGATAACTCAAAAGGTAATTAGAGTCATCTCGAGAGACAAAGATGGAAGGTGGACTTAATAATTTAAATTATTTAATATTATTTAAATTATGAGGAAATGTGAGGAGTGATAAATCAAAAAAAAAAATATTCATTTTATTTAACTTAAGAAGAAAGTGGATTAAATAAATAAATAAAATTTATTTATTTAATAATGTGAGTGTAGGATGAATTAAATAAATGTTATATTTATTTAATTTAATTGAACGAAAATGCTAGGTTAGGTGATGAAGAAGGGTGCCCAGGGCAAAAATGCTACAAGATGCCTAAGTAATGCAATGTTATGACAAGTGGACATTTTTGGGTGTCTACAGGGTCAATTTTGAAGAGAGTGTTTTGATATATAGGGGAGAGGGCCCAATTGTTGAGCATGTTCTAATAGGTGTGATAGTATTTGTGTATTTAAGGCCCAATATTTTTAAAAGTTTAGCACTAGTAGTTGTGAATTTAAGGTTGTTAGTGTTACTATAAGTATTTATAATTGAACAAAATGTGCTCATTAGATTTAAAAAGCAACCAATCATGTGATGCCACATCAGCACACCAACAAAACATGACTTAATGCACACCTATTGGTCCACCTTTTTCGGGGAAAACTATTTGACACCTCAACAAAAAACATGTTGATGTGGCATCATATTTGATGATATGGCCTTGAAACCTTAGTTATAAGAAGGGGCCTTGTGCCAAATAAGTTGCTGTAAAATTTTTGGAGTGATTTGAAATTGCCACATATGATTTTGAGAGGCGTGAAGTTAGGGTGCTCAACTATTGGGTCCTCTCCCCTAAACCTATTGATAAATGGCATAATTTTGTGTAAGGGCAATGTCCTATGCCACCTACCTATCCATTATACATATTCTCGTACGCATACTACTTACCTTGTCCATATGTTTACACATCCTTATGCATTCACCCTGGTTGCTTATTTATTATACCTATGCATGCATGTATTTCAATACATATGGTAACCACTTTAATTTGGCCCATTTCACATTTGAAGACAACCTCATTGTCGTAGATTGCAATTGCAAACTCATCCTTCTCAGATTAAAATTTTCAAATCCAAATTTAGTCAACTCTCACCTTTAATTTTCTCACCCAAGGCTAACAAAACACAAAGTTGAATGATGCATTACTATGTCCTTGTATTTAAAGGCATTCAATACATTCATTTTACACATCTAGGATTTGAAAGCTATATTCTCATGATTTGCATTACACATTTTAATTGGAGCAATAAAAGGAATCTACATCTACATGAGCATTCTTAGGAGCATATGTATGTTTGAAGATTGTTGCTTTCAATCTTGTGTACACATTTTTGTAGGTTGAACTAGGAGAAGATGTCCCTAGCCACACAACATAATCCCTACCAATGTATTTATAAATATTGCCAACCCCTAGACATTGGAAGAAGTAGAAGATACAAAGACATATACAACAAAATGAGGAATAAAGTGAGGAATAGAAGTTTGTTGATTCATAGTATAAGTTTCTAGGTGTAGGCAGATGCATGAAAAGAAGTAAGATAGCAAAAACACTTCCTACACCAATCTAAGAGGAGTGAAATTCATAGAAAATATAATCAAAAAGTTTAGGAGAGAAAATTATACAACAAACATTCACCACATAACATAATGTTTATCCTACGAAAACTCTTTCAAGAAAAAACCCAGCCTCCAAAACTTTAATTAATTATATTTCAAACACCAATATGATTAAAATACAAATCCATGCTCAAGCATTTACAAGAGATTACATCAACATATAGATCTGGAGATATTTTGGAAACATAATGATATCTACAATACAATCTATAAAATCTCCATCTCAAGCACCAAATAAGTAGGAGTTCAAACCACAAACCAAGGGTGATTTACCAAAACCATCACCAAATCCATGACCCAAAAATGGCACCCAAAATCAAGGCCCAAAGGAGTCAATAGGCTATTTTTAGTAGATGCTCTTACATTGTCATAACTTTTTATAACCCACTCCCCAATATGGGCACTTTGTTTTAGCTCCATTTTCTCCATTCAAAGACACTCCATGACATATCATAAGTTGGTCAACAAGTCATCTCCTCTTACATGTGTCATAGAATCATCATAAGATCTCTTACGCATCTTACAATGTCATAAGATGCTCTTACACATCTCTACAGCATTAGATGCTCTTACAACTTCTTGCACATGTCATATATTACATTACACATGGCATTATTGGCCAAGTCAAAGTGGGACACTCCTTTTTCCATGTAGGCAACAATAATAGATAAAACAAATAATAATTAAATAAATACAAACATTAGGATGCAAGGTTTATGACACCTTTCCCAACGATCTAGAATCACAAACTTATCCATGATCTTGGGATTCATCCCTACACAATGAAAACAAAAAATAATTATGAGGTGAATATCATACTAAGATTCCTTGTTCCAGATTCCAAGACATATCAAATTTAGAGCTACATCAGATTTAGTACACTCTCTAGTCATAGAGCTAAGTACCATTGTTTCTATTTACATTCTCACATTTAATAGTTGTTGCAAATTATCAAATTATCAGTCCCAACTCGTAATTAATTAGTCAAGGTTAATCGTGCTTAAGTGTATGCGTTTTATTGGATTAGCCTAGACTAAACTTAATGAAAGTTTATTTTCCTTTATAGTTTTGGTGAACCCATACAATTGTACATGACCTAATTTTCTTTCTAGGGTTTCTTATCAACATTAGGACTTTTAGATCTACCAATTCCTAAGTTTACATGCTATTTTTAGATCTGAATTTTCCTTTTATATCCTTGCACTTCATTGATATATGTTTCTTTTAGGGTTTGGTGCCCAATTAATACTTCTTATGTATCAGCCACTCTACCCACCCTTATCTTAGCTATAGGGTTTACATTTTACACATATTTTAGATATGATTTAGGAATGATATTCTGATCTACAATAGATTATATCTCATTTCCATATCATTTGATTACTCTTGTTAGAGTTTTACATTTTATTGCATAATTTTATGAACCCTACATCCTCAGATAGATCCTTATTTTCAAAAGTAGATTCCCATGCTCACCTATCCTTATCATTTATTCATCTTCCCTTACTAATTGTGGCATGTTTATTCAATTTGTGACATGTAATCTATTTGTCATTAATTCACTTATGACATTCTTATCACACAATTGGGATCACTTTGTCCATGGAAGCATTATATCACCACATATGTTCATCTTCTTAATTTAGGAATTTTCTCATAACATTCCCTTCCTCATTGGATACTCTTACTTCACGCTTCCATGATTATAATATGTTGCATAATTCTTCTATGGAGAGTGTCAGTATTGTGCTTGGTTCTCATTATTTTTTACCTCTGAGCACATCTTCTTCAAATGATTTGATTCATGACACATCTATTGTGAGGGATATTCATGATAGACGTGTACCTTCTATGAATGATATGTTATGTGGCAAGTCACTTCTCCCTTATCTATCCATGGCATTGTTCCACCTTGTGATGATATCCCTTCTACATGTCATAATGATTCTCTGTCTATAGGACCATGTTCTTTTTATATTCTACCTTCTTTTATGCATTATGATATGTTTCATGATAATCATTCTTCCACATCTCATGTGAACCCTATAAATATACATGATAAATTTTCCAATAGAGATACCTCCCATTATTTTTGGCATATGTATTAATGATATTTCATTAGCCTCTCATGTATGCACATTCATGCTTCAATGCCTTTTTGTACATTACATGATGATATTATGATCCTTAGTGTGAAGTTACTACATGATTATTATGATGGTTCTATGGATGCCTCTTTGCACATGAAATCATTTCTACTCACTAATTTTAATAACATTTAGATGGTGATATCTTAATTATTAGTGAGTTTATATTATACTTGAGTGGTAAATCTTTACAATGGTTTGATGCACCTTGTTTTCTTCACGAATTTGGCTCATGCTTCAATTGATTATTTCTCTAGCCCTAATTCAGATGATAATATGGATTTAGCAATGTTATGTCATGATTTATCTTTTGATCCTTGTTCTCCTACTATTCATGTGGCTTATATGTATCTTAAACCTAATTTTCATCATACACAAGGATATTCTAAGCATGAAGGCATTGCATCCAAACACAAATTTCAAGAACTTATAGATAAAAGGAAGAAAAACATTAAGCATACTCATAAACAGAAAACTCCTTCACTTGATAAGATGAGTCATGGGAAAATAAATCATCTATGTCAAGAAGTTAGTCTTGTTTATTAGTAAACACCCTATATTGAGGTTACACATGACATAAAAGAGAAATCACCTAATATGAGAAATGAATTCATTTCTTATATATCCTTATCATTGCTCACCAATTTTATGCTCTTCCATTATTTTTCTTGGCATTATGAACATTTTCATATTCCTAGTTAGCATGTGGATGACTCAAAGACACCTTTTGTGGTGCATGTTGACACAAGTGACTTTAAACATGTGTTGTGTTGTTTATGTCATTTCTTCTTGTTATCATTTCCATTTTGTCCTTTTTGTTTATGCCATGTATGGTGTGATCCCCCTTGCCCATTTTTCCATATACCTTGTGTGTCCTTACATTTTAGTCTTTTTATTACACCTTCTATAGTTGGTTTCATGTTTATCTTCCCCACTTGGAGTCATTTTGGTTTCCATTTTCCTCATTTGATATATTTCCTCCAATTGTTGTTTGCATCCTCTTTTTAACTTTTCCTTCTTTTCACCTTTTACCTTAACTTTTGCATCCTTGTGCTTATTAGCTTTTTGTTTACTTGATATTTTATGACCCTTTCCTTGTAATTTTGGTTTCTCATGTTGCTTCATTACTTCTTACATTTCCACGCTTACTATGATGCTTTTCTCATGTTTGTCCACATTAGGCTTTGACCACTAATTACTTTCTTTGATCCTATATTTCCATATCACACTTTTAGAGTTACCACATTAGACCAAGGGGCATCATGCCTTCCCTTACACCTTATGCCTTCATCACTATATCTTCACATCAGGGGCATCATGTCATTTCCCCTTTACATATTATGTTTTCATTGTTATATCCTTACATTTGGGTTATCATGCCTTCCCCCTTTACATACTATGCTTCTATTTGCCACATCCTTGAATCAAAGAACTCATGCCTTCCTCCTTACATTTTATCCTTTCATTGTTATACCTTTCTATAGAAACCATCATGATTTCTCTCTTTTCACATATTATGCCTTTATTACTATATATTTACATTGAGGGAATCATCCCTCCCCCCTTTTCATGAGTTTCATTATGATATCCTACCCATCTAGGGTGATGCAAGAGCATCCCAAGGTGTAAGAAATATTGCATCACCCAAAAATATTTTCTTTTTCTTTGTTTTCTTTTAGGTTTTGAATAGCATTCCAATCATCATCTAAACACCATAAATCCTACCACTTTTCATCACACTTGTGTATCTCATATAGTGGTTGGCAACACATGTTCTACATTAATCCTATAATGTCACATTCTATTTCTAGAAGATTCTAGTCACCACAAAGACATATTCTAGTTTTTGACTTACTATCAGACATAACAAAATAACATTTAGTTTCACTATTTGAGGCTTGTGGCACATTTTTGAAGCATTTAGAAACAAAGGAACACATTTCTAGATTCATTGGACCTGGGAGATCTTATGGTATGAACCACATCAAGATTCATTGATTCCAGAAGATTCCATCCACAAGTTTGGTCAACTAAACCTTACACTTGGTATCGATCTTTACATCTCCTTGTGGCTGATTACAATCATCCCTAAGACTTGAAGCTACTATATAATCATTTCTCATGATCATTTGGAAAGTAGTTAGTTTAGTGTTGTTGGAATACTTTAGACCACTGAGAGGGGGGGTGAATCAGTGGTCTACAAAATAATTCTTTTAACAAATAGATTCTTCACACAAAAGCACTGAAACAACATAACTCATTATGATTGATCATGAAACACAAAACAATTGCATCAACACATAAAAACATTAGCAAATTACAAAAGTCATAACACATGTGATTGAGTGGAAAAACCCAAAAGGGTAAAAACCACTATGAACATGAACTCCATTAAGCCTCACTAGAAAACCTCACTAATTGCAGTCTATGCCTCACTGGAAAACCTCACTGATTACAATACATGCCTCAATGGAAAACCTCACTGGTTACATATCCTATGCCTCACTGGCAATAGGAGCACTTAAAACAATCTCAAAAAATAGAAAGAATATAGAGGGTTACTCTGTTTCACTACAAATCTTTGATCAATGTCACTATCTCTACATATCCCATTACAATAGTATAACTCTATCTCTGCATATCTCCTTCAATCAACATAACTCTACATCTGCATTTCCCTTTCATTCAAACTCATACTCAATCTGCATATCCCTTTACCATAATATTTTCTCTTTTCATACATTGTCCTCACTGCATTATACACACACCTATATACTAAACAAAGACATCACTGCATGATTATCTCTATCTTCAATTTCATAGAGGTATCCACACTACAAAATTACACTGTTATCCCTTTCATCATAATATATTTCTTCATCTTCATCATCTTTAGATAGATCCACACAAGAAGTATATGCAATCATCAATACTCTAACAATTTCCACATTATATTCTTAAATTCTCCAATCCACTACTCTACTACATCAGTTATAGAAGTGCATCTATGTATAGAGGGAGTGGGTGCAACATGCATTATGCATGTCAACGTTCAAATCTATTTTTGACTATTGTTATTTTTAACCTCTGATAATTCTCTGCACCGCCGCTTATTGAAGATGCCGATCAAATTTTATTCTTAGCATGTAACTGTCGAAATTCAAAATGACTCTAAATCCACACCTTTGATTTAGTCCTTCGTGCCATCTTGAATTTAAACTACAACATTTGATATAAGATTGGTGCCCAAAAATAAGCCTTTCACCTATTTGAACCGATTCCCTGAATAGAAAGGACCAATCACTGAATGAACTGAACACCCTCGAGCTGGTCACTTAAGTTGTGGGTGACCTCTTGTTGAAGGTCAACATCCAAACATAACATAAAGTGACTACCCATCAGTAAAGGTGCCTTAAAGCTTATAGTCCAGGGTTTACATATTAGGACTTAGGGTTTCTTTAGGTCTTTTAGACAATAGGTCTTAAACAATACAAACCCTAATTTTTAAATAAGCCCTTTGACTTGAAATCACACAAATCCTAGTTTTATGGTAGAGAACAGATAAAGACATTTCAGACCTTAGGATGCTTTAGAACTATTAGAGTTTTGCAGATAGAACTTAATGTTTTTGAAGATGGTAGACTAGGTCCTTTGAAGAATAGCAAACCCTAATTTCTTCTCAAATGCTCACTGTCATGATCATATCTCTGATTATACTTTATCACATTGACATAAAGCAAATCAATCAATCTTTTTGCAACAACTATCCATACCTTTTGCTATTTCAACAAATCAATGTGAAACCATCAACCTTTGCATCAAACACATTCAACTCTACCATACCATTGAAACTCCATTGCTGCAACTCTTTGCATTGCACAAGCATCTCAACTTACTATGCATCAAGCATCAACAAATGATCCTCTGTTATAAGAATGAAAAGATAACATCATGAGATCAACATTGTGATTCTGCATTACTACATTCAACAACATTCCAATAGTTTGAATTGATCAAAATACTATATCACTGCATCTTTGGAAATTATGACAAATCAACCATGATGTTTAGGAAATGAATAAGTATCTTGTCATGAAGCATTAACAATGTAACTCTCTGTGCATCAAACATCAAACACTCATTGCATGATACAAACTACAAACCTCCTGATGTTGATGACAAATGCATACTGCATACCTTGATGTGCATCTACTGATGATGACAAAGATATACTTGAACCACCTGATATGTGATCATTTGATATGACAACCTCTATCAACAACATGATCAACCTTTGCAACAACATGAAACACCAAGTTACTTTGTCATACAAACCAATCAACACTATGAAATGCATTGTGAACTTGTCATACTCTTGTCATGACATGGAACAACTTTGTGACCTATATCATGCTAACATAGATGATCAACAACATACACCTAAAGCTGAGATCTCTCAACATCATTAGGTATGAACTCCTGAATCATGATTCTGAGGCATCTACTCAAACAACACAAACCAACTTCAAGCATGAACACCATTTCAAGCTCCAACTTTTGACATCAATGACAAGCATCATTCCAACAAACTCCCCCTTTATCATTGATGGAAAAACCTTCATCACTCTCTCTCTCCCCCCCTTTGACATCAAGTGACAAAGGACCCTTGATTGCAAATCAATCAACACTCCATATACTCCCCCTGTGATGTTGGCTCCCTCTAAATCTTATCACATCCTAACATGCTTACCTTCATAGGCATTGTGCTTGTATCACTATCATAACATTTGCATACAACTTCATTGTACCATATCAGTGCTTATCACTATTCTTTGAAAACTGCAGTGGACTACCTTGGCATAAGAATAAGTAGACCTTGATGGTCTTGAACTCTGTCACAAGTTTGGTGAGAGTCCTCTATTTCCTCATCTATAGTTTCTATATCATTATTCTTTCTAACAGAATCATCAAATTCATATGAAATTTCTATGATATCCATCTTTTCAGAAAGTTCAAATTCATTTGCATAGTTCATGTCACTTGTTTTCTTCTCACATTCTTTAGCCACAACTGCAAACTTCATATGTTCTTCCATTGGTAAAATTGATCACGCATAGAGAAGCATATACAGTTTCATTAGGAAATCTTGAGATAATTTTGCATAGAGATGCTTTCAAGTTTCAAATATCAATTGGAAGCTACTAGTAGATTTCCTCATCTCTAACTTAACTCAGAAAGAAGGCACCATTCACAGTCTCATCCTTTCCCTTTCACCACCTCCCTTAATATACTCCTTCAACACCATACTGCTCATGAGACACTCTCTCAAGTACTTTCTTAGAGACAAACCACTATCTTCAAATCACTGTCATTACACTTGTAAACCTCCTTTGTCACACTGACACATTCTTAGTGACATACCACCTATCACCAAATCACTATCTTATTGAAATTACATGAAGTCACAAATATTGTCCTTACAAGTAATGTCAATTATGTCATGACTTTTTAGCAGATCTTGAGCCATGCAACAAGAGTTCCTCCAGGAAAAACATCACTATCCAACAAAGTCTCCTTCATATAAACTCTGAGAGGATTCTTCTAACATCAAACATAAGATATAACTCACAGTCTTATTGTCCTATTATCATATTGTCATGTTGTCTTGATGTCCTACCCCCTTTGGCATAATTTTTGGTAGTACCTCTGTACTTTGTGTCCCTGCATGGGACAATAGTATCTCTATATTCATTTGATCATCCTTCTTTAATTGTATACACAGTATGCCTACACTTTTGGCAATCTCTATACCTCCACTGTGCATATTCATCATGACTGTTGGGTGTACTACTGTTGCACTATCCTTTTCTTGTCAAAACATACTAGCATCATCAAGACACATAGTTTCCAACACTACAAATAGAGACTATCCTTGCAATTTTCACTTGAAACTATAACACTTGACAACAGTTTGATGGATTCCATATATTATTCCAAAGCTTTTTCTGATGCATTATACAAGACTGTTGCCCAAGGTTGCAGAGTCTAATTTTACACCTGCCAACTGCATTTTCTTGAAGATTAATCAGATTCTTTCAACAAAACTATTTTGTGTGTATCTTGCAACCATTAACAGTAATAACTAAAAACATTTGGCAGATTCCTATTGTCATGATAGTCTTCCTATATCTTTCAATGTCAAGTTCTTCATTCACTATGTTTGAGTTTCAATCTTGAATCCTCTGACTTCTAACTGTCTTTGTATTTTCTTGCATGACTCTTGCATGCAATATCTTAGACTTATGTATGTACCCTTTTATTAATAGTTTTCTACTTCATCAAAACCTGCATATAATCTCTGCTATACTAAGCCCTATAGGGTGCTATTCTGTCTTCATCTGTCATGGAAGTCTTCATACTAAGTGATTTTACTATCACTTTTTCCTAATGTGAATGCCTTGAGATGGCCTTACTCAATAATGTGGAGATGTCTTTGATAAATTACTAAACAAGAGATAAGCGTGCATACTTTGTAGACCTCCTTTCTCTCACATGCTCATGGAAGACTTATCATAGGGATACAGTCATAAAAAAATAGTTGATGTATATCACTATATTGGAATCACTGTCCTTAACACAAGCATAATCTTACCAATGCATAAAAAAACATAACTAAGCATGGCACCTCTTTGTTGTTGTCAATGGGGCTAAATGATAAGACAATAAACATCTCCCCCTGACCTCATGCTACTTCTTATTCAACTTGTGATGTGTCTTGTGCAATATGTACAAGTTTAGGTTTATCTTTTTATTGATTTTTCCTTCTCCACACTTTCATAGGTTCTCTCTTTTGTTCAATTTTCTTCCTCTAGACTTTCTCAGGCTCTTTCCTTTTCTAACCTTTCAAACCAGGTGATCCTTTTCTACAATAATGTGCTTTGTGACCAAGGGTGTTGCACTTATAACATATGATATTACAATCTAGATCAAATGATTGATAGTTTCCTTTTGACAACCTATGAGCACTTCTTTTGCTATTCCATACATGATCATACCTTCCATGCACTCTATAATTTCTTTTTATGTGGCCAACATTGTTGCAATTGTAACACACTAGATCAACATTCCTTATTGAAGCAGAAGAGTTTCTTCTCATAAAATTAGACCTCCTATGAGCAAATCTACATTTAGCCACCTTATGATCATATCCATTACATGACTAACAATAACCAAGAAAGGAATAATTGTACCTTATAGATTGACTTTGCCTGGCAGGTGGAGATCCTGTGGACCTGATGGTTCTTTTTCTTCCTCCACTATTGATGTTCTTGAAAAACCCATTATCAACACTCTTATCTTTTGCCTTCTTCTTGTTTTCAGTCTTAGGAGCAACAAAATGATAGTCCAGATCTATCTTCTTTCTAGGAGTTTCTCTGACTTTAGAAGTTTGCCCTCTATCATACCCTAAGCCAGTAGTGTCCTTGTGAGATTTTTGTTTTCCCAACATCACATACAACTTGCTAGTGCTATCCTCAAACTTCTAATTTTTCTTTGACTAAATAATGATATTTTCAAAATCTTTTCTTAGAGGGACCATCTCAGCCTCTAGTTTTTGGCACTCAATTGTTTTGACTTCAAATTCAGACTTTGTTGCATCTACTATCCTTTTATCCTCTTCAATCTCTATTTTTAGATTGATAATTAATTTATCTGATTCTTCAACTTCTACTCTTAAATCCACAATTAGATTTCTTGCCTCTTCAAGATCTAAAAAAGTTTTTTCAAGGTCAGAAAGTACTTTGGCCTTGGAGCCCTTTTCATGTTGAAGTAGTAACTCTAATATCTGGTTCTCCTTTCTAAATTTCTTGATCTCATCTAGGCCACACATGAGTTCACCTTCAATATCAATTTCACATTCATCATCATCATACTCTTGTTCATCTTCACTCACAATGTGGTCTTCTTCTTTGTCAACATTCTCAACTACAAGATCATCTTCTCCTTCAAATATATCATATTTTGTGTCAACTAGCAAGGGTGTTTCTTGCAACAACTCGTCACTTGATTTGATTTGGACATGTTGAACATTTTTTTTCTTGGCATTTCTTATTTCCTTAATTCTTTTACTCTTTGCCATAGTATTCCACCACCAGGATCTACCCAAGTCTATTAGACTCCTGTAAGGAACCTGCAGCTCTGATACCAATTGTTGGAATATTTTAGACCACTAAGAAGGGGGTGAATCAGTGGTTTACAAAATAATTCTTTTAACAAATAGATTCTTCACACAAAAGCACTGAAACAACATAACTCATTATGATTGATCATGAAACACAAAATAATTGCATCAGGACATAAAACCATTAGCAAAGCACAAGAGCCATAACATAGGTGATTGAGTGGAAAACTTGAGAAGGGTAAAAACCACTATGAAAATGAACTCCATTAAGCCTCACTGGAAAACCTCACTGATTACAGTCTATGCCTCATTGGCAAACCTCACTGGTTACAGTCTATGCCTCACTAGGAAACCTCACTAGTTACATATCATATGCCTCACTGGCAATAGGAGCACTTACAACAATCTCAAGAAAATAGAAAGAATATAGAGGGTTACTCTGTTTGACTACAAATCTTTGATCAATGTCACTATCTCTGCATATCCCCTTACAATAGTATAACTCTATCTCTGCATATCTCCTTCAATCAACATAACTCTACATCTGCATTTCACTTCCAGTCAAAGTCATACTCAATTTGTATATCCCTTTACCACAATATTTTCTCTTTTCATACATTGTCCTCACTGCATTATACACACACCTATATAATAAACAAAGACATCATTGCATGAGTGTCTCCAGCTACAATTTCACAAAGGCATCCACACTAGAAAATTACACTGTTATCCCCTTCAAACAATAATATATTTCTTCATCTTCATCATCTTCAGAGAGATCCATACAAGAAGTATATGCAATCATCAATACTCTAACAGTTTCCACATTAGATTCTTAAATTCTCTGATCCATTACTCCACTACATTAGTTACAAAATTACATCTATGTATAGAGGGAGTGGGTGCAGCATGCATTATGCATGTCAGCATTCAAATCTATTTTTGACTTGTTATTTTTAACCTCTAATAATTCTCTACACCACTGCTTATTGAAGATGCCCATCAAAGTTTATTCTTAGCATGTAACTGTTGAAATTTAAAATGACTCTAAATCCACATCTTTGATTTAGCCCTTTGTTCCATCTTGACTTCAAACTACAACCTTTGATATAAGATTGGCGCCTAAAAATAAGTCTTTCACCTATTTGAACCGGTTCCCCGAATAGAAAGGGTCAGTCACTAAATGACTTGAACACCCTCGAGTAGGTCACTTAAGTTGTGGGTCACCTCTTATTGAAGGTCAACATCTAAACATAACATAAAGTGACTACTTGTCAGTAAAGGTGCCATAAATCTTATAGTCTAGGGTTTACATATTAGGACTTAGGGTTTCTTTAGGTCTTTTAGACAATAGGTCTTAAACAATACAAACCCTAATTTTTAAAATAGCCTATTGACTTGAAATCACACAAACCCTAGTTTTATGGTAGAGGATAGATAAAGACATTTCAGACCTTAGGATGCTTTAGAACTGTTAGGGTTTTCAGCATAGAACTTAGGGTTTTTGAAGATGGTAGACTAGGTCCTTTGAAGAATAGAAAACCCTAATTTCTTGTCAAATGCTCATTGTCATGATCATCTCCATGATTATACTTTATCACATTGACACAAAGCAACTAAGTTTATGTTTTTGCAACAACTATCCATACCTCTTGCTATTTTAACAAATCAATGTGAAACCATCAACCTTTGCGTCAAACACATTCAACTCTACCATACCATTGAAACTCCATTACTGCAACTCTTTGCATTATACAAGCATCTCAACTTACTATGCATCAAGCATCAACTAAGGATCCTCTGTTATAAGAATGAAAAGAGAACATAATGAGATCAACATTGTGCTTCTACAATACTACATTCAACAACATTCTAACAATCTGAATTGATCAAAACACTGTATCACTGCATCTTTGGTAATCATGACAAATCAACCATGATGAAGGAAATGAATAAGTAACTTGTCATGAAGCATCACCAATATAACTCTCTGTGGATCAGGCATCAAACACTGCATATTGATGATGATGACAAATGCATACTGCATACCTTGATGTGCATCTACTGAAGCTGACAAAGATATACCTAAACTGGGATATGTTATCATTTGATATGACAACCTCTATCAACTACATGAAATAAAAAGTTCCTTTGTCATACAAACCAATCAACATTGTGAAATGCATTGTGAACTTGTCATGGAACAACTCTGTGACCTATATCATGTTGACATAGATGATCAACAACATACACCTAAAATTGAGATCTCTTAGCATCATCAAGTATGAACTCTTGAAGCATGATTCTAAGGCATCTACTCACACAACCCAAACCAACTTCAATCATGAACACCATAGCAAGGTCCAACTTTTGACATCAATTACAAACATCATTCCAACAATTGTCTATTTGCATTAGTATTGTATTGCAAAATCATTCAAATTCTATAATTCACACATAGTGTGCCCATTTGTAAACAAATGTCTATAGTCTAGTATGTTGTATGCCCATTGAGCTAAACTATAATTTAGTTGTGATTATGAATTAATAAATTACATATTTATATTTCATTGAGTTTCATTGTGTGTGTTTGTTCATCAGGCTGCATGGTTGGATAATCCTTCATTGGATCATATGTCCATTGTTGGCCATATGTGTTTTCATTAATGTCAACATAGCATAGATCGATGACACTATCAGGAAGGTAAGATACTACTCTTGGTTGTATATTTCCTAAGAAAGAGAAATCTCATGATTGGAGGTCAAAAAAGATATATTTATAATCAAAGCAGAGTTGAGTTTGAGGCCTTATTAATATGAGAATTAGAACAAGAATCAGATGTTAAGGAAGGATGCTTGATGGCTTGAAGCATGTTTTATGATCTATAGTACTGATCCTAAGTTGTGTGTGGTGATGCAAAGAAGGCTTGGCCTCTAGAAGAAGATGACAGTCCTTGTATTAGAATGCCTGCTCTTTGAAGACTGTCTGGTAGATTACTCTGCATTTTCATCATTTTTCTATTGAGCTTCTGTGGTTTGGAACATAGCTTCATACAATGTCATTTTATGTATGTTCTAAGTTTAATGATGTTTTGATCACTGGAAGGATATTTTTCTGCTAACAACTTGAGGATAAAGTTGGTTTTGTAAAGATGTTCCTAGCAGGGTGATGGAATGCTCTGCATTCCTCCGAAGTTGTAGATGTGGCTCTGTGGTTCTAAAGTTGTGTCAAGAAGATAGTAAAGGTGTTATTTCCAAAGTGTCAAATCATATTTCCCTCCTCTGTGAAAGTTATGTATGATAGAACACCAATATGTGCTCTAACAGAATGGTGCAGTGTTGAAGACCCACTAGAATGCTTTGCATTCCTCTGGAAGTGAATGATTGACTTTCTTATTTTGTCAACATGTTCTCTGATGTGCATGGCATGCCTCATTTCTATTTTAGGCTTCTTGGTGGTCCACAACTCAGTTTTTCAATTGACATCGTGGTGCAGTGTGTTCTAGATAATAGAGTGTTTGCAGAGTAAATGTTTGAAGTTGTGTGGCATAATTCTTTGATGTGTGGTGGAAAATGTGTGTATGGGGGTGTTTTATGAGTCATGTGAACTCTTCTTGAAATTTTTCATGAAGATCTTTCTTGTTTCCTGTATTGCACAAGGTTTTCAAGTTAATGTGGTCATTATTCTTCAATTCTTCATGAGTTTTCCTTAAAGTTGTCCTATTTCTAAATGAGAGGAGTGTGCAAATGTAATTCCTTGGTGTTTGAAGAAGTAAAGGATGTTTTGGACCTGGTTAAGCAAGTGTTAAGGTCTGCAAGGCCTGGATCTTTTGCTGGTGTAACTTGTTGTTTCAATTAGGACCTATCTTCTACACGTTTCATAGTGTGTGTTGTTTGGTCGACTTGTAAATGTATTTTTCATGTTGTATCTAGTTGACAAGCAATGTAATCAATGTAATATCATGTATAAATAGTGAATCAAATTGAGTTGGGAAGGTATGATTGCAAGTTGATTGTAAAGATTCACAAGCAAATAAAAAGTAGAATAAATACATCATTGATGTGCGACTGAAGGAGAAAGAGTAGATGTTGTTGATGCTGTCTAGATTAATCTTGAAGACATATTTGTGATAGTGATCAAGTATAGAGTGCACCTAATTGATCAAATCTTTAGAAGAAAGTGTGTGGAGGCAGAAGTGTAATCATCAAGGTGTGAGCTTCAATGACAATTTTTAGACAGTAAGAAAAGACTGTTATACTATAATCTTTTGTAATCTTTTCAGGGAGTAGAAGCTCCCTTGGAAGTGACCCTAAAACAAAGTCATTAGGGAGTAGAAGCTTCCTTGCGAGTGACCCTAAATCAAAGTTACTTAGGGAGTCGCAGCTTCCTTGGGTTAAAAGCCCCTAAAATAAAGTTATTATTTGAGCGTCATATATTGTGAGTTAATCCTCACAGTGGTTTTTCCCTTCTAGGGTTTTCCACCTACATCTAGCATTATGTGTTGTGGTGCATTGTGTTAATCTTCCATGTTCATGTTAATGATGTGATGCTTAAGTTTTGATATGCTCCAGCTAAGTTAAAGTTGTTAAATTTGAAGATTGATTAGATACTGATTCACCCTCCCTCTCAATATCCTGGTGTGTCTAACATCCAGGACTACATGGTATTGGAGCATGGTTTTGAATCCTTGGAGAGAGTGAAGATTCTACTTGTAAACAAATTTTTGAGTTTGAGGAAGTCCTCAAGAATCTTGTAAATAGAGCATTGACTATGATGTAGTTTGTAGGAGTGGTTGTGGGCAGACCACTAACTTGAGGTAGTTTGCATCAGACCCCAGATGCCCACACAAAGAGGACAAGGTATTGTTAATATTGTTGGAAAGATGGAAGAAATGTTTGAGATGATTAAGTCCATGAAGATCCAAATGGATGCTTTTGAAGAATACCACAGAAGAAACCCTAACCCCAGAGTTGATGAGAGTGATGAAGAACAAGAGACTAGTCCTGCCAAGCAAATTGAAAGAAAAGAAGAAGACAAGGAAGAACTTGGATGTTGAAAGATATATCAAGTATTGGTAAGAAAACAAGAGTAGATATTCTTGATTATTTTGGTAGTTTAAATCCTAAATAATTGATAGATTGGATAATTGATCTAGAAGAACATTTTGAGTATGAAGATATTGATGATCTAGATAGGGTAAAATTTGCTAAAAGTAAGTTGAAGCATCATGTTGCCATTTGGTGGAAAGAAATACAAAAGGTAAACCTAACATTGGGAAATGGGATAGAATGGTGAAGAAGCTAAAATTTAAGTCTAATGGTCAAGATTAAAAGATAATATCAATGGTTGTGATTAAACAAGGGAGAAAATGGTTAATTTATTAAGGTTTCATTATATTGTTGGTTACAAATATTAATGGATTATTGAAATAGTCTTTGGATGTGTCATGGAGTTGGAGAAGGTGAGTGGTTAGTGTTGAACACACAGATATACTAAGAGGGGGGTGAATCAATATATATTCAAATTCTTGCCCTTTAAATGTTTTCAACAATGTAAACATTTAGACCATATGAAGCAAAAGAACACACACACACATAACACTAGATTTACATGGAAACCCAAGATGGGATAAACCATGGTGAGCAAGCTGCTTGGATCTACTATCCAAATCCAACCTCACAAATAAAATGGAGTATACAATGAGTTTTATGGGCACAAACCCAAAGGAAGCACTAACTCCCTGAAGCGCTACAACACTTACAAGATGAGGCACCAACCTTTGCTATGCAAATCTTGAATGATGACTCAATTACCTTTGCAACAATATCTCTGCTAACACTTTGACATCCTTTACTTGTTCAGATGGCTCAGAAACCTCCACACTATCATCTATGATATTCTCTTGATCGTCTGACTGATTCTCATACCTTGAATACCTCTACAACACTAACTCTGCTATAGGTCATGCATTGTTGCTTACAAAGTTACTTATCTTTCTTTGATCATTCACTTGTCATCACTCATATTTCACTCACTTGTAGTAGTCTTTCTACCTTCATATATATCCTCCACAAATATTCTAAACATCATCTTGGTTGGCCTTAAGAAAACGTGTAACCAACCTTACTTGTCGGCTCCCAAATCATTTGCAATAATGTAGGAGTGAAACCCTATTATACTGTTCATACCAAAGGATTTACTAAACCCATTTTACTTCCTCAAAGATTTCTAGCTAGCACACGCTTCCATACACACGGCACAAGTGCTCAAATACACCATGTCAGCTCTGCAAGCACTTAACCTTTCATATATTAGCTCCAGACCCTATGCAGTACATGAGAAGTGAAATATCATCAAGGGGTTCATATCACAAACATTATGTGACCTACAAAACCTTCTCATGCACTCCTCTTTCTAGTTCATGCTTCTTCTTGCTGGCACAATCAATCAAACTTTGATGTCAATATCCTTTACACTGTCAAGTCACATTGTTTCAAGTCAGAACATTGAAAAACACACTTGTAGTATTGTATATCCTCTAAAACTTGAGTATGCAATTCTTATCTCTTTTCTTTACATAATCTCCAAACTGCCAAGTCATATATGCAAATGCAATGGAATATAGCAACTTTGAGTTTCATACCTGATAACCTTGCACTATAATAACCCTGTTATCAATCTGTTGACTATGGATGTCCTTGTGGTAGTCCATATGCTTTGAAACTTGGATCAAACATACCTCATAGCCATATTTAGATATCCTTCAAATAGCAAGGTCATATCTTCATCTGTGGTAGAACATGGTACAATCTCATGTGATTCTCTAGTACAATTTCTTGTACCTTTGACATTTTTGATAACTTAGACAATTTCCTTCATATCCCATGCAATGCTTTTCATCAAGTGACAATATATATAACAATGCAACAAGCATGACATCATATTATCAATGCATGACATCAATCAAAATGCTTTGACAACCTTCACCTAACCATGAACTTCAAAAGATAAGGTACAACTATGTACAGATGATACTAATCCAACAACATGTTCGTGTCTTTCATCATCATGTCTTTCACAACACAATTTCTCTAATTACCACTCCTTTGACATCAATGACAACATATGCAACAATCCCCCCCTTTGTCATTGATGGAAATACTAACCTGATATTCAACTTTTCTCCCACTTTAACATCAAGGGAAAAGGGCCACTGGTCTTCCTTTGTACTAACAAAACATGATATCTCCCCCTGTCTATATTAGCCCTTACATACCTTTGCGACCTCTTTATCTTCTTACTCCTCCTGAGAGGTAGTCATTTTCAATCCAGAGAAGATATACATATAGCAAAACAAGTTTTATTCTCCATCTTTTTTACAATATATATTGGCTTTATACATACCAAACTTGATTTAGTGGCCTATCCATACAAAATGGCACTACTTATCCTAGTTCTATCCTCTACGCACTTCTTGAGGTAGCTTAAGATAGTTTTTAGTTGTTTCTCTACTTCAAAAATTTGTCTTGTCTTCAAGACATGTTTTATTTAATTTGATGGTAGAATTTTCATATATATTGCTTTCAATTGGACCAAAGAAGTGTCCCATTGTTTCTTTGTTGTTGTCAAAATCTAGATTTGGCTTTCTAGTTGTATATAGGAGTCCTCTGCTTCTTCTAGAGAAGATGGTACCTGATTTTTCTAGGCCACTGTATTTGCCTCTATCAAAATTCCAATCAATGATGCTAACCTTAAGCTTACCACCTCTCGCATCTATTTGATTTGGCCTTTGATTTGTTCCCTTTGGTCCTATAACTGCTGCAACTGGGAGTGTAATTTCTCTGTTTGTGCCCTTATGGCTCCATTATTATCATGTACCGGATCTTAAGTAGTGGCCACTTGTGTAATTTGTATTTCAGTTGCATCCATTTGATCCTTTAAACTTTTGGTGGTTGCTAGCCATTGTAGACAAAATTGGTACAACACTTTTGCTTCCTCCATGCAATTTTGAATGCTCTATATATTTTCTTGGACTTTTATATGTGCCTTTGCACATTTATCTAAAGCATCACCCATCCTATTGTTGTACAATTGTTCATATATGTTCATCTTTGTTTGTTTCTCCAGGAATGCATAATGTGCTTTAAAAGATTCCATTAGCTACTTTAATTCTTGTGTTGGACATAGAGTTGAATCCATTTCTACTTTTGGGATTTCATTTTGTATTATATTGATTACTTCTACTAGTAGCTCAGTGCCTTCTACTTGTTACTATAAAATCTCCTCCCTTGTAGAGGAATGAAAGATATCTCCTAGTTGTAATTTATGGAGAACAGAAATACTGGATAGATTGACTTGTCCATCAGAAACAAGTAATTGCAGCAGTTGAGGAGTCACCAAAGGTCGAATTTTCTTTTTCTATGCTAGAAGAGGTCCTTAATAGAATCAATAGGAGAGGTGGAGGAAGATGCTTCCTGATTTACTTGAGAACTCTCCCCTGTATCTGGTCTAACCTACTCCTCTTGCTGATCCTATTGATCCTGTTGATCTATATTGTGCAAAGGAGGATCACATTGCTTAGTGTTATGTGGAGGAGAAGTTTGTTGTTGTTCCACATTTTTATTAGCCTCTTTCACCCCTTCAAATATCTTCATTGTTACTTCCTTAGTTTCCTTTTGAATTTTAGCTCTGTCATCTTGCTCCATGCTCATTAGAGTATCTAACCCATGTTTAGTTCTTAGCTCTTGAGCCTGCTTCTAGGACAACATATCCTTTTCTTCCTTAGAAATTGTAGCACTAGCTCTATCTAAGGCATGTTGTCTCAGTTCTTCATCCATTTCTAGAGCTTTTTCTCTCCTCTGTATCAAGGCCTGAGCTAGGCTATCCAAAACTTTTTCAATTATTTCATTCAAGGGCTTATTATATTTAATCATATACATGATCACAACCTTCTCTATAGTACTCTGATCTACTAGAGATACTTTTGGATGAAGTTTAGTAGTTTCCATTAACAATCCATGATGCACAATGCCATTGAAAATGGCTTCTAACTAAAGTGGATCTTGTGGAGGAGCCTCCGGAGTTGTTTGTTTTGTTTTCTTCTTCTTCTTCTTCAATTTAGAAGTTCCTTCCTCCCCTTCTTATTCCTCTCCAATGTCTTCCTCTGCTTGGATTTTCTTGCTCTTGGCAAGTGTTTTTTTACCCTTTGATGTTTATTTTCTTTTGTTTTCATTTGCGCCAAAGTTTCAGAGGCTTTCTTTCTTTCAGTGGAAGCTGTTTGTGTTGATGCTGAGGGTTGCGGAGCACTTGCTGCAACATAAGCGGATCTTCCTAACCTCCTTGGGATTTGTGATGAGGTAGTTACTTGTAGATCTGAGGAGGTAGGATGTGGATCCTTTGTAGGAGCTTGTGATGAGGTTTTAGGCTTTGGCAGTACACCCCATTTCTCATGTAATTGTTCTCTATTCTTCTCAAGCTACTCCTCCACATTCTTTTTACTCATTTTGTCCATTATTACTTTATAGGTCCCAAACCTTTCAGTTACAATATCCTTAGGTTTTCTTAGGAGATTATCAGTGTAGGTATTTATTTCTTCTGCAGATACCTCATAAGGTAGTCTGGGTATCCAAGACATTCTTGGTTCTACCACTTCAATGTAGGTGAAGTCTTTGTCAGCCAAAAAGGTGATGTGTTCTCTATATTTCCATACCATATATTGTATGGTATAATCTCCCTTGCTTGCATATCTATTTGCATGGTTTTGAAAAACCCCCAGTACATAGTGCTACAATTCTTTGTATCACTGAAACCCCTCATGTGGTTTTTGATTTGTGCAGCAACCAAGATATGTTGTAGACAAACCTTCCCCTTGAATCTAGGTAATTCATTCATAAAATTAAATACTAGGCAAATAATGAGAGTTCCATACCTGAAATTGTAGTTTGATCCTTTTGTTCTCTTCAAATTTTCCATCAATTTCTCTCTCATGACTTCGTAGAGGTCAAAGTCCTTGCCCTCCTTTACCATTTGATATGTGGTATGGATGGCGGTACTAGTTGTCGATCCTTCTCTTTTTGCAAATTATATTTTGTAAGCTATGCCCACAGTAGCATACCACACCCCTAGATCAGTTATGTTCATCACACTTAGGGTTCATTTATCAAGTTTCACCCTAGTTAACTCAGTCACCCTATCATTCTTGATGGCCTTCATCATCGGTACCAGTCCTGTTGAACTTAATATGGTGACCACCCCAATTGCATCTTTGGTAATTCTGTAGGGTTTGTCAAGATAAATAAATTCATCATGAATTATGTTTAGAACAATCCTTACCCAATCATGTGTGCTGCAAAAATCCAGGTAATCTTTCTTGACATCTAGTCTTTTGGTGGCGATGTTCACATATTCTGGCTTATATCCAGTGTCATCCAACATGGTATCTCTTAATTCCTCAAACTTCATGTGGTTGATCTTAGTGAGTGATGAGTGGATGTATATCCTTACATCCTCAATATAGACAACATCAGCTGGAACATTAGAGAATGCTCCATCCATATCCACTTCCATGGCCTTATATGGATATTTCCTGTACTTTGTGTTAGAAATAAAGGTGCAAACCACACAATAGAAACTTGATTCAAACCTTATTAATGTCCTCTAAATAATGTAGAATCAATGGAGATTGCAACAAAATAAAACTACTACATAGAAATAACATGCATTAAGAACTGAACACATAACATAGTATGTAACATGGAGAAAACCCTTTTGGGTAAAAAACTCCACCAAGAAAATAGGCTCCAAGTTGTATTATCTTCAAATATGAGATTACAATACATGCACTTCCTCTTCTTCTTCAGTCTTCAATTTAGCAATGCTTGTTACTCTCAACTTTGATAAAAAATGTAGTACCAATATCCTTATAAAAGGAGGTTTCCTTCTAGGGCAAGAAAACCAATATAATATTGACCATCATATTTGTGACCTAATGACAAATGGTCCAGATTTACAATGATAAAATTTGTCTTCTGGGGTGTTGCCCTCAAGCCCCCACTAGGGTACGCGGCCCCTAGACCCCCCTGCCAGAGGGACAGTCCCCTTGAACCCCTTGTAGGAAGGAACCCCCCTATGACCCCCTATCGCAGATGAGTTAGCATCGGGGACTGGATATAAACATGCGGCTAAAACAAGATCGTTGCTATTGAAACCTTTCATCCCTTATGGGTGATTTACAAACAATAATAATAATAATAAATTACATAGGATTTACAAGGTTGATGGCACCTTAATCCTAACACTTTGGTCTTGGCTTCTCTGAAACATCAACCAACTTTGGTGTTGCCATTTTATCTCTTCTGCACTCTGTAGCTAGGGTTTCACTTCTTAACTCATCTTCTCTCAAATTTTCACTTTGTAGCTAGGGCTTTGCTGTTTACTCTTCTTCTCTCAAATTCACCAATCTCTCTTAATACGAATAAGGAGGAATTGAATGATTAGGACTTAATTAACTTTCTTTTGCCCTAACTTTTTGCATTTATTACATCTTTTGCTTGTTATATTTTTGAGAGATTTCAACTACCTATTTCCATCTGAAATTCCTCCACCTTTCATGTTTTCATTTCAAAGAATTGATTTCTTGATTCAAACTTGCCCTATTAACATATCCTTTTCAATTTCTTATCAAGTCACCTATATACCTCAAGCTTTCATTTCAATTCATCTTAACAAACCCAACATCTAATTTTTACAGGGATTTGGAAGATTATGCAGTGGTTAGCTCCCCCTGAACCCATGCTTTTCCTTAATCTACTATGAAATCTTGTGCATGAGGCACAAGCATAGATTCTTCCTTCTTCTCATTTTCTTGCTCTTGTTTCCTTATCCATGTGTTTGCAAATTCCTTCTTTTGCTTGTTTAGGGTATCTTCCATCTTCTTGAGTTGGTTAGGTGGTTTCACAAAACCACTTTTACAAAATCTTGCTTTATACCCAAATTTATTGCACTTGTAGCATATAACACCACATTCCTGAGGCATAAATGATTTTTTTCTCATATAACCATTTCTTCATGTCTTAGTTCTACAATCAACATCCTTATGACCAAACCTATTGCATGAATAATAGTAACCATAAAAGAATGGAGAGAACCTAGTTGTAGAAAATTGTCTTGCAAGAGAAGAACCCCTAAATCTTTTCTTCAAATCTATGACCTTTGTGAACCCATCATCCATCTTTTGCTTCTCAGCTTCAGTCTTCTCAGATATCTCTATACTTGGTTTTGTCTTCTTTAGCATAGGCTTATCTGTTGATTCATTTGTTTTTGTGCTTTGATGTTTCTCAAACCCAAGGCCGGCCTTATTCTTAGGTGATCTTTGATTTTTTATCATTTCACCAAGAATGATTTTGCTTTTCTCAAATTTTAGGCTCCGATCTACCTGATCCTTGGCTTTCTCCAGTTCCTTCCTTAGGGAGACAATTTCTTCTTCAAGTCTGGTTCATTTATTTGAGTTTTCAATGATCTTAGTGCTTAGACAATCCACAACTCTTTTACCTTCTTCAATTTGAATCTTTAAATTAACAATTGCTTCTTTTGAGTCTTCAAGCTTAGCCTTATATTCTTTATTCTCCTTCCTTACTGATCTCGGGTCATCCAGAGCAGAAATGAGTTCTCCTTCAAGATCAACCTTACATTCTTCTGTTGCAAGTATGAGGTGAACCAGTATTGTCATTGATGTCAACATACTCATATTGCATTGACAAGAGGGATTCGATGAGCAGTGTGCTGAGGATATTGAGAAAATTAGCCTCAGTCAGGAACAGTGAAGAATAGTGATGAGAAGAAGGCAAATGTATTGTATAGGATGCGAACCGGAGGATGCAGATTAAAGGGTTTGTAGATATGAGTCTTGAGATGCTTCAGTCAATATTTCAGAGGTCTGCATGAAGATCTGAAGGAGTTGTGGCTGTCGGTGTGGAACCGGTTCTGGTAAGTGTTCAGAGGTGACAGAGGATCACAGAAAGGTCCGGTGAGGTCCGGAACTGTATGATCCTAATCTGCGGATTGGAAGGAGTATTTGGGATGTCCTTGTGATGTGTCATCTCGAGTTGTGTATGATTTGGAGGTCCGGAAATACCTTTTGCATTATGACAGTGGCGACAGACAGTGTTCTTGAAGTTCCGGATGAGGAAGAGAAGAGATTCCAATACGTAGAGAAAGTGCGGATGTACCTGGTCATTCAGGTAGGCTTGTGAAGGTTCTTGGATCATATTGAGGTTGTGTTGTTGGTCCGCATTGATGGTAGAGCCCAGAATTGAAGATAATCTTCTGGATGAAGTTCTTGCTCTATTTTACCGACCGGATGAGTTGTTCATCCTGCGAATGTTCTTGTGGTGGCCGACCGGATGTGTTATTCATCCTGTGGATATTCTTATAGTTGATTGCCGACTTAGATAAGTCGATGTCTTGTATAAATAAAGGTTTGTGAGTCCATTTGAAGCGTCGGAAGTGAGGTAGTGAGTGGTGTGGTGAAGAAAAGCACGAAAGACAGAACAAAGGTTTTTGGGCTTAAATGGAACTGATCCGGACATGGTAAAGATGTCATTCTCCAGTTCAAGACTATGATTCTTATCACTTTGTAGATAGTGTGTCTCCTTGTAGGCAGTGGGCCTCTTTGTGAGCAGTGTGCTTGGGTAGTGAGCCCTAATTGGCAAGTGCCATTTTTGTAATTCCTTATTCTTCTAACAGAGAATAATCTTTGGGTTAATCACCCCGTGGTTTTCTTCCTTAACCGGGTTTCCACGTCAAAAATACTGTGACATGTGTTTCTATTTCATAGTATTGTTTGTTTGTTTGATTCAATACTGCTTTGATTAATAAAGTTCAAAAGGAGAAATAATTAGGATAATTGATTCACCCCCCCCCCCTCTCAGTTATCAACAATTGGTATCAGAGCCAAGTTCCTCTGAAAGGAGCTTAATCGCTTGAGGAGATCTAGGATGTTGTCATACAAAAAGGATAGTCCAAAGTTCGATGGAACCAATTTCACTCTCTGGAAGGGTCGCATGAAATGTCACTTGGAATGTATGGGAAAAGC
Source organism: Cunninghamia lanceolata (assembly GCA_027924645.1). Classification (NCBI taxonomy): domain Eukaryota; kingdom Viridiplantae; phylum Streptophyta; class Pinopsida; order Cupressales; family Cupressaceae; genus Cunninghamia; species Cunninghamia lanceolata. Next base: position 9,904,151 of record BSBN01000585.1, on the reverse strand, counting down.
ATACTTGGCCATGGTTTCAAAACCATATGTACCTCCACAAGGTGGTTCGACAACTCTGAATGAAATCACAGAAGCTGAAAATAATCTGCGGACCAAGGAAGCTCTTCTAAGCGCATTGAATGACTCAGATCTCTCAAATGTTATTGACCTACCAACTGCATATGAGATCCTGACTAAACTGGAACTTCTGTATGAAGGAGATGAGTTTGTCAAGAGTGCAAGGTTACAAAGTCTGAAAGGGAAATTTGAAAGATTGAAGATGAGAGATGATGAAAACATCACTACTTTTATGCCAAGAGTGAATGAACTAGTGTGTGGAATTAGAAATGCTGGTGGAACTCTGGATGAAAATGAGATTGTTTGCAAAATCCTCAGATCCCTTCCTGCTGCCTACAAAATCAAGGTTGCTGCAATTGATGAATTCAGAGCCCACACAACCGTCACAAGAGAACAATTGGCTGGCAAGCTAGCTGCATTTGAAATGACCGAGTTTGGAGATGATCCTCCCAAGACTGAATCTGCTTTCAAAGCCAGTGCCTATGTGAAAGGCAAACAGAGATTTGATCCGGGAGAAAACTCTTCAAGGAAGATGTCATGGTATGATCAAGCAAGAAGAGACATGGAAGAAGAAGAAGCAGAAATAGCTCAACTTGAAGCCCTCATCGCAAAAAGACTACCAAGAGGATCCGGTAAGTATGAAGGAAAACTACCTTTTAAGTGCTTCAACTGCAATAAGATTGGTCATTTTGCTTCAAGATGTCCGGAAAAATCTGCACGGTCTAATACTAACAGACAAAGGTTTCAAAAGAACTGCTATTATGTTCATGAAGAAGATGACAGTGAAGGAGTAACAGATGATGAATCAGAACTAGGAAGCAAATCCAGAAATGAATGGGTGTTTATTGCCATCAAGGAAGAAGATTCAATACTCTATGAATCTGTCAATCACAAGGTTGTGGAAAAAGCTTTTGCTGCTCAAGTGGAAGAAAAGGATGATTGGGTTATTGACAGTGGATGTTCTCACCATATGACCGGTGACAAGAATAAGTTTTTGAATTTGGAAAGGTATGAAGGAGGAATGGTAAAATTTGGTGACAATTCTGCTGGCAGAATCAGAGGTAGGGGAACTATTTCCTTTGATGGAAAGAGCAAAACAGGTAATGTACTATATGTTGAAGGATTGAAGCACAATTTTCTCAGTGTTGGTCAGTTAGTAGACAAAGGCTATGATCTCCGGTTTAAGAATGGAAAATGCAGAATCTTTACAAGCTCCGGAACTGAAATTGCATCCGGTACTCAGACAAAAGGTAATATCTTTCATCTGGTTGGTTCAAATAAAAGTTGTCTGTTTGTTCAAGTTGATCTGAGTTGGTTATGGCATAGAAGAATGTGTCATGTAAATTTTGATAACATCATCAAGATAAGCAATACTCAAGCTGTAAGAGATCTTCCAAAATTGATGAAACCTACAAATAGTTTGTGCAAAGAATGTCAGCTAGGTAAACAGAGTAGAGTCTCTTTCAAAAGCAAAGATCAGTCCTCTACCAGATTGTTGGCATTAGTACATACTGATCTCTGCGGTCCGACAAGAATCAAGAGTCTGCAAGGTGATAGATATTTCATGTTGTTAATTGATGACCATTCCCGGATGATGTGGGTTACCTTCCTAAAAGAAAAATCAGAAGCATTTGAGAAGTTCAAAATCTTCAAAGCTATGGTAGAGAATCAAACTGGATTAAAACTGAAGTGTCTAAGATCTGATAGAGGTGGTGAATTTACATCTAGTGAGTTCATTGACTTTTGTGAGAAGCAGGGTATAAGGAGACAATTGTCTGCTCCTAGGACTCCACAGCAGAATGGAGTAGTTGAAAGAAAGAACTGGACCATCCAGGAAGCTGCCAGGACAATGATGTTGGAAGCAAATGTTCCTCAGATGTTCTGGAAAGAAGCTATCAGCACTGCAGTCTACACTCTAAATCAAGTTCAAATCAGAAACAATACCGGTAAGACCCCCTATGAACTCTGGTTTGACATCACTCCTACTGTGAAATATTTCAGAGTATTTGGTAGCAAGTGTTATATTAAAAGAGATGAAGATCTAGGAAAGTTTGATGCTAGAAGTGATGAAGGAATTTTCTTGGGTTACTCTACTCAAAGCAAAGCATACCGATGTTACAATAAGAGACTGAGGAAGATGATAGAAAGCACTAATGTGAAAGTTGATGAAGGAATTGAAAAGCCCTCGAGATTTTATGAATTTGATGAAGATGACCAAGACGGTGTTCAGGTTCAAGGAACTCAATCCTCTCCGGTAAGACAGAGTCAGCCTGATCCAGTAAATCAGGAAGAAGAGATAGGTTTGAATGAGCCTGATCAAGAAGCAGCAATGTAGGATACCCCCAAAATTCCAAGGTATGTAACACTGAACCACTCTGAAGATCAGATCATAGGTGACAGAAGAAAAGGTGTGCAAACTAGAAGGAATGTTGCTCAAAATTAGGATGAATGTTGTCTGATTTCAAAGATTGAACCTAAAACAGTAAATGAAGCCTGCAATGATGAAAACTGGACCAAAGCAATGAAAGATGAATTGATGTCAATTGAGAAAAATCATACTTGGGATCTTGTTCCCAGACCTAGAGATAGGAATGTGATTGGAACCAAATGGGTCTTCCGGAATAAATTAAATGAAGCTGGTGAAGTAATCAGAAACAAAGCTAGATTGGTCTGCAAAGGCTACTCTCAAATAGAAGGAATTGATTTTGAAGAGACCTTTGCTCCGGTGGCAAGAATTGAAGCAGTCAGATTATTTCTTGCATTTGCTGCCTTTAAAGACTTCAAGGTATATCAAATGGATGTCAAGTCTGCCTTCCTAAATGGTGACCTGGAAGAAGAAGTTTACATTGAACAACCAGATGGATTTCAATTGTCTAATAATGATGATATGGTCTGCAAGTTGAAGAAAGCATTGTATGGATTAAAACAAGCTCCAAGAGCATGGTATGAAAGGTTGGATAAGCATCTTGTGCAGATTGGATTTAGCAAAGGTACTGCTGATAGTAACTTATATTTCAAAATTGATCATGAAAACATTTTGATTGTTGAAGTGTTTGTGGATGATATCATTTTTGGAGGAAGAGATAGTATGTGCAAAACTTTTGCAAATCAGATGAAATGTGAGTTTGAAATGTCTATGCTTGGTGAAATGAATTTCTTCTTGGGTCTACAAATTACTCAAACAAAGAAAGGGATCTTCATTTCTCAGACCAAATATGTGAAAGAATTGTTAAGGAAATTTGGTATGGAAGATTCAAAGCCAATGAACACTCCCATGGCAACCGGATGTAAGTTGAGCAAAGATGATGACTCCCCAAAGGCAGATCAGACAAAATATAGATCAATGATTGGTGGATTATTGTATCTCACTCAGACCAGACCAGATATAATGCAGGCTGTTGGTCTTGTAGCAAGATTCCAGGTTGATCCTAAAGAATCTCATGTTATGGAAATCAAAAGAATTTTCAGATACTTGAAAGGGACAGCTGAGTATGGTCTATGGTACCCTAGAGATCCGGATTTCTCTCTTCATGCTTACACAGATGCAGATTGGGCAGGAGATGTGGATGATCGGAAGAGCACCAGTGGTGGAGCATTCTTTTTGGGGAAGAGATTAATTTCTTGGCTAAGCAAAAAACAAGATGCAATATCTCTGTCTACAACTGAAGCAGAATACATTGCAGCAGCAAGTAGTTGCACTCAAATCCTATGGATGAAGCAGATGCTAAGAGATATTAAAGTTGAATATGTGGAGCCTATCACAATTTTCTGTGATAGTTCAAGTGCAATTAATATTTCCAAGAATCTGATATTACACTCTAAGACTAAGCACATATCTATCAAGTTTCACTTTTTGAGAGAACAAGTGAACAAGGAAGAAGTCAGGTTGGAGTATGTTCCCTCCAAGGATCAGATTGCAGATATCTTTACTAAACCTCTTCCCAAGGACTCTTTTGAATATCTCCGGGAGAAGTTAGGGGTCATGGCCCCTCCGGTGATGAACTAGGATGCACTGATGTGCATCAGTCCAGTGGATATCACAGTCATATCTTGTGATCCGGATTGATGATGGGGAGCTGCTACTAAGGGGGAGCAGCTGGTATGATTCTGATGTGTTAGAATTGCAAGTATGAGCCCTTTGCCATTGATGTCAAAGGGGGAGAGAAGACATGTGAAAAACAAGTAGCTGATGATCAAAGGGGGAGCCGTAAATGAGGAGAAGACATATTGCTGATAGGGGGAGTAGTGATAGAAAGGAGAAGTTCTTGTCTTGATGGTTTTTCACATCATATGTTGCCATCAATGACAAAGGGGGAGATTGTTGCAAGTATGAGGTGAACCAGTATTGTCATTGATGTCAACATACTCATATTGCATTGACAAGAGGGATTCGATGAGCAGTGTGCTGAGGATATTGAGAAAATTAGCCTCAGTCAAGAACAGTGAAGAACAGTGATGAGAAGAAGGCAAATGTATTGTATAGGATGCGAACCGGAGGATGCAGATTAAAGGGTTTGTAGATATGAGTCTTGAGATGCTTCAGTCAATATTTCAGAGGTCCGCATGAAGATCTGAAGGAGTTGTGGCTGTCGGTGTGGAACCGGTTCCGGTAAGTGTTTAGAGGTGACAGAGGATCACAGAAAGGTCCGGTGAGGTCCAGAACTGTATGATCCTAATCTACGGATTGGAAGGAGTATTTAGGATGTCCTTGTGATGTGTCATCTCGAGTTGTGTATGATTTGGAGGTCCGAAAATACCTTTTGCATTATGACAGTGGCGACAGACAGTGTTCTTGAAGTTTCGGATGAGGAAGAGAAGAGATTCCAGTACGTAGAGAAAGTGCAGATGTACTTGGTCATTCAGGCAGGCTTGTGAAGGTTCTTGGATCATATTGAGGTTGTGTTGTTGGTCCGCATTGATGGTAGAGCCTGGAATTGAAGATAATCTTCCAGATGAAGTTCTTGCTCTGTTTTGCCGACCGGATGAGTTGTTCATCCTACGAATGTTCTTGTGGTGGCCGACCGGATGTGTTATTCATCTTGCGGATATTCTTATAGTTGATTGCCGACTTAGATAAGTTGATGTCTTGTATAAATAAAGGTTTGTGAGTCCATTTGAAGCGTCAGAAGTGAGGTAGTGAGTGGTGTGGTGAAGAAAAGCACGAAAGACAGAACAGAGGTTTTTGGGCTTAAATGGAACTGATCCGGACATGGTAAAGATGTCATTCTCTAGTTCAAGACTGTGATTCTTATCACTTTGTAGACAGTGTGTCTCCTTGTAGGCAGTGGGCCTCTTTGTGAGCAGTGTGCTCGGGCAGTGAGCCCTAATTGGCAAGTGCCATTTTTGTAATTCCTTATTCTTCTAACAGAGAATAATATTTGGGTTAATCACCCCGTGGTTTTCTCCCTTAACTGGGTTTCCATGTCAAAAATATTGTGTCATGTGTTTCTATTTCATAGTATTGTTTGTTTGTTTGATTCAATGCTGCTTTGATTAATAAAGTTCAAAAGGAGAAATAATTAGGATAACTGATTCACCCCCCCTCTCAGTTATCAACATCTTCTTCATAAATGACTGTCATGTCTTCACCATCCTCCTCATGGATTTTATTATTATCCAAGACTTCATTTTCCATAAGTAGGGCTTCTTCTCTTTCATTTTTGGAAGAGCAATGATTGCATTCATAGATGTTATAAAGTTTTTGCCAAATATCCTTAGCAGATTTACATTGTATCACTTTAGAAAACTCAATGTTTGTCAAAAAGGAACCTTGCTTTGGTACCAATTTTTGAACACATAAATATATTGAGAGGGGGGGTGAATCGGTATATATTCAAATTCTTACCCTTTAGATGTTTTCAACAATGTAAACATTTAGGCCATATGAAGCGAAAGAACACACACATAACACCGGATTTACATGGAAACCCAAGATAGGAAAAACCACAGTGAGCCAATTGCTTGGATCTATTGTCCAAATCTAACCTCACAAATAAAATGAAGCATACAATGAGTTTTATGGGAACTAACCCAAAGGAGACACCAATCACCTATTACAATGATTTATGGGCACCAACCCAAAGGAAGCACCAACTCCCTGAAGTGCTACAACACTTACAAGATGAGGCAATAACCTCTGCTTTGCAACTCTTGACTGATGAGTCAATTACCTCCGCAAAAATATCTCTACTAACACTTTGATATCCTTTACTTATTCTAATGACTCAGATACCTCCACACTATCATCTCTAATATTCTCTTGATCATCTGACTGATTCTCATACCTTGAATACCTCTGCAATACTAACTCTGCTATAGGTCATGCATTGTTGCTTACAGAGTCACTTATCTTTCTTTGGATCATTCACTTTTTGTCACTTATATTTCACTTACTTGTAGTAATCTTTCTACCTTCATATATCTCCTCCACAAACCTTCTAAACATCATCTTTGTCAGCCTTAAGAAAACATGTAACATGAAATGTGTAACCAACCTTACTTGTACGCTCCCAAATCATCTACGGTAATATAGGAGTGAAATCCTATTATGCAATTCATACCAAACAATCTACTAAACCCATTTTACTTCCTCCAAAGCTTTCTAGTTGGTGCACGCTTCCATACACATGGCACAAGTGATCAAATACACCATGTCAGCTCCGCAAGCACTTAACCTTTCATATATTAGATCCAGATCCTATGCGATATAGGAGAAGTGAAATATCATCAAGCAGTTCATATCACAAACAATATGTGACCTACAAAACCTTGTCATGCACTCCTCTTTCTAGTTCATGCTTCTTCTTGCTAGTGCAAGCAAGCAAACTTTGATGTCAGTATCCTTTACACTGTCAAGTCACACTATTTCAACTCAGAACACTGAAAAACACACTTGCGATACTTTATATCCTCTGAAACTTGAGTGTGTCATTCTTGTCTCTTTGCTTTACATAATCTCCAAACTACCAAGTCATATATGCAGATGCAGTAGAATACGGTAGCTTTGAGTTGCATACCTGATAACCTTACATTGTGATAACCTTGTTTTCAGTTTGTTGACTCTAGATGTCCTTGCAGTAGTTTATATGATTTGAAACTTGGATCACACATACCTCATAGCCATATTTAGTTATCCTTCAAACCACAAGGTCATATCTTCATCTGCGGTAGAATGTGGTACAATCTCATATGCTTCTTCAGTACATATTCTTGTGCCTTTGATATTTTTGATAACTTAGACAATTTCCTTCATATCCCATGCAATGCTTTTCATCAAGTGATAATATATATAACAATGCAAAAAGCATGACATCATATTATCAATGCATGACATCAATCAAAACACTTTGACAACCTTCACCTAACCATGAACTTTAGAAGATAAGGTACAACTATGTACAGATGATACTGATCCAACAACATGTTCATGTCTTTCATCATCATGTATTTTACAACACAATTCCTCTGATCACCACTCCTTTGACATCAATGACAACATATGCAACAATTAGATGTAATGAGGTAGTTAACTACTAAATGGGGTAGTTAACTCCTCATTGCTTTGTTAAATTATTTCAATTTAATAGCCTTTAATTGTATAATGGGTGGGAAATTAGTGAGGTGGCACTTGAGGAAATAATTAAATAAATAAATTATTTAATGAGTGGTGAGAGAATAATTTAGATAATTAAATAATAGAATCAAATGGCAATTGGAATCACAAGGGTTCTACCAAAGAAAAAAAGGTTCGTTAATAAGGTGCTAAAATTAGTGGAAAGATATCCATTTAACCTATGATGAGTTTATGAAATTGGGACTATAGCAACTAGTAAAAACGTCACATCACAATTATAAACCAACAAAAAACTTGGAGGGAAAGATGTAGGTGAGAAGTTAAATTCAAAAAGGGATTTTGGTGGCCTATATAACCTAATAGAGCAAACACAAGAAACTCACCAAAATTGTTAAGTGCCAAAGCCATTATGAGATATAGCATTTTGAACTTCAGTGAAACGAACAAAGAGACATGAGTGCATTAAGCATTGAATAGGAGAATAGGGTTTAAAATTGGGTTGAATAAATTTGGAAAAGAGAAATGAACTAGTGATTGTGAGGAAGGTCGAGTACTATTTGTAAAAGAAGAAACCCTACGATGGCAACTCTTGTTCTCATTGATGCAGAGTAGAATCTCCAACCCAAATACAAGAAATACCCATGGAAGGTAATGGAAGTAGATGAAAATGGGACTTTTCAAATGTTATAGCATATTTTTTATATGCAAAGGACATAAGGAAGTATATTCATGCCACCCTGTCTAAAATTCTCTCACAAAAAAATTGAAGATACTCAACAACTCTTGTTGAAGGTGGATGAAACTATGAGAAGAACTGAATACTTGTCTAAATATAAAAGAGTGGAGGAGCTCAAGCTTGACACATGGGAAAAATTCCCAAGATTTTATCAATAAAATGCTTTGGTATGACTTATACTAATCCAGATGCACATTGACTTCATATATCTCGACCAACCCTAAAGAATTATAAAGCAAGCTATAAGGGCGGTGACTAGTTTGTGTGATAGAGGTGAACTTTTGATTAAAGAGAAAGTGAAAATGTAGATGATGGAACTTATTGGCACAACCCATGATGGAAGGAATTTCATAGACATAGACACCATAAACCCTACAGTGTGATATGCGAGAATGAGAATATCACACAAAATATACTACACTAATAGGGAGAATTCAACAATAGGGACTACCATACCCACTACATATCAAATGATTATCAACAAGGAGTTTGACTTAGTGGAGGTGCTACACGAATAATGTTAGAGAACTTGGACATAAAAAATGTACACATTACCAGTTTAGGTGTGGCTCTTTAATCATATGCCTTGCTTTGTATCTTATGAAAAGACTGCCAACATATGGGGATGCAATTGGAAGGAAGATACTAATATGGTGTCACAAATACATAATCATTTTAAACACTTTACACAAGCCAAAACCTTTTGGGAAGTATATGAGGGATTCTTAAAAAATTTCCAAATGGAAATGTAGAGTAGAGATTGAGTATCCTTGGAGATAGTGCACAAATACTAGAAGGACATCACATTTTTTTGTAGACATAGATTTTGTCTACATTGAAGTTGTGGAACTAAGGAAATCATGGGTACTAATATTACTCTATGAGATATCTGATGAGCTAGCAAAAGAAAACATCAAAGAACTATTGGGACTTCTAAAGGACCCTAAAGCTAAAAGATTTAAAATATATGATGAGTACATAGAAAGGAAAATGAAGATGGAGTCGCAAGAGAATTTAAAAAAGGAAAAAGAAAAGTTGCATAAGAAAATGGAGTCCTTTGAAGGATCCAAAACCCATGATAGTAATAAAGATTTTTGACTCGCCACCATCACTATAAATTGGGGCAACACAAGTATGGAGATTTGAAAGGATAAAATCTAAATCCTCAAGGCTTGAAATTTAAGGGATTCTAGAACACACCAAAAACTGGGAGAGGAAAAGTTTAAAAAAATGTCACCGCAAGTACCTACAAGAAGAAAATTAGTGAACACACCACTTCAAAATAATAAAATAAGTGAAGGTGAAGAAGAATCACTAACAAGAGAGGATACAAAAGTTCTCCTATAGAGGAGTGCAAAGAAGAAGAAGAGTGTGGCAAAGGCTTTCAAGTTGAAACCTAGGCCAAGGTAAAAAGTAAAAAGAGATCATGCCTAAATCTCTACAAGAGAAGAGGAAAAACAAGATGAGGAGATAGTGAAAACCCCTTCTACAAATGTGATGCATAGAGTCACAAGATAACAGAGAAAAAAATATCAAAGAGAGCAAAGACAGTGCAAGCACCACAAACCTCTAGGGGACAACAAGAAAAAGAAGAGTTGATGGATACTCAAATCCTATACTAGTCATTGTTTACACCCGGGATGCCCCTCAAAATAACACAAATGTATCCCTTTGTTTCCACCACGAACAAACTAGTAATAGTAGAAGTAGTGTTGGATTACATTGTTGGAAGTACTCATTCCATAATGGACATAATTGAATCATTTCTAGAGGAATTAGTCATAGTGTTTAAGAGAAAAAGAGAAGAGGTAGCATAGTTGGAGGAAGACATAAGGAAAGAAGCAAATTAGAATAGGTGATGCCAAACCCCTCCCCTACCAGCAAAGAAAAACTAGCACAAATGTAAAATATGGAACTAATATCTAAGCAAAGAGTAGATATTATCTTGAAACAAGCAAAGGAAGGACAAGCAAATATTAGGCAAGAGACTATAAAAACTGTTATAGGAAAATGTGGAGATAATATCAATAATTAATAATAACCCAATAACTCAATAGAAATTACAATAATCAAGATTCAACCATAAAGAATAATACCTTGCAAACCTTATTACTTCACGGCTTCCATTGGTCTCCTAATATCAAATTGATCTTTTGTGTGAATGAAGCCCTCAGAAAGCGCACTTCCTTTCTTTTTCTTTAAGATGACAATAGAGAAACGACTATGATAGTTCTTGTAATGAAGAGGATCTTCAATACAATAAAAATGGTGATCACAAGCTATGGAATGGTGTTGGGTGCCAAAGGCGTGTTGTGATTCTTGCAGAGTAAGTTTACTAAAAGCTTGGATGATTCAAATGGAGGAATAGGGGTTGTATTTATAGATTAGAGAGAGAGAAGATCAATGGTATAGAATGAATAAGAAGATCAATGGTTGAAGAAACTTGAGAGAATGTGTGCAAATAGGAAGAGGACAAGTGTCCTGCTCCTTCATGCATCAGAGGAGTTAACATAATAGAATGAAGAGTTAATTGAGATGATTGACCAGTTAACAGAATAGACTAATCAATTAAGTGAATTGATTGATTAGTTAACTAATTTGAAGTGGAGGATAAATAGGACATGTGTGTGAGGATAAATGCTAATTAAATATTAGAATATTTAATTTCATGTGCATGTGGATTTATTGAATTATTTTTGGTATTAATTCAATTTTGGAGGAAATAGATAATTTAAATAAATATTTGGATTTATTTAAATATAGAGAATGAGAAGAATTAATTAAATAATTGGACATTATTTAATTTAGAATGACTTTAGAATTTAGAAGAGGTAATTAAATAATTTGATATTATTTAATTTAGAGGAATTTTGGAAGAATTAATTAAATAATTTGGTATTATTTAATTTAGAAGAACTTGGAGGATTTTAATTAAATAAATGAATTTATTTAATTTGGAGGAATATGAAGGATTTAATTAAATAAAGGATTTTATTTAATTTTGTGGAGGAATGTGAATTAGATAAATAAATTGATTTATTTATTTATTGATAGAGGAATTAAATTGAAATAAATATTAGAAATATTTATTTAGACAGAGTCGTGTCACTTTTAGGTGTATACATTTTGCCTCTCTTTAATGCAATGTGTTTTATCACATTGCTTCAAAGAATAATATTTTCTGATAATGATGTGTACCCCAGTTTGCCCCTGGTACAGGTTACAACGATAGGATGCCCCCTCAGGAGATTGGACAGGAAGAAAAAAAATTAGAGGGCATGAGACGGACAATCTCACGATGAAGAAGGTTTAACAATTAGGTTAGGGTGAAAAAAATAGGTTATGACTTGAGAAAACTATGAAGAAAGGACGCAGAGAGTAGGTTAGGTCACCACACAGCCAGTTAGGTTTACAAGTTTATAAATAGAAGTTGGGTCCACAATCCTATTCATTTACACACTTGTCATTTTGGAGAGAGACACTAGGAGCTTTGCAGAGCATAGGAGCTAGAGTAGGCAGCAGAGATATGGATATTCCACACGAGGAGCACTAGTTTGAGTGAGTCTGATGGTCCAGATGGCCAGCAGAGGAAGGACCTTGGTACGTACTTCAAAATTTGTAGCCTAGGGTCATTTATGAGTGTAATAAATGCTAGGAAAAGTTGATTGAATGAATGCGCCGTTTTGTGTTTCAGCACATTTGTTCTCCAAAACAACGTTTTTATTCTTCTTCAGTACATTTAATAGGTCTTCATGCACATTTGTTGTTTAGGCACATTTATGATATGTTATTGTGCATATCTCGAGCAACTGCACAATTACCACCTGTAGTGGCGCATACGTGACTTATGTGCATACATTAGATTTTGTTATGCATTCGTCATGAAGTTGCACATATGTTCAATGATTGAGTGCATATGTCCTGGATCGGTGCATTTGCTCTATTACAGTGTATTTGCCACCTGAAATGGTGCATTCTCCTTAGGATAGTCAGTTACTTAGTGAAATTGACTCAATTGGCATCTTGATTGATGGGACAATCGATAAGCTATCTCCAAGATTGATAGAATCTAGAGAAGAGATGATTTGCTTGTTTTGATCAATTTGATATGTTAAGTGAGTCTGATAGGTTTGATAGTTGCGCAGGTTTTCTTTGATACAGTTATGGTTGATGCATTGTTTTGTTGGTTGCAGGAGGATACTGTTGACACTCTTATGTCATGGGAGTAGTTCCATGTGACGATGTTGCGATGATATATGCTGACAAAGGTAGATCGTACAGTGCTCGATGCTCTCGGTTTGGATTATGTGTGTTTCACACTTGAGGTTCGTGCGAACCTCAGTTTGCTGACTGCTCTAGTGGAGTGCTACCACAGTGAGGATGGGACATTCCACCTCTCCACTGGTGAGATGACTGTTACCTTAGAGGACATGTACAGGATCTTGCATCTTCCTATAGTATGGGAGCAGGTAGAGTATGATTCTCAACACGACACCAAGTTGGATGAGTGTAGGAGGGCGTTTGATGACCCCACCATAGCAGGTGTAGTGATCAGCTGGTATGATATGTACAATTTGTATGACTACTTTCCAGGGATTGTGGCTGGTCTGATTAGGGGTGTTGTATGCCATGATAGGTGATCTCATGGGTTCTCGATTGGCTGGGGACAGACACTTGAGCGGATGCTTAATGAGGGCACCCAATTTGCTTGTGTTGTCTGCGTTCTTGCACACCTTTACCATGACATGCACCAAGTGGTTTACCATGGAGCAGCCAGCTTGTCGGCAGGTGTTTCTCTGCTTCAGTTCTGGGCTTGGGAGCATATATCCATGACTCGACCCATATGCACATTTCACCATCAGCCAGGAGAGCCATACTCATATGGTTATGCAGGTGTACTTTCCCATCATAGGCTAGGGAAGTTGGAGTACTAGCATCATGCATTGGACAACATGGACGCAGTGGTGTGGTGACCTTACATAGATTGTGAGGTTTGGGATGATGAGGCCAATGAGCTGCCCTATGTTTTTCAGACACGCTAGTTGATCGGTCAGACGCCTCACATATTGGAGCGGCAGATAGTCACTCGTGTTTTATGGTAGTTTGGGAGGACTCAAGGTTTGCCACAGGGGCAGGCCTTGTTTGCGAGGACCTATGCAAAGCAGCAACAGTGGGGACTTGTGGCTTCCTATGAGGAGGCCAGGACAAAATTTTCTACAGATACCTTATCAGGCATGACCGATAAGGAGGGAGATAATGGACGCAGGTATGACTTGAGATTACGAGAACTAGTTTGTCGTACACTAATTCCCTAGATATTCGGGACCGGGAGAGCTAGCTCCCCGCCTAGAGGAGGTGGAGTCAGAGGAGGAGGGTGATGGAGGTAGATGGGGGGAGGTGCAGGAGGAGAGGAGGAGTTGGTGGAGGCCAAGGAGATGGAGGAGATGGCTGAGGAGGGGGCCGAGGAGGGGATGATGGAGGAGATGGGAGGGTGAGACAGTGGCAGAGAGTGGGACAGGTCCCACTACAGTAGGTTGCGCAACAGGTTCTACCGTAGTTAGTTGCCCAGCAACAAGCACAGGTTCCACCACAATAGGTGGCACCTCAGGTACAGGCTTAATAGGTGGCGGCCCCACAGGGACTACAGGTTTAGGTGCAGCCTGACCCATAGGAGCAGGCACAAGTGGCAGCAGTTACTATGCTATGGGGCCAGCTGAGGTAGGTTAGAGCACAACTGAGAGCTGAGGAGTCCCACAGGGAGGTAGACACAAGGGTTATAGTTGGTCTTACTACAAAGCAGGACACAACACTGGCTAGGGTACAGGCCTTGACTGTAGAGAGAGACATAGTCGTAGCTGCTATGGGTACTGACAGGGATACAATGTTTCTGGTGGCACAGGTGATGCAGACCAAGGCCCATGTGACACAGTTACAGACCTAGCTTGCACAGATTCAGGGTGAGATGGGTAGAGCACAGGCTCAAACACAATACTATAGGGGTTTATATCATGGGGTAGTGCTGGCAGATCAGCAGGCACCGAGCTATAGGAGTCAGTCAATGTCTTCACAGAGGGTAGGTGGATCATGCTCGGGAGCATAAGTGATGGGCCCACAATAGTCTGGGTCAGGACGTGGTGGAGGAGGAGGAGGGGATAGCGCTAGGAGTAGTGCCCATGATAGCAGGGGTAGCTGCTACTTGGACAGATTTTGGCTTTTTGTACACAGGTTTTTGATGGCTCATGTGTAGCCTACATATGTATACATCACTTTTTACTACACAACAACTGAGACATGTATCATTATTATTTTAATGCATGTATACACCCTTTTGTAATTAGATTCACGAACGATGCACTGATATTGTACCATTAGACATTTATATTGTTTATATGATGATGTAGCTTATGCTTGACCTACATGTATGTTGCATATGTGATGATTATGGATGCATTTTACTTGTTATGTTTATATGCAATGTACATGTTTATGACACTTTATATGCAGTTACTATGGCCTATATGTATGATGTTTATGCGATGATCACGGATGCAGTTTACTTGTTATGCTTATATGCTATGTTTTTTATATTTTTTTGATGGGATATTACGTATGTATCTATGTTATGATGGCACATATGTATATGGATGATTTTAATGCACCTATATGTATGTACCTATGTGTTCACATTCTATGATGATCTAATGTGGACAATATGATTATGGCTATGTTTTTGTGAGTTTATTTGGTTAATGCAATGTTATGTTTGATTTTATGCATCTATATGTATGCAAATGATCTAACCATGTTAATGATTATCTCACTTAATATGAAATGTAAAATGATTACACATGGATGACTTAATGCACTTACATGAATGCAAATGATCTAATCAAATTAATGACTATTTCACTTAATGCAAAATGATTGTATGTTTTTGATATGTCCAAGTGTACTCAATCAAAGTAGAAAAGACTCCATAGGAGACACAAAGAGAAATAGAAAGAGAATTTTGATAGAAGAATGACTCGACAGAAGGACTCACAAGCTTTTGTAAACACTGACACTACGAACCAAATCTTTATTGATGGATGGTATGAGAAATGTAAATGGATGTATTTATGGATGCAGATATTTGTCATCTTGTTATTGCAAGTATTTTGAAGTGTTTGTTTCATCATTGGGCAATTTTTGTCATTTTTACGTTTTTGATATGTTGTAAGATAATACAAGCACCTAGGTATAATTAAACTGAGATGACCTGAGTATTGCTCACATGGATTTTGATATAGCAAGTTAATACAAGCATCTAGTCAAAATTGAATCTAGATGACTTGAGTATTTCTTGCATTTCAACAGACAAGGATTTGCCCCTTTTCATGTTTAGACCTCTGAAGTCCTCGATGATCTTTTGTTGAGCATGTCATTAGATAAGAAGTCATCACATTACTAAGGATTGATCCACAAACAACAAACAAAGAAAATGATTATGCCCCCATCATAGCTTCTCTAGTTTTTGACATCCTCGAGCAGCATAGAAAGACATAACAACAAAAATCAATACTCTGTAACTTAACCTGCTCACAAACACAAAACATTCTTGCATTAGATGTCTTCTTGCCATAATTTAGATAAAATCAGTTTGAGTTTTTTAGGTACTTGTTTGTTTTGCTGTGGATAGGTTGATATTTGCGTCAAAATTTATGTTTGGAAGTGTGCTTTGTTGTGTGTGTTTGTCTAGTGAAAAGGCATCCCAATTGGTGTCCTCCGAGAACATGTGGCATTCAAGAATACAATTCTATAACTAGGTTGAGGAGTTTCCCCTAGTCAAGCAAAGGATTGACTTATTATAGATGAATTGACAAATAGCTATGAAGAAACGGGCCCTAAGGGACTGATCTAGTGCCTTGGGGGCTCATTGCTAAATGGCCTTGCCTACATGATGACACAGAGGCAACGTAGTTCAAGGTGAACTTAGTGGACCTAATACCTAGGTGAAGGGAAACGGTGCGGATATGGATGGGATGGATGAAAAAGGAGCCTTGGGGGCACCTCAATGATGGCCTTGCCTACGTGATAGCTCAGAGGTGACACAGTTCAACAATGGTTTAATGGGTTGGCTCAGGATGGATGACAAGATGGATGCAAGTCTGGATTGGCAGCCTGACGAAAGAAGGCGATAGGGATGAGTGAGCAACAAGCCATGGTAGGTACTGATGTGATCGGGTGGATGTTGTTAGGAGGTATGAATGAGGAACAAGTTTAGAAAAGATGGAGAAGGTAGTTTATCACAATTAGCACCTGTTTACCAGGTTTTCATCGCTTGCTTTTATTTTCATGATAGCTAAAATACACATGACGCCTATTTGCCAAGTTTTCATCATGGTATCTATCCAAGGTGCCTGTTTACCAGGTTTTCACCAGAGAACGATTTTTTTGTTGTTTTTTCCTTTTTTATTTTTTGCTATTTTTCCATTTTTTAATTTTTTGACTATTTTTTAATTTTTTGAATTTTTTGTTGTTTTTTACTCCCTTACATTAGGGTTTAGGTGTAGAACTTGTGAAGATTACATGTTGTTGATGGGATCATCAAACAATTCACCTTCTGGTGTAGCTAATTGAAATGCACCTAACCCATAGGCAGCAATGATGACATAAGGACCCAACCAGTTGCATTCAAACTTGCCTTTCTTCTCTTTGTCTTGTTGATTCCTAGGATTTTCTCAATAGAAATTGCAATAATCAAGATTCAAACACAAAGAACAATACCTTGCAAACCTTATTACTTCACAGCTTCCGTTGGTCTCCTAATCTCAAATTGATCTTTCGTGTCAATGAAGCCCTCAAAAAGCGCACTTCCTTGCTTTTTCTTTAAGATGACAATAGAGAAATGACAATGATAGTTCTTGTAATGAAAATGATCTTCAATACAATAAAAATGGTGATTGCAAGCTATGGAATGGTGTTGAGTGCCAAAGGCGTGTTGTGATTCCTGCAGAGTAAGTTTACTAAAAGCTTGGATGATTCAAATGGAGGAATAGGGGTTGTATTTATAGATTAGAGAGAGAGAAGATCAACAGTATAGAATGAATAAGAAGATCAATGGTTGAGAAAACTTGAGAGGATGTGTGTGAATGGGAAGAGGACAAGTGTCTTTCTCCTTCATGCATCAGAGGAGTTAACAGAATAGAATGAAGAGTTAACTGAGATTATTGACCAGTTAACATAATAGATTAATCAGTTAAGTGAATTGATTGATTAGTTAACTGATTTGAAGTGGAGGATAAATAGGACATGTGTGTGAGGATAAATGCTAATTAAATATTAGAATATTTAATTTCATGTGCATGTGGATTTATTGAATTATTTTTGGTATTAATTCAATTTTGGAGGAAATAGATAATTTGAATAAATATTTGGATTTATTTAAATATAGAGAATGAGAAGAATTAATTAAATAATTGGACATTATTTAATTTAGAATGACTTTAGAATTTAGAAGAGGTAATTAAATAATTTGATATTATTGAATTTAGAGGAAGTTTGGAAGAATTAATTAAATAATTTGGTATTATTTAATTTAGAAGAACTTGGAGGATTTTAATTAAATAAATGAATTTATTTAATTTGGAGGAATATGAAGGATTTAATTAAATAAATGATTTTATTTAATTTTGTGGAGGAATGTGAATTAGATAAATAAATTGATTTGTTTATTTATTGATAGAGGAATTAAATTGAAATAAATATTAGAAATATTTATTTAGATAGAGTCATGTCACTTTAGGTGTATATAGAAACCACTCAAAAGGCATACATAATTTTGTTGGAAGAAAAAGAAAAGAAAAAGATAATAGAACAAATAGTCTATGGCATGACAAGAAGAAGTGTGGAGGATTTGACTAAGGATTTATAAGAAGAGATTGCACAAGAAGAGGTAATAAGGGAGAAGTAGGGCAAGGAAAGTGAACAAGAGACATCATAGGATAAAAGGGGAAAACAATAAAGGTCAAACATTCATCAGTCTCCACACTAGCATACCTCATGAATAAAATGAAAGAGTTTTTTCCAGAGCAAAAGCAACTCCAACCATTGGCAACTCTATTTCCAACACTCTTTACACCATCCACTTTGGTGCACAGGCGGATATCTCTCAAATCTATCCTCTTCAAAAATTTTAGATAGGAGATGTATTACACAATGCCACAAGGGAAGACATACTAAAGAAACATGTAGAAAATATAGAATCCCTTGAAGAATCCATCACAAACATACAACCAAGACTACCACAAATAGGTAGGGATACTACACTCCCATTGGATTAATAGTTGAGAAAGGTGATAAGTGACATTATGGTAGAATTATGGCATAATTCTAGAATCAAGATGTACAAAAAGATGCCAACAAATAGGAGCTAATGATTGAAATTGAGAAGAAATAGTTGGAGGATATAAGGAGAAAATGCAACATATCATAGACTAAACTAGAGATGGAAGTTAGAATATGTAGAATACTTTCAACAATTTCAATACATTATACTAATTCTACCTAGGATGGATTGCATCAACAAAAACACTAAAAATATAAATGGAGAATATTAAAAACCAAATAATGAAAGCATCTACCTCCTATGATACAACAAAATATATGGATTGCAACCAAAGAGAATAGATACAAAATTGGCATAGCCAATACCAATAGGTGCATGATCAAATGAAGAGTTTAAGAGCACAAATAAGAAGGTTAAGAGAGGTCATCAACCAACAATTGACACATTTGTGAAGTCTCCTAGGGAAAGAAAAGAATTTTGTTGGCTCTATAGAAATCCTAGACTCTAACAGTAATGGAGAAGCAACAATAGTGAAGATCAATGGCCAGATTCATCTCTTGCAACTAGCCATCCTCCAATGGGACAACAACTACACCCAACTAAGAGGTATATACAACAAAATTCTACCTTGAGAAGGAGAAATTTTTGTAGCTTTGTAAGATGCAACAAGAAATTTTGATATTTGGGGAAACAAGCATCATTTTGAAGATTACAAGATAGAGCCAACATTTCTTGAGGACAAGACATGAGTTCAACTAGGGGATGATGTTAGTGGGACAAAGACACATAGAACAAAAATAAGGTTAAAGGCACCACAAGGAACATACGACACATATAATTGAACTACAACATCTAAGGGACATAGCAAGAGAAAAGAACACACCCCTCTATGTAACATGGCATATAGATACACCGCAAGGTGAAAGATAAGAGGTAGAGATATGCAATGCAATGTGAGATAGAGTAGATGGGGAGAATATAGAATGTAAGAAAGAAGGAGAAAGAAATAGATAATATATATGTAGGAGAGATGTTATGGTGATGTAAATATATCACAAGGTTATACAATAAATATATGATGGGTTATACTAGTTATTTATGAATGTGATCAATGGTTATGTGTGTTTATTTTAATTTATTTACATGATATTCGATTGCACTTCATTATAATTTGCCACACTGATTCTAATCTTCGTCTTACCCCTTTACATTGAGGTATAAACTAAATTTTGGAGAGCATAAGTCCATAACTTCAGTTTATGCCCGCTCTCCTGCTAACAAGGTTCTTCTACCAAATCATAATTGTTATCATGAGAAGAAGGGGGAAGTGTATCATAAGGAGAAACATGGATGATACCTAAATCAATTGTATTTTGTTCTTTAAATCTCAAAATAATTGGTAGAATGGCCTAACATCCTATGATATGAACAAGAAAGAAGAAGTGATTAACCATGTCTAGGAGGTTTCCTAAATGCAAGAGTTGGAAGATTAAATAACTTAGTCTCCAAGTAACAAGATCTGCTTAGGAGGATTAGCAAGACATGTAAACATCATTTCTTCATGTTTGTGTTGAAAGATAGAAGGGGAAGTGTTTAGATAAGGTTCACATGGGGGATCCATAAGAGGAGCATAAGTAGAAGTGCTACCAACTTGTGCAAGAAATCATTCAACCCCAACGACCAATAAAGATAAATAAAAAAATGGTCAATCAATAGATGTTTTTTCTTAAATATGAGGGAATATATTTTTCAAAAAATATAGGTTGGAGCATGTAATTAAAAGGATAAAATTCCATTTGAACAAGTAAAGAAAATAAGTGAGAAGTATAGTCCTTAACACAATTTTCACTAGGATATTGTTTGCAATGTACTAAATGTATAAGAGTGACTTTAGGTTCTATGTTATATTGGAAATGAAGTGTAAAGACACACACAAGATTAGTAAAATAATTTAAGAAACTAGGAGGAAAATGGTAGAACCAATCCAATGCATCATTTATCAATGTACTAGGAAAGAAGTTGGCCAAGACAAGATCATCAAATGAAGAAGTCATGTATAATTTTTACACATGATGATTATAAACCCCTTGAACATTTATTTTTCAAAGAATATAGTACCCATGTTAGTAGGAGATAGGTATTTGAGAATCATAGGAGAAAGAAAATAATTCAACCATGAAAGTGCGGAAGGATAAGTAGGAGGACAAGTGAGAGTATCAAGTTGCACGTCAAGCTTATTAAGTTTAGTGTACACATAAGTCCAATCAAGAACAATAGGGGAATACATAACATGTGGATAAGGAGGGCCAGCATTAGGAGGAGAAGGATATTAAACAAAGTATTGGGAAAGGGGTGTGACACTAGGAGGGGAAGAGGGGGAAGGTATCTCATAAGAAGAAGGTAAAAAGGACTCTTGTGGGGGAGGAGGTGTAGCAAGAAGAGTGGGTAAAGGTGGTACAACATTTAGAGGGGAAGAGGAAGGGGGTAACTCATAATAAGTAGGAAGCAATGGCTCTATGGGAGCAGGAGATGTAGGAAGAAAAGTGGTTAAATGTGACTCCTAAGTGAGAGAATTCCTATAAGGACAATAAAGTGGATCAATATGTAGAGAGGATGGCTCAAATAGATGTGAAGGATTGGGAAAAGAAACATTTAAGGAGAAGTATCACTATTAACATTATAGTGTAATTCAATCATTGTAGTATCTGGAAATTATGCAATAGGATGGCCATGTATAACAAGGTCCTCAAGGCTAATGTCATTTGTAGAAGGAAAACAAGTCTTAGAAATATAAGTAAAAGGTACATGTGATAGGAAGTAGTTGTAGAAGAATGCTCAAAGGTAGAATAATCATCAAAAGGAACATGCGCCATGTCATCACTTACAGAAGCCTCATTAAAGGTACCAAAAAATAAATCATAAAGAGAATAACATGTGTCATTTGGTGAGGGAGGATATAGAATGGTAGGAGGAGCATTAACAATAGTAGAAAGAATGAAGGAACCATGCTCACAATTCAATTATGTCTCCAAGATTTATGTAGTAAGAGAAGTGGTGTGGCCTCCACAACATACCCCTATTCCTCTTGAACTAGGGATCCCTTTCCTTTTTTAGTTCCATTTCTCTTATGGCCCTTACTATTACTCCTCTAAGAATACCTATAGCCCTTTACCTTGATTTGTGACCATGTTAATAACCAATTTGAGAATTTCCATCCTAGCTCATGAACTCTACCTCATCCCTAAGATTTGTTTATCTTGTTCCTACTTTTGTTGAGCTCTTGTTGGACATCCATGGAACACTTTCATATTTAAATTCCCTCATTAATCTCTCTTGGCTTATCCTTGATGTGTTCCCACTATCTTGCATGCTTGATGATTATTGGTCCTATCAAACCAATATAAAGCAATTATGACTCCCTAATGGTTGCACATGACATGGTCTCCTTCATAGTGGTGTGCACCCTTGGTAATATCCTCATGCTCCAAAGGACCATTAGATGAAATATAATCCAACAACCCTTAAAATATTTTTCTAACATAGTGTGATCCCCTTGTTTGAAGTCCTAAGGATTATTAGTTCCTCCATAGTGCTTGAGAGTTTGTTGTAAGTAGTTGTTATTAGGTTTTTTGACACTCCAACATTAGCCAAATGATCTTCTCCCAAATTGAGACGCCTTTTACAATGGGTTAATTTGATAGATTCAAAGGATGCTAGAAGAGAAGATGCCTCTTTGACAAACCTTTTCATATTTCAACTCAAGATTTTACCTTTATTCATTGCATAAAATTTATTACAATCCAAGAATATCCTACTAACAATAAATTGTTAGATTCAGGATAGACAACTGAGAGGGGGGGTGAATTAGTTGTCCAAAACTTTCTTCCAATTAAACACTTAAATCCACTTTGTAATTCAGTAGCATAATAATAAATCAATCATGGAAATGTAATGCATTAAATCAAGAGCAGAAACACATTAACACATGAGACACCAAGATTTTGACGTGGAAAACCTGGTTAAGGAAAAAACCACAGGGTGACTAACCCAAGAATGTATTATTTGTTAGAAGAATAGAAAGAACCAAATGGCACATGCCAATTAAGGTTCACTGCCTGAGTACACTACTCACAAGAGGCCCATTGCCTACAGAAGACACACTGTCTACAGAATAATAAGTATTACATACTTGAACTGAAGAATAGCACCTTCACCATGCTTGAGTCAGTTCCATTTAAGCCCAATACTTCTGCTCTGCCTTTTTCTCCTCTCCTCTCTACCACACTCTCATCTCTACAAGATACATTTGAAATGACTTTACAATTCCTTATTTATACAAGACATCAACTTAGGAATGATCATCTAAATCAGCAAACATTACAGAGAAAATACATAAATACATCATGACTAATTACAAAAGGCTTCATGTGGATCAACACACTGTCTGCCACACAAATCTAAGACTTCAATCTTCTTCTAGGAACACGCCAATCTTCACATAACATCTTCAAGATCATCCGCAGGATGTGTAACTCATTCGTTCAGCTAGACTTAGGAAGAACACCATCATCCACACTACATCTGCTTACTGAAATCCTTATCTCCTTCATCTGGAACCTCAAGAACACAGTTTGTCATCACTATCACAATAGAATAGATTTTTACGAACCTCCAGACCATGAACCAATTGAGTTGTCAATTCATATTGACTTCCTAAACACTTCACCATATCCGCAAAACAAGATATTTCATTTCTGGATCTCACCGGACCTATCTGTGTCACTCTGTCACCTCTGAACATATGCCAGAACCAGTTTTACTTGAGCAGTCACAACTTCTTCAGATCTTCATGCGAACCTTTGAAATTTTTACTGGATCATCTTAAGACATATATCTACAAATACTTTGATGTACATCCTCTGATCTTCATCTTAGCTAGGATTTTTAGCTCACTGTCTTCACTATTCTTCTCTGTTCCTGATTAGGACTAATTTTCTCAATATCCTCAACACACAGCTCATCCAATCCTTATCATCAATACAACAGGAGTAAGTTGACATCAATGACAACACTGGTTAGGCCCATACTTGCAAAAATCTCATACACATCAATGCATCTTAGTTCATCACTGGAGGGGTAATAACCCCTAACTTCTCCCTGAGATGCTCAAAAGAATCCTTAGGAAGAGGTTTAGTAAAGATATCTGCAATCTGATCCTTGGAAGGTACGAACTCCAATCTGACTTCATTCTTGTTCACTTGCTCTCTCAAAAAGTGAAACTTGATGGATATATGTTTAGTCTTTGAATGCAACACCAAATTTTTAGATATATTTATTGCACTTGAATTATCACAAAAGATTGTGATAGGCTCCTCATACTCCACTCCCATGTCTCTTAGCATTTGCTTCATCCACAAAACTTGAGTGCAACTACATGCTGCTGTAGTGGACAAAGATA